>OX439457.1:130000-1330000 GCA_949320045.1 Scotopteryx bipunctaria
AATATTCATTGGAGCATTTTTCAATGCAATTTTGTACCTACCTACTTGGGCACTAAAGTCAAAGGTTGTGACTTATCTGTCTTACTAATCTTCATTTTCATCGTGAACAGCCTATTTGTCATTGGTTGCATTGAAACAACAACAACAACTAGTGGGATGACACCTCGCCCTAATTGGCTGTCGGTGCCTTTGCTAAATTCAAAATCCGCAACCGTCAACCGACACCGCACCGCAAGCGTTTGTTTAATAAAATCAAATTGGTTCCGTAGGTTTATTTGTTTTTTACTTTTCTTGATTGAACTACGTAATTGTTGGTAGGTTATTATGTAAGTAGGTAGGTACCTAGTAGCAAATGGGGATGGAGCACATGGTAGCATATTGGTATGAACCCCGCCTTCCCATCCTTAAGTCGTGAGTTCGAATCTATGGATTTTTCGATTCGAAATTTATGTGTGCAATATCAATGCTCTCAAACGGTGAAGGAAAACCTCGTGAGGAAACCAGGTATGTCATAGACGTGTGTCAAAGTGTACGAAAGGAACCTTCAAGGTGCACTCTAATCCTTCCACCACACTGGTTCAAAAGAGCTAGCGACACGGACACGACGACAGTAGTAGTAGTAGTAGTAGTAGTAGTAGATGTATGGTGAAGTTTTTTTCCTTTTTTTTCCAATCGGTATTTAGTGGGTTACCCCAGACAAGGAACCCTAAAAATTCGGCTTTCGGCAATAGGTACCTACTTTTGGTCGCAAAACAGATCGGTTTTTATCAGTCGCAATTAGCATTCGTTCCTTGCAACAACTGCAACAAGCAATCTCTCGGTTCGCGTAACTAATTAACGATACGATGTCGGCTTTGTACTCAAACGGTGAGTATTATGATATGGTGTTGTGTGTGTGTGTTGGAGCAGCACCAAATAATTAATAGCTTAGTAGCGGCGCGTCAGCTCTACAGAGAGCGTTATCCAGGGCGGCCATTGCCATCTTACGGGCTATTTTCTGGGATTGGTGAACCGTCTTCTCTCGACGGGATCTTTCCACCGGCGCACTAGTGACGGAAGACCGGGAATTCGGTGGTGTGTTGTACCTACTTCCCTTTGATGGATACCGAGTACCTACTGTGTGTGTCAACAGTGATAAAATTCAGTGATAGGTAGGTATGATGATAGGTACCTAACCTATCACCCTACCTAGTAGGTACCCCATTAGTACCTAGCTTACTAATAAAAAATGACAAAAATAATTTTGTGATTGTGAATGTGAATGTGTACCAGTAATACCAACCTAGGTACCTACATACCTACCTAATACCTACCATGTCAATTAGCCGTGTTCCGAGCCAACCAAGAAGAAGGGAGAAAAGGTATAACTTAACTTTTCCTGTACCTAGGTCCTTAGGTAACTACCTAGGTAGATGTAGGTAGGTAGTTGTTTTTTTATGTGTGAAAGATATCGTGATTTTAATCTTCGACTTTAATTTCTACGTAGAATTAAAAAAATTGCAAATTCTTACGAAAACTTTGGTGATTACACCTAGGTACTTTTTGAAACTTGCCGCGCGTTCAATTGTTTGCGTATGTGTGGGTCCGACGCGATAGGAGGGTGCACGTGTGTTTGTTACCTACGCAAATGGTAAACAAACACATAGGGTTGTCACAAATTTCTCATGAAATAATTTGTTTTTAATTGTATTGGAATTTCAAATATGATGTATTGAACTTTTGCACACGTCAATGTATTCAAGTGCTCGGTCTGAATACACCCCTTTCGGGCTTATAGGGACATTATGTTACACGTTGTATAAAGTCACTTATTAAATAACAGGTTATTGATCTTATGTTTCCTTCAGAAATTGGTTTTACTATGTTCTCCTTCTAAAACATGTATATTTATTGACAAGATGTAATATTTGACATTGACATCTGAAATGGATCGATTGATCTCTTTCTCATCTTTTTATTGGTAAATAATCAACTGACTTTTACACTGACATACTAAACAGATTAATATAATCAGAAATGAGACATCTGTTATTAGTAAAATGCGATTTGACATTGACATTTTTAAACAGATATGATGTTTTTGAATTCAAATAAGCAAAATATTCCTTTAACTCAAATATTACCCGTCACGTGCATAGACGGCCGGCAATTATTCTTTCGAATAATTTGCCGGCTTCGTCCAACAGGCAAATGGGACGGTACGCCGAGGGAGAATCCGCGGCCCTGTCGTCCTTCTTCAAGAGGACCAACCTTGCCATTCCTTGGGGAACACACCAGAGCGGAGGCAGCCGTCGAACAACCACCTCAGCTTGTCCCCCAACCCGGCGGATAGAGCCAGCACCCAGGCTAGACCTGGAATCCCGTCAGGCCCGGGTGCTGTGTTACGAGCCCTGAGACGCTTCACAGCTCGGTCCAACTCCTCAGCAGTTACCCCCATTTCGTCGGCTCTGAAAAAACTTGATTCATCAACAAAAGCATTTATAAAATCAGTCATTTTAGGTAAAGGTGAATATAAGATTTGTTCAAAACGAGATTAGTAAGTACCTACCAACTATGTATATAAAAATCACTACTATTACGAGCTGAGCGCTTCCGTGCTTCGAAGGGCACGTTATACAGTCGGTCCCGTCTTTTAAGTCGTTAAGCCATGACGGAGGCCTTTAGGCGGCTTAAAGACTCCTTCATTAGAGTTGGCCACTAGCTCATACGAACATTGGTTGGACACCGGACGGGCTCTCTTGGTCCATGTTAGGTTTAATAAATTTCCACTGCGTGAAATCAAGAAGTCCTCAAAGAAGGGAAATATATACGTCTCACAGCTTACCTTGACTCAGGGGACTCCGAATTCTTCCACTGGTACCAGGGATCACGAACACAGTAGGGAAAT
This sequence comes from Scotopteryx bipunctaria, assembly GCA_949320045.1. Classification (NCBI taxonomy): domain Eukaryota; kingdom Metazoa; phylum Arthropoda; class Insecta; order Lepidoptera; family Geometridae; genus Scotopteryx; species Scotopteryx bipunctaria. Next base: position 132,888 of record OX439457.1, read on the forward strand.
ATATAATTTTTCACTTTTCTTTATGTTTTTCACATTCTTTCAGTTTTTGACAATTTTTGACTTTTTTTTATGTCTCTTTCGGGTCCGCCCGAAAGAGGTATTGCCGTGGAGGCCGCAACAAACATACATATAAAAATTACACCTAACAGACCGGAAACCCAAGGTAGTAGCAGCTAAAGTAGTTCAGGTTCAGGTATCCGGAGTAGAGGGACACCTAATCAGGACGCTAATAATATGAGGTAGGTACCTACCTAGTACAGCTATATAATTAAATTAGTCAATTTATTTAATTTATTGTTGCTTAATTACTTAAGTCGGCTTTAACCTATGTGACTGTGTAAAATAACGCATATACATACGAGTACATTACAATATTCCGTAGAACCAACGGTCTACATCTTCTGATACTAGCGGAAACGAGAAGTGCTGGATCGTTAGCAGCCCGGCAGGCTGCTCGTAACAGCATGTTCAGCACAGACTAGAAGGGAATCCTTCAATAAAACAATCGTCTAAAAATGGGCAAGTTTTTAATGCAACAAACGATCCCTCGATTCGGATCTCTACAACCTTTTTACAAAAATACACAACGCCATCCATCTCAACTTTAAAATACACACCAGAAATCGACTCTATTTACAAAAATACAAATTATTTACAGGAGTCGGCGCGAGCCAAGTCAATAAATAGGGACGGCGACCGGCGAGCGAGCCGCCTCCCACTACACACTAGTATCACACGGGGTCACACCAGCACCGTGAGGCGGTCGGGCGGCGCGTGCGGGGCGTGCGCGGGGTGCGCGGGGGGCGGGCGCGCGGGCGGCGGCTCCGGCGGCGGCAGCGCGCGCATCGTCAGCTCCTTGTCGCGCGGCGGCGTGTCGTTGCGCGCGTCCGCGTTCTGCGCCTTGTAGAGCGAGCGCGCGCGCAGCTCCACCGCGCCCTCCCCGCCTCCGCCGCCCTCCCCCTCGTGCAGCGGGTTGGCGTAGCGCCGCAGGTTCTCCTCGTTCTGCAGGTTGTTGGACTTCTCCTCGTCGCAGCGGCGGTCGCGCTCGCGCAGCACGCGCGCGCGCCGGCGCACCACTAGCCAGGCGGCCGCGCCGCCCGCCGCCGCCAGCAGCGCGCACGCGCCGCCCGCCGCCAGCAGGGTGCGCGGCGCGGAGGGCGCGGGCGGCGGGGCGGCGGGCGCGGCGGCGGGTGCGCGCGCCGCCGGCACCCGCAGGCGCAGCGCGGCGCCCAGCAGCGGGTGCCGCGCGAGCCGCCGCCGCGCCACCAGCGAGCCCAGCTCGCGCACGGCGGCCGCCAGCTCGGCGCCGCTCGCCGCCTCCGACCCGCCCACCTCCGGACCGACCCACTGAGGAACATCACACACTTCATGTTTATTTGGAAAAATATTATATATATATAGGTATGTATACATGAACACATGTACATGATTATATTTTAAAGGTAATCTATCAATCAAATAGTAACTCGGTCTATCTGTTTGTCTGTTACCTTTTCACGCCTAAATTGCTTAACAGAACTAGATTCCATCCCGGGGAAGGACATGCTTTTATCCTTTAAAAAGATCTCAAAATGGTAAAAGGATAACCAGAATAACGTATAATGCAAAATAAATGATTCGTCATGCTACAGGATTTTTCAAAACAAGGTGAAAATATCAAAGTTTGGAAGAGAAAACCGGTCAGTCATGGACCTTTCCGGACGGGATACGTATCAGTTAGAGAGGCATATTTCATGGTGATTTCGAATATCCCTTTCGAGATGGTGGTGGTACTCACGAGAGCGAGGTCGAGCGCGTCGTCGTCATCGGGCGCGATATCGCAGAGCAGCGCGAGCGGCGGCGCGTCCTGCGCGCGCGGCGCCAGCGCGGCCGCCAGCGCGCGCCGCAGCGCCGCGCACGCGCGCTCCACGTGCGCGCCCGCCGCCAGCCGCTCGCGCGCCAGCTGCAGCCGCGCGCGCGCGCAGCCCGCCGGCGGCGCCGCGCCCGCGCCCGGCCAGCACGCCGCCGGCGCCGGCAGCGCGGGCGGCTCCACGCTGCGCCCCGCCACGCGCCGGCACTCGCCCAGCGGCGGGCACGGCGCGCGCACGCACAGCGCCGGCGCCGCGGGCACGCACACCTCGTCCGTGCGGCAGGGGGCGGCGCGCGGCGCCAGGCAGTCGGGCACGCCGCACCACAGGCGCGTGCAGAGCGGCGCGCCGCGCACGCAGCGGCACGCGTTGCAGCCCCACCACCAGGCGCCACCGTCCGCGCCGCACGCGCCGCCGCCCTCCGCCTCCGCCGCGCCCGCCGCCTCCGCCTCCGCCTCCGCCGGCTCCGCCGACTCCTCCGCGCTCAGCCCCGCCAGCGCTGCGAACGACTCGGACCGTCACACGCGGAACCTCAGCGGTCGGCACTCGGGACTCGAGTGGGTGGGTACTCACATTCGAGGCAGCGGCGCGCGGCCCGCGGCGGCGCGGCGGGACAGCGGCAGCGCGGCGGCTCGGAGGGGCGCAGCGCGTCCGCGCGGCAGGCGGCGGGCGGCGCGCAGGGCGGCTCGCAGGCGGGCTCGAGGCGCTCGGCGCAGGCGGCGCCCGTCCAGCCGGGCGCGCAGGAGCACCACCAGTCGCCGGCGGCGGCCGCGCACCGGCCGCCGTGCAGGCACGGGGAGGAGGCGCAGGGGTCGAGCGCGAGCTCGCAGCGCGCGCCGCCGCGGCCCGCGCGGCACGCGCACTCCCAGCCGGCGGCGCCGCGCACGCACGTGCCGCCGCCGAGGCACTGGCACTCGCCGCACGCCGCGCCGCCCCAGCCCGCCGCGCACGCGCAGCGCCAGCCGCCGCCCGCGCGCACGCACGCGCCGCCCGCGCCGCACGCGCCGCACCGCTCCGCACCCTCCGCGCGCACCGCGCACGTCTTGCCTGCCTCGGGAGAAACAGATCGGTGACAACACTGACCTATGAGTCTCGTGCGCCATGAAGTACGTAGCCAGCCGGTAGCCGGATCGGTCTACCCTCTTGCAAAGTCTTTTATTGCGAATAATGGTATAATCACTGGTTTCTGTCTCGAACGAAACTAGATTACGACAAAATGTGTCGGTACACTAACGGTATCAGAGTTAGTGGTTGGTCCAGCATGGATTCGATTATTACACAATCACACTTTATTGATTCCAGAAAGAATAAGTAGTGGTTATCGAAGATGGAGAGGAAGAAGAAGAGCTCACCGGTCCAGCCGTCGCGGCAGACGCACGCGAAGTCCGCGGTGCCGTCGATGCAGGTGCCGTTGTTGCGGCACGGCGAGTCCGCGCACTCGTCCGACTCTGCGGGAGGAGGAGGAACGTCAGCATCGGACCCTTCCGGAGCGCTCGGTAAGCATGCAGCAAGGACAAGGGAGGACAAGCTCACGTTCGTCGCAGAGCGCGCCGATGTAGCCCGGCTCGCAGACGCAGTGCGGGGGTGCGGGGGGCGCGCGCGCGCAGCGGCCGCGCACGCACTCCGCGCCCTCCACGCAGGCGAGCGGCGCGAGGGGCGCGAGGGGCGCGGGGGGCGCGGCGGCGGCGGGGGGCGCGGGCGCGGCGCGCTGCGTGCAGTTCTTGCCCTGCCAGCCGGGCGCGCAGTGGCAGTAGTAGTCGCTCTGCGCGGTGTAGCACGCGGCGCCGTTGCCGCACGGCGAGCCCGCGCAGTGGTCGCGGTCGTCCTGAATGTTCAACGCGCTTGTCACATGACCGCACCGAAAACGGTGAAGCGAAACATCAACGAAAGACTCACCAGGCAGTAGCGTCCAGAGCAGGAGGACAGCTAAAAGCAGAAGTCGGTTAGTTCGAGTTAGTGCGGAAGTCGGGTGGTTAGAGAAGGTTAGAGAGTTAGGTAGATCGGCGAAGGAGCAGCGGGGGCTCACCTCGCAGTTGGTACCGGAGAAGCCGACGGGGCAAATGCAGCGGTAGGCGTCCGGCAGGTCGACGCACTCGCCGCCGTTGAGGCAGGGGCGCGGCGCGCACTCGTCCACGTCGAGCGCGCACGTGCGGCCCGCGTAGCCCGCGGCGCACGCGCAGTGGAAGTCGTCCACGAGGTCGATGCAGGTGGCGCCGTGCAGGCAGGGCGCGGGCGCGCAGTCGTCCACGTTGGCCTCGCAGTCGCGCCCCGTCCAGCCGGCGAGGCAGGCGCACGCGTACGCGCCTACCGTGTTGTTGCACGCCGCCGCGTTCACGCACGGGCCCGGCGCCGCCGCGCATTCGTCCACATCTGCAACAGAGGGAGCAGCAGCTGTAGAGCTGCAGCCGGCCGCTGCGGCCACCGACGCGCCGAGGTCGCGCGCGTACCTTCCTCGCAGGTGGGGCCGGTCCAGCCGGGCGCGCAATCACACGCGAAGGCGTCGAGCCGGTCGCGGCAGGTGGCGCCGTGGCGGCAGGGCGCGCTGGCGCAGTCGTCCAGGTCGCGGTCGCAGAGTGCGCCGCCCCAGCCCCGCTCGCAGGCGCAGCTGAAGCCGGTGCCGCCGGCGTCGAGCGCGCAGAGCCCGTGCGCGCACGGCTGCGGCGCGCACGGGTTGTCGACGTGCTCGCAGTCGTCGCCGGAGAAGCCCTCGGCGCAGCGGCAGCGGTACTGGTCGGGGGCCGTGTTCTCGCACGTGCCGCCGTGCTGGCAGGGTTCGTGCGTGCCGCAGTAGTTCAGGTCTGCGGAGGAGAGCGGGGAGGTGAGAGCGCGCGGGGAGCGGGGCCGGGGGCGGGAGGTCCGCTCCGCGTACCTTGGTCGCAGAGGATTCCGCCCCAGTTGGTGTCGCAGGTGCAGTCCCAGGAGGATCCGTTGCAGTAGCCGTGCTTGCAGCCCGGGTAGGGCTGGCACTGTGCACACAGCGCCCCGCGCCACCCCGGCCGACAGCTGGAAGAGGATGATGGCAGGTTAGTCGCTTCTTGTTAAGACATTAAACTGAGGCCTTTCATCATCTAAAGTAGATGATTTATACAGCGTCAGGAGGCCACTTTGCCTTCAGAAACGGGACGCAGTAGTGCCCGTGACGAATTAAGATGGAGTAGGCATGTCCAGCACCTATTCCATCCTCTCAGCTTAGTCGGCCTTGTCCACAGGCAAGACATAGTCAATACGTGCGGAGCTGACTAAGCCGCGGGCTTCCTCACGATGTTTTCCTTCACCGTTTGAGAGTACTGGGATAGCGTACATAAATTTTTCACACAGAAAAATCCATCGGTAGATACACGACTGGATCTGATCCCACGACCTTGATCGGAAGGCGGGATCTCTACCAACTAGGTGTAGTTGGTGGAGAGAGCACTGGTGGTGACCAGTGTTCTCACCTCTTGGTTAGGACACTAAGTAGCGTTTAATTGGCAATAAGCGGCAACTCACTCGCAGTCTCCGGGTTTGTCGCAACGGCCGTGAGTCGGATGGCATCCTTCCTTGCATACGGCTGGAATAGAGAACAGATCAGTGCTAAGTTTTAAAACTTATACCTTTTGAATTGATCTAGTCAGGCGGTCGGTGGGCACTAGGCAGGTGGGCAGGTGGGCAGGTGGGCAGGTGGGCAGGTGGGCAGGTGGGCGGGTGGGGTGCACTCACGTTTCTCGCAGTTGTCGCCCTGCCAGCCGGGCAGGCAGCGCTTGCTGCCGGCGGGCTCGCACGAGTAGTGGCCGAACTTGTCGTCCCGCGGCCGGCAGAAGGTGGTGCAGGTGGTGTTGTAGTAGTTGGGCTGGCAGAGCACGCGCACGCGGTAGGCGAGCGCGGCGCGCGCGCCCGCGAAGCGCAGCGCGTGCCACGCCGCGCCCGGCTCCACGATGCCGGACCACCACGCCTCCTCGATCAGCGCGCTCTCTGCAACCCACGCGACACCCAGCGTCATACCATACCCGCTCTCCCTCACCCTCCCCCCTCGCGCCGCGGCGCCTGCTCGTGCACTCACCGGGCTCAGGGTACTCGTAGTCGTCGAAGGCTTGCAGCACCAGCGTGAAGGATCGCTGTGGACAGAAATGCGCGGGTCGGTCAGTGGCGGGTGGAAGTCCTCGCGAGGGTGGAGGGTGGCGGGTGGAGGGGTCGCGCGGCTCACCGTCCATCGGAAGGTGAAGGGCAGCGCGAGGGTGTAGAGCGGCTCGGCGAGCGTGAAGGAGTCGGTGCCGAGCGCGGGCGAGTCGGCGCGGCCGAAGGAGCAGGCGCCGGGCGCCGCCACGGACTGGTACTCCTTGAGGCAGAGCGAGAAGCGCGTGCGGCAGGGGCGCGCGCAGCGGGCGGGGGGCGCGGGGGGCGCGCCGCCGCCGCAGCACGCGCCCGCCGGCGCCGCCAGCTCCAGCCGGTAGTTGGAGAACTCGAGGACCTGCAGCTCGAACACGCCCGCCCCCGCCGCGCACTGCACACAAACAGTACACAATCAAGTCTTTATGTCTACTATAACTTGTCACAGGGGACGTAGCAAACACAACTACAGTACTGCAATACCGCATAAATCACAACGATAGCGCTATCTAGCCAATTTCCAGTCTGACCTGAACTACGTAAATTTAATTCTTTTCGTTTTATTTAAAAAACATAAAACATTAATTCAGATAAAGAAACTTACAACTAATACAAATATAATTTAAAAAATATAAAAGAAACAGTGGAGCTTTCTAAAGACCGTTGCAAAACGGTCTATGGATACTCGTAGCTCACCTGATATGAAGAGTTCATTTGAACCTTAAAAGCAACTGAGCATTAAAGCACTTCAACAATCCTCCTCGTGAGTATCTCAACAAAAGACTTGAACGCGCTTAGACCGGTACCTGCGAGTAATATCAATTGCCAAGAACATGTAAATTATTAAAATAAATACCTAATGGTTACACAGTAGGTAAGTAGTGCACGAAAGGAGTTTCTTGGAGGCGCGCCTCAGTCCTTTCACCACACTGGTTCAAAATTAACTAGTGACCCGACTAGTAGTAGTAGGATATTATGAGTAATTAAGTAGGTATTGCCGACAGGACCTTATCACTAAGCCTCCGCTGTCCGTCCGTCCGTCCGTCTGTCATGTATCTGTATCTGACGACCTGTCAGGTGGAGAGTTAAAATTTTGACGAAGTCAAAGTATATTTATTGCTTAATTACCTACATGTCAAAAAAGATGTCACAGATAATAGAGATTCAATGTAATTTGCCCTATAAGGGCGTGCAATGATTAATAAAAATAAAAAAGGGTTGACCTGTCCAAGATTTTTTTGTGGACAAAGTACCTACAAGAGTAAAAGTCATATTAAAAAGTAAATTATGTAGTGGTACGGAACCTTGGACGAATAAACACTGTTCATCCAAGTACGGAACCCTTCGTGTGCGAATTCGGCTCGCTCTTGACCAGTTTTATTTTCAACTTCATAATTTGGAACCATGTTTTCTTTTTTTAATATACACTTACATCATAGGTACATTATAAAAGCATATTTTGAAAGTTTTCTAAAACTCATTTATTTATTTATTTATTTATTTATTTATTTATTTATTTATTTATTTATTTATAAACATAAATACAACATTACAGAAAAGTACTTCTAAGAAGTCATATTTACGGACTCATAATAAAAATGGAACAACAACGAACATAGAACGACTTGAGGTTTCGTGTATTGTGGCTCGGCTTCAGTGTGCAATGCAGACGCGGGGCGGGGCGGGGCGGGGCGGGGCGGGTGGAGCCTGCCTCCCTCCCCTCGCCCCGCCCCGCCCCGCCCGCCGCCGGCACGCCCCTCGCCTCCACATAGCTCTTCTATGAAAAGCTGCGGAAGCACGCGCAGACGAGCGACCGACGGTCGGCCACGGTACAGTTCAGTGCTGTACTGTACAGTACTGTACAGCGGACAATGCTGCATACTAATATTATAAATGCTAGTTTGTGTGTATGAATGTTTGTTACCTAACTACTTAACATATTTTGATGAAATTTAAAATCTAAATAGCTTAAGTTATGGAATAACACAAAGGTTTAATCTAATTTTCAAAAATCAACTCCTAATTGATTTAAACAGTGTGGTAAAGTTTATATTGAAAATTTTATTCCTTGGTTCGATTTACTCAAAACACGGTTTAAATAAAGGACATATTTCACAGATGTGTAAAACTCAAGCCCCACGACACTTGTGTGGCATAGCTAAATATATTAAGTAAAACCTATTCTCATTGTAGTTTTTTTTATAGCTTTATTTATTGCATTATTCCTAAAATACTTTTCTTACGGAGAGCAACATGAAACGATATGGCGGGGCGGTATTTAGTAAAATGTTTTGACAGCTGTTGACTTTGACAAGTTGGTAAAATGGCTCCATTTCTTTCGAGTAGATTAGTTTGTATTGAAGCTGTTATAATCTATTTATTTATTAAAAATTTACATAACAGATTACAATCATACCTACTAGCGTAAACTTAACTACACCATTTAATTTTGTTCTAGATTGTAATCCAAACATGTAAATCTGACAATTACTATGTTGCATGCATAAAAGTTAATTTAACCTAAGCCTAAAATGAATAAAAAAGATGATTAATTATTATCATATAAACAATACAACAAGATATTGCGAACGCTCTTCTTAAATCTACCGATATTGTTGTCAAAAATATCCAGGTTACTGGATTTAGCCAACTCGTTATATAGACGACACATGTTGGGAACAGGAGTGTGGGATGGATCATACATTGTTTGTGTACACTTGTATTGTACAGCAAAGGTTGCACTTGCAGGGATACGGATTCTGTAATTTATGTTTACGTTGATGGAGGCCAACAAACCAGGACAATCTATGATTGAGTGAAGAAGTTTGTGCAGGTACCTACACAAGATTAATGTAATCCCTTCTACTGGATAGTGAGTCGACCTTAAAGTGCCTACGTCTGTTGTCATAACCTGATAAGGAACGGCCTAGTTTATAACGATATGAGACAATCTTAAGGCATCTGTTTTGAACGGCGTCGATTCTTTCAGTGTGGTTTGCATAATAAGGGACATATTCAAGGACAGAACGAACAAGACTGTTGAAGAGATGCAGCACACTGTCAGGATTTTTGAAACCTTTAGTGATTCTTGATATGAATCCAAGCATCCGGGAGCTTTTGCCCACTATGTGGTCGTAGTGACTTTTAAAAGATAGATCCTCATCAAAAACTATGCCCAGATCATAAAACTGTCAAAATACTTAAGTGACAGTGGCAGCTATGAACTATTTCATTGTCACAGCCGCCCTGGTAAATATGTTCCCATTGTATAAAACTTTGCATTGTCGACATTTTTCTGCAAAAAATTATGCTTCAACTTACGAGTTAGATTATTTTTTTCAAATTTACAGATTTTTGCATCATCTTTCTGTCTGATGTACACAGAGCAGGCCTGCTATGAAACTCTCCTTTTCAGTAATAATAATCTATCTTCTATAATATAAAAATGAATCGCAAAATGTGTTGGTAAGCGCATAACTCAACAACGCCTGGACCAATTTGGCCAAATCTTTTTTTAAAAATGTTCGTTGAAGTTCAAGGATGGTTTTTACGGCGAGAAAAATTAGAATTATATTTTTCATCCGGGTACCACGTGAGCGAAGCCGCGGGCGGCAGCTAGTAAAAAATATAAATCAATGTAAGTAGTTTTATTTATCCATCGTTAGATTCATTCAAAACTCGGTTTAAATAAAACTTGGGATCATCTGCGGCTATCTTATAATGAATACATTTAACCATGGTGTTGACATCTCAGTTAATATGAACAAAATAATAGTTCACTTAAAATAATAATCTGAAAAATCATCTGAACGTTATATGTATTGGTCTCCACTGACGCATCGATCACCACTAGGGTTGCCGGATACGCGCTTATCATTTCCTGGACATTAATACCTACTTAATGTTGATAAACCTACTAATAGTATTAGTATTATCTACACTAAAAACTAAACTTAAATAAAACAAAAAATTAACACCTCTCTTTGGTTGGCTATATTAAAATCATCTTCAATCAAATGAAATCCTATTCAACTATTTTTTTTAAATATTTATCACTACACTAGCTGACGCCCGCGGCTTAGCTCGCGTTGTACCCGGATTAAAAGTAGCCTTTATGTTATTCTAGCACACGTATTATGTATATTCCAAGTTTCATTCAAATCCGTTCAGCCGTTTGGCCGTGATTGAGGCACAAACATACATCGTCACATCCACACATCCTTACATCCTCACCAACTTTCGCATTTATAATATTAGTAGGAAGGTTCCCATAGTACAAGCTTTGCTTATTTTGGGGCTAGATGGCGCTGTGTGAAATGTCCACAAATATTTATTTGTTTTTATAACAACTTTCTTACTGATATGCGAAAGTGTGTTTAGTACCGACCTACGTTCCAAAGTTAAAAATGTATTTTCTTCTTCATTCAATTCAGGCAGCATTAGGAAATTCCACCGTAAATATACCTACTTAGTTACTTACTTTTACGCACTAACTATCATATTTTATTTTATAAAAAAATGACTCAATCACAATCAACTCTACATACTCGTGGGCTTGACTACTACTTATTTCAAAGTTATATATGTAGGGTGCCTCTCATAGCATTTCATAACCCCTTGTATTTGTTTACCGAGGATCCCCGTTTATACAGTTTTAAGAATGACCATGGAGTTGAAATCACGATGCGTGTAAGTGTGACGTAGTTATTTATCCATACTAATATTATAAATGCGAAACTCTGTCTGTCTGTCTCTTACCTAATTGCTGAACAGACTGCACAGAAAATTGACAAGGAGATAGATTCTGTCCCGGGGAAGGAGATTGGCTACTTTTTATCCTGTAAAACGACCCCAAAATGAAAAAAGGATGTAAAATGATAACCAGGATAACACATAAATCCTTCTAAGATATTAATTTATGACAAATATTACTAACAAATAGTACCGTTAATTTGATGCATTTTGTACTGAATGTGCGGGATGGCCCGTACAACGCTAATAATATTTAGATAATTGGAAATGTCATTCATATCAATCGGATCACGTCAGTAGCCCGCGTTTTGTTGCAGGCTGGGGGGGGGGGGGGGGGGCTCTGGGGGTAAGAAGAGCTTCTAAGTAGACCGATTTCATAATTTTTGATTTGTTGGATTTATGTTTTTGAAAATATATAACGTTTAAGTTGTTTATTTAATAGATCGAAATCGGCTGAAATCAGCGGCTGAAATATTAAAAGGCGTAAATATGCATCCTTAGGTGATGGTTACATATTTATGCCTTTTGGCGTGGAAACTTTAGGACCCTGGGGTCCAGAGGCGTGGCTTCTTTTCAAGGAGATATCCAAGAAGCTAATAGATATGACCAATGACTCATTTTTATTTCTTATTATTATACTGATTACCTTAAAGTTTTAAATGTTATTTTAATAGACAATTAATATTGAATAGAGAGCATAAGTCTACGTGTTTTTTGAAATCACATAGGTATTATTTAAATTATTTTCGGGTTTTAATTAATGATAAAGTATTTGTAGAGCCGCTTTACATTTTTTTTATTTTGGTTAGGTTTGGAAAGAAAATATGTTTGGCTCAAATCAGCGTGATTACAGAATAAAGAAGGCGCTATTCGTTTAAATGTGACGCCACATAGCCTGGCTGTAACCAGGGGACGACTAAGATACTTCATTTGCCAAATTATGATAAGTTATGAGGGAACAGATGAACATACATAGGTTATGTAACTGAGGTTGCTAGGCAGCTACTTGGGTTGCTAGGTAGGTGTCTACTGCATTTATACTGCGATGCTTTGTATGTTCAACTTGTTTTGGCACAAAACTACTATTGATGAATGAGATGTACGCCATAAGCAAGAGGAGCCTTTACTCTACATATTGTTACGATTCTGCCCTCACCAATAGAAATACGAGCGTGATAATATAATATGTGTGTGTGTGTAACTATGTGTGTTTTCATTAAACGGTAATAATGAATGAATGTAAGAGAGAGAAGGAAGGAAGGATCTGTGTAAGACAACACAAGTGATGGACTCTGTAAAATAAATTCGTCTCAGACAGTACGTATAGGTATTCATAAAGTAGGGTATGTATGTGTGAGTAAACCGTACAAATGTACCTACTTACTAAAAAATGAATTACTAGTACTTAAAGACGTACTAATAGGGTATTTTCGAAATTTTCGAGCTTCGATATTATAACTAACGTTAAGTTACGACAGATAGCAACATGCACTGATCCGGTGGTGGCTGTACCGGAACCCATTCTTTTACTTGTTCAGTGATCCTATGCTATTAAGTTGCATTGTAATAAAAATAATGTTTCATGAACACTTGGGCTTCAAAAGTTTAAGAAGAGTTTTGCATTTCGCTTGGGACTTTGATTATTGACATTATAAACTTTAGTGAGAACAGCCGTTACAGCGACGTGATGTTCACTCTGTTAGACTTCACCTCGCCGAGTGCTGCCCGACTACTCCGACTAGGTATGATCATGAATAAATACTAAAACTTTGTGGTGAAAATGTAAGAAAATTAAGTTGAGATCTGTTTGATCCAAGTCGCGGCGCTGCGCCCTGCCCCTGCCTCATGAAGTGGCGGTTATTCCAGTTCACGAGCCACGTGTACTCCCAGCTTCATTCATAATTGATTTCATATCATTTCCTTTATTTGCTTCAATGTGGGATACAATGGATCCTAAATTATATAAACTAATTACGAACACCTATTTCCCCATATATTTGGGATGTAAACATTATAATAATTTCATTAAAATCCGTTCAGCCGCTACGCCGCAAATGAGGCACAAGCATCCTCACAACCTTTCCGATTGACAATATCAGCGGGTCGCGGGGCGCGGGTCGCGAGGCGCGGGGTGCGGGGAGCGAGGCGCGCGGCCGCGGCCGACGGGACGTGCGCCGCCTGCCGAGTGGCTGGAGAGCGGCGAGAGCTACCAGACTAGAGTAGCTCGGCTACTCGCAGCACCGCGCCTCGAGATCGCAGCACTACCGGCCCGCTTCAGGCGACGCGACGCCCGCGACGTGACACGAGTGCTCAGTGACGGAGCCCTGCGCTACGTGCCCGATGTACGCACATTCCCTTTAACAGCAGCATTCGACTTCTTTATCATTTTCAGCATTGAACACGACAATATCGGAGGGAACTAAGACCACTTGGACTTAGTGGATCCTGCTACTTCTCAAACCGGGGCGAGCCGGCCTCACGCAGGCCTCACGCAGGCCTCACGCAGGCCTCACGCAGGCTTCCAAACAGTATGGCCGGGTTGGCTTAGAGCTACATCAACCCGATTTTTAATCCAACTATTATTAGTTAATTATGAAAGCCCACTCGGCTGCAATAACGGTAATCGATTTAAACACTTGAGGATTTTGATAAATACTCGGAGGAGTTTGCTGCTAGATATTAATATTTAAAGTTCCATTATTTAAGAAATGTATTTCTGTATCGAGAGAGTGTCGACGAACCCCCTTCCTTCTCAAATATCCCAACAATCAGTTTATCGTTTCAACCGGTTGGTCTAAACTAGTACGACGTATTCGGATGGTTTCAATCAGAATTATTTAATGAAAGATGATGTAATTGAACTCCTTGCTAAATTGCGTCGAAATCTGTTCACCGATAAAAGCGAGCTAAAAGTTAACAAGCAGACTCTAGCAGAGAGTTACTTGCGCATTGTAATCATTGTACCTACGAGTACCTGCTATTAGTGAGTAGTAACTTCAGAGTATCAATATTTACATAGTACCTAAAATGGCTCTGAGTACGACTTCCAATGTAATTTTAGGATCACTTGACATCGTCCCTAGCCTGCGTCGCACAAACGCCTGTCCGGACGGAACGCGACCAGGCGTGGAAGATGCAGGCAAGAACCCACTCTTGATTATTTTTTTGGAAAGAAATCCCTTTACGAATCTTATAAAACGAGTTGGAAGATTATTCAGTCCCAAGCTTTTTTGTCTTCTATATAATCAGAAATACTGCAAGAAGCTTTTAAAACATTTTTCTAGAGTTTTAAATTTATTATTTAATCTAATATTGTAGCAATCATTGATAACCCATAATAAATAAAATAAAATAAATTATCTGCCAGTTTAGACATCTCTCTTGGGACTCTGTTACATGTAGAAGGGTACACACACACACATCATTGCCCTTTAAATGATTTGTTAACGTTATCTGTCCAACTCGTGGGAGCAGCGAGTTTATCCTTATTTCCAGTATTCACATTGTGACTATAGCTATTTTTCTTATAAATACTAACATTTTTATAAACATTAATAAAGTTTTCATTCATTTATTTCATGACAAGGAACTGCCATGATATAAATTTACTGCGTAATGACTCCCTCGGACCCAAGTTATAAATTGTTCGAATAGCTCTCTTCTGCATCTAGGGTGTCTCCATCTGCAGCGCTGTCCACGGCAAAATGCCATAGGACTTAATGCTATGCAACTAGTCCTGCTGTATCTACTACCTACGTCTGTGAAGAGACGTATTTTTTGACTGCATATGTCGCAGAACTACGCCTCTTGTGGAACTACGTACCGGCTCCGAGAGGACCTCCGATGCGAACGATCTTATAATGTGATACCTAGACCTACTACTTGTACCCGCATCTCGACCGACAGTAAGTCACGCGACGAACCGCCGGGACCAGAAGGACTGGCCGTTTCCTTCGAAGGAACTTTTAAAACAACCACTGAGAACGATCCTACGACTGAGGCGCGGCGGCCGAGGGATCCCTGACACGCGAGAGGGTCCAATGTGTGCTTGCTCTGCTGATACTCGTAGGTATATCTCTCAGGTCCGGCCGTACGACCATATTTGTTACTACTAGGTCCTAGTCATATTTTATCACTAGTTCCTTCGAATCAGATTGTTGAAATGATTTATCGTGTCTCAAAGGTTGCTCTCTCATAGTTAATATGGGTGATAGTGCGCATATAAAATCATCCATATTGTGACTAAAGGAAACGTAATCTTCGAAAGCTCAGCAGGGTTGCCAAATCGATTCAAAATGATGAAGGTAATTCAATGAATAAAGGTAGTTTTGAGTCGGAGGGTGAGGCAGTCAGCCCTGCCTGGTCGAGCAGCAGGACGGGCGGGGTGTGCAGGAGTGTCAGTGGGGGAGGTGGGGGGTGACGTACGCGCAGCAGGCAGGCGAGGGCGAGGGCGAGCGGCAGCGGCCAGCATCGCCGCATCGGGTCAGCGCAGCGCGGGGCGCCGCCGCGGCGCGCGCCGCACCATGCCGGCCGGGACCGGGTCGCACTGCACCGCACCCACTGCACTCTGATCCGCGGCACCAACACTGTCGCGCAGCACTAGCTCAGCTCGGTCGACCGTCGCGCACTCTGACAGCGAGCAGGCAGCGGGGAACGGATGGGACGCGTGCGCTCGCCGCGGGCGCCGTGCTGGGACTGGCGGCGGCCGGCGCCCCCCTCGCGCGCCTCCCCGCCTCCCCGCCGCCGCCTCCTCTCCCTCCGGAGCTTTTAATCCCGCGAACGAAACTTTGATTTATTTTTATTGCGAGTTGCATGCGGAGGCACGGAGCGACTCGCGCGGCTCCGAGCCGAGTCGCGCGAGCCCGTGCACCGTGCACCGTGCACCGTGCACCGCGCACCGTGCACGAAGCCCCTTCACGAGGAGGATGGGAAATTAAAAAATTTTTTCATGCAAAATTTTTAGTAAAATATTTATCGACATGAATATTGAATGGAGTTTTCGGAGATTTAATAATTAAATTTTGTCAAGTCCTAATTAGGGTACCTTAATGTGGATTCGTAATGTTGTAGATGTAGAGTGAGGGTTGATAGCTAAGGTGCAGGCGGAGGGCGTCGCGTCGGGTGCGCAGGCGCAGGCGCAGCGTGTTTCCCACGGCCCCGCGGCCGCGGCCGGGCGGCGGGCGGCGGGCGGCGCGCGCTCCACTTGCCGCAGGTATCTGGCACACGCTGTTATTCATACACCAACATTTAAGGACATCATCGTAATCGACGCGCATCTCCCCGCTCTCTCAGGGAGGGCGACGTCGGAGAGTATTACCTCACTTAATTCAAAGTCCCTAAACCTAAACAAAAAGAAAACGGCTTAAAAACCACACGTGTAATTATTTATTACTAAATGAATATATTTAGCATAGTTTTTTATCTAAGTCGGTATGGATGTTTATTAAATGTTTAGCTCACAGCTATTTCCGATACGTGAATTCGTCGCTTGTTGGTAGGATTGTGTGCGCCGCGAGAGTAGGTATAGGAATGTACGAGTTGTTTGTTAGCAAGAAGCTATTGTGCAGGCAATCAGTGGCCGTCAGCGGACGTCGGTCGCGTCGGTGACCACGCGAGGTGCCGCTCCTCTCCGCACTCGGGCAAGGCTGTGCTTCAGACTTTGCTGTTAAGAGTTTTCCTAATCTAATATAGAACAACGTAGAACAGAAATCTAGGTATCAAAATCAAAGCTAAAAAAATATCCTAAGGAAGTTTTATTTCTTTTTACGTCAAAAGTAACAAAAATGGCTGTTGTGTAATATAAACAAAACACCCCAGTTGCGTCGCAGTTTCTTTTCCGAACTCTTTCCGAAGGCTGTCGCGCTGCAGCGTCTCTGGACTGGGGAGCACCTGCCGCGCCCGCGCCCGCGCCCGCGCCCGCCCCCGCGCCCGCGCCCGCGAGATGACAATCACATTACATTATTACATCGACAGTATTGCCAACTAACGCGACATCTCTGCTCCACAAGCTGCCTTCTCGGAGACTCCTTCAGCGGCTCTACTCTTTCAAGGATAAGGTTAAAGTTGGTGCGCGGCGCGATGCAGGCCAGTCTGTGCCACTATTATCGATAACGTTGTAACAATCGCGCGCCAGCGTCCTTCTCACTTCGGACACATTGTCACCACATCTATCGGATTGGCGTGTTTTGATTAGATCGTAGGGTGACCGGGGCGACCAGCGGACACTATCCCGGCATTAAAGTATCCGTGGATGCTCGAAGCAGCTTCGCTTAGATCAAGCCCGAGGTTCGAGACCATTAATAGAAAGTTAATGAGCACCGGAGCGCAGCGCGACGCGGTGCGGCGCGATGCGGTGCGGTGCGGCGCGGGGTGGCCCCGACCGACAGCTCGCGTTCTAGGAACTCACGCTGTAATTTAGTTAATTCGTTTGGCTACGTGTGCTCCGCGCTGTGCGTCGCGGTGCAGGAGCCGGCGGTGTGAACGACCCGGCTCCGGAGCGGGGTCGTGCCGGAGCCGACGGGACGCTCTCACGCAAATTACGTCCAATTATAGCGGGAGTGAGTGCGAATTAATCGCGCGTTGTATCGGCTAATTAGCACAATCATCGTGTGACCGCACAAGTCCACCTCGCCTGCCTACAGCTGACGCGAGCGACTGCGAGCCACTTCCATCCTTCCTATTGTTTTGAGTAGACTTCTCAATTAGTGTTTTCCGATGCGCAGGAGCGGCCCGGCGCCGGCGCTGACGTCACTGTCGGTGGAGCAGGGTGGCACTTGCGATGTGGCGCCCCGAATGTTTGTTACCAAGCTACCTCGGCTTCTTTACAGTTGCTGAGCATCGGAGATAATCACGCGAAAACAAGCATAATGCAGTAATCACAGGGTATCACGCGAGGATGCATGAACCCGGCCGGCCGCGGCCGGGCGCGGGCGGGCAGAGTAGGAGGAGGGGAGGGGGGGGGGGGAGTACGCACACGTTTAATTAAAATGCCTGCCGAGAGGAGAGCGACCGTGTCTCGGGGAGAGAGGTGAAGGGCGGGAAGCCACGGGAAGCGAAGCCTTTTCGTCCGTCGTCGCTAACGATATTAATTTAATTAGATGACCGTTGCACACGGATGATTCCCAAATGTTTTACGATTGAAATAGTGTTTCTATTGTAGCAGCGCGCGGCCCTCGACGGCGAGTGACTCGACCATTCCTGCGAAGCTTCCGCCTGTTCGGGAGTGCGGCTTTTCATTTTGCGCAGAATGCGACGGACTCCTCATCGATCTCCTCCGTCATCGAGGGGGCGTTGTGATCGCGGGCGACAATCTGACACTTCACGACAAGTAAGAAATGACTTCATTTGATTGTAACAAGCGCATTTAACAAGTCTAAATGGATGCTCGACCGAGCTGCCTCTTACTCGTAAAGCAAGTGAGGTGGAATATGAATGAGTCGTCTGTCGGCGCGGGCGCGGGCGCGGCCCACCGCCGCGGGGGAGCACGCCGGCCGGCCGGGGCCGCGCGGCCTTCCCGCGGGCCTTCCCGCTCCTGCCTCATTACATTATGAGGAGCTGCTCCCGACCCGTCGCTTTAATGACCAGATGCTATTTTACCACATCTGTGGTACGTACTCTTAATCTGTAAAACAATAAGCATTTTCTTGCAATGAATGAATCTGTATAGATTATATTATTTTAGGAACACATTACATAATAAATCTGACAAAAAACACATTATATTACGTTCGGACGAAGTGACCACAAAGTGTAGTTTTGAAATTTTTGTATATTTTTATAAGTAATTTTAAGTTTTCGTTATAGTTTTGTAGCATTTTACCTGAATAAATGAAAAGATTATGTCAACTCAAGCTTTAAATATTTGAACATGCTCAAACCCTTGAACACGTTCAAAAGTGCCTCAGTTGTTTTGTATAGCAGAGCCGGAGACAACACCTGGCCGCGGTCCAGGTCCAGGTCCAGGTCCAGGGGACCAGCACCAGCTGGCGGCTGTCGGCAGCTGAGCGTTGAGATCGGGATGGTGTCGCGCGGGTCACACACCTCTGATGGATGCCAACTTTTGAATCGTGTAATATGTTAGACAAATTGAATGAGTCGCTCGCCGGAACCGGTCGGCCGCCGCAAGTGCGGGTGTGCGTGTGCTGGGGGCAGCGCCGGCGCCGGCGGTCCCTGCCGCGGCCGGCGCGACCCCGGCGCGGCCCCCGAGGCCGGAGCTAGGAGTGCTAGTAGCGTTTGTCATGGGGTCTCTTGCTCGCTGCTATGTAATTAGTTTCTGCATAAGTTACTTAGTCGGAGATCCAGCAGGGCATGCAATATCGAAGCCCGTTCTGGGCGCACAGTTTCTTCGTTATTGTTCGTCGAAATCGTTTCGGCTCCCACTGTTTCCATCGCTTCCATCATTTGCGCATTCCAGGCGTCATACAGAACCATAGCAATATCGTTTATGGGTGCTTTGTGTGCGGTTCCCAGCGCGCGGGCGACCATTGGACGAGCGGACCGGTTTAATGAGCCCCCCTCCCCCCCGCGTCCCCCGCGCCCCGCGCCGGGACCCGTCGGGATACAATCTCGGAGGCTCCACACGCTATGAACTGTTTATTTTTAACTTAACAGGTTGCGTCGAATCTGCTTCATTCCTACCTGTTCGTTGCTGTGCGGTTGCTTTCGATCCTTGTGTTTTTGAACTGAGCCGAGTAACAGGAGGTCGATAATTTGGCGGTTAGCTGAGTGCGTTCGTTCCTTTCGGGCTGCCGTTCAAAGAGATCATAACTAGAGGTCTCAATCAACAAGCAATTATTTAGTTAAGTAGGTTAGGTAGTAAGGTACTTCCTACATAAAAAATATATTAATTTGTAAAATACATGACATGCATTGCATACCATACAATGTGCTTGCTGCTTAGGTATAAGTAGATATTTCATCAATTAACCCACGAATAGCATCGCTCGTTTTAAATAAGAACTCTCTCGAAGTCTCCAATATCAATTAATTTGAATAGACAGACACCTGCGGCGGAGTCGGCGGATTAAGATGATCGAGCCCAGCGCCGTCGCACGCTTCATCACTGAGGAAGAGCCGCTCGTGGTCCTCGCAGTGACGCGGCGGCGTCGCACGCTTCATCACTGAGGAAGGAGTGACGCGGTGGCGTCGCCGGCCGCGAGCCGCCCCGCGCCTCCCGCCGGTGCTTCGAGTAGGTAGGTACATCACAGGACACCCTGGCGGCTCCCGCGGAGACGCGCTGGAGCGCGACAGGGACCGGCCACACATACTACAACGGACAGTTGGCGAGCGAGCCGAGCTGCTTGCGGCGGCTCATGAAACAATGGCGACGCGACCTGCCTACCACTAGGCACCTGCCGTTGAGACAATCTGATGCTCTGTTGTACATCATGTACATGTACATGCCGCTCGGATGCATCAGTGTGCGCCACCGTTCTTGTATTTTATCAAGACAAACCAAAACGTAAATAACGTTGTTACTTGTGCATCACTTGCGTCGCGACTCACAAGCTCGCTGGGAAGGGTTTCGAATGCTAGAGTTCCAACCTGAGCTCAGCGTTGAATGAAGATGTCAGATCTGCATAATCATGGCGAGTAGTCGTCGTGCGCTGCTTTGCAACAGCTGCGGCGGCGCGCGCGGCTCCTCGCCGCCAAGTTAATTGGAGTCAACTGTGGATTAGTGGAGCGTTAAACTTCATCGGCGCATCGAAGTGCATGCTGTCCCAACATTGTACACTCGCGAGCCTCTTCATGGAGACTGTTGGATCTCTGCTGTTGGAATGTGTGTCCTCACCTCACCCTAGAATTAGGATCTTTCTACGTAATACAAAGTGTTTAAACATAATATATATAATTCAAAAAGGATATAAATCAAGATCTACTAATCTGTAATGTGATGTGACAACACCGTCTCGTCTAGACACGACTGAGACTAATCCTCTTACAGGTATCACAAAATAAATTATACCAAATATTATAATGCGACATTAATTATACAACGAGGTGGGTAACTTAATTATGTTATTGAATCGAACAGTCGCGCAGTCGCGCAGATGACTCATTTTATATTTTTAATGATTATTGTCGTCTTCAGCTGGACGCATAATATACAAAAACTATAACAATGTCTACATTTAGTGAAATAACATAGATGGTATTGTAAGCTTTTCTTACTTATTCAATATTTAAAAAGAAAATATTCTCGATCATGGTGATGTGCTGTGAGAGCAAGAGGCTTAGGAGACTCTCTTCTCGTTCAACTTCATATTGGAGATATACGGTTTTTAAAAAGCAAGGTGAAGTGGACTCTCCTGAGCTGGAGTGTGCCGCAGGGAGGCAGGGAGGCAGGGAGGCAGGGAGGCGCGTCAGCAGTCCGCCTGAAGTCAATGTTTATACAACCCGTATTAGAAAAACGAGGTTCAATTAACGCAAGCCCAAAATTTTGGAAAAAACTGGTCGTTTGAAAAAACAACAATGATCGCAGTCCGCCAGGTGTGCCGCGCGCAAACACCCCGCCCCGCCCCGCCCCGCCCCGCCCCGCGCCCCCCGGGACTCCGCCACCAAATATTATTGGATGATGATACGCCATTACGCATGTTGTCCATTGTTGACGGAGGTAATCGACACCGCGACACCACGGAACGTTTTGTTTGGAGGTAAAGGCGTCTTCACACAAAGCTTCTTATTGAAATATTTAACTTATCTTATGGAATGCTAAGCACCTACTTATGCTGGGAAGGTTCGGTTCAGTTGAAAGCGCGATTTATGATCTTCACTGTTCGTAACCGTTCACTGTTCACATGCTCTGATCTGACAAACTGTAATTAAGTACTAACGTATCCACATAATAAAATTAGTAAACGTGCTCTCGGACTGAAGTGAAGCGATCCTGCCGCGTGCATCGCGATACTTACACCGTGGCGCTGAAGGAGGCTGGCTCGCTTGGAGACTCTTCCGAAAGCTCAGATTCCTCTCGTTAGTCCCGAGCTGCCCGCGGAAGAAGTCGATGCGGATCGCTGCACTTGCGCATCTGACGACGATAACTGCTCCGACCGCTCACAGTCGACAGAAAAACGCATTCGTACGGAGTTGTGCGTTGCGCGTCCAAATCTACTGTTGCTTCCCGCCGAGCCGTCCCGCCGAGCCGTCCCGCCGAGCCGTCCCGCCGATGTCGACCGCCGTCCAAATCTACTGTTGCTTCCCGCCGAGCCGTCCCGCCGAGCCGTCCCGCCGAGCCGTCCCGCCGATGTCGACCGCCGTCCAAATCTACTGTTGCTTCCCGCCGAGCCGTCCCGCCGAGCCGTCCCGCCGAGCCGTCCCGCCGATGTCGACCGCCGTCCAAATCTACTGTTGCTTCCCGCCGAGCCGTCCCGCCGACCGCGACCGCCGCGGTGTCCTGCAGATACGTCAGCCGCCGCGGTCTCGTCCATATCTTTACGTAGGTGCTGCATGACCTACCCTGGATAATTTTTTCACAATGTATATTTTTAAATGTTTCATAATAAGATAACATATAAGACAACCCTGCTTAGTTGCTGGTGTTGTTGAGGGAACCGGAGGAGATAAGCACAATTAAGGTTTTGTTTCTGTTAGGGTTGGAAGAAACACTTGAGCACTCGGGTGCGGGGCCACTTGAAGCCCCGAGTGCGACGGGCTGAAGGCGTTATCTGCTCGGTCGTCAGCCGGTTGTCGGCGCGACGTCCTCGCGCCGGGGACGTGCCGGGACGCGGGACGCGCCGGGGACGTGCCGGGACGGGACGCGTCAGTTATCCAAGTAGGTACCCGAACGGGATAGCAGGAATACGTAATTGGGGCGAGCCTTCTCGCTCAGATTAAAAGCCATCACCATCCGTCTACCGAGTGGAGCGACTTCCTCATCTCGACCTTAGTTTATGAGGCTTACTCTAATAACTTTATACCATTTTACTTTGTTTCCAATCTTTGTCGATATTGGTGGGTATTTCATCTCGTCTCTTTAAAGTTTGACTTCAAATAAGTATAAGTATCTACTTAATGTAGCATGTAGCGATGACCGCCGCGCCGTCTGGTTGGCGAGGGCGCTGGCGGCGGCTGGCGAGGCCGTGCCAGGCGGATGTGTGGAATTGTCAATCGTATAAAGTGTGTTTATTTGGTACCCGAAAGAATCTGACATGTAGGTACACTTAAAATGCAGTCTAACTATGAAGTGAGATGCGATGCGAGGCAGCGACGGCGCAGAGGCTCCGCACCGCACCGCACCGCACCGCACCGCACCGCACCGCACCGCGTCGTGCGGCGCGGTGACGCTTCCGATGGGAGTCGGCTACCTGCCAATTAGCCGGGAATATATTCCGTCGTTAGACCGCATCGCATCACTCGTGAAGTCGTGAATCAAATCGTGATCGCTCCGTTATTTATTCGTTATCATCGGATTTGAATGTGTAAATCAGCGAAGGGGGGGAGGGGGTTGGGCTGCGGGGACAGAGTACACCGAGCTGATCGTACGTATTCAAAATAATTAAACTAAAAAAACCTACCTAAGGTCAACTCAGATCATCCAGGAACATGCAAGTAGGCAAGTAGGCGACGTTCCGTAATTGATTCATAAAAGTTTTGATCCGAGATAAATAAATAAATATTTTAAGTTGAAGTATTGTACTGCACATGTAAAAGAGGCTGCGTGCTCAGCCGGAGCGGCCGCGGCCTCGGCGAGGCAGCGCATGACAACTCCGAGATGAAACATTTCCTTTGGCTTGCATTTGGTTTGTAAATGGCTTCCGGTGCTGGTAAAAAGCAGTCGATCAGTCATAAAGGGTTGCTTCGGTCGGCAGGTTGCGGCGGAGCGCGGTGCACTCCGCATAACGAGGCCATTAGTGCGCTTCATCAGACCACCGGCACCGTGCACCGGACCCGCCCGATCCGTCCATGCTAAGCTTGCACTTCTTACTGCGCTGATGGAAAGTGCTCACTTGAACGTTTGAAAGTTCGCTTGACAAGGGAATTAATTATGGTGTACGGTTTCACCATACATTTTGGTAATTTGCGCATGCGGCGGTTTACTTTATATCGCGCGCACTGCATTTTTATTTTATGTAGATTCTTTTAATAACATTTTTCATTGAGTACGTGACCTACTCTCGCGCAAGAGACACTACTAAGGGAAGATTAGCCACCTGACCTTGTAGTTAAACACTTAACAAATAAACTAAACTAACTTGTGTGAATCTTGTGTTTTTACGTGCTCCTAACTTTAACTTTAACTTTAACTGAACTGGCTAGAACTTGAGTGAAGTATTAGTGATACGTTGGTGCTGTGTTGTGTACAAAGTGCAACTATTCACTCTCACATCACATCCTCACATGTAAGACATGGGGCGCTAACAGGAGCCCTTAGCCCTTACATATGGTAATACAGAAAACATTGACTTCGTGTTTGCACAAAGAAACAAAGAAACATTGTTATTTCTTAGTACGAAACTAAATTATGTATTTTAAACAAAAGTTTTTAGGGATAGAAAAAAAATGTTATATTGAAAGTGTTACCTACTCTAACTTAATGACCGTTGTAGGCAATACGCTCTAAAAAGTATGAAACAATAAAATATTCTCATCTGCAATTATTATATTAAATAAACAACCTATGTACACGTTATGTATGTATTTAATACACATTGATGGCGGTGCCGGCGTGCAGGGGCAGCCGCGGTCGGACGATACTATTACACCAATAGTACCATTATAATAACTAGGACAAACTTGCATATCATCTATTTGGATTACTACATTCATTTGGGTGTATAATTTCATGATAAAGTATTTGCAAAGCCGCTTTTAGTATTTTTAGGTTTATTGTATTTTGACAAGTACGTACGAGTAATACACACAGGTTCATATTGCGAAATTTGTAAGAGTTATTAACCTTTCCAATTCCTCAAGAATCATTTAACCGGAAGTTCTTAGAAACATAACAAAATAAATGCCAGGAAAAGTGGTTCATGCAGATTGTGTATCTACTGGCTTTCTCCACCTGCCTGTTGCGTCGTGCCTGGTGTGCAGCGTGTGCCTCGCAAGCTCTCGTTAGCGCGGCACTGCACGGACCGGCCGGCGCCGGCGCAGCGCCGACACGGCACAGGACGCCAGGCGAGACCACCGGAACCATTAGGGACCGTGCTCCAGCAGCATCAGCGGAATGGTGCTCTTAAACATAACGTTAGTACAAAAGGAAACCGTTTAGGTTTCTTGTAGCTTTATGACATTGACGTACAGGACGCACTGACTGACTGACTACCCCGCGAGGAGACTGAACCACACTCTGGAATATGATCCCACTTAATAACCATCCGTAAAAACACTTGTGCTACTCGTTCATTATTTGAGCAACAGTCGCATTTAATGTTTCATGTTTTATGGCAGATTCAGTTCGGCTCTTCACCAAATGTTATCCTTCACTGGATACAATACGCTGCTGATTATGACACAATGCCCGAATTGTAGCAGATGGCTGGAGGAGCGGGTGCGCGCCGCCCCGCAGCCGCAGTGGCGCAGTGGCGCAGTGGCGCGGTGGCGACAAGTGGCGACGCGACAAGTGCCCGCTGTCACTGTCGATGTCGGTGGGGTCATGCCCATTCAAACGCACGCATACAATATTATTCTAATGCTTTAGGGGTTGTTCGATGTGTATCTGTCAAAGTAAAATTATTATATTTAGATTGCGTCATGTTAGTGGTGTGTCTGTGTAATTATCACTGTATGCTGCGTCTATAGGGAGTGTGCCGCCCCGTCGTGCTGCAGTCGGTACTCGACCCGGCGGCGCGGTGCGGTGCGGTGCGGTGCGGTGCGGCGCGGTGCGGTGCGGCGCTGCTGGCGGAGCTCTGCTATTGAGCAGCTGACAAGAGGTCCCATTGAGTTCATTATAATCGTGTTCAGTTCTCGCAGATGTCGCGCGTTATTGTCGCTCAATATGTCGCGAATAACCGTGGGATCTTTTGCTTGTACTTGTATCGATGTTGTTATCGGACAACGACCTAGGCTAAAATAATTGGCATTAGGTATAATTTCATTGTGAAGTTTTCATGGAGATATCCATTACAATCTTTTTTATATTCTAAGATTACAATCAAGTCCATGTACCTACTTGAATAGTCAAACATCAAGATTCAGGCCGCTAATAATAAACGTAAACGATAAAAATAAAATAAAAAGCGCTTATTTCGTACATATTTTCGATTTAGTTAATCTTACTTATTATTATAAAATTGAAAAGCTTTAGTTTGCTTGAAATTGCCGGCGGCGTAAAGCTCAAAATGCAACGATAGCGCGTGCTAACTTTACCTCTGCTGTTATCTAGTTTATAACATGTTTTTCATGTTTTCCGGTAATTAATAAGTGGAGAAAAGTCGGTCTTACTTTCTGAATGTCATTAATTTTATGGATAATATTATATTCGGAGCGCCGCCCGCTCTGTTTTGGAGCATACATGCTGTCTGCAGCCAATTAGTATGCCCTGTGACTGTGACACTCTGATTTGCATGTGGATGGCATCACGCGAGCGCTCGCAGTCGCAGATACCCAACAAAAGGCATGTCGAGATTTGTCACACCCCCCCGCCCCCACCGCGCCCGCGCCCGCCGCCGCCGCCTGAGACAAAGTTGCCACTAATTAATGACCATCACCTCGAGAGCGATAATTGAAAAGTTTAGGAGCGAGGGCGATGCTCCGCGGGCGCGCGGCGGGCGGTGGCGCGGGGTGGCGCGGGGTGGCGGCATGCAGATGCGTTACCGTAAATCGTTCGCGGGTGACGCGTCGCACTTCGCGCGCAGATGACGGTAAACAGGCTAACGAGCGCGCACCGGCACCTCTCCACGTGAAGATATGCGCGTGCGCGTCGAGAGCCTCACTTTAAGGCCGGCGTCGCGCGTATATCCGCCTGATTAGCGGCGACCGCGCGACTTATCGCCCTCGGCTGCGATTACTTGCAGTGCCTGCAGTGCCTGCAGTGCTTGCAGTGCCTGCAGTGCTGTGTGGTGCGCGAGTGCATGCGCCGCCGCCGCCGCCGCCGCTCGCTCCCGATGCGTAATCAATTCAATTAACCTTTCCGAGGCTGCAGTTAGCGCTGGTTATCGCGCGAGAAGCCACATCCCCGATACAGTTAGCGGGCGTCGCTTGCCTGCAGTACTACGCTCACTCACCGAGTTGCTAATGAGTGTCGAAGCGGACGACATTCTAATATCCGTTCTTTGGTTTTCTTGTCATAATAATGCATAAATATGACGGCCTTACAGATAGGCCGGTGTCGCGATGACTCCGCAGGTTGATGTGGCTCTCGCTGGATAAATGTTTCCAATCATACTTTCCACACGGTTATTGAACATTCGCGTTTCTAGCTATCAAAAGTAGCGGATTGGAGCTTTCCCGTGCGCGTGATGAGTCAGCCTCAGCACACGCCGCCGCCGCCGCCGCCGCCGCCGCCGCACGGGACTCGCTCCGACGCTGTTGTACGCCACGCATGAAGTCGAGGCACGGCGCGCGGCGCCGGCGTCGAGGGAGCGTAACGACGTCATGCTCGCGGATGACAATGGGATTGTGGCTGATCGTGGTGCTCACGTGATGGGAAAGAATTTCATTAGAGCAGGATGTTCAGTTATTACGGAGTCGAGTTTAAAAAGCGTAAAATCATCGTTAAAGGGAACGCTCATTACGGATCCACAAAAACAACGCAGCGCTCGCGTCCAGTTGCCGCTCGGTCTGTGGCTCCCAAATAATACCCCAATAAAGCAGGATTGTTGTAAGTATCGTGAGAAGCGGCGCTTTTCTTTTGTGTTGTCCGCGTGCGCCCACGCACTCACACACGCACACACGCACCCACACACGCACTCACACACGCACACACGCACTCACACACGCACCCACACACGCACACTCTCGCGTGTCCTTGACATCGTGACGACGCTGGAGCGAATTGGAAGGATCAACGCTGATGCTAGATTTGCCGAACAAGTTCAAGAAGATGCGACTTTTCAACACCAACGCTTTACGTGACGTTTGTATATTTATTATTATATATCATGATCATAATATATATCATAGTAGTCAGACAGAAGAGCTATAAATATAACCAAGCGGAGTGGGTCACTGCTTGTAAAGTTACTTAACATGTTGGTTACATAATTCGTACGGTACATGCAAAACGCTAATTGAGGAGAAGGGATGAAAAAGGATTATCACTGTTGATTGGGGGGGTGGCGGCCGGCGCCGGCGGCCGGCAGGGCTGTCGGTTGTGGTCGACTGCTGCTATCATCCGACGAAGGCTGAGTGCACAGATGTGCTGGACTCTCTCGGACATGCCCTCCCGATAAAGTTTATATAGATAATTATCCTTATATAAAAAGCTGAGATTACATATTTTCAGAGATCCATTTTATTTTAAAACCACCCTGAAATGTTATTTATAGAGTCATTTTTGCGCCAAATAAAATAAATTAACGTAGCAGGATTAGAGATGGGCGGGTGGGTAAAAATTCGGGAGGGTAAAATAGGAAGGAAAGGGTAAAATAGGTAAAAATTAAAAAATACCCATTTATACCGGGTATTTTTTATTAATGCCGGGTAAAAATTCGACCTGTATTTTACAATTGTTTTTAACCCATTGCCTAGATTCACCTACCGGTCCGTAACCGTACTGTAACGAAAACGATTTTTCAGTCACCTTTTGTTTTGTTTATACAGAAATTCACAATTTAAAGACAATACAAAATGGCGGCAAAGCCATGCGATGGACCCCCCAACCGCTCCCGTATTTGTACCCAGTATAAAATGTTTTATTCGGGTTTATTTTACTTAATACTAAATAAACAAATAAAATAATAAATAAATAGTGGCGGACATTCTAACACAGCATCATCTAGCCCCAAACTAAGAATAACTTGTAATATGGGAACCAGATGACTTCTTCTTCTTCTCGTGTCGATGCTTCGTTAAATGTTTTTAGAGTAAAAGGTGGCCACCTCAATCGCGCTATCTGTAGCGGCGTTGAGGTCATCCCTAGTGCAGGTGGTTGGACACAGGGGGCACACCAGCAGGTGCGGCATGGTTTGCGCCGGAGCACCGCAGTCGCATTGTGCCAAACTAGGCTCCCTAAATCGCCATTCGCACATGTTGAATCTGCAACGACCAACTTGGGTGCGGAGCCGATTTAACGACTTCCAGACTGGCCATGGCAAGGCGTGTCTTGGTGGTAATTTTTCCTGCGGGGTGATAAAATTAGGAGGTGGGGGTTTTTTCTCCTTCCAAAGCTTATACTTTGCGGAAGCCGGATGGTCATTTGAAGCCTGTGTGAAACGCTGAAAGCTTTTGCGGCTTTTGAGGTGAGCTTCAGGTATTTCGTAACCATACAAAGGATGTCGGTTATCTCTCTCTTGCTTGGATTTCTCCATTGAACTAGCTACATCCCGTCGCACGCATGGTGGTGTGATACCTGCTAAAGGATATAGCATGTTGAGAGGAGTTGGCTTGAGACACCCAGTAATTATGCGACACGTTTCGTTGAGCGCTACTTCAACGAGTTTGGCATGTGCAGACCTGTGCCACACTGGGCACCGGCGGAGAAGCACAGCGGCATACCAGTAGAACGTAAAACGTCTGGCGCTGCTCCCCACTTGGTAGATGTTAGACGCCGTAGTAGACTGTTGCGAGAGCCGACTTTCATCTTTGTCTTTTGACAGTGTGGTTTGTAACACAATGATCTGTCCAGTGTTACGCCAAGATACTTTGGATAGCGCTCACATTGGATGGTAACTCCTTGCCACGTGATGTTAAGAAACCGATCAGCCTGGTGGTTGCGTAAGTGGAAAGCGCAGGCTTGAGTTTTTGATGGATTGGGTTTTAGACCATTTGCATCGTAGTAGGCTCCTAGTTCTTCAAGGGCGACGATCAGGTTCTCTTCCGCCTCTTCAAAGGTCTGTCTGGGTGGTCAAAGCTAGGTCGTCCGCGTATAAGAAACGGGTTGTATTTGGGCTGCTAGGTTGATCGTTCGTATACAAGGGTTGGTGCAAGGACACTCCCTTGGGGAAGTCCGTTTTTGACGCTGCGCCATCTACTTTTTTCCGTAAGAAGGTGAACTTGAAAGCGGCGGTTACGAAGCAGTTCACCAAGTATTTGAACAAACCCAAGATCGTTGGTCAAATCTTTAACTTTTCCTGGGAGTTTTCGGATGTTTATGGTATCATAAGCAGCAGTTAGGTCAACAAAAACCATGCCTGTTATATCGTTCGTCTCAAAGCCGTCCTCGATATGTTGGGTGAGTCTAAGAGTCTGCCCACAACAGACTTTTCCGGGCCTAAATCCGTAATAAAATTGCTATTTTGTAACACAAGGTGTAAAATCGAAAACCTATTTTTGCGTGCGCTGCAAAAACTATTGACAATAGAACAAAATGATGTACTACGGGTTTGTAGACCCCATTAAGACCTACAAAAAAATCCGCAAGAACATATATCTAGCTATCATCGTTTAATCACAATAACCGATTTTGTGTTCAAAATAATTATTAAATCGTCTGAAGAAAAAAAAACTACGTTAAATATGTATCGTAATATTAATCTTTATCGAAATTAAGCATTATGCTATCAAGAGTATTTATGTAGAAGTAAAATACTTTTTGTTTCATCTCAATCGGATATTTCGTTTAAAAGTTATCACGTGTGTAAGATGTTAAGAGTTGGTAGGGAGGCTATATTTTATCTCGGTATTTCCACGGAAACGAGAAAAACGCGGGTGAAACCGCGGGGCACAGCTAGTTATAGCTAATTAGGAATAAAAACTAACAAGTAAAAGCATATATAATTAGTTGTACCTCAAAAAAAGATGCATTGAATTTTTACCCGGTATTAATTCGAAATGGGTAGGTAAAAATGGGTATAAATGGGTAAAAACCCAAAGGTCGGGTTTTTACCGGGTAAGCGCCCATCTCTGAGCAGGATCGATCCTCATCTCGTTACTTTTAATTATTTTATCGTAATAACGAGCGGAGGAGAGCGGGCCCGGCTGCCGGCTGCTTCGCGAGGTGCTCGGCCGGCGCCGGCGGTACGTCGCGGCGCCGGCGCCGGCGCTCGCAGCTTCACCAAAATACGAGGCTCCCCCGCACTCGAGCGGCACGCACGACCACTCAGCAAATGCGAATAAAACTCTACTTTATTCATAACAAGTACGATTGAAAACCCAATGATGTCCCAAAGGAGAAATGTCTGCGTAATAAGCGGTAGGTATTTATATTGACAGATAGCCTGCGACTCGATGCGAGTGCGCCGGACTCCGACCGGCGCCGGGGCCGGCGAGAGCGCTGCCTGAGGAGTGCTCCTGCGGGACCTTCTCAGAGTACTGCTGGGAGAGAACATGAGCTTACTCCATTTTTAACGAATATTAAATGTCTATAAATGAACTAAAAGATTAATGTAAAAATACGAGTGACATAATAATATGGTCGATAAGCAAAGCGACATTAGGTAAGAAGCGCGTGCGCAGTATCGCGGGCACGGCGCTGGCGCGCGCTTCCGCCGCGATAGCCGCCGCTGCGGGCTCACCGCCGCGTCCCACTGCCCTCCCCCCGGCGACGACCGCTCATCCAGGAGCTCCTGTTGCTTAGCGAATCGACCTGCTTCCATTTCCTCTATCATCATATCTCATACCTGGATTCTGAACCTGCTACTTCGATAAATAGACGGTTCACTCTCCACTTTAACGTTCTGTGTTCTCTTAGCATGCATTGTCTTAGCTCGATAGCTTCTATGAATAAAAAAAAAGACTCCATTTGATTGGTCGGGGGAGCGTCACTGTCACATTGTCCATTTTAATTGATTAAAGCTATGGAGCTAGGCATGCACAAGCACTCAGCCGTACTAGGCGAGTGCTCAGGCGCGGCCGGCGGACGCCTCGTCCTCGCCACGGAACATCATCATCATCATTTGGTTTGCAGAGCACTAGAGCAGTAGAGCAGTAGAGCAGTAGAGCAGTAGAGCAGTAGAGCAGTAGAGCAGTAGAGCAGTAGAGCAGTAGAGCAGTAGAGCAGTAGAGCAGAGAGCAGTGCTCGCGTGTGACTTGCGACGCGCGTCGTCGCCCCGGAGCTGCATGTCGGTTGTCGGTTGTCGGTCAGTCGATCCAGGGTGGTCGAGTGAGTACTTTATGACTGTCAGTTAGGTTAGGATGTTTTATTGTGTCCTACATTATGTGTAATAATAGCTGTGATATCGCTGTTACAAAGATTCATTCACTGTTCGATATGTGAATGGAAATTCGTTCGCAACTCATCGCGTTTATTGAACTCTGAATAGGTTACATTATTCCTCGGGCGAGTGCATTATTTGCATTTCAAGCTAGTGTTTTACGTTTCGTAATAGTCAGTTTTACCGTTTTCGCGAAGCTTCAAGCTTCATTCGAAGATTGCGCGGTAATTTTATGCGATTCTCATGGAGTCGGCGAGCCGCCTCGAAAATGCAAACATCGGTAATGCATGCTGCATGCTGCTGCAGCTCGCATGTGACCCCCCGCGCCCCCGCCCCCCGCCCCCCGCCCCCCGCCCCCCGCGCCACAGCGCGCGCCGAGCAGTGCCTTGTTTCACATCACATGGCAAACCTATCGGCTTGCAAGGACAGTTACAAATCCGATCTATATTCTCTTATTAATTATCCTACTATATTTTAAATGTGAAAGTTTGTGAGGATGTTTGAATGTTTGTGCCTCGACGGTTAAGGCTTAACGGTTGAACGGATTTGAATAAAACTTGGAATATACATGGTACACGTGCTGAATTAACATCTACGCTATTTTGAGTCGATCTGCAACTCATTCTAGTTAAATACCCGTGCGAAGCTGGGGCGGGCTGCTAGTATATTACATTTATACAAATATTATTTGAAAATTCCGTGAACCACTTTTGTCGTTAACAGTACTAAATCTTATTGAGATAAGGACGTAGTACGAGTTAGTGATCGAAAATAATAAAATTTTGTGCGTCTATATTATTATTATTATTATTATTATTGCGAGATCGTGTGGTACGAGTTGCAGATCGACTCGCTATTTTTCATGCGGGTATCATGCAAGCGAAGCCGCAGGAGGCAGCTAGTAATAATTCAAAGCCAATGGATTACCGTAGAACATAATGTGGAATCAAATCCATCAACGCATTCGTTAAGAGGATTAGAGTGGAACATGGCCGCTCGCTAAGACGAGTGATCAGTGACCAGGACAGGGGTTAGTCAGGTCAGCTGTGAGTGTGGAGGGAGATGGTCGCTGCGTGCGTGGCGGAGGCTGCGCCGCGCCGTTAGCCGCGATTGCGCTGGAATTACCGACGCAAACAGCATCCCGCTCTCGGGACGGAACACATTATAGAATTGATTACAGATCTTAATAAACTTTTCTCCGGAGGGAATGCTCGGCGGGCTGAATGCGGGATTGGATATACCTTTATTAGCTAGCAGAAGGTCGCTAGCTAGCTCAAAATGAGTTCCAAGAGTTTATCCTTTAGGAGTTTAGACTCTCACTAATATTCATTTCGAAATACTTTCCTCGGACAATAAAGTGTAGCGTGATTTATGAATAAGTATTAGCACCGTGCAATGGCACGGCGCCGGCTGCTGGAGCTGGTGGCGGCAGGCGTCGCGCTATCTCTGCAACAATTGGGCAACACGCGGCACGCGCGGATGTCGATATCGCATCCGCTGTCCAGCGTCCAGTGTCCAGTGTCCTCCCCTCCCCGCTCGCACCTCCTCCGCCCCTGGCTCTACATTAACTGGGATAAACTCTGCACGTTATCGAACGAGGTTGAAGAGGAAAAATAATTCACGACACTTTTTTTGCGAAGGTGGGTAGGTACAAGGAGCATCTAATATTTTGCGCCTTTCCAGCATTAGGTAGTCAGATTAGCGGTTTAGGCCAATTGCAATATAATAATGCAGAATGGAATCATAATTGAGGCGAATACTTGTCCACATGAACGTCTCGAGCGAGGCTCGTGTGAGTTGAGTACCTACTACCTCGGTGCATAGTATAGAGTACAGGCTCTGCAGCGGATATTGCATCGCCGTGGTTTATTGCTCGGGTTATTGATAGGCTTTTTATTCCGCGACCAAAGAAATGTGGACAGACATTTACGAGTGTTTCTTGTTATGACAGCAGCGAGCCGGTCGCCTCGCGACGCGACCCACGCCGCCGTCGGCTGCCGATGCCGGCCTCGCTCCGACTCCGCACTCCTACTTAAATACAATGTTTGTGCAGTTTTTGTTTAGCCGGCCGCGGCCGACTCGGCTCGGCGAATGGGCGAAGGCTGTTTTTGTGACATTATGCGACGTCGACGGCACATTGTCCAGCGGGAGCGGACGGACTGCTGAAGATCCCACAATATTTTTTTCGGATTACCTATTACTTGCTTTTACTACTAAGGTAGACATTTTACTGGTTTTTTAAACAATATAGCTTCAGGTAGTTCTAATAAAAATACTTCTATTTCTAAGATTTCTAAAAATACTTTTTATCCGGACACCACGCGAGTAAAGCCGCGGGCGGCAGCTAGCCAAAAATAAAAAAAAAACTCGACTGCGTAGAATTACGGTAACATAGCAGCCGTATAATTTGATTGTTTGTTCCTGGACGTACCAGCTCATTTTTGAGGCAACAATGTTTGTATAAAATATAGTCATCTTTATCAAAGCACCAAATGCATCCACGTTAATCCAGTCTGTGTGAGACTTGGCGTCAGTAGATTGCGCTGAAGGTTTGCTGGAAGCATATGAGCCTGATCGGTGAAAGGGTCGGGGAGATATTGGGTTCCCGAGAGGGTAAAATTAAATAAAATTTTACAAAATGTATCGAGCGGAGTGCCACATGAAAGGGCTTCATAAATCCAAAATTATCCTTGTTTTTGTTCTAGGATGTTTGTTTTTGAGTTAAAAAGAAAAAAAGTAAAATTTAGATCACCATTGTAACCTGAGCTCTCTTTTGTTAGAGTTTCAATGTCTTCGTAGGTCATGTTGGACTGGATATTAGTATGGGGAAATCCGAACCAAAAGAGAAGTGGCAGGAAAGTAGTATCTATGAATTGGCCATGAAAATGGGCAATTGATGCTAATCGACTCATTGTTACTATTATAAATCATTTCATTGCATCTGAAAAAAATGAGAGCAGAAGTTGGGATGAACACGAGCCAAGTGCGAGTAGGAGAGACCTCGGTCAGGGCGCGAATGCAAATCTTGCGGATTGTGAATACTATTTATTACGTAGTGACATTTAGATTCAATTATTTTTATATTAGCATCCCAATTGAGTAGGAAATGTGTGTTCGTAATTAGTTAATATTTATAATTTAAGATCTACGTATACTATAGCTTTGGAAACTTGAATCAGGAGTGGCTGCAAGTTTTTTTTGATTACTTGTGGCTCTGCCCACCTCGTTAGGGATGCGAGCGTGATAATATGTATGAATGTATGTATACCCATTATAGTAGCATATTATTGGTACACGATTACACCCGAGTCAACAGTCCTTCGACAAGCTGGATGTTCGATGATTAGGAGATTTTATCATTCATAGTACACTACCTACTGCATTCAGCTTCGAAACTGCGGACCTACAGAGTGCCTGCCAGACAGTTTAGAGCTGAATTGTAAAAACATATTTAAAATGTTTATAACTTGGTTAAATGGAGTAGGTATGTTAGAATCGTACAAAATGCGCCTTGAGCCTGCAACAAGCTCGCTCACTCGCCTCGTCCCGGACTCATGTTCCTTCGCACAAAAAGCGATATCCGCAGCGCACGTCCACACTGCTGGGCCCATTGTCAGGTGCGGGCGCAGCGCACACCCCTCCCCCTCCCCCTGCCCCTCCCCCTGCTGCCTCTCACACTTATCCCGGCGCAGTAAGACCGATCCGAAGGCACTCGCCGGAGCGCCCGCGCCTGTTCACTTGTAAGACCCGGTGAGTGCCGAACAGTTTTTGCGCACATTCGTCATTTTACCATTCCTAAGCAGACGACGGACAAAAAGTAGGCTGTGCGAGCCTTTGTTCGGGGGAAGTACCGCGATCCCACGTGATTACAAATTAACGCAGCTTCCAGAGAAAGGATGTCGTCTCTAATCCGCTTGCTCGGAAGAAAAGTTTAAATGGAATATTATCTAAGGCGAGTACCTACCTAGCTACCTAGCACTGTGGGAGGGGAGCGTGTCGTGTCTCGGAACGGTTGTGACAGAGTACTTACCTACAGAGATGTTGCGCGGGGGCACTAGACACTATCAGATGGAGCTAATAACATAAGAAGTACTTACCCCGGAGCGACCTCCGGATCAAGCGCTCGTCCAACAAGCGGCCACCGGCTCTCCTACTTGTCACATTAGGTAGCTCCCAGCTCTCCGCCCACTCCATGAACATCCTCATAATATACATATCTAGCAATAAAGCCAGAAGCAATTCTTAATAATTCAATTCACGCATAATATTGTATCTGTAAGTATATAAGGCTTTATTTTATGAATGACATACCTAGGATCTGTCATAGGGTCGCGCGTCGAATCGCTACTCGGGAGTGGGGTGTGGCTGTAGCGTAGATGCGAGTGTCGATATCAGACGTGCATTACTGCGTGAGTGTGAGGAGCGCGAGGGGGTCGCGCGTGAGAGCGCGCATTGTACCGCGCGCCGCGCCGAGGGAGCGACCGCTCAAATCAATCGGAACGAGTGCGGCGAACTATCGATCCACTCATGTTCAGATTGGAGGCTGCGATGTGAGCCGCAGTGTACCACTACTACATGCCAGTACAATCGATTGGCCTTACATAATGTTAGAGGATGATACAAGCAAAGTCTATATAAGATCACTAAGTAGGATCACTTTTTGGTGGCTCCCCTAGCGTCGGGACACTTTTTGATTTTCGAGGAAAGTTTAATACCTAAGTAAACACGATATCACAGCAATGCGTACACTTAATTAAATATTTACGGTTCGACAACTCCAAGAGTGAGTGTAAGTAAGTAATGAATGCAACCAGAGACGAGTTAGATAGTTTAGAGATGACGCTGTATATTTGCTAATGGAGGATGTGTTGCCGGCGACTGTGGACGTATGTTACTGCGGTGCTCTCGTTATAGAATGGAGTGATGTTCTGATAAGACACAGTACAAATGGCTGCGTTATCTCTCCATCGGCGATGTTGGCGGAACACACGCGGGAGCTCACTACAAGTACTCGTGGGTGCCACGTTGCATACGTCGCCGAACACGTTTGTAACTCAACTGACATTTTGATGAAAGTGATGTTACGGTGAAGGTAAACACTTGCCTAATCGGACCTACCTGTTCCTAGATCGCCGTACGGCCGCTGCGCAGACCCTGACAGAGTTTAAAAAATCCCCTTTGAATTTGTGTTTTAGTCGTACACTTAGTTTGACCTAAACCGTACTTTGAAGTACTTTTCAAAAGATTGCTGCATAAAGATGTATAATTTTAATGAAGTGATAGGACTAGGGGGTAGTCAGGAAAGAATTAACTAAATTGGAGCCAAAAAAGAAAAAAAAAACTCCCCCAAAATATGCAAAGAAGAAGCAATTTATACTTGCAGCCACTCCTGATTCAAACTCCTGAGAAGACGGATTGGATAATAATATGGTGAACTTACTTTAAATTCATCACAATGTATGAAACATTTGAACAGATTACTCTACGTAGGTACAACATAGGTGTATGTACCTACCTACTTATGTAAGTCACTTCGAATGTTAGATCAGTCTTGCTCCTTTAATCTCTAACAAAGCTTATAAGAATATCCCTCAGAGGTCGGTGGAGTGGTCGACAAGTTCGGAAGTCATTACTTTAATTATAGCTACAGAATAATTATGATATCGCCCGAACAAGTATTTATTTATTTAATTATTATTTCATGTTTGTAGCAGTTATACAATGTATTAAATTATGTTTAACGGTAAACGAAAACTAATAAAAGCGGGTTCGTGTCCGTGAATGCGGTGCGGTGCGGTGCGGTGCGGTGCGGTGCGGTGCCTCATCGCGGATGCAGTGCGCATCAGCTCGCCGCCAATTACCACAGAATCTGAAACAGCGATGTTATCGAAATAACATAAAAAGCAAGTTATTAAAGTCCCCGTGGTCCGTCCGTCCGTCCGTCCGACCGACCGCACGCAGACAGGACTCATTACATTTTTTTATCGCAATATTACTGAACAATTATCGAATAATTGGTCGACACACATGCACCTCCACCCCCCCGTCCCCCTCCCCCCTCGCCCCGTCCCCCTCCCCCCTCGCCCCCCGCGCCTCGCCGCCGCCCCGCACTGCGCTTGCATCGGTTTCCGTAACGATTACTGCCCAATCGCAAAATGTTATCATTTGAAATAAACATACAAAGCTATTTAAAATTTAGCAGCGTGAACGATAGCGTCAAATTGATACCTAATTTTGTTTCATAATGGACGATGCTGATGATGCTGCGTGGTGACTGGCACCTCCGCATTCGAAAAGCTAAAAGCGTAACTGTTACTTGTTCGGAAGCAATGATCTGTCCTTAGGTATAGGATCTGGAGGATGGCGTTACATAGCGAGGTTAGCGTCCCGAGAGGCAGGTCCTGTTGATCCTTGTAGTTTAACAATTAGAATGCGAGGAGGCGGTCGCGTGGCGGCGCTGGTCGCGCGGCGCGCACAATGCGCGGCCATCCATCCATCATAAATCAACAAATCCAATTACAGGGTCGCGAGGCGCGCCCGCGCGAGCGCCGCCGCACACCTCTCCTACTCACACATACCTCTCGACCATAAGCTCACCGTGTCACTGATTCCTCAGTCGGAGTCAACAACTATAATGTTATCAATCTACTTCTGTGAATATTATCCTCGTTATTGATATTCAACTCCCGATCGTGATGACATAATAGTGTGTAGTGCTAAATCTCAAAAAACATTGTAGATTAGGAGTCGGAGCACGAAGGTTCGCAACTGTAATGTATTCTGCACCGTGATTTCCCGCGAAAGAATAAGCTTGCGCGAGGCTTGCTGGTCATCTGTGCAGCAGCACGGTTACCGAGTGCGGGCCCAGGAGGGGACGGCGGAATGTAGAAAGGCCGGCAGCGAGATGAGCAGAAGACATTGTCCAAGTCGGGGGCCATGTAATGGTTATCATGATGATGTAATCAGATGATGATGATACGTCTGAGGATCTACCTACAAACCAAATTTCTAGTTTTTACGTCGTCTAGAGTTTTGATGAGTAAGTGAGTAAGTAGGAGAGGTTTAATGCTATTTTCAGAATGGAATAACTTCGGGGTTACAACTGGAGTGTTCATTAGATTTGGGAATCGAGGTGTCCAAGGGAGTCCAGTTCCAGTCCAGGGTTAAAAACTAGCAAAATTACATTTATATAATATTAGTTTATAGGCCTCACAACATAAAAACCGACATAACTCAGATCCAATACCATTATTTCAATATTGGAGTTTTAATTTGGTATTCCGGTTTTTCGGGATTATACCGAAAACTGATATCCGCTCTGCCTGTTCTCGTAGGACTCGTGTGGTGGACCAACAGTGACGTCACACGGAACCTGACATAAAACATCTTGCTTTATTACATCTCTTAGCGATATATAAAGTAAGTTAGTAGACAGTTATGCCGCTGCGTTATATTATATGACAAACAATCAATAAAGTGTAGGCGTTCAAATTAACGTAAGTAGGTAATAAGTGAGAAGGTGCTCACCGACTCATTATTATAACCCATCACATCTCATCAAATAAGATGAGCCTCGAACAGAACTGCCATAAACAAACATTTGCTTACAATGTAAGAGCGATGGGCAGTGATTCCACTCGATATGGAACTGGTCCGCGAGGGCATCGCCCCCGCAGGTGCTCTCGACTGGTTCCCGCGCCGCCTGCGGCCACACTCGCGGCGGCCGCGCTCGCGCCGTCTGGCCGCACACCCGCCGCTGCCGGGATGTGGCCGACTGGCATCGCGAAAAATTTTATTTGAATAGTACAAGAGTCGAGTCAACTTGAATCAAGTTGTCATGGACCTGCGATTGGTATTCCGCGACGCAGTCCTCAGCGACCGCCCGCAGTCACGCTGTGACCCGTCATTCTTGGCTGTTGATTATTACCAGAAACAGGTTGACGTTCTTGCAGTCATCGTAGGCCGTGAATCCCTCCCCGTCACCGAGCTGTCCGTCCGTCGGTCCGTCACCTCTCTTCCCATCACGCGCCCGGAGATTGAATTCACGCGCTGCATAATGGACAGTTAATTAAATAGTTTTTTGCGGCACAATCCAATAAATTAAATTTGGTAGAGCATGACTCGGCCGAGTCGTGCCGATGATCCGCTCGTAAACGCTCCAATTTAATTTGTAGGGAAGCTATTGTGTGCGCGGCGAGCGAGGAGCAAAAACCTACCGAGATACCTCCGCGCCGCGACCACCTATCGAACTCATCAGGCGAGCCGCGCCGCCGCGCCGCCGCGCCGCGCCTTCCGCCGGCCGCTACCGCTGCTGTTGTGATGTGGCTTGAACCCCACGTCAACAGACAGATACTTCTCAAAGAAAAGGCATTGTTGAACCGAAGCGACCCATCGTAACATTCGTTAATTGTTGTTGTATCGGATGTGACCTCTGCGGTTCTAGAAGGATGTTGTCGAGCGGCGGCCGGCCGGCGCGGTGATAGCCATCTCTCGGTACGAAAACAAAATTCTCATTAAAGTCGGTACATAACAATAAATTGATCGGTTGCGGCGCAGCGGGGCGGCGTCGCGCAACGCTGCGCGCCACATTCTCGGCTTCGGCTTCGGCTTCGGCGTCCCCGAGGTGCATTCGGCAACAGACATTACAACAAATTCACTGAAATTTCATTAGGCTTTTTCGGGTAGGTATTCTGCACTCGGCATTGATTTTCGGAACCCCAATCTGCGGAGCACCAATTCGGTGTTATAAGATCAAAACGAAATCCTAATGTTCACCAAAATTTTGTTGATATACGAGTACTCAGTGAAAACAAGTAATTCTTATTAAACATCTAACGAAGAGAAGTGCAACAGAAGCAGGCGTGGGTTTCGGCCAGCGCTAGCGCTAGCGGAGTGAAGTTGAACTCTACACTCGGCCAATTTAATTTACCTCTGACTCGGACAAAAATAGCAGCCCCTGCCTCCAGTGACCCGGGGTCCCTGGTGCGGAGGGGCGCGGGCAGGGGAGGCGGGGAGGTTGCGAGTAAACGACCGTGATCGTCCGGCGGGATTAGTTAAACCGTTTTATGTTTATAGGGTGTCGGCGTGTCGGCGTGACGGCGCGCTGCATGTTGGCACGTACTCGGGGCGCGCATGACGCGGACGGAATGCGCGCCGCACTACACTCCGAGATCACAACATTCCTGTCTCATGTTCTACAGCTTGCCGGGTAATTAACTCCGTCATCCTATTGCACGTTAAAGGAAGGAAGGGAATATTTTAGGCTAGGACAAGTGGTTTTTTCGTTTTGAGAGTAGCGCTCTGAACATAAATAGACCATGAAACGAAAT
This sequence comes from Scotopteryx bipunctaria, assembly GCA_949320045.1. Taxonomy (NCBI): domain Eukaryota; kingdom Metazoa; phylum Arthropoda; class Insecta; order Lepidoptera; family Geometridae; genus Scotopteryx; species Scotopteryx bipunctaria. Next base: position 174,093 of record OX439457.1, read on the forward strand.
CTGTCGATCCCGAAAGGCATTTAACCGAATCCGTCCAAAAAGACAAGTGTGGAACATTTAGGAGCGTGTTAGCGGAGGTGTCGGGCACCGCCTCCGCCGTCCGATACGAGGAGAGCGACGTGACGAATGCTTCCAAATTGGATGTCGAAGCCGGACGTGACGCGTGGCCGGAGCGAGCCGCAACCTTCTCGCTTCACGAACCCTTTACAATCTCGACTTGTTGCGCCGGGAGGGAGCATCAGCCGAAATGGCCCACATTCATGTTTGCAAACACATGGTTGAATGAAGGATGCCTCGACATGGTGGAGCGATCGAAATGGGACCGAGTTCTTAAGAACACAAAACGCAACCGATCGTGAATAGTCACAAACTTCCTACAATACCTAGCACCTACTGTTGCTTACAAGCCTACTCCATCTTAATTCGTCGCGGGCACTACAGCGTCCCGTTTGTGAAGGTAAAACTTGCCTCCTGACGTTGTATAAATCATCTACTAGATGGTAAAGGGCCTCAGTGATAGTTGCTTAGTTAATAATATTAAGACTGGAACAGATTGTGTTCCGCGGCGGAGATTAAGATAAAACATCTGGCACTGACACGGGTAAGTAATTTGCATGCTCGTTATGAATTTCCAATCAGATTTATCTCGCCGTAATGAATTGACGCAACCTACCGTAATTTACATAGAGTGTGGGGGGTGGGGGGGGGGGGGAGGTGAGGCGACGCGGACTAGATGATATCAGTTGTGGTCGAGTGGACGGAGGACGGGCGCGTCCGGCGTGCTGCCTGCTGATGGGCGGGGGCTGGGAGTCCCGGACGTGATGTCTGGCGCGGCGCGGGCGGCGGGCTGTGGGGGCTGAATGGTGCCTGAAGAGCCCTCCGTCCTCGGTGCAACGCCCGTACCGATCGCTTGATCTCAACCAATGTTACATTTCTGTTAACTTGTTATTGTTGATGCTCGCTTTGCAAATAATGATATATTTGTTTTAATTATGTGGCGGCGGCTGCTTCTATTTGCTAGCGCACGTTATGATCAGCACGCCTTGCTGTATGAGCACGTTTTTCTCCTAAGAAGTCCGGATACTTAATTAGAGGCTGCGCACACGCATGTTTTTGTGTGCGCTTCTTGTGCGCTAATTGGCGCGACTATGCGATGCGCTGTCGATTATCCGCTCGAGTGCGGCGCGGGGGGGGGGGGGGGGCGGGGAGGGGGGTGAGTTACTCACCGACATCCATTACCGATTGCCCACCGACATCACATTTCTGACCTGAAATTAATAGTCCGTCCGTGACTTCACCTTCGATTCTAGTTATTACTACGAGTATGTATAAACCAACAAAAACATTATAACATTAACACCAGCTAGGAATCTTAGTGATGTTTAATTAAGAGTAGATACATACTTATAATTATGTTCACTTGGGCTTGCCTTAAAACTCGCTTAAGCGGTGTCCATGACGCGTCCACATCTCCAGGCTCTTCATTGGAATAAACAAAAAACAAAACAAACATTCCTACCTGTGTTGACCCGCGTCAATGTCCCCGGTGCCGGTGGTTGGTCGCCATCCCTATGATTTGGTTCACTTATTATGCGCATGTTTTTCTGTCGATTTGTTTACGGTAAGGCGGGTGCGCACGCGCACGTATTCACGCTTTTTTGCTCATCCGCGCTATTCGACACCGCGCGTGTAATTACGGCCTTATGCGGCTCGCTGGTCGTCAAATCGTCCGCATAATTTGCAAATGAGATGGTGTCTCTACGGGAATTTAATTAAGTTGTCGACGCGACGGCGAGCTCGATGCTTTTGATAAGATGACAACGAATTACTTTCCAGTTTACCACAACTAGTTGCGTAAGTCTACCGACGAATCATACTCGTACACACAGGTGCATAGCACAGTACCACTCTGCATTCCTCTGATTACTAAAGCGCTAAACAAGATCAAGCAAGGCAGTCTAGTTGCTGGCACAATCAGGCGCAGCGAGTATCCTGAAACAGCTGTTGGCAACGAAACAATAGCAAATAGCGTGTTTGCGACAAAGCCGCGCCCGTCCGCGCCGCGCTGCGAGCCGGACACCCGGACACCCGGACACTCAGGAAACTTCTTAGCGGTGCCGCAACGGAAGGCTGCGTGTACCTTCGTAACTGTATCTACCATCGTGGAGACTGGCAGTAGCATAATAAAAAAAAATTGAAAAAACAAAAGTATAATGTTCATAGAAAACATAATCAAACTCACGTCCTCGACTTCATGATGATAAAATATTTTTTCTTTATTTGCAAAAAAATATTGTTTAATTTACATGAGTGTTGAATTGTGTCAATAAATATAAAACGTTTTCTTTAAGAAGCTAATGTTTTATTGCGGCGAAACGATCTTGTCGCACTGACCCACCTGTACTATGGCATCGACAAGTTTGTGAACAATTTATAGCCGTCCCAGTGTTAACTGCCAGTCCATTAATGTCCCCGCTTTTGGAGACTCCATTACCTTTTATCTCCTCCGGAGATGAAGGGTTAACCGATCTGTGATTAGATTAACCCTCGGTTTGGGCTTGTGCAGCCTGTAACTGTTCCTCGCAGCCGCTTCCTGACCGCCACCTGAACCTCATGTCGCCACCTTACTCGACCTACTCTCCAAATGTTGGACAATAACCTTTGGCTTCTGGATAACAAGACAGGTTCGTGTTGGACATCAAATTACTACAGTCTTCACATCTTTGCTGCCCTAGTATTTTTGTGCACCTTAGCCCTTGCTGTCAGTCAGGCTTCGCATTCTCAAGCGAGAGGTGAGAGCAAGCGGCCAGCGCTGCCGTCAGCGGCGTCGCAACCCACCAGCTGTGAAGGTGAGTGCGGGGACGCAGGCATTCATCCACTCAGCGCGAGGTTTGTGAGTTCTATAGCTAGCGGCGCTCCCACGCGCAGCGCCACGGCCTTGCTGTAATTATTCAAATTGGATGACACCCAAGTTATTATGGTAAGTGGCAGCTGGAGCAGACGGCGCGGCGCGTCTCCGAGGGCGCGCGGCGCGGCGCCTGCAGCCGCACGACAGCCGACAGTGACACCCTCGTCACACGCATTAGCCGTCCGCGCCCACTTATTGCACGAGGCGCGCGCGCACGCTTCTAGCATCAGCATTAGTGCGCGCGAGCGCCGCTCATCCGCCGAGGTGCATGAGTCCTCACATCCACACCCATTACACTTCGACACTATTGCATGTCTCGTGCTCAGGGCTGAGGGCGGTTCGTAGCCGGTCGGCTCCAAGTTTCCCATTTTGGCAATGTTGTAAAAAGTGAGTATTGTGCTTCCTTATTTACGAATGTATGATACCTTACCCGGCGAAGATAACTGTAAAATATGAATAAGCCAATTGGTCGGGCGCGCGGCGCGGAGGGTGTGGTGGGGGGTGGTGGGGGGGTGCAGGTACGGGCCACCGCGGCGCGGGACCTCGCCCGAGTTCGTTCGATTCGCGTTTTTTCCTGCGCTTAATTAGTTGTCGTTTCTCACGAGTCCGGCCTTTATTACGACATCCTCAGATTCTCCTGTAGGTATTTTAATGAGGTCCTCCCCTTCTGCCTCGACGATTTATGTGCGGTGAGGGCAAAAAGGCGCCAACGGGCGCGCCCGCCGCCTCCCCGGACGGCGATACCTCGGCCCTCTCAATTAGTGCTCCTTATTGCCGCCCAATAAAGGTTTAGTGCTGCATCGATGTCCGATTCGAGTCAATGACAAACGTATAATTTGTCCGGTTTTACGTGTTCTGCCGCGCACGGCTCGCACGGCTCCAAACATTGCCGAGGTGAAGTCACTCTGTAAACTTTTAACGAAATGAACTAAACTCTCGGCTTTGTATTGATTTATATTGTTTTTTCATTACGCAATTGTCATCGACCTGATTCATGGTCGTCAAGAAAAATTCAGTAATAGGATTCATTTCACACAGTATCTTAGAGTTTTCTTAAGTGAAGTGCTAAGAAATAAAAAATAGTTTTTTAGGTCGCAACTCCGGTTTGATGCTCGCGTCATTCCGTCTGGCGCGAGGCGGCGCGGTGGTTTACGAGCGCTCGCAAAACTCGCGAAAAACAGCTGCAACCCGATCCCCGTGAGAGCCGCCGCCGCCGCCGCCGCCGCCGTCGCCCGCTGTCCCTCGACGATCACTAATCATTATTACTTCTCGTGAATGAGCTCACTCGTAAAACTTACCTTTGACGTTCGTTGCGGGGAGCTTCGAAACATTCGTTCCGATGTCCGGTGATGTCCGGAGTCGAACAAAGCTGTTGTGGGTGCGGCCTCGGGCGCGGTGGGATCGGTTCATTGTGACATCATCCACCAATTTATCAGGCGACGGTTTACGAGCTGACACCTGTAACTAGTCCGCCAGCCGGCACTCGACGCTGCGCTATAATTGCATCGAGAGCACGACGGTTGCCGAACGAACAGTCACTCGCAGGCGGCGGCGAGTCGTTCAACTCCTTTATGGCACCCGAAAGTCACATTCCAGAGCACTCGCCGCTCGCGCCCGCCCGCCGCCGCCCAGCGGAACTTCTAGAAGGATCCTTTGACCCCAATAGAAAGCCGGTCTTAATTTTCTCACGATATGGAAACCGAATCCATGATCTCTCGTCTCTCAGTCAGCATCACACCCACTTCTCAACAAAAGCAATCTCTATAAATTGAGGGTTCAATGACGTTCGTTCACAATATTTTTGGAGTTATAATAATCCCATAAAGAATCGAACTCATAATAAGTAACGACAGACATTTACGTAAAGTTGTCGACCGGAGTGTCGAAGTGGACGATCGTCGTAAAGTGCGTGAGTGAGTGAGGGCGCGCCGCGGGGCCGCCGCGGGTCGCACGCGGCGGCCCCGCGGCGGCCCCGCGGCGGCCCCGCGGCGGGCGTGACGCGCGGTAAGTACCGTATATTCATAGAATTACGTCATTGAAGCCTCCTCATGATACATTTGATTTAGAAATGTTTAGTCCATTCAGTCAGAGATCGGTAACGGGTGTGTCACTCGCGTGATATTCACAAGGCGAAAAACAATGGTTTCATTAGAAATGTGAAGTTGATGACTAAAATTACTACAAGAACATAATACCTCTGGACGATTCGACGAGGAAGCTTCTTTCATTGAGTCGCAGCGCATTCCTGGCAGCTTGTCGGCAAGACATCCCAGCATCGCAGGCATCTGTAAGAGCTGGCATTACATCAGAATGTGCGCGCAATACGACTCATTGGACGATTTTCCGAGAAACTGTTTATCCTTCCTGCGCTCGCACCTGCCGCGCCCCCCCCCGCGCTCCCCCGCACTCCCCCCGCGCCTGCACTGCGGCGAAGCACGGACTCAATGACAGGTAGGTACTGTGTGACGCAGCAGTCGACAGTTTTGCAACCGCGGCCGAGACAACACGAAGAAAAGACTTCAACGCGCTCCTCGCGCTCCCGGCTCACGTCGCCAACTTGCTGCACTTACTGTTGCTGTTACAATGATGTTTAACATAAAGATCCACATTAAAAATACATATAAAACATGTTTGTCACGTGACATCTTACATAAAGCAATAAAAGCTCGCATAAGAACAGTGAACAGTAATCGCGAGTTGAGGCGGGTCAGGGAGCTGCGCCCTGCAGGCGATGCCGTCTGCCCCGGCCCCGGCCCCGGCCCCGGCCCGGCCCCGGCCCCGGCCCCGGCCGCCGGGCGATACCATCAATGCTTTGCATTTACTATTGCTTACTGTTTGGGAGGGACTGCAGGATTTACGAGTTAATCAACGATTTCAATTAACTTAATTTACATCATGTTAATTCTAAACTTTATAAGTTAAAATAGCTAATTAGCTTTAACTATTAATATTTAATAATAAACGTGAAGCAGTAGCGTACTATACGTTTGACTTCGTGTGGTGGAGTTGCGCGGGCGCCGTCGTAGCGAACACTACCAACACTCATTAGCGCACCACCACACCGCACCGCACCGCACCGCACCGCACCGCACCGCACCGCACCGCACTGACACTCGGCGCTATCGTTACATCTAATGTAACTCATTGCTGACTAACAAATCAAACTATTTTTTAATAGACTTGAAGATTAGCAATGACACGTTTATCTGCGCATTCACTGGCAGATAATAAGGCATGATTAATGTGCTAAATACGAAAGCAGCAGAAGTAAAGCTGCCGGTTCGGGGCCCGCGCTGTCGGTTTGTGGTTTTGTTCTGTTTTGGGCGCTCCGAATATCCACCTTAATTAGTTTCTGTTCGTTTCATTAACATTATTTAGGATCGGATTGTTTTGTTTCCGAACACAAATATTTTTAAAAGAATTCGAAACTAAAATATAATTAAATTGGACTTTATGTGACAGGTCGGTCGGCTGTAGAGCTTACACAAGTAGCTAATTATTTTCCGAAACAGGATTATGAATCAGAGTGCGCTCGCTAATCCCGCGACCTTCACCTTATATTAGAGGTTTTCGAGGTAAAAATAAAATACCATCAATTCACATTGTCAACAGCTTTGTTTAATATACATACTGAGCTCCGGATCAGAATTGATATTTTACAAATCAATGAAGCATTAACTAATCTTAACTTATAATTAATTCAAAGCCTTCTCATTAAGAGCTTTATGCAAATAGTGTTCGCAGGTAGACTGATTACATCTGTCTGAGAATTTGCTGTGTGACGTCACGTCTGGGGTTATTTTAGAAGGAAGTTTACAGCTAGTGTAAAAAGTTATATTGCAAATTCTGTGCTAAGACAGAGCAGAGTATACGCTGAGCCTCCTCGTGGGCAAGGGACTATCGCCGTCTAATGCCTGAACCAAATAATTATGGACACGTCTCATTAGAGCTCGTGCTCCGCGGATTAACTCCTCGTACTCGCAACCCTTCACGCTCCCGCCCCGCGCCAAGCGACACTCGCTCTACTCACTCCCGGATAGAGTGTAGAGTCGCGCAGCCGCGCCGCTAAGTGCCCCCGTCACTCCTGGCCGGGATTAGTCGGGATCAAAGTGACCGATTTATCAAGATCTCTAAATATAACTGTCAAAATGTAATAATTGATTGTTTGGACGTGGCATATTTAAGTGCCCGGCGGACCGCGAGTGAAACAACCGAGACCAACCTCCAGATAACTGCGGCCGTCACATTACAGATGTGTCTGTGGCCGCGGTGATGCCTGCGCGTGACGAGGAGCGCGGCCCCTTGCGAACTGCATCTGCCAGCCGCGCCACGGGCCCGAGCTCGCTGCCGAGGGTGCTGTCCAGATCTGAATGTTACCTCCTTTGTAAAAGTCTACTAAGGGATAGGATGCTTCAACATGATGAGATACAATAAGCAAGTATTCCCAAGGAGGGTTGACGTCAGGCAGGCGTCCGGTCACAAAACACCTTAGCCAAAACTCTTACAGCATGATCCAAGGATCATGCTGTGCCGACCCCACACAGAGTGGGATGAGGGCAAGAAGATGGTGACTTAATAAGTATAACTCGGCAGGCGTGGTGATGCCAGGTGGAGTGAGGCGGTAACTGATGGCGTCCGGCGCGAGGCGGACTGACGGACTGACGGGGTAGCATCCGTCGCAGCCGGAGCTGGGTGTCGCAGGCGAGCCCACTCCCACCACTGCACTGCCGGGCACTGCGCGTGTGCTGTGCACCACACCCAGCAGTGGTTGGAGGTGGTTGGTTTGATACAGACTATAAAATAATGCATTGTCATTCGAATTAAATTGAATTGAGTGTTGTCTAATAACCGAAGCTCAGATCTCACCAACAATAAATATCGAAGCAGTAGTGTTATGGTGCAGCTGTCAAATGCAACCTCACGAGTGAGCCTGTCTGACCATTGTTTATTTTTAATGTTCGGCTGTGACGAGGAGGAATGCCCAATTCGACCATTAGCTAGCACAGACTATAGTAAAGTGGGTTTAAAACAATAGATTTGATAATAACAGTACATAGCGTTTTACTAAACAATGTCAAATATGCGTCTGTGCAACATAGAGTAAAGATTATGAAATGAAGTGATACTTAAACTTTGTTTAAAATTATAAATGAGAAGTACATGATAATATGATAAACTAAGTTAAAACGGAACAGCCACGTGGGACATCGTGGCGCATCACAACATGATTACTTATATATTTTATTTGGAGCAATTTAGATTAGTAGAGACTCGATCCTTATTTATATTGAAGCGCCTCTCATCTGTGGAGGCTCGCTCTCGGCTAGCGCTCGGCTAAATTATAATTAGTGTCAGTTCCCATAGCACCGCCATCTAAATGCAAATAGAGTACCCGAGTGGCCCCACAGCCGCACTTGACCAACATTACAACACCAACTACGAACTACGACATCTAATTAGGTGAAAACTTTAAAACATTTGCATCCCAAGCATCAATTAAGTAGATACTTTACTTTATGTTAATTCTCAAGTTTCATTAAACTAACAACAGCAGGCTGTGGCCGGGAACACCTACACCTCCCGGACTTTTAATGAACTTCAAATTATTAATTCTGTAATGAGGTGACAACTAGTGATGTTACAGATCGGGCGTCAATTACCTTCTCTACGTTCCGTTCGCTGGTTAACAATTAAACCAATTAGGACAGGCTACGGGGCCCATCACGTGCATTATTATAAACACTCCTACGGGCTATTGAGAGTGGACGTGTAAGGAACGCGACACGCGGCTAATAAGTCGCGCGACTCCGCGGGGGGCTGGTTTGTTGTTTATTCATCAACGGCTCTCCGACTATGAACGTCTGTCACACCGCCGCGCCGGCATCGCGGCATCGCGCTGGCCGACCCACCCACACCCCACGCAATCACACAAATAAATAAATTAGTTTTATATAACGTTTCAGAAACAAAGTCCAAGTGTTTTTATAGAATGTGTGTAATATTTCGTAATGCCGTGGATAAAATGCATATTTTACTGAGTAAAAAGAACATAAAAGTTTTATGAAACATTAAAACTTAATTAGAACTTTCTTTGTCTCGCAATGCGCCATAATTCGACCGTAAACCCTCGGCTCTCCATAAATAATAAACAAATGCCAGGTACATAATTATCGGCGGGCGGGCTATCATCATAAACCACAATGTGTCATATTTTACAGCCGCCATTTTGTTTCTAACAGGCAATCTGTCAATCACTATCAGTGTTTCCTGTAATACGATCATCTGAAATCATTTTAAATTACAGTTTGTCATTCAGCCACAAAGTACGTCAGGCATCAAACACCTTAGCCAAAACTCGGTGCCGACCCCACGTACAGTGGGATAAGGGCAGGAAGATGATTCAGCCAGAAAGTAAAGGTGCCAAGCTAAACGAAGTTAGAATAAGATTCACTGGCTCTCTTTTGACCACGCCGATTCGACCGGTGTCTGGTAAACTTCGTCCTAATAAATTGGAGTAACCAGAAGGATGAAAAAACTTAAAAAAACAAATGGTTTGGTGAATGGTGTTTACGCCACTTATATGAAAGAACATCCTAATTGTATCCTGTCCGTAATGGATGCATGTGCTAATCACATTGATGTTGTTGGATAGTGCAGCTCCATCGGCTCGGCGCGGATGGACGGATGGACGCTTCGCAAGGAGGTTGTGGAGTGCCGACATCGTGGCGCACTAATGAGAGACGAGCGGAGGCTGCGCTGACGGAAGCCACGTCGCCGCCGACCACCCGGCGCCACCCCCCCCCCCCCGCCCCCACCCCCACCCCGGCTCTCCAGTACAACTACACATGCGCAGATCCTATTAGGCCTTATTACGCGGAGATCGGTAGTTCAATGACTGCAAAAGTGATAAGAGTGTTGAGGGAATTGTGAGATTTATTTTTGAAAGTTATGGTAAAATTGTTTTTTTTTTTATTGCACTCTTCTTAGTCATTGTATTGTTTCGCTCGATTTATCTTCAGCTATTTTTAGTGAAATCCTACACATTTTACATCGCAACACAACGTCAAGTGCGAACAAGAACTCCACGCCGCTGATATTTCTACTCCACGCTGATAAACTATCATCGAGTACGTTGTGAATTGACAAATGGAGTCACAACACGATCCCGGCTATCAGATGTGATCAGCTGACGCGTGGGTTCCCACGGCCGGCCGCGGCCGCCGCGCGCAGATATTAATATTAACTAGATGGTGTCGCGATGTGTCGCCGAGTCGCGCGACCGCGCCACTCCACGCCTGTGACCAGCGAGGATGGACACCGTGCCGCCAACGCGAGGCAGCTCACCAGCACGCTTTGTTCCTTACTGTTTAGTTCACTTCGTCCCCGTGCCCCGGACGCGCGGCTCCGGTCCGGACCGAGCTCGGCGGTTGCGTCACTCGCGCCCTGCAGTACAAGTATCTACTGATGCACTCACACTCACAATGCTGAAGCTCATGTCGCCATACACACTAACACAGACTTCATTATAATTTAACAATTGAAGAAGCCAGTCGCTAACTGTGCTTCGAGCACAGGCGCCTCCGCGGCTGGTGATGCAGACCCTGCAGCCGTCACTGCGCAGCTCCAGCGCACCTCATGTCTAGTGCCTTGTTTAGAGTCAGACGAGAGCCCCGCCCATTTTTATAAAAACTCAAAATGCCACCGTTTAGAAAATTTACTACATGAGTGAACCATTTTTTAGATTCTACAGTTTATAGTCATCAACCATCTTTGTAAGTAAATTTTATAATGTCAAATGGTCTCGGGCTGTATGACTAACTCTGTAGTGCTTTTGAACACCTTTTTGGTGATAGCTGTAAACTTCCAGATCTGCGTAAATAGCAGTAAGGAGGTACGGTTTACTCGAAGGCCGCATAAAAAGCGTCCATCTTCGATGGCCCGGCGGCGGCGCGGCTGGCAGTGCCGTACAAGGCGCGGCATCTCTCGATAGAGCGTTTATGCCGAAAGGGGAGCTGAGCGATGTGCACAACTATGCGAGTGATTGCCGGAGTGACATGTCGCGGCGCTGCATGTGTGCTGTGCCTCTCGGCCTCTCGGGCTCTCGGCCTCTCGGCCTCTCGGCCTCTCGGCCTCTCGGGCTCTCGGGCTCTTCATTATGGATGAGTGCAGGTATGCGGTGTGTTCCCGAGTGAGCGACGCTCAGTGATCGGACTAATATTACAAACGTGAGGGCTGGTGAGATGTTTGTTTGTGTGGCTCCCTCACGGCGTAGCGGCTAAAGTTTTGGAACTTGATGAAATATACATGGTTCAGGTAGTTAATAGGTAAAACATAATTCTTTACTTTTATCCAGGTGAGTACACCACGAAAAAGCCGCAATCTAAAACTAGTACATGTGTACACTATTATAGTTATAAGGAACAGTCAAATTATTTATAGCAAGCAAGCCTTGAAGTTGTGGAGACTACGTCCGTAGCATAGCAGTACGTTGGTTTTTGAAGCTTCTTTGAACATTACATCTGTATCTCCCGGCCAACGACCCGACGTCGTCACTAAGCACTACTAATTGCCTAAACTTAATGCTCTTTACGACAAGTTAACGGAGTTAATGGCTAGGTTTTATTGTTGATTTAGTTAATCAGCGCGCTATAACCGACAGCGTCACTCCTCGGCCCGGAGCCATCAAACGTTTTATCGCGGCCCTAAACATCATTTTTAGTGTTTTTTGATAATTGTGGAGAGCGTCGCGTCCCGCGCCATTGTTGCACTGGATCGTGTTCCGGAGTCGTGTTTCACCGCGGTTTGATTGCAAACGTTGGCTCGTCTCCAACTGTTCCGCTGATATCTGCCGTTGATTAGTGGGGCCGTCACCCAGCTAGCACATTGTCAGAGTTAGGTGAGCCCGAGGGCGCGGGCGGCGGGCGGCGGCGGCGCGGCGCGACTCGACACAGATCCAAACAGATCGTTATGTAAATGTGAAACATGCGGGATTACAAGTGCATTTACTTCAGATGAGACGCGCTCATTTGCGGCTCATTTGTAATCAAAACAAAATAACAGACCGTTCACATCTGATATACACTTTATCTCACCAACTTACTAAAGTGAAATGTCCTCGTACTAGCTAAATGTATCACGTCTGAGCCAATCACTTACAGATCTTACACAGTGTTCAGTGTCCCGCCTTCCGATCCTAAGGTCGTGGGTTCAAATCCGGTCGTGTACGAATGGATTTTTCTGTGCGAAAAATTTATGTCCGCTATCCCAGCACTCTCAAACGGTGACGGAAAACATCATGAGAAAACCCGCGACTTGGTTAACTCCGCACGTATTGACCATGTCTTGCCTGTGGACAAGGCTGACTAAGCTGAGAGGATGGAATAGGTGCTGGGCAAGCCTACTCCATCTTAATTCGTCCCAGGCACTACAGCGTCCCGTTCATGAAGATAAAAGTTGCCTCCTGACGCTGTATGAATCATCATAATCTACAGTGTTCAGTTCAGTTCAGTTCACAGCGTGAAATGGCATCCAGTAAATAAATAGTTAGTATGTGCTGAAAACAACCTCAACACAATATCTTCAAACTTTTAGGTTTTAGCAACTCTGCACTGCTAACTATAGTTGGGGGAGTCAAAGTTATAAACCAGATGTGTATTGTGTGTGGCTGTTCCGGGTGCACCCGTCAGATGCAGTCCTCTTAACGCGGGGTTCAATAATAATAATATCTAATAATCGATGACGTGTGGCCGGCGCACTGCGCGTGCGCACGCAACCACATAAATCGTTATTAGAGGAACACTCGCGTTATACGTCACACGTTACACGGTGTCGAGTTATTGTGACGCCGTTACTAATGCACCTAATGTTGTTTGCGTACACAAGTGGCGATAACTCACGTGTTTATACACGGCCGGCGACCCGGTCCCCCACTCAAAGGCGCCGAACTAAAGCAAGACAAATTATGGTGAAACACCGAACAGATTAACTTCTTCTGCGGCGTTATTAATAGCTCCTGGAAATGTTATTATAATTTTTAATGAGATAAAGAAAGATTACACAACAAATCGTTTTGAACTTGCCACTACACTAATCTCTTCTTCGATCATAATAGGAATGTTTTTATGACAACAGGTAATGAAAATACGAGATGACAAATTAATGAAAATTTCATAGAGGTACAAAGTAATAAAAATATCTAACCACCCCTGCACTATCGATAATACCCAAACTAAAGTGAGGCATCAACCCCATCCCCAAACAAAGACATCAACGCCAGATTAAAACTGTTACGCGTATTAATTAAACAAAGTGATCATTAGGGTCACTTCGAGCGCGGCCGATCCGGAGGCGCAAAGAATGGCCACGGCTGCGGCCGGGGACAGCGGCAGATGCGCACGTGCTCGGACGATGCGCGGGGGCGGCTGCGGCAGGATCAGGATCAGGAGAGCTGTGGTCCGCTGTTCACAATCGACGCCTCTGAATAACTCATTATCTTCGTCCGCGGGGAGATTATTCCGCGAGAGCGCCCGCGCCCTGCACCTGACGTTCGTTGATTTTGCTTTGCATCATGGTAAACTATGGCTTCTCCCAGACTACTCGCCGGCGATTGCAAAAAAATACCAACGAAAAAATGTTTTGCTTTTGACAACTCATCGGTGATTGATGGACATCTAGAGAGACGGACAAAAATGACGAATTTTTATAAAAACTGTCATAGTAGCAAAGTTTACAATAAATGATTATGTACCAACATCTGAAAGGGATTTAGAAGCGATTCATTAGGCTGTGTGACGGCACACGGAGATGCCAGATAAGCGGCATCACTTATTCTACTGCTAACTAATTGTTCCTCGTGCGGCGACATCGACGCACCGACATTAACACTATTTATGGGACGAGCACCTACACCGCACAGACTGCACAGAACGGCTCACTCACTCATCCACTCATCGAGTTGCATGTCTGAGAGTTTGTGGCTTGTTTAGATATTTCAATAAAACTTTAAATTCAAATAGCTCGTGACTTGGAGCATCATGCAAAATGTTGCAACATGTAACAGTGTGGCTCGATGGGATAAAACATTCCCAACGAGTTATAGTGTGACTCGTTCGGTGCGATTGGTTCGGAATCCAGGGTGGGTTCACAAACTTTTTAGTCAGATATAAGACCTTTTATATGGCTATAAGCAACTCAAGTGAAGCCGCGGGTGGGAGCTAGTATTGTACAAGGTGAGCGCGAGTGCCGACGGGCCGCACGCGCATAGATCAGGTACTACTGGCGCGGTAAGTCCGCGTTCAAAGTTAATACGTACAAATGGTTCCATACACAATATTATGTCAATCATTATTGAATAATGACGGAGTTAAGTCCAAAGTCCAGCTTCCACTTATCTTCCAGCACCGAATATTCGCAGCGGGACCACCATGAAAAACTTTGTTCTACAAGGGTTATAATTAAGTTACCTATCCTAGAGGTAGGCACATATTTTACAACTAGGCTTTTCATCCTACACCCCAAGAATGAAATCGTGAGTGGAAGTTTGGTAGTGGAAGTAGACAAGATAGGGACAAGAAATACCCATCGAGTATTAAAATAATAGGATGTGACGCCTAGTTCGTTTCATTATAAACTCCAAACGACTTAGAAATTTTCTTGCAAATTCCTTTTGTATCGAGCGAAACATGAAGAGGCAAGGGGTAATGTAATTCATTAGTATAATTAAGTTAATGGTGCGCCTGCGCCGCGCACGACCCGCGCCCGCGCCCGCGCCCGCGCCCGCGCACGACCCGCGCCCGCGCCCGCGCCCGCGCCCGCGCCCGCGCCCGCGCCCGCGCCGCGCACGACCCGCGCCTGCGCCGCGCACGACCCGCGCCCGCGCCCGCGCCCGCGCCCGCGCCGCGCACGACCCGCGCCCGCGCCCGCGCCCGCGCCCGCGCCTGCGCCGCGCACGACCCGCGCCCGCGCCCGCGCCCGCGCGCTCATTAATCTACCTTTTGCTATTACCAAACAAAGAAATCAGAACCAGCTTAGTGGATCGCTGTAATCTTTAATCACATAATTTTGTTTAATTTTTATAATGAAACGTGATAGGTTGGATCCATTGTGACGGGGCCGGGGCGAGCACGACAGAACATTCTAGAACGGAACTGTACACGACAGACAGACAGACAGACACCAGGAAGATATCCCACACCACCAGCCAACACCACTCAGGGGTAGCGTAGGTTTCTGACAGTTTTCAGAATCGGTTTTCATTTTATTTTATTTAGGCACTAAAACTTACAAGCAAAAAAAGAATAAACATATAACTAAAATACAGTTACGATCTTCGTTCAAGCACACAGCTAAACAATGTAAATAGCGTTGAGCGAACAAAAAGGCATTATGGCATGTTTGAGGACCAAATTAAACATTAACATAAAACTAAAGAAAAATAATTTAAAAATAACCCAATAAATAGTGAAAAAAAAATACAATTAATAACCTGTATTTTGCAAACTTGTCAATGGATTACAGGGTTCAAGGCGCTATTATTAGCATCTAATTTAAGTTCGGTTCAGTAGTTTCTGAGATTATTTATTCCCTTCAAAGCAACAAACATACCAACTTTACCACTTTGGGTACAATAGATTCTCCCCCATCGTAGGAATATCAATTGCAATGAACCCCAGGCTGGGAGCGAGGGATCCATGCCCCGGGTAGTCGGGGATGTCTGCGGCTGCCCGCGTGCGGCGAGCGAGTAGTTCCTCGCGCGCGCTGCTAGCGGCCGGCGCGACGCGGCGTGTGCGCTGCTCTGCAAGACTCACCTCACATTTACCTCCTCGGTATTAATTAGAACCAGTTTTTTATGAGCCCATTGTAAATACATTCCGAAATATATAGAACTAATAAATAGCTTTATGTGCCCATTAGAAGTAGATCTCGAATCGAATGGCTTTTAAATTAAATCTTGGAATAGAGTCCATTTAACATTTTTATGGAAATGCATGAATGCGTAATGAACAGCTTTTTACTCTTATCTAGTTCTGGGCTAATTACATTCTAGCTTAATTCCCAGTGATCCTAAGACTGGATTTTCGAGAGCTATTTATTGATTTATGTGCTCATTTTTTGAACCAACCGAAATAAAACTATTTAGATTAGTATAAATTGATAGCGTAACAGTTGTTAGATAATATTTTACTGAGAGATGTTCGATAAAATGGTAATTTTACGTATCAATAACATTTTGGACCATTGACATTTTAGTGGCGGAGCTATCTTTATGGTTCGCTCTAAACGGTGTTCTTCTTATCTGAATTTCACGAATTCTTCAACACAAATGCGATGAAATATTTCCCGATGCTGTTGCAACGGGCGGCCGCGGCCGAGCGGTGCGGAGCGGTGGGAGCGGTGGGAGAGCGCGGGGTCGCGCCCGTCAGCCGACACCGGCCAATTGGAAAGTGCTGTTCCATCGATATCTCCGAACTCTCATCTCCTATCTGTAATTAACATCGCGCTGATCGATACCCTAGTGCTGCCAGTTTATCGATAACTTTTAATTGACAGCTCCGATTAGGAACAACCCTAAAAGTCGACTCGAAAAATTGTAAAGTCCAATTAAAGAGCTGATAATCTTATCAAAGACTCTTCGATGGACGGACGTGTGGACGTGTCACGGAATAGTTCAGCGCACACAACCAGTATCGATACTACACACGACGCGTCGGACTGCTTCGAACCACGCTTGTCCCGCGCTTATGATGGCTAGATCGAAACGTTCTCAAACATAAGTAACTTACATAAGAGCTAGTGGCCAACTCTTGTGACGGAGTTTTTAGGCCGCCTAAAGGCCGCCGTCATGGCTTAACGACTTAAAAGCCGGTTTTTATTGTTTTTATTCTTTCTCAAACACGTATAGATAGTCACACTCGTGATGTTTTACCTCAGCGAGGCGGGTGCGTTGCGCCGCCGTCGGAGTGTGGGTACTGACTGGGCGCGCCGGCGCCGGCGCTGTGCCGGTGCGGCCTCGACTCTCGGGTCACGCCGAGATTTATACTTTAATCCTGGTTATTTATGTTTACGGATTTATTTGAATTTAATTTACTACGCAACTTACTTTATCAGTCGTATTTCCTTCAATATTTTAACTGCCGTTCGGTTTTTATGGCGGTCGGTGAGTCACGTGTCCGAGAGATACATCGATAACTCCATGTTAACACTGCCTTGGTATTGGTGTGTGACAGACAATAATTATCACTGGCTGTTAATTTATTTATCTTTAAAATCAAAAAGTCAGAGATGTAAACACCGTAAAGCTACTTCAGCTGATCGCATAACCCATCAATTTATAACTTATTTACATTACAAGACGATTCCTAATACAAACTTAAACATTGAAATAGTTCATAATGAGCTGTAAAATCTATCAGGAATGGAATGCTATCTGCTGAACAGCAACGCTGTTTAAAGTAAATTTTATGAAGCAAAAAATAAATGTTAGCAATGTTATCATAAATACAAATTTAGTGTGTTAGTACTGCCAGCCAGGGTGCAGGTGCATGAGTGAGTCACAGCGACGAGAGTGCAGAGACCCGGCGCCGGCGCCGGCGACCGGCGCGGCCCCGCGGAGAGTTAACTGCGAACAAACAACTCATTACCACACGGAGGGTCAATTCGTTTAATTTTATTCATAGGGTAAGGGTACTCTCACAAAATGTATTTTGTCGATAGTTTTATACGCTTCTGCCCAAACAAACAGAATAAGTAAGTTTAGATCTTGTCCTCACAAACTGCAGTCTAATTTGTTTGATGACTTACCACCATCTTACAGTAAAGTAGTTTATAATAGAAGCACTGGTTTGGGGCTCTCTAGATTTTGTTGGGCAGGCTAGACTGACATGGCATCAGAATGACGAATTCCCCGAAGAGCAGACTTACCTCGTTTCCTGGGGACGCCTACCACTGGTACCCGATCGCAATAGGAAAATATTTTAGATTTTTCATGTGTCCTCTCACACAGCTAGTTGTATATTGTTCATCCGATGACAGAATAATGTGGCTCTGCCCACTCCATTGGGAATATGGGCATGATAATTTGTATGTATGAGTGTATGACAACTCTCTTGTGCGTAGCGGTTTGGAGTACGGCAGCGTAGCTTGGAGCCCTTTTTATGATGTTCACAAAAAACGTTTAGAAAGTGTGCAACGTCGCTTTTTATGGCACCTAACGTATTCCTGCCATTTGGGTAAAGAATTATTAAGCTATGAGGACAGGCTGTTACATTTTAGGATGTCTAAACTTGCGGATCGAAGACGAATGCTTGACACTGTTTTTCTACATAAATTGGCGAACGGTGTTCTTGACAGTCCAGATTTATTAGCCACCTTATCTTTTTCCATTCCTATCAAACTGCCCAGAGCAACAAGGTTCAACTTGTTTGTTTTGCATGGGTCCAAGTCTAATCTGGGACATCATTCGCCAATGTGCAGAATCATTAGGCAGTGTAACGCTCTCTCTAAATCTAATGTAATTGATTTGTTTGCGGAAAAGAAGGTGACTAAGATTAAAACCTATTTTAAATGTAATTGACATATTTGAAATGTAATGGACTTTATTGGATTTTATAATTTTATGATTTTTTTTTATTAATTTTTATTGACCTACATAATTGTAAATATTTAGGGACTTTTTAATTATCTTTAATGAAATTTTTAAATTTATATTTATATTTTTTAGCAATGTAATTTATTTAATTCTAATTCTATTTTTATTTTTGTTACTCGCTCTAAATTTCCTTGCATGCTGTCTTCACTTATAATTGTAATAACATTCAACTCTATTACCTCTATCTAGAACCTTTTTAATTGTAATAATGTATATTATGTTACTGATCAAATAAATAAATAAATGACGGAATAAACTTCACTTCTCTTGGTTTTTTACGCACCTGAAAGAGCCGTTATAAAAAATAACTGCGTTGTAGGTAGCAACTGTGATGTTCTGTAGAGTGCCGTCCCTCCTCGGAGTGGAGGAGCGGTGCCGGTGTCGGTGTCGGTGCCGGTGCCGGTGTCGGTGTCGGTGTCGGTGCCGGTGCCGGTGCCGGTGCGCGCAGCTGCGTGTGAGCGGCCGCGTGCTGCCGAGCACTCGATCGCTCGAAGCACTCCGTACTCAGGGGTCATTACGAAGGGTCTGTACGAAGGGTCATTTTTTGCATTCGCACAAAAAACAAAACACAGTCTCTAATCCCCCGCAAGCCGCAGACATCCATTTGTTTAAAGGAAGCTGACGATGACGGTGCAACTTGCAGGGGTGCAACTCTCACGCGACAGCTCAGAGATTGTTGTGATCATCAGTCATGTTGTGCATGAACGAACGTGTGTTCTAAAAACATCTTTTTGATAACTTTATTATGTTATCTAAATGTATTCCTATTTTAAATTTTCGTATCCTATCCTTTTAAGTAACTCACCACCCCCTCGTCAAATTATCCTATCAGAAGTATATGATTATCAGTACTAAATGAATAGGTTCCTAATTGAATAGTTTCACAGAAATAATGATTATGTCACCGGCTCGTTAACTTCATAATGCTTATCGCGGAGATCTGTCGATAGCCACAAGGCTAACCGCGAGTAACCACGGTAACTGAGCACAGATTCAATAGCAGTTAGTTTGCTTCTTCGTCAATTAAATTGAAAAATGTGTCTCGCGGCGACAAAACGGTCGCGAGGATCGCGCGCGATAGCGGCGAAGTCGCGCGATGCGATCGAGCGACCCGGCGATGGTCGCGATCTGCCGATTCTGTAATTGTGACAACTTGTCCTCCGATCGAGGACCGGTGAGGCGACACGACGGACGGTGTATTAAAATGTATGAGGCAGACTCGTACGTCGCGATAGACATCTAGTGTTGCTTTATCGCTGTCGCTAGGAATAAGCGGTAGTGAACAATAAAATGCTGTTGAAGCAAACAACAAACACTAAAGTAAAAAAGAAAACACCCAACGAATCGATTGTGAATGAATGTAACGTTTATTATGGCCGTGTTAATATATTTTGACCAACAACAACAAAAAGAGCCATTTCAATAATCAAGCCATTTTGTAACTTCATACGAAGCATCGCCGTGGATGAAATTATTGGGATGTAAATAAACATTACGGTATTGTAAGTGAGTAAATAAGCCGTGGTATATGAGCGGGCGCGCGCGCGACATCGATAGGCGATTATGTTGTCGTTGTTATCGCGTCGCCGGTGGTCGCGACTCGGCCGCGCGCCACAGAGCTAACCATAGTGCTCCACGCCACAAGTTTCACTAGCTGCCGCGCCAGGCCGAACGTGCACCTACTACAGCTCACGGAACATGTCGAGTCGGGATCCTACGAATACCGGAACACATTTTGAACACTGATCTCTCTAGTGTCTACTCTTTCGCCGAAGGCTTACATCCGTGCCGTTATCTGAAATCTACGTTTGCCAAAGAACATCCTGAGACATTCATAATGACTTGTAAATATTACTCTAGAGTCGCGGAAAACTACCATTAGGTACTTTTAACAGAATGCCGGCTTAAAACCTAATACTTAGTGACAGGCCGAAGAATGACAAGCTACTTATGAGCCGGGCACCTTCAAGCGAAGCTACGGCACGCCAGCTGAAGCTAGTACTTCGAAAAGCATAGCTTTAGCATTGACACCGGGCAGTGCAGTGGCACAGCGGGCGACGGTCTCATTCGGTACAGTTGCTGGCTACCGGTCCGCCATGGCCGCCGCCGCCGCCGCCGCCGCCGCCGCCCCGCGGCAACACAATGTGCTCCCGATTAGCGCGCCCGATCTGATACCGAGACTAATTGTTCTATTTAGCTGGAGGGCGCTTCGTAGTTGTTTTACAACTTTAATGGAAACCCTCCCTGACCCAGCGGCCTAGGAGAAAATAAGTTGTAGTTCAAAGTGCTCGCAATCTTTTAATCAATCAGAGTGAAGCTACTTCGCTCTGGAATAAATCGTCGGAGGTCAGATGTGGTTCGATTAATCACGAGCGTGCTCTCGCTCGAACAATAACATTAATTAGCTTTACAGCGCCTTTTGTTCTTTTTGTCAAGGTGCGCAAAATGGCGGCAAAAGTTTCATATTTCAGCGCGCATTGTGTGCCGTGACGCGAGCGAAACTGACCAATGACTGACGCGAGCCGCTCCGATTGGCCGTCACGGTGGCTGACCACGTGATATTGCGATGCTGTGATTGGTCCCTGCGGATGCTGGTCGAGCGGTTTGGCGGACGATTTGTTACGGGATCAGGGCATTTCGTACGACGCGATCGCTGTGCTGTAGGTACCCTGTAGTCGAGACCGCCATGTCGGCATACCTTAGCTATTTTAAAACTGCAACATAAAAATATAAAAAGACATCGGTCCACAATCATGGATCGTGTGAAAAAGGCTGATCTTTTTCAGTTCTACCAATTTATTTTAAACCAAGATTTAATGACAAGTCATCGCATTTTGAAATCTAATTCACTGCAATAAGTTACACGCGAAGCGTAAAGTTGTGTCAGCACAGCGTGTACCTATAAGCAGCAAATCGGGTTACAGCGGTCGAGACGCGGCCACTCAACAAATAATAGATTTAATTTAAAATGTAAGCGTCGCCGTCCACCTCCATTAATCGTCCGCGCAACAATCGCGATTTCATTAACCCCTCTTCTTGTGCAGCCGAGAGGAACCTTCCACGAGATTTACAATTTTCAATCGCAAGTTAATTAATAATTAGTTTGGCTTTATGTGCGAGCAGCGAGGAGTGCTATCAGCCGCACTCGCACTCGCACACTGCCCGGCGAGCGGACCCGGCCCGCGGACTGCAGGGCGCCGAGTGACATGTACTGTTGGTGGTTTGTTTGAATAAAAATGATTGATTTGGTTTGATTGTGCGTTTAATTGGTTATCCATCACGTGCCCATCGCTCCCATGGAACACTAGACAAATGATAAAGTTTATAAATAACGAGCGTTTCTCATAATAGACATTATCGTTAGAAGATTAACTAAGTCCAATTGAACTCACACTATTATTAATAAAAAAGGGGTAAATAAATGAGTGCGGGTTATAAATATTGATCCTATTTCTTACTGCATACTCTCCGTCGCGTAAGCTGACGGGGAATACACCAAAAAATCAGTTTGACAATAAGCGTGGCCTGTCGAAATAATGCATTCTTATCTCAGTCCATCAGTCAATCAAGCCCCAAACAAAACAATAGCGCATAATTTTCAGATTAGCGGCTAGGCTAATCACCTTTCTGCAGTCACGGCGTCGTCACGGCGTCGTCACGGCGTCGTCACGGCGTCGTCACGGCGTCGTCACGGTGTCCTCACGATTTCACGCCTTTCGACGCGTGTCGCTTCCATTCTAGCTCATATTTTTTTTACTCAATACCGAATTTCGGCTTCGGATGTAATGAACTTATTAATGAAAGAAAATAAAATGGAATGGAGAATTATAGATAACAAGGAATTTCATACATCCAATGTTTGTACTTGTAGTGTTTGTGAATATATAAATATATAAATTATATATCTAAAATCATATTTATATTAATAATGAACAACACTATACATAAACATACACATACATAACAAACACTTCACTGTCTCGAACGCAACTCACGGGCAGTGGCATGAGAGCCATTGGCGAGAGTGGACGTGCCAAATAAAGTGCGTGCCGAGCCTGTGTTACACGATACACAAATAGCATATAATACAAGTGGCGACGAGGATAAAAAGGGGTAAGTACCTAGAAGTATTTATCCTATTTTAAAACATAGTGTTTTTGTTCAGAATAAAGTGACCCTACCTACATAGTACCCTCAAAAACAAAAACATTGCGAATAAGTAATTGATGAAATAAACAACTAACGGTTCATCTTGCTTGCAAAAAAAAAAAACAATAAACGCTTTTTATTAAAGGGGAAGTTAGGTAAGTATTATTTTCATTTGGAATTATATATAAAGTACCTACAAATTGTGTTGATCATGTAAATGCGCGACAATATGGAACTTTTTATTCGGAATTGTGAGTAAGTATGTAATGTACAACAAGTAATAATAATAATAATTTTAATAATAATAGTAATAATAATAATAATAATAATAATAATAAGTGGTAGTAATTATTGATTATTATTAGGTTAGGCGCGATTTCACCAAACTTTTGTTAAAAAGGGATTGACTTATCGGGCATCAAAAATTAACAACAATGTTAAAATCTTGTTATGTATTTTATGTACGTCCCACGGAAGACATTTAAAAAGGATTCATAGATAAACCATTAATCGAATGACTCAATCATTCAGCTATTTTATTTACTGCAATCTGTGGCTCTAGGCCGTCAACTCGAAAACCATTCACTCTTAGTTTATAACAAATGTCATTGTCCTTCTTATCAGTGTCTCTGATCTCGTAAAGTGACTAAATTAAGATTACGTTCAAGCTGTCTAAATGAAACGAAATCAGGTGTATATATCGTTCAGCTGGTGGATATGTCTGTCACTGAGGTGGCAGAGCGGACTTTTCATTTTTAAATCCGTTGTTGTGCGCTTAACTTACAGTAACATAATTATAATATGAAGATAGAGAAGCTATCAGTAAAGTAAAAGAATGCGACGCCATCCGACGAAGCTTGTAGCTTGCGTGGCTTGGCGGGATCAGCTGAGAAGCAGGAGGTTCAAATTCAATCCCTGTAGCTGACTAATAAATTTGTTATGATACCTATTATTTTTACTTGTATAATTTTAACTTTTCCTAAAAGTAGTATACTAATAGGACAGAAACGATAATTCTAATACAACATGAGGATAACATTTTATTCATTATTTTTATTTCGATTTTCGTCTTTTCCTAGTTATTCTTAAGCAAGATTTCAAAATAAATCTTCACTTCTTCTTCTTCTTCTATCGAATTAATGTTTCAACTAGGTATTTAAATGTAGTTAACCCAGTAGGAGGCAACAGCGATTCCACTGTCGGTGGCCCTCATCAGGTCGTCCCGAGTGCATCCGACTGGGCATAGAACACATGAGGTGAGGTGGGACACCGTGGGACTTGGGAGGGAGCACCGCACTCACACTCGATTCGTTCTGGGTCCCTGTAGCCACATTTGGCAAGGCTTGCTCTGCAGCGGCCTGCTTGGGTCCGGAGTCGGTTGAGCGATTTCCAGATAGGCACTGTATCGCTGTTATGTACGATCGTATATTATTATAGACATAGACATAACATTTATTTGCTAAGATAGCACATATAACATAAAATTTTAAGAATATAAAATAAAAATACTTAGGCAATTGAAAAAAAAAAATACATTTTAAACATTAAACAAATCAGAATATAATATCATAGAATATATCAGTTAACAATCTATACTAATATTATAAAGCTGCAGTGTTTGTTTGTTTGTTATGAACGCGGTAATCTCGGGAAATACTGATATGAAAACTGTTTAAATATTCAATAGTCCATTTATTGAGGGAGGCTATAATATAGGCAATATTTTGTCTCGGTATTTCCACGGAAGCGAGAAAAGCGCGAGTGAAACCGCGGGGCACAGCTAGTGTCAGTATAAAATAAGAAAATTAGAAATCAGTCAAGTATTCAAAAACCTATAGGTATCAGTATGAAATGAATTAATAATTAAGTGATATAATAATTTATTATTAAAAAAACCTATGAGATAGAATAATAAATTAATAGGTAGATTTGGTTAGACCACAAACTGTAATTTGTTGTGAACCAGGTACATAGCTCTTGATGGGCGAAATAGATTCATTTCTGTAACAAAATACCTAGAAAGGCCAGATTTTGTTAGGTGGAAACTAGTCATTGGTTAGTAGGTTACCTACCTAGAGTCAATATCAGCAAGTAAATAAGCAGGTACCTAAGTACCTAAAGGCGTACCTACCCATAATAATAGCGAATGGTTCGTAGGAAGGTGCGTACTTAATGATCTGATGGATAATATTCCAGATTTTTCAATTCATTCCAATATACCAATATCGTGTTCTGCAAAGTAGCTTCGAAATGTTTCATTGTTCTGGGATAGCGTAAAGTGCTCTCCAAATTCACAATATCTTCTGAAACATTTTCTTCAAAAAATTAATAATATTATGAGCCGTTGAGTCCATTGCGATTAGATTTGATAGCCTGTTAAGGAAGATAATCCTTGTTAGGGCATGCTGGGACGCAAAACAACCCTAACAGTCTGTTAAAACGCTTTACAAGCTGATAGTGCAACCAGCAGAGCATGGTGAAACCAGCTTAAAGTTGAGCGTCTGTGTTTTGTCTCAATAATTTTCATCGGTACGGGAGTACCACCATGAAAATGAATTCGGGTATATTTAAATACCACCATTAAATTGGAATCTGGGTATCAAGATACCACCATTTAATTGGAGTCTGGGTAGTAAGATACCACCATTAAATTGGAGTCTGGGTACTAAGATACCACCATTTAATTGGAGTCTGGGTACTAAAATACCACCATTTCATTGGAGTCTGGGTACTAAAATACCACCATTTCATTGGAGTCTGGGTACTAAAATACCACCATTTCATTGGAGTCTGGGTACTAAAATACCACCATTTCATTGGAGTCTGGGTACTAAAATACCACCATTTCATTGGAGTCTGGGTACTAAAACGAGATAAGTGCTATTGTTAAATTATTTAAGCGGGTGTAAATAAAACACTACCATTAAATTGGAAATAACATTGTATTGTTAAAAAATGAAAGACAATAATAATACAACATTACAAGAAACAATTGGAACACGTTGAAAACTGCTTAGTTAACTTAAAAACGGTATCGCGGGTTCTAGCGCCCCTTCACAACGGTTATGATCATAATCAATACTGTTTACAATAAAAACATAATTATTACAAAAAATAATAATAAAGAAGTACAAAATAAAAATAATAATAACAGTTACACGAAAAACAAACATGGCGAGTTTTCCGACGTCCCCCGGCTCTTGAAGGGCTGGACCTAGAGGGGGATGGTGCTTCTATGGATATTAGGTGGAAGTGGTCTTTAATAATATACCTTGATGCAACCGACATCGCTTCAGCGCCAAAGAAAAGGGCTACACTGTTGCATTTTGGAGATTCGGGCGTTCAAGAGATTTTTACAATCTACCGGGCGCTAGCGTTGAAATAACAACAGGAACCAAGTGGATAATGATGCTAACATAAAATTGCCGACCTCGGTGGCTAGGCGGGCGGGAGCCCGGCTGAGACGCTAGAGGCGCGGGTTTGATTTTGTCAGCCATCTGGCTTTGCTTGGTTGGGGCTGGATGGCGTGGAGTGAAATGTTCACAAATATTTATTTATTTATAAAATGTACAGTGGGTGGCATGGAGATTGATATGTTGATTGATTTTGGATGTAAGTTGAACCTAGTTACTGAGAAGGCATAAAAAAAAGTACAAGTACATAAAAGGATCAAGAAGCCTAACAAGACTTTGTTAGCATTTATGACAACTTGATATACGTACATAAAAATGTTAGTGGGTTAAGGAAAATGGCGATAATCGTAGTGTTAATGCTGGAAGTAAAGATGGACTTGCTGTACCTACGATTGGGCTAGATGGGGTTGACAAATCATTTAAGGGGCAGTGTGTGCGCTTCTGTAACGGGGTCTTAAGCGAGATGACAAATTTGTCAGTTAATTAATTCAGAACTCTAATAAAACTAAATTGTTTGGAAAGGCTTATTATAAAATAGATCCGATTTTGTAGAGGACAGGAATGCTTTGGACTGAATGGTGGTCCAACTTCTTTTATAAGCATGATTATGGAGGGATCATTGTCCAAAAGATAGCCAGGTGATTCTAGTGATTTTAAGGATTTTAAGGATCCTCTACCGGCAATACACCATTGTTGGTAGAGGGATCATTCGAGACTACAATCGGAGTTAATGGACGACAAGAGGATGCTGTAATGTATGTTATTTTGGGGGGTACCCGAGACCTGTGGGATAAAAACATAGCGATTTAACATAAGGTCGGAGACAAAAAATAAAATAACTACTAGATACGCGATATAGCGAAAGTTTGTGGGAGTATCAGCTAATGTAAGTACTCATTCAGTTACCAGGAAATCGTCAGCGGAGCTGTTTTAAAGAAATTAATAACAGATTAAATGACTCAGCAGTTAGGGTCAGAGACAAAGCACGAAAAGAAAAAGGAAAAGAGTATGGAGACAGGAAGTGTAGAGATTCAGATATAGTGGAAGGAGATAAAGTTAATGTAAAAACACATAGTAGAAGCGCGCAAGGTGGTGTAATGGTGAGAACGGTAATCGGCTTGGAAGGTGTATAGTACATCTGAAGATTCACTTGACCCGGAAGGAAGTAACCAGCAGCCAGAACAGGAGATAGAAGACGGCGCTTTTGCTGAACTATAGAGATTGAATTAATAAATTGTTAAGTGTGATTTAAGCTTATGTTCAATCTGACGTTAAGTTTTATCGTGTAATAAATAAATAAATGTTTTTGATAAGAAAGAGATGTAGTGTTTGTGAATATATAAATATATAAATTATATATCTAAAATCATATTTATATTAATAATGAACAACACTATACATAAACATACACATACATAACAAACACTTCACTGTCTCGAACGCAACTCACGGGCAGTGGCATGAGAGCCATTGGCGAGAGTGGACGTGCCAAATAAAGTGCGTGCCGAGCCTGTGTTACACGATACACAAATAGCATATAATACAGTACTCAACTGAAAGACTGAGAAACTTTCAACTAAAATAAACTACTACTACTTTCCTAAAGCTAGTGAAACAATAAAATTAACCAATCTGGCCGAAATCAGCCGAATCAAAAGTCACCAGCGTCACTACATAATGGTGAGTGGGTGGTCGGGGGTCGCCTTGTCACCGACAGACGCGTCGCCGCCGCGCCGGGGCCGCGTCGCCGCCGCGCCGGGGCCGCGCCGGGCGGGGCCGCGTGGCCGGGATGGATCTATTCCGACCGACTCTCCCATCGATGGTAAATAAGTTATTATGTCTATCTACGGTCAATAGTTAGAGAAGCGATCGATGCCGGTGATGGGCTCCATTCAGAGAAATGGCTGTGGAGATAAACAGAACGATCATTGTTTTATTTGGAATCTAAAAAGAAGCTTGGAAGATAGCGTGTAACGGCACTTTTTACAACTAACCTTAATATTGACGATATTGACATTTTTATAGCGTTTTGTTATCTTTATACATTCAGATCTGTGTACTTGCGAACTATGGGTTACAGTGTCTGATAAAAAAAACAATGTAGGCTCAGCCATCCTACTAGACGAGTCACTAGATAAGGGGCGAAAACGGTTTAAATACTTTGTGTGAAAAAGCGCATTCCTTGAATTTTTAAACTTAAAACTTCGCTAGTATTACTATATATAGCATGATAATAAATATCCAAATGAACTCATTAATCTATATTAGGTAACTTCGTAAGCAACACTCGACAGGAAGGCAATTAAGAATAATCTGCACCATTTATAATTATTATTTAACGACTACAGCTGAGATAGCCGATGGTGACCCTCGCACACTCGCACAGGACACGCGGAGTGATGTGAAGCTGCCCACTTGTCTGCACTCCACAGCAGCAGTGCCGTGCAGCATGTGTCGCTACGCTAAGGACGGGCGCACACTAGTCAGGCGGCAGCGCGCGGCGCGGCGGTCAGCGACAGGCGCTAATGAGCGGCGCATGTCCGCGTGACGTCACGCCGCGACCTCTGCCGGCGACAAGCGCTAATTGTCACGAGCGAATACATTACGGCAGGTGGACATCATTGATCCCATCGATCCAACGTTTTCGGTAAATTCTTTGGTAACGACTTGTGTAAAGGGGCTAGTACTTACTTTGTAAGGCCCGCATCCATTGCATTTAATCATAAGAACTGCTCTTGTTAATTTCTGATTGATAGTTAGGTAAGGCGAGAGTGTGTATTAGTGTCTTGCAACTATTATTAGTTTTAGAATGAAATATTTCTAGATAATTTAGCTATTTATCTCTTATCATAAAAACAACTTACTTAACTTACTTAACTCTTATCATATAATTTAGCTAATTACACATTGCTTTTAAAAGTCGTGAATTTTCAATTACCCTCGATAAAAGCGGCCGCGGACGCGGACAGGTCGCTCCTGACGCCATTCGGCAAACTGACGTCCGCGTTATTCATCGCGATACAAATGTAAACCGATCCTATGATTATTTGTAATTATGTAAGGCTGGCGCTGACTCATTAGGAATAAATACGTTTAAAGAGACATGGTTCATTTTATGATAGAAGTTTGATTTTATTGATTATGGACAGAAATTAAAATTCGGGAACATGGAATGTGACTGTTCTTCACTAGTTCACTGGTGGAGTCACGTGTCCCATGCATATGTGCAGGGCTATCTAATCAATTTTCAATTGAAATATATTTAAAATGTTTTCGTATAAATGTAAATTAGGTATTTACGAGATACAACAGTCCATCTCTAATGTGTCTAAATAAATGACCAGCTCTATCCAAGACTTGAAGAGATAGTAGCGTAACCTTATAAAAGCGCACTATTTCTATTAGCTGAATCATTTCACGTACGATGCTTGTAAATACTTTAATTACGTACAATGGAATGCTTCGTTTATGATCGTTCATAAATCGTCGGCATGACTTTACGACGCGGTGACGAGTTTCTCTTTCTAGGTGTGTCCTGAACCTTAGCACTCGGTCACACCTGCCAGGGGGAATTCAGCTTTATCACAGCGCATTTAGATTCAATTATGATTGAACGCGGGAATATCCATTTAAGAAAATTTTGCTACCGACTTGTAGGTGTAGTGGTTCTTCTATTTTGGAAAGAAATGATTAAAATAAAAGTATTATTTGGATATGTTACGTTAAGAAAGGTTCTATATTTTAGTGCTTCTGTGTTCATCATATAGTAAGGTCGGTGTGGAGAGAGCGAGGCGTCGGTTGGTTACTGTCAGGTGTCGGGTGCCGCCGGCGCCGGCGCCGGCGACTGAATAGTGACGTTTGGAGCAATCCTAATTAAACACGTAATTGTGTCGGATACTGTTGTGAGTTCTGATGTGGAGCGTTACTTGACAACACGTTGATTTATTGAAACTTGTCTCATCGCTCTATTTAGTTTATTTATTACCAATTAATTTGCTAAACAGTGAAAGGTTTCAAATAGACCCCACATAAGTGGGATAAGGGCAGGGAGATGATGAAAGGTTTCAAACCGTAGGAAGCATTCCAATGGATAGGAAGGCTCCTGATGACGTCACCGCAGCCGGAACTGTCGGCGTCCAGAACAATCTCGATACCTCCAAAAGAGAGTGGTCGGAAGCTCCAGATAGATATTTAAAAATCCATCTTTACCCAGCATAAAAAGAAAGCATTTTGTCAACTTTTCACTTTTCAGAAGATAAAGTTACTCCTATTTCTGAATACTTCCAATTAGTTAGTATCCATTGATACGTGGAGCTCTTGTACACGGTGAGTGAGTATGCGAGAACCAGGTGCATTAATACATAAGTGGGCAATTTGACAAAGTTTCCGTTCGGCGAGTCCACTGCAGTGACGTCGTGTGTCAAGTATCGAGTCGACAGCAACAGAATCAGCGACGCCGCTCGTCCGGCCCCCGGCCACCGGCCCCCGGCCCCCGGCACCTGGCCCCCGGCACTCCGCACTCGCTGCCACCTCTCTAGTAATACTTAAATATATTATAAATCTGCAAAATAGTGAGGATGTTTAAGTCCAAGTGATCCCAGTGATTTAATGGAATAAAAATGTTTGACTTTGACTTCTCTTGAAATCAAAATGAAATTAAGATTATACTTATAAGTATAGTGCACAACCTGGAACTTTGATGCAGCTTTTATCCGGGTATAGCACGATCGAAGCCACAGGCAAACGCTAGTAAATATCGTTGACCAGTGCCTTAGCACTCAATCTATCTCATCTCAATCTATTGCTCGTTATCAGATGGTTATCAGTTCGGTGGATAGTAGCGACACTCGCAATCAGCACTATTTGCAAACGGTTCGCCGCAGAGCAGGTATTACCATTCCGCTCGTGATTTCAGAACGGCTTAAATGCAAATTAGGGACGAAAACGTGCCTATCGGACGTAATTACACACTATTTACTTAAACTGTACTTACTTAAACTTGTTCTCGACTTACGATCACAGCAAATGCGGACATTTGTAGTATACTACAGTGAAGTGCAACCTACAAGCTTTCCGGCAGGAACCTGGGACCGATACTGTCTCGGTCCGCGAGCTCGGAGGACTCGACTAAGTAAAGACCGACCAAGTGTCGTGTGCGGTGTTGGCTCGTCCGTCAACTGACACCAAAAATTTCATACCACGTGGTGTGAGTTGATGAAACGTAAAAATTATATTATTTTCGTTCTCGTTCCGTACCATTTCTGCAGTTAAGTGTTTCAGTACAGGCAAAGGCCAAATTTATTATAAAATGTGAATGAACAGTAAGATATACATTTTTCAATAACATAACAGAAATAAAATATGGAATCTTTATCTGGTAGTAAAATGCAAGTTGGATGAGACTGACATTGACAATTACATAAATTTCGGAATGCCACGTGACAGCACTGTTCTTAATCTGTTCGTGACAGATACTAATGTGACAGTTCCAAAATTGAGCAACAAAGATTGTAGTGTAGAATGAAATGTCGTCGCTTTAAGGGGATAAGGTAATATATAAATTAGGTCTAGACTGATGATGGTCGAGACTTGAAAAAACCCGCTTCGGCGAGCTCTCCCCGCGGGAGTCATTGCCGACATTCGCTCTAACAGCATTTGTCCAGGAGGCGGGCGGCGCGGCGCGTGTGATCTCCGCGTCTCAGCACATTTATTACAATCTGTCCGAGCTGATCTAAATACTGCAATGGCAGGTAGATGTGGTTCCTTCACTTTCATCCTCGGAGAGCGATCCATCGCGAGCGCAGCTCTCCATCACGCGCCTCTACAGATAAATTCGCGTCAAAAAATTACACAAACAAATGTTTTCAAGAACAAATCATTTATTTACGTCGAATGGAGATGGATCGTCCGGCGTTCAGACCAACAATGGCATCCTAGTCGATTACGACGAGGCCTACCGGCACCTCAGCAAACGAAACCTTACCCCTTCGAGATAGAGGTGAAGATCCTCTGGCGAACCGCGTCCAGTCGAGTGATTAATCAGGGTGTACAGCCGAGGTCGGAGGCTGCTGCAATGTTCATTTATTAGACATCGGTACTAACATAAATATCTCGCGTCCGGTTGTCTGATAGTAAGCGATGGCTCAATAACGGAGAAACTTGTAAAAATATTGGTACTGTAAAAGTTTGTGACAACTTGAAGGCAAAATACCGTATCAAGTCTTAGTGTAATTGGTTCGGGTTGTCTCGTACTCGTTAAACGTTATATATTAGGTGTTATTCCGGAGTTGCGTGGTCAGTGCCGATAAAAGGACTCTGGTGTTGTGTTTCCTTCTACTCTACTACAATGTAGAGCCAAGTGTAGCGACTTGGTTCCATAATTATTTGCATATTACCATCTCCCCAACACGAGCCTGTGAACATGAAACACGCGAACGATGTACTTATTTGGTGCTTTCAATATAAATATTGAAGTGTAGACCCGACCTCTTGCGAAGTGGAACAACATAAGCGTTTGGATGCACGGCCAAATCAATTACGGAACCATTCAACCAAACAAAAGCGTCTAAAAGGCGAACCAAAAATATTGACATCACAAATGATAGCGGCACAGCGAGGCTTTTAGCCGCGCCGATACAGATCTCTTGTGAAAGCACTCGCGTCGCACTCCCCGCGCACCCCGCACCCCGCCGCCCGCACCCCGCCGGCTCCGTGCGCTGCTCGACTTCAAATGTATATTGAACTATATCTGTAAATGATTGCTCATGCGACAAGAAACAATACCCGCAGGTAGGCCTAGTGTTCTTCCGAAGATTGTAGGAATATTTCTAACTTAACATTTAGCTCTGCTCTAGCGAACTAGACCCAGTGTAGTAGGAACCTTATTTCAGGTTAAAGAATGTTATGTTCCGAGTGTTCGTGTACAGAAGGTAACAAAATAAATTATATGCTTCTGCTCTGTTGTATTGGTCCTTCGCAATTATTTTATTGGGTTCTGTCTACGCATTAGATGTAGTGAGGTACGAGTAGATACCTCATTGCATGACGTCACAGGACGACCTCGGTGGCGTGGCGGGCGAGTGCGGTGCGGGTTCGAGTTCCGCTACGGGAGAAATGTTTGTATGTTCCGCAAATGTTTCTTCCGGGTCTGGGTGTTGTGTTATTATTTATTATAAGTATATTTTTACAAAAAAAGTACTTAAATAAGTATTCTATCAGCCACCTGGTTCCCATAGTACAAGCTTTGCTTAGTTTGGGGCTAGATGGCGCTGTGTGGATTGGCCACAAATATTTATTTATTACCGCTATATTACGTCCATAATAACTACATACTCCACTTTTTAAAAACATAAAGCTCTGATCGTATCTAACGCATCTCGATGAAGTGATTTGAACTCAGGTATGTTTATATCACGCATGTCTGCCGTCCGTCCCGTCCGGTCCCGTCCCGTCCCGGCACGGCTGACGGAGCGTAATTGGTTTACTCACCATTAGCCACAGATAATGCAATGAGACAGTAACAAATAACATGGAGACAGACATTTGCAACGTTATGTGATATTACGTACGATATGGACTGAGTGATCTTGACGGAGCGTCATGATAAAGTCGTCGTGATTTCATTGAGCACGGATCGCTTACGATCTCGTCAGCGTACATTTAGCTAATTCAAGTTGATTGATATGCCGAAATGATAGAAAAAGAAACAAAAACTGATTCTGTATAGTTAAAATGACTTGTAGATTGCATTTTTTATCTATTTTAGGAATACGATAAACATGGAAAGATTAACCCACTCCTACTCATATCTCTAGAACCGTTGAACCAGTGTGGTGAAAGAATTAAAATGCGCCTCTAAAATATCCCTACATATCGTAATGATTTCTTTACGATGTTTCCTTTAGCACACACAGCTCATAAGTTACCCAATTTGTTGCCTTCACAAGAAAAGAATCACAAGTAGGTAATACCTTATTTCAATAGAAACTATTATTTTAATTGACAAAACATCTTCACAATTAAAATATGAAAAGTAAATAGCTTCGAAAGTATTTTAATGAACATAATATAACTGTTTTACGTCACCCAACACGTACCTCGAGTAGAAAACTCCTTAGAACATCTTTTGAACGAGTGGCACTTTTCCATGTTTACTTTCCCACCACTAGGCACCTACATCCTACAGCCAGATTCGATACAAAACCTTTCTTCCGCCCCGCGCACATCAATCAGACATCGTGCGCCGATCGCAGATACCAAACTATCGACGCATTCGATCCGTCGATAGCCAACGATACTTTCACGCACTGTTCCTTACATTTTGTTTGGTTATTTCCGTGTTCATATGAATGTTAATGGGCGCGATGTTGAATGGTTAAATGGTAAATGGGTGGGTTTGGTGCGGGCAGTGCGTGAGTGCCGGTCAGCCGGTGTAATGACAGACCGCGTGCCGGCCGCCGGCGCCGGCGCCGGTCCGGAGGTGCCAGCATTGTGCATTATTCACAACTTTATTTACTTATTTATATCAAAATACCTACTAGTTTAAAGTTTAAAGATTTTGTATTTAAAGTATCCTAAGCAAGTTTCGAGCCAATCGCACCGCCCGATAAAAAGTTCCCATACAAACTTTGACACCCCATTTTGACACTTTTTGAGGGTTATTTCGGAAAACCTTGAAAAACAAGTGTCCAATTATTTTGTACTCTTTAATCGCGCTGCTCGTTAAAAAGTTTCCATAAAATTTTAAAACTCCATTGCCTGCCCCCGGAGGTAAAAAAATACAGTTCTCTTATTTATTTTTAAGTTTATTTGCACCGAGTTTTGAGAAAATCGAAGAAATATTTTTTTCTGTAGAAACTTTACCACCTTTTTAACCGATTGTTTTCGGAAATTAAATTAGGCTATGTGTTATTACCAGAACTATTTACATTTAAATTTCATCAAAATTGGTCTAGTAATTACGAAGATACCTACGTGGTAACAAACATCCACACACACACACACACACAGAAACCTTAGCGTTTATAATATTATTAGGATAAGATTCCGGCAACAGTACCGGTGTGTGAGTATGCAATGTAATGTGATGTCAGACTGAGTGTGTGGCGGTGCGGTGCGGTGCGGTGCGGTGCGGTGCGGTGCGGTGCGGTGCGGTGCGGTGAAAAATAATTAAATCCGAGCTATTAATACCCGCGTTAAAGCTCCGTTACCGGAGACCCACGGGCCTGTGGACCTTCCGCTTCATACAGCCTCATTCCATTTAATTGCGAAGAATCAACTCCATAAAGAAATACATAAACAACACTAAGGAGCCGTAAGGGCCGACGCACACTCGCGGCGCGACGCGACGCGACGCGACGCGCGTGGGCGTGCGTCGTCGGCTGACACCTGACAAGTGACGCCATCGCTCACCGCACTAATTTGACGTCCCCATTCAGACAAATGCGCGGATTATAACGACCGCTATTTATTGTAAAACAAACAATTGTCTCTGAGCGTTCGTGTCACGAGGCGATTACTCTTCCTTGTTTAGAGAGGTCTTACGATGAAATTGTTTGTCGTTTTATTTAATTTTCTACGAGGTTGTTTTGTGCTCCGGCGCATTACAGTTATTATCTTGTCTTTTGTCCGGACTGCAGCAGCAGCAGCGTTCAAAGTTTAAACGGATACAACATTACGTGGGCGTGTTACTTTCTGATGACACCTCATTATTTTAATCTGTTCTCTTAAACGTTTGGTGAATTCAATATATACAGAAGTGAACCGCAGACTTTGCAGAAAACAATAAATGTCGTCCGCTTATCGCCAGGCGCATCGCATGCGTTCATTTACATTGAACGATCATAGTACCGTCATAGGCGTGTTGTTATATCGGAGCGAGCGCAGCACAGCGTCTGGCTGGATGTAGGTGCATATTTTATTCATAGTAACACGGGGCGATTAACGGTAAGCGGTTCGCATGCAGTGGTCGCGCGTATCGGCGCATCTCTCATACATTATGTGCATAATGCGCGCCGTGTGCGCCGGCCTTATCGCGCGCTCGCCGATCCCTGCATATTTCCAGCAGAACCTATGGTTTTGAATGTATTTCTCATTGTTCGCTTATCAATTGCAGCAAATTCAGTCTCCGGCGAGCGATCCCATCGCGGATCGAAACCAAAACGGGCTCGTCTAATGAACCGCGACGACTGTCTAATTACGGACCCTTAAATCCCATTTAATTTCTCTGATATCCAACGAATATGTTATTATTTGAATACAATGTTCGGCATAATGGTAGTTTAGTGGTTAGTTCGTAATAATGCATGCGCTAGCACCTGCGGCCTGCCGCACTACGCCGCGACGTGCGGCGCGCGCCGGTCCGGCCGCGCCCGACACACTTACACACGCCTGTTCTGTACACTGGAGTATTCTAAATAGGGCTTGATTATACACGAATACATCACAAAATAGACTAAATGTTTTGGCTGAGAGAAGAGCGCTGACGACCAACGATCGACCAGTTAAGGCTCCTCCACCCTGCTACCATAATCTGGATCGATCGTGCTGCAAGCGATTTAGCAAAATATCATTTTTATTAAATTTTATATTGTGTCGCATTGAGGTCCTGTTCACACTTTGAAGGATGTCTCATCATTACTATGTTTCAACCGATGCTTGTCTACAGGAAACGTTCCGTCAACAACTCATCCTTACGAGAGGGAAGCTCCACGCAAACTCCTCGAAAGTCTACGTGAGCTGTAGTCGTGGACAGCACAGCCGGCGGGAATCCTCCAAAGATATTGCTTATTTAAGGGCAGTTTATTGTGAAAGCGCTCGTCGTGTGTGCTTAGGAGCGGTGTAATAGTCGCATACGAGCGTTGTTTGTAGTAATGCGGTGCCGGCGGCCCGAGCAGGTACTTGCGGAACTAATCATGTAGCAGGTAACTGTGGGATTACTGCGAACTTATTACCCTTTAAAATAATGTTAATGTATTTGTGTAATATACTCGTATGTAGGTACTGTTAGATGCTTACAATCATCTGAATAACCTAGGAAGGGTTCTGCTCACACAGACGTGTTACATCCCAGACCATACGAACCTAACCGGCTGGCCTTCTTTGTGATATTTGCTTTGTATAATATTATTAGTCGTGTCACTTATTCTTTCGAATCAGTGTGGCGTAATAAGTAAAGTTCCACAAGGAGGCTCCTTGTTTTAGAAATTTTAGGTTCTGCGATATGACGTTGGTTTTCTCACGATGTTTTCCTTCACCATTTCAGAGTACTGGAATAGACCGCTAGACCAGCAGTGCTATGATGCAGTCATCGTTAGTACCAGCCCGGGCAGAGGATACATTGTTGGACCTGCTTAGTTCACGGAGCAGTCGCCGCCAGCCAGCGTCACAGCGCGCAAGAAACGGCAGGTGTGCCTGATGCGATGCTGTGCAGGAATTGTCCATCCAGCATCAGTGCCTAAGAGTCACGTGACCGTCATAACATGAACGTTATATTAATGTGGCGGCCGTTCAAATACCAACAATAAATAACAAACTAATTACGTGTTCGTATGCTAATCTCTAGACACCTGACGAAGAACGATAGATTTCCGTCTTATGACAACCAAACAAGTTAAACTGTACTGCAGAGTGAGACAGGCTGGACAAACAATCGATCGACACGACATATAGACCGTAAGAGTGGCGGTCGCCGTTTCACAGGAGGGCGAGCGCGATGGGAACCGAGGAGTTATGATATAGCGCAGTTCTTGCCTCGTGTGAAGCAATGCGCCGGCCGCCGGACGCAGCGGCGCCGGCGCCGGCCCGGCCCGGCCCGGCCCCCCGTGACAATATATATGTGTGGAGTGATCTATCACTTATCTTTCCGTTATTGTCATCATCTCCCTGCCTTTTGTCCAATTTGTGGGTGATTGGCACAGCTATTTGTCTTCAAAGTCAGCCATTATCTCAACCCTCATTCCATTCTTACTCATGCTTATCATAATAATTGTAACGCACAAAATACGAGTAAAAGTTTGAAATAATACAAAATTAAAATATACATCCACAAGTAGGTACAGAGAATTCTAAATATTTGCTCATCTCAGCAATACATTGATTGATTGCTTCATAGAGGTCGCTGTTTGATTCCAGATGGCCTGGCATTTAGTTTCCTGTCAAGTTTTGTTAGATTTAGTAAATGTGAAAAGCTCGTTGAAACTCAAAACATTTGTGCATGCTCCAGCAACAGCGCGGCTTTGCGTCGCATCTCCATACGAGCGCGCGTGAGCATGCATAAGTAGCACTAATTGAATCACACATCGCTGGCTATGTTAAACCTTGTTGCGAAGGGTGGGATTGTGACGCAGTATTGTGCAGCGAACATCGCAATAAAAGGGCTTTTATTACAAGCGGTTACTGCCGCATTACCGTTGCGGTTTCAATAAGAAAGCCTCGACAGTTTACTTACAGGTGGCTAGTTTACTCCTAGTCTTGTGAAGTAGCTTGTACAGGACACTGATTTTGCCCAACGAATACCATAATCTCATCTGCAAGATGCAGATTTCCTTTCACTCTAATAATTTAAAAAGTAAAATTTTGACAGGCCGATTTATTCAAACTTTAGTAAGTTTGTGCAATCATTGTTTGTTTTTATGATATAAACTTCTAGTATCTAATATACCTAACACCTTTCTCCGATCTTTGAAGCTCAGTTTTGAGAGTGAGCCAGTTGTTTCATGTAAGCTGTGTGTTTGGGGCTGAGCCAAACAGTAAAGCTAAGCTGGGGTAAAACTGCTAAGGGATGCTAGCTAGCTGAAGGGTGGTAACTCCGAAGAGAATAAAAAACCGAACCCGTCGAGTGTTGGACGTACACTGATTTATTGCATTACGATTACGAAATGTTGCAACTAGGGCAACGCTAGCTAAGCTAAAATTAATATAAATTATTTATATAAAATAAGTATGAGCTGAAAGTGTTTGTCAGCTCGTACATCTTGCCAACCAGAAAAGAAAAGAAAAGAAAAGAAGCTATAATTAAAATGATTGACAATTAAAGTTAAGAACTAAAGTAGTAAAGTAAGCTACTGGAATAACAAATACAAATTTATATTAAAAACATAAGTTAAAAGCTTAAAACTGGATTAATTAGCTAAAGTTAAAAATCTATTGTTCATTTCACGTAGTGTCCATTTCACTTTCATACATCAAAAGTCAGTAGTAATGCTAGCTACCCCCCGTGGGGCCGACTACCTCACCGTAAGATTCACAAGGAATGGGGATCGACACTGCACGTGGGGGTTTAAGAGGCGCAATGCCTCTGTTTACACTTAAATTGACCATGCTCACTGATTCACGTAGCTCACTACACTCGTTTGAAGCGTATCGCTCGGTCGAAGTGGGCGCGCAGCGGGCGCGCTCGCGGGTCGCGGCGCTCACCGGGGCCTCCCCCCCGGGAGAGGCTGCTAACACCATGCAGCGTCTCCTTGCTCGAAGACATGCTGCTACGACTCCTATTGCCACCAGTACAGCTAGCATGCCGTAAATGACGGAGTATTGGTGGACATCGTGAATGCTGAGGTCAGGTGTGGACTGCTGCTTCAAGCTGTTGATCTCGTCCATTACCTGACGATAGATCTGCTCGTGGATCTCTGTAGTGAACTCATAGCTGGCTCCAGAAGTCTTGATGACGCTATTCAAAATATATACTTCTGGGGCTTCGATAGAAGGTTGCATATTTACCTTTCTTAAGAAGTTATTGTGAGCATGTATGGTGAATGAATCACCCTTGATTGTGCAACCTTGACCTATCTCAAGAAGGCCGTTGCCCGACAAGGTATCCATTGTTACCTCAGCTGTGCAAAAGGTACGAGTATTGCATTGATTGCAACATGAGTAAAGCCAAGAGTTCAGTCCGTGTAACTTGACCCATCTGTTTACACACGGTGAATGCTCGTAAATACAGGTGATGTTAATTTTCCTGCATTTATCAATGTTATATTACATATGCTTTGCTGAAGATTTAGGTTGTAAATGGGTTTATCTATGGTACAAAGTATTTTTTCTTCTGATACATGAAGACAAGCTTGTAGATCATAGTCTGTTAGAAATAAGACTGCGTCTTTTCGTAAGTTGAATGCTAGATACGGATGGGTAGGTACGGTAAGGTAAGAGTTTCCATCTCTATTCTGTGGAATGCTAATTATTTTATCAAGCTCGTAAATTTCATTGCTGACTAGTGGGACTTTAATTTCTATAATAAGATATT
The DNA here is from genome assembly GCA_949320045.1 of Scotopteryx bipunctaria. Classification (NCBI taxonomy): domain Eukaryota; kingdom Metazoa; phylum Arthropoda; class Insecta; order Lepidoptera; family Geometridae; genus Scotopteryx; species Scotopteryx bipunctaria. The sequence continues at coordinate 214,454 of OX439457.1, forward strand.
TTTTATAAACCCTTGCTGCGACTTTTAGTAGCTTATATATATCTCGAATGCTTCCCGTCTCTAGGGGTACTTTTAGATCACCCTGTAGCTGGGCAGATATAAAATTAATTTGTTCTTCTAACTGCTCGCTAGTAATCAGGTGTGCATCGATACGACCGTGACTGATATCAGTCACCGTGTCTATGAGCGAAGTCTGCATGCGTCTCAGGTTCTCGAGAATGATGCTGGCTGCTACAAAAGGATATTTGGAGGCATCATCTTTAGCTAGTTGACGCAGGGTACGCATAGCTAAGTATGGAGCTGCTTTAGTACCATATGTGATGGTCGTGAGAAGATTTTCCTGAAGAGGCTCATACGGTGACTCTCTCCAGAGAATACCCTGAAGATGCTGATCATCTTCTCTTATTAAAATCTGGCGAAACATTTTCTCTATGTCCGCTGTTATGACATATTTGTATTGCCGCCACTTTAATATTAAGATAGGTAAGTCATGCTGCAAGTTTGGACCACATTCCATGACGTCATTAAGGCTAAAACCAGAGCTTGTTTTAGAAGAGGCGTTGAATACTACGCGCATGCTGGAAGTAGTAGACTCAGGCTTTAGGATTCCATGATGAGGCATGATGTATGTGGCACGTTCATCTTGGTTTGCTGGGCGCATGTGGCCAAGTAGCTGGTATTCGTGGATGAACTGCTTATAGCTTGTAGAATATGCTTCGTTCTTAGACATTTTATTTTCTAGCTGTATAAATTGTGCTGTAGCTTTTGCTTTAGAGTATCCTAATTTTTCTTTATAGTTTTGCTTCATTGGTAGGGCTACCTCATACCTACCATCTTCAAGGCGCTTAGTTGTAGCTATATAATGCTCTTCGCAGTATTGTTCCTCTTTAGTTAGCTCAGACGATGCGTTAGGCATCTCTTCCATCTCCCAGTATTTAGCTATTTCGTGCAAATTATTGACCACAATGCTGCAGTTAAATGTTTTGACGTTGCCAGATAAAATCCAGCCTATCTTCGTTTGCTGAGCTATGGGTGCATTAGGTGGTCCTTTGACGAGACCACTCATGATAATATCTGAGTACACGCTGGCGTCTAATAACAAGTCAATCGGCTTCGATACGTTGTACTCAGGATCAGCTAAGTTTATATGTTGAATATGAGGCCATATTTGCTTTGAAAATGTAACATGGGGAAGGTCGCTAATAACTCGAGGAATGATGCATGCTTCTGTACTAAAATTGTAGTCTTCATAGATAGATTTGCATTCTAGAGAAATAAGCTGTTTGCTTTGCTTGTTACTAATACCTACGCCAGACACCGACGCGTTAAATTTCTGGCGTGGTAAACCTAACAGCTGTGCGGCGTTCTCAGATATTAGTGTAATTTGAGAACCCTGGTCAAGCAATGCCCTTAAAGTAATGTAATTTCCGTCAATCGCTTTGATTTTTAATAAAACAGTAGCTAGTAAAACTTCATGATTAGCGGAAACGTGACTTGCTGTGTGTGGCTTGTTGCTAAGCGGCTTAGTAGGTGTTGATAGAGGCGATTTTCGCTCAGCATTAGGTACTGCTCTAGAGTGCAGTGACCCGGCGCATGCGTCATGCAATTGCGTATGATGTTCGTCATTGCATTCTTTGCACCTTTTGATTGACACACATTTATTACTGGAGTGCTTGAATAGACAGTTTTTACATAGTTGGAGCTTTGTCACTGTCTTTAATTTTGTATCAGCTGTCATGCTTAAAAACTGTTGGCAACGATATAGCTCGTGATCGAAGTGGCATAGCGGGCAGTTATTTGTCGTGGATGTATAAGCTTGATATTTTGATGAAGACTTATTATTATATTGACTATGCTTATAACTTGGCTTTGCTTGGTAAGATGAAGCTTGTTTAGTGGAAGTGGAAAAGTCTTTCTCTTTCTTTTGAATAGGCTCTAGAGCGATGAATTTGCTCTCGAGAAAGGCCATAAGCTCGTTTAAGTTAGGTAACTCCCTAGGAGATTTACGAGCCTCCTTGTAAGAGTTATACGTCTCGCTATCTAGCTTTTTTGCTATTATGTGGACTAGTATAGGATCCCAAGAGTTTGTATCCACACCTAAGTTGTGTATGGCGTGAATACACTCAGTAGTGGTGTCGTAGAGACGCTTGATCTCGAATGACGTCTGCTTGCTGATGCTGGGTTGATTCAGGAAGGTCTCAATATGGGTAGTAAATAACACTTGCGGATTATTGTAGCGATGTGTCAATATCTCCCAAGCTATGTCATAATTATCAGACGAGATATTTAAATGCTGAATAAGACGCTCTGCTTCTCCCTTCAATTTACCTTTCAGATGCTGCATTTTTTGAGCTTTAGATAGAAAGTTATTGTTATGTATCGACTCAGAGAACAAGTCGAAAAATGTAGGCCAGAAAGTATATTTGCCTGAAAAGGTAGGTATCTCAAGTAAAGGGGTAGCTTTTTGAATATGAGAAGTAGCAGATAATTTTTGATTTAGTGCCTTTTTGATTGTCTTAAATGAGATTTCCTGTCTGATAAATTCATCTTGGTAAATTTCATCTTCACCTTCAAGAATGTTATCTATTTCTAAGTGGAGCTTGTCGATGGTGTCCCATCTAGATTGGATGCTGCGCAGCTCGTCTTCAAGTTCCCACTTTTCGCTAATTTCGCTTACATTAATTCCCGATACTAGTCGCTTAAATGCTCGAAAGTTTGTCCTTTGCTGGGACAGAAGCTTGTCAACCTTGTCAGTAGAACCTGTCTCGGTATTAGTACCTGTACCTTTACCCGACCCTGATGGTTTCTCTAACTTATAAGGTTCATAAGATGCTATTTTAGCTCGTGTATCATGGTAATACTTATTCGTACGATCATAAATACAATCCTGAAAGTACCTTTGAGATTTTGTCGGCAACGTCTTTAAAATAATGTTGTTACCATCGAACTCTCCCCAGAAGTTATCTAAAGCGTCTAACCTTATTTTAAGATACTCCGAGGTCTTCCGATGAGCTGAATCCTTATCGAAGTTGTTGCCGATGCGCTGAAGCTCGGTGACGATCTCTTCTTGGCGGCTGAAGATTGCCTCGTAGTTCGTCATGCTGGCTAGTTAAGCAAGTAAAATACGAACGATCTTACTTGAACGCTGCTGCTAGGCAAGTCTCCCGACTCGCGTTAGGAAGAGCTGATGCTGAGTGAGTCTCCTGACTCACGAAACGAAGAGCTGAAGCTGAGTGGGTGAGTCTCCTGACCCACGATAGGATGCGCTGATGGTGCTGAGTGAGTCTCCTGACTCACGACAGGAAGAGCTGAAGCTGAGTGAGTCCCCTGACCCACGATAAGATGAGCTGATGCTGAGTGAGTCTCCTGACCCACTTGAAAGCTGGTGTGCAAGTAGTGATTTACGGCAATCACTATATTTCGCACTCAGTTCGCACAAAAAGTTCACGATAGTCAATAGTAATAGCTAAGACCCGATGTATAGCTCACAGGGTAGTGACACGTGGAGTTATTTCTTCACAGTGCACTGGGTCAATGTCCGCAGAACCCGAGGAATTTTCACTCCCGTAAGATCCCGCTTCGTACGTAAGCTCGAAGGACCATATGTTTGGGGCTGAGCCAAACAGTAAAGCTAAGCTGGGGTAAAACTGCTAAGGGATGCTAGCTAGCTGAAGGGTGGTAACTCCGAAGAGAATAAAAAACCGAACCCGTCGAGTGTTGGACGTACACTGATTTATTGCATTACGATTACGAAATGTTGCAACTAGGGCAACGCTAGCTAAGCTAAAATTAATATAAATTATTTATATAAAATAAGTATGAGCTGAAAGTGTTTGTCAGCTCGTACACTGTGTTCTGCGTTCAGAATCAATTTGCTGGATGGCAGTGGTCGCCGGCTCGTTTAGGAGGTGCCGCGCGAGCGCATACTTTACGAGTTGCTGCCAGAATACTGGCGCGGAGGTCATCAACTTTACCACCACTTCCACGCACCGAGACACTTTCAAATGGATGAGATGTACCTACACAATATCTTTATCATTCACACCAAACTTGCTGCAAATAACAACATGAATTGAGTTTGGAAACGTGGTCGTGGTCATGGCCGGGGTCTCATCCACTATAAACACTTATTCAACCAAAATTGAAACATAAATACTAGTTTACATCAAACAAGTCATTGAACCCCTCGAGCCCCCCCCCCCCCCCGCCTCCCCGCCGCACTGCCCCCTGTCCGCTTCAGATGACTTCAGCTCGGCTGGAGCCTCATTGCTGCCACTGAAGAGTCTTCACACAGGTACTCTGTATCCATCTATTTTGATGCCACTACGATTGCCGCGTAGACAGCAAGAAACACAATCTTATGAAATATTGAATCGGGATTAGCGTGTGTTTTGTTTGAGGTCGTGTGCATGTGCGCGGTACAAGTGGAACTTTGATGGCTCTCATGGTCACTCATGGCGGTGGTTTGTTTGTTTGTTTGTGGTCAACACTCTCCGGCGACGGATGGTGAACAGATGTGCGTTCTGCCACAAACCACTTCACAACATTCTTGATTTGATAGCTTTGTTTGAGTTTTATAAGTTCATTAAAAAGCATTAGAAATAACCAATAATTAAACTGAAACAAAACTGCAGCCTATTGCTATTGCCTTATTTATGCTGACGCCGTCAGAGGCGTGGCGGGCGATTGCTCGGCTGAGACACAAGAGGCGCGGATTCGATTCCCGCTGCGGAAGAAGTGTTCGCAAGTTCTGTAAGCTTATTACTTTTATTATTTATTCCAAACGGCTTTAATCAACATAAGCAAACTCCTTAATACTTTCTTCACGATGGGCTTCCACTGTATGACAGCTAGTTTTGAACATGGCATCCCTGCGTGGCTCTAGTACTTAGTAACGGGACAAATCGACACGAGAGCTCTCGCGGCTTCCGCCCACAAGTGCTCTAGCCCCGCGGCGCCTGCCCACTGCCCACTGCACCTCGACAGATGGTGCGGAGGCCGGGTGTCCCTGTCCACTGCGTCCCAGCACGGTACAGACGCCGACGGGCCGAGCGAGTGCCTCGGCCGATCGACACACGTCCGTCTAACCGTGAGCGAACTGCAAAATCGCTCGGTTGTTATGAACTTCGAATTGTTATACAGGATCATAGTCTGCCATAAAATATATCAAACTAGCATTCGCCCGCAGCTACGCTCACCGCGGTTTTGCCCCATATGTTATTCCAGCATGCATATTATGTACATTCCAAGTTTCATTCAAATCCGTTCAGCCGTTTGGGCGTGATTGAGGCACAAACATACATCTACACATCCTCACAAACTTTCGCATTTATAGTAAATGAGTCAACGCAGATATGATAAGATTCCAGCACAGCAACTGCGACAACCCTGACCGGTAATGTCGCTATTCGATTCGGCAAGTACCCCGCATCAGCGCAGTTGCATCGCCTTCTGTCCCTGGGGTAGATATTAAAATAAGTACCCATTTTGGCAAAATTATTGTGTCTAATATTTCTGTATGTTTAATTGAGACATAGAATGGACACTTGTCTATGGAGCAGCAGACGGACACGTCGAGTGGCCGAGCACATCAACATTCGACAAAACACCATCGAGTGCAACAACAGCGACCGCCGAGACGAGTGAGTGGAGAGCTCTGCGTGGCCAATCACACGGCACGTCTCCATCGACATCGAGTGCGCCCGCTGACTGCTTCATAACGGCGATGGTGCTTCACGAACTACTTGAGATCGTTTTGTGGTCAATTTGTACCAACGATGACTCGGCCTGTTCATCTAATAAGTGCTTACAGCAAGAAATAAACATCTGCCCACTCATTTTCTCTAACAAAAAAGCACGCAAAATAAGACGATGTTTTTTCGTAACTAAGTCAAGTTTAGTAAACAACTTCTAAACCGAAATCAGTAGGTGACTTGAATCAACCACAGCTCTCAGCGAATGTTGCAGTGGCAGTGGGCTCGAGGAGTAGATGCACCGTTGGGGGGTAAATCCCCCCCGATGGGCCGATGACAATATAAAAGTCTAAGGAGGTCTGTGGATGGTACAAAATATTATGTCTTGGGAAGCATATTGGGTTGTCATACGTCCAGCATTGGACTACTTAAAGTGATGATAATGATGATATAGTCTACGGAACCAGCTAACTGTGTGAGTAGGTACTTGGTATCAATAGATAAATAGGTATCGATCGCGTATCGAATGCGTTTACGCACGATCGAGATAATCTCGCGCGAGTTACGGTTGCATACGCAGCTACATTACAACGATTGCGATCATTTGAGCACTTCCCGCCGAAAGGGCACGACACACGACCGGCCCACATTCACCCTAGAACCAGCTCAACTAAGTACCGTACATCATCATCCGACGGTAGATGTACCTGCCCTCTGTCAGATAGTACAAAACTACCGGACTCTCAGCGCCCAACAAAAAGTAAAGCAATATTTTGACAGGACTTCGCATGGCTGTTTTGTACCAGGATTGTAACGATGCGGTTACAAGGAGTTTGTTTTGTTATTGTATGTTTGAGGACATATCTGAGGACACAACACTATCTAGCCCCAAACTAAGCAAATCTTCTGGGAACCAGATGGCTGATAGAATACATTTATACTTGTTTTTTAATACATACTTATTATTATTACAACACCCGGAAGAAATATTTGCAGAGCATGCAAATATTTCTTCCGCAGCGGGAATCGAACCCGCGCATCTTGTATCTCAGCCGACGCCACGCCACAAAGGTCGTCAGACTATTTTTGCTTACTCTCAATAAAATCCCTGTGACTGTTAAAATATCCAATATAAACAGGCCGTTGTTTAAGTAACGGGTATTGGCTGTTAATGCAGAAACACAGAAACATCTCTGTATTTATATCGGCGAGGCTTTCTGCTGAAATATTGTGGCAATCATTAATTAATTCATCATTAAGAGCGCGGTCCGGCGCGCAGTCTGCACGCAGCACATATACTCACTACTAATGAAAATAAAAAATAAACTTAATCCAAGTTAGTTAATTTCCCGGCATTAAAGTGACTCTCGCAGGTTACAATGAAAATAGTTTTTACGGGTTAGTTGAAGAACAGAAATAGTTTTATACGCTTCGTTGATTCCACTATTGGATTTGAAATTTTAGGTACCTATCAGTTGACGAATGACTATTTTTTCTTCTTCTATCTGTTCTCAATACACGACTTCTAGTTATGATTACTCTGAAGCTGCCCTACTGTACTGTAGATGGTTGTGTGAGTAACATTAGCAGCAAACAGCGTGTCGTGCAGCGGAAGTGGCCGCGTCTCCAACCCCGCGCCCCGCGCCCCAGCCCACTCCACTCTCCCACCGAAGGCCTAGTGGAACTCATTATATACATAACAATCTCTAGGTAAACCCCAAGCTTGAAAGCATGTACAAAACCATGACCTGCGCCTCCAAATTTGTCCATGAGCGACAGCGAAAAAAGTTATTTAATCATCATCGTCATCATTTCAGCCCGTCTCCGCCCACTGCTGGGCATAGGCCTCCTCTTTATTACGCCATTCTCTCCGTTCCCTCGCGAATCTCATCCACTGATTCCCGGCTATGTTCACGATGTCATTCGACCATCGGGCGGGTGGTCTGCCTGTCGGCCGTCGAGCGTCTCGGGGCCACCATTCAGTGATCGCCTTCCTCCATCTTCTGTCGTCCCTTCTAGCCAAGTTATTGAATAAAAAAATATTAAGTTGTTAAGACTAGGTTACTCATTTTTCGCCCCTTGTATTCGGTTTCTGATTATTTTAATGAGGATCGTGAGAGAGAGCCCCGCGAGCCCGCTGGCCCTCGCGTACGTGCTGTGGTAGATGAGGACTAGATGCGATAGATAGCCCGCGATAAGCTAATGAAGAGCATCCTGTGCGGCGACGCGACTCGTCTACCTGTACAGTATAGCGACTAGCGGACGCCCCGCGACTTTGCCCGCGCTCTTTTTTTATGCAAACTTTACCTTCCCGCTGCGTCCTGTAGGAGTTGACTTCCGGAAATTACTTTCCTAGTGCACACACACAAATAAGAGGAATATACCTTCCAAGTTTCGTGCTTCTATTTACGCTTGATTGTCAGTCAGTCAGTGAGAGTTTTATATAGATAGAGCATATGAAGTAGTACAAGTACCTAGTACAGAACAACTAGACGAGCGTATCGCGATGGCGCACGGCGGGGACACGGCGCTAATGTGCTGCTGTCGGGTACCTCCGGCAAGTAGCCCCTGCTTGTCCTGTCACACGCGTCTTCAGGTCTTGGGCCAATGACCAGGAGGTGGTTATGTTTCTTATTTTGACCGTAACCGAGGCACAAAAAAGCAAAGCAAAAATCTAAATCGTCATATCATGTGACGTCCGAATAGTCATTTATTTAAATTGTAAATAAGAGTGACAGAGACAAGCTACCTTATTATTGGAAATTATGGGGTAGCTCGCTTAAACGTTCTTGATTGATCGTTGAAGTTAAGCAACGTTGTGCGCGGTCACAATTGGCATTACGAGTTGATCGCTTCCGTGCAGGAGAGCACGTTAAATTGTCGATCCCGGCTTTTAAGTCGTTAAGCCATGACGGAGGCCTTTAGGTGGCCTAAAACCTCCGTCGTCAGTTGGCCACTAGCTCATACGTACTAACTTATCTACTTACTTTTTAGAATTATGTAAATTTGTAGATTAGTTAGTCTTACTATTTGGAAAGATTTTGTCCAAACAGTTAGATCATCGAACTGTTAGCAGGACAGATTCTTGGACGAATAAACACACAGATTGGAAGAAACCACATCCTAGTGTATAAGACAATCCTGCCTCACTTGGTTCGAGCGGTCGGTGCGACACCGTGGGACAGGCGGGGCGGGGCGGGGCGGGGCGGGGCGGGGCGGGGCGGGGCGGGGCGGGGCGCGGAGTCCGCCGGCCGCTGTGCATTAATATCGTGGAATCAAAACGTTTCCATACATCATGTTTAATCGAAGGCTCTCGTGACCGGCGCTATTAACGCCTCAATTAACCGACGTCGCAGCGGAGAGTTATGCGTTTCGCCTTGATTTACCGCACTACATGCAAATGTTACGTTCGCATTTTAATGGGAATTTAATTAATAGCTCTCGTAGATATTTAATTATAAGTTGTTTTGAAGCGAGTGCTCCAAGCTCCGGGCTATTTTTGTAATTGAAGAGTGGAGAGCACGCGATGGTGACCTTCCCAATTGTTTTACTAAACATATACCTATTTACAAATAATTCACATACACACATAGTTTTGACTATCCCCATACTAGGATTTCCTGTGTCGTGGGTATCAGAAACTACGAATCAGACAGAGATGGATAACGTCTTTATTTTGTAGTATTTATAGATAAAGAAACTAATGCTTTTAAGTATTACAATCAATATACGTAGGCATAATGATTTCTGTTTGTAGAATGAAATGCTGATAGTTCGGCCGCGGGGCAGTTTCAGATCAAAGTGCTTGAAGCCCAAACGGCGAGAGTGAAAGCTTGCCCGACTGCTACTGCCCAAAGGTGGTATTATGCTATTAATTGGTAGGTAATTGCGCGGCCATCGCATTGTTATTAGAATTGTTATGGAGTCACGCTACTGCAGACCGAGCGCGCGCAGCTAGCGCACTCCACACCACTCTCACTGGGGTCGCGTCTTGCATTCGATTCCCTCACTAATACACCTAAATTCCACGTTGACTTAAGACAATCTTATATTATAAGAATCTTTGTCCTGACTGACTGACTGACTGACTGACTGACTGACTGACTGACTGACAGACAACGCACAGCCTAAACCGCTGGACGTAGAGACTTGAAATTTTCAGTGTAGGTAAACCTTGGTACGTAGGGGTGTACTAAGAAGGGATTTTTCAAAATTCAACCTCTAAAGGGGTGAAAAGGGATGAAAACCAGGAATCAATTTTTGGTCTAAAACTGCACATAACCTATATCAAATTAAAGAGTCGATTTTTCTCATTTAGTTGATGTCATAATTACCTGTTAATTCTTTATTTTTGGCATGTTTTTCATGAAAAATAGAATACTTTTATTTTGACATTATGACAGCGATGATACCGCAGATTAGTAATAGATGATACAAAACATATGGAAAAGGAACTGTCAATGTCAAATTACCTGTGAAAGGAAGCATAAATTGTTACTGGTCTAATAAGTTTCCAATCTTGATTATTCATGGAGTTCTGACGTAATTCTACGTCTAATAACTAGATGTCGCTGCTAATTCTGATCAAATCTCAGATCAAATCCTAGAATGCGCTATCGTTGCGTTTTGAAAAGTTTACCTTACCTAACTCTCAAAATTTTTACTAAATTCACCGAAATTTCTTAATTTTTAGATTTAGGTATGTTTGTTACTCTTTCACGCAAAAACTACGGAATATACTTACATACCCTATTATTTATATTCGTTCGCTAAAGTTAGCCATTGCTTAAAGTTAGCTCTGTCACTGTTTGTCATTATGAAATGGTAAGAGATGGCAATACTTTAGTCATCGTTTAGCGTACAATAATAGGTATAAGGAATAATGAGGATAGTAGGTACCTACGTGTGCTGGAATGGGACATTGGGTACTTTTTATCTGGGTACCGCGTGAGCGAAGCCGCGGGCGGCTGCTAGTTCAATATAAATAAATAAAAAAATGTTAATGTTATTTTAGGACTATGTTGTAGTCCTGACCCCACGCTATCATTAATATAATCGTTGGTTGTTATTTTATAAATAACAGATATTGAAACTTGAATTTGATACTTTAACTTAGTAAGTACTGGCTTATGATGTTTGATTTGAAAGTGTACTAGGTACCACAGTAACTGTACTTGACATGGTAAAGTGAGAACTAATTGAATTGCACTTGCAGTTCAGCTTTGATTTCGTTCAATAAAATGTATTGTTTCACTCGCCGTACGTAAGCCGGCCACTGTTTTAGTTTAGAGTTAATGCCAAACTGTTCTAAACTGCCGATAGGCATTTTGAAAACAAAATACACGCGTATTTGACTGATTCACGAATATAATTATATAAATCCCAAACTCAGCCTCAGTGTAACGACAATGAAACACGAGGCTGGCAGTTGACTGATTTATTATCGAAAAGCGCATCCCACCCGCTACAAAGAATAAGCTAATGATCGACTACTCGACATTTTTGACACCAATTCTCATGAAATTTTCACCACCTCTAATGGTACTTTGATCATCCTTAGTTTAGTAACTAGACTACTTTAAATTGAATGATGGCGCGCTAGCCACAATCCGCCATCTTGACTTCATTATTTTAAAACTGACTAAGTACAGGTATTCATTTCAGGATAATTAAAATCCAAAATAAATTACAAAAGTCTAAATAAAAAATATTTTAAAACCTAACAATATCATAATGAACTAGCTGGCCGTTATCCCCGAATCTGGGCCGATCCGATCCGTCATAGCGGCCGGCGTGTATAATAACCTAATTGCGGGGTATCGGGCTCCAGCACAGCAGACCTCCGACTCAATATATCCGTTAAGCCGACGTCTCGAAACACATTCACAAACTTATAATTGGATCACTCTTGCCTTTAAGTTGTTGTCTTCCTAGTACCTATACCATGTATGTTTCGATATCGACTGTTGCGTACACAATGTTGACAAGGTAGAGTGCATTACATTTAAAAGCGCTCGTGGCGTAGCTTGCTTAGACGTTCTCGATTGATCGTTGAAGTTAAGCAACGTTGCGCGCAGTCACAATTTGGATAGGTGACTGCAAGGGACATTACAAGCTGAGCGCTTCCGTGCTTCGGAAGGCACGTTAAGCTGTGGGACTGTAGCTTTTAAGCGGCCTAAAAACTCCATCACAAGAGTTAGCCACTAGCTCATCCGAACTTACTTACTTATTAGCTTTAACGTCACGCCCACTATCCCGTTTCATAACAGGAGCATCATAGTCGGCACAAAAAAAACGAAGCTGATTTGATAAGCAAACTTTTGACAGAAGACTTTTCTGGAAGAAATACTAAATTGAATGGAATCACATAGCAAAAACAGTTTTATACCAATTCAGTTGGTTCTGTGATGCTCAGAGCTCGGGCTTAAGATCAGTACCCTCCTAGTCGCGGCGAGGGCCGACCACTACCGATTTCTTTCGAAACAATTAAATGCGACTGCCTATTATTTGCCGTCTTAACTCTTAACGCAGTGGAATTCCACCACCGCTCGTACCGACCTGTAAGTAGAGTGTTGTTCAACTAAATTATATATTTCGCGCACCAATTTATGAATGTCAAGACTCGGCATAGTATTTCCGAGACGTGCGATTTCTGAGCGGTGTTTTCTTTCACTTTCAATTTCCATGATCGGACCGTCACCGTTCGGCACGAAAATGATTTATAGTCCATCAAAGTTGGGTATTCGACGTGCCGTGCCGGTGCCGGTCCTGCACGGGAGGAGGGAGTGGGCGGAGACCGTGGGCTGAGAGCGAGACTTTATAATATCAAGTGATCTCATTTGGAAAGTTATCGTTTCATCATGTAATTGTGTGAGAGCGACATGAACGTGACCAAATTGAATATCTTCTCAGGTTCCGAAGTTCTCAGACGATATCAGTTAATCCAGCAATAAATATAAACCACGTGTAATTCCAAAATTCAATATTCATAATTTGGAGGCACTTCATTAATTTTAGAAATTACTGATCTAATTTAACTGTTTAGACGTGTTTAAGTAGTAAAAGTTAATGGCTGCGCGTCGCTCGGGCCGCGGCCGTCGTCCGTCGCTCGCACTACAAATGACATGTTATTATTGAAATCAGTCACGTTGATACCTGTGCCGGGTTCCTAAACTGTAATAACGGCCGACGGGTACAACTTACCGTAACAGAATGTTATCTGTCGAAAAACGCTACACATTTTTGACGAATAAACAACGTTCCTGTGATAATCTTCCATCCGTCGCCCATTAGTACAATATAGGAACCGATCATAATTATTAGTCATGGTGTTCACTCACGAAGCGTCGAAGAGCCATCTACATAGTAAGAGTTAATGGCAGTCCGCTGAGTACTTATGTTTAAGAGGTGTCGATATTTCGCACATCGTTTAGTTTTCAATCACCCGTCGTCGTGCCGCCCGCGCCCCGGGTCAATGGAACCGCATCCTGAAGACAAGGTCTTCGAGCCAAGGTTCAATATTGCTTTCTTCGCTATTACGGTAACTTTTAGAAGAACTCTTCAGAGGTCGAGGTGAGGGAGCCGCCGACGAGGCCTGGTGAGCGTCAACAACGTGACTCCGCCCTCACGGTAGCTCAAAATGCTAATTAATAGTTTGGAGCAGCAATTATGACCGCTGGTAGCTTATGCGTTATGATATGAGAGTTTTTGGTGATTTTGACAACCTCAGTGGCGTGGTGGGTCTATGTCCGGCTGAGACGCTAGTGGCTGAGACGCTAGTGGGTTTGATGTTGTAGGAGAATTTTAGCATGTTCTGTAAATATTTCTTCTGTGTCTTAGTGATAGGTGATACTAGGTAGGTAGATACTAGATACTCTAGGTACTCATATTTTCTGATAACCATGAGACCCCGCCAGGGGTCCGGACGGTATGGAGACTGTCGGGTGTTTACTTTTACTATTATCTAGATATTGTTTGTGGTTCACAGTTGATGAGATAATTTCCCTTTTTGGCAAAGCAAGAGGTAGGTACACGTAGGTAAAACTGTCAAGTTTGTGTTTTTCTTAACTCTACCAACTCCTCAGGAGGCCATTCTGAAGAGGTTACACTTATTCAAAACAGTTTCTACTCATTATAACAGGAGTACAGGTAAACGGCGTGAAATGCATCGTTGTTTGTAACGGACAGGTGCGCACGCGCATGTCATTAGGGAGCGTGACTGCGCATGCGCCGGCGGCCGCCCCGCCCCGCCCCGCCCCGCTCGCTCACTGCTCACTCGGCAAAACGATCAACAATAACAAATCATAATTCCTAACTTCGGGGGTTTTTACCCGACAACTCTCAAGGAGTATGATGAGGCAGATTTCCCCAAACACCCAACAGACACATCATTTTCGGGATCGAACCCCCTCTCCCTATGTAATTTAAGTAATGGTTAAAATTCAAGATAAAGTTTAGCTAGACGAGCATTGAATTTTATGTTGGTAGGTATGTGTAAAATTCTATTAATATTATTGCCTACTAGCTGTTGCTCCCGACTTAATCCGCATTGCCGTTTTTGTAACAAAAGGTAGCCGGTGTCCTTCCCCAAGATGCAATCTGTTCTGCCGCTTGCTGGAAACGGTAACATTATGGATTATAGCACTCTATCAGTCTGTCTCTACATAACTAGACCTACTGAATTAGGTATGGCCCGATGAAAACCGACACTTTATCCAATTCACTTTATACAAAGGATCTAAATAATAACTATAAATCAAACCGGTGACTATGAAAGAACTGATGAACGTGTCGGCATCGGATGTTCAGCTCAGAACATTAGTAAATGAAGAGCTTTATCAAAATGTCAGCGGAGTGCAGGCGCCGGCCTCGGCGTGGCGCGGCACTAAATATCTTCAGCTCACCCGTCACGACGCCGCGACAGCCTCGAGGACTGAGGAAATACTCGTAAACTCAAGTAAACACCGAGTGTGAGAACCTGTGAGAAGTTATGACATCTACATGTCTCACTTGAGTCCATTCACCTCACTGGTTCAAAAGAACTAGTGACACGAGTAGATAGATAGATGTCGCATGTCATGTTTAAGACGAGTGAGTTACTCAGACTTAGAAAATCATAACCGAATTCAATAATCGTTGCATTTTGAGTACATATTTCAAATCATTTTTTTTTTAGTAGCTCAGGTAGATTATAAAACGCCATAATTATAATATTCAAATGTTTCCAACCATATAGTTAAAAACCATAAAGGAGACGAAGACAGCAGTAACTCTTAACTCAGATAAAGGTGCTACAAACATGACGTGTAACACGCTGCGCGTCACGCTCACGTCTGCCAGCGTCTGTCGTGCCTACCCACCATCGTGGGCTTAAATCAAAACCGAAGCCGCCGAGGGAGAGACAGTAACTCAGGAGGGCGCTACAAACACGACGTCTAACACGCCGCTGCGCGTCACGTCTGCATGCGCCTTACAACTGTTACTTCGCCTGGTGTGTTCGCCGGTGTGTCGGGCTTTAGAGCATTTCACGCTGGACTTGTTACTTCCCCGTAATACTAACCTTGTTGGGCTGAAATAGTACATTGCTCTCTGAGGGGAGAAAATGACCGATTATAAACACGTAGTTTCACTCAAACAAGAGTTAAGAATCGCACCTTCTGTTAGGAAAATAAAAATCGTACAGCTATTTTTCAATTGGGTAATGTTAAGAAAAAGCTGGTGGGCAGGATCATTTTGCAGCAGAAACTTTTTATCTTTTGGCGTTATAATGATAAAGTAGGTTACCGACCAAGGAGTTTAAGATTTTTTTACTACCAAGATTATAAAAAAGTAAGTAAGTTCGAATGAGCTAGCGGCCTACTCTTGTGACGTAGTTTTTGGGCCACCTGAATTCATCCGTCATAATAAAGTAATATTAGTTTATTATAGTCTTTACTTCCATATTAACATTTTATGACCGCGTCTTTAGATCGGCACCGCAGAATGAATTAATAATTCTTACTTTCAATAAAATAATTCTGAGTATTTCCTAGTCCCAATGTAAAAGCTCCTCACACGGCATCCCCATTCGATCAGGCGCTTTCATTACTCGCTCGTGTCATTGCTGTGAAAGCTCATTACCCTTTTCCGACCTTATATCTATGTAAATAGGGTCTAATATCCCGCGATACGATGCTGCGATTGTATTTCTCGCCTCTGATTTACGTATGCCAGAGTGCAATGAAATCGCGTGGTTTCAGGACTTTGCCCGCCGCAAGCCGAAGAGAACCCTAATAGTACGGAATAGAGTTTATTTCAGCGTGGGAACGGATAAGTTTATGTTGAAGAGTGTCGGTTAATCATTACACCTCGTGACTACCCTTTCGGACGCGAGTGCAACCTGAGAAATGAGACAGCGCGAAGGAAACACCTCAATCACTTTATCACATGCATACATAAGTACATTATTATCACGCCCGTATCCTTAATGGGGTGGGTAGAGCCACAAGTTATCACGATAACTTACAGCAACTCCTGATTCAAAGTCCCAAGATGGATAATGGTGAACTTTGGTGACAGATCCAGATGATCAGTTATCGAATACCAGCATTATTTGTAATCTGAATGGATGGAAAGGGAAAAAGATGAGTAGCTAAGCCAAAACACATCACGAAATACTGTGGATCTACTTCGCTACATAAACAATGTTTATTTGGATGACATTTGCACTACTCGATCACGCATTAATTCTAAACTTGTCGGATGGCAAAATAGTCGGAGTTACCCAGCCGTTTCCAGAGTCTCCTGTGGCTTTAAACTCATAGATTGGGTTTCAAGATTTGTAGTTGGTGGCTCGGAGAGATGATGCAGCAGGAGTTACGGAAACACGCGAGCGCCAGCATCTTCTGCGATTGTTTAAGGTATCTTGAAAATTTAGAAGTTCACAAACTTGCTCTTATGCACACCACAGCACAGGATAAAAAGGAACAAAGAACCTAATTCGGTATTTTGTTTTAAAGTAATAAAATAAAATAAAATTAGATGTAACTAGCTTCTACCCGCGGTTTCGCTCGCATAGTACCAGGATAAAAAATAGCCTATATGTTATTCCAGCACACACACTATATATGTTCCGAGTTTCATTTAAATCCGTTTGGCCGTTACGGCGTGATTGAGGCACAAACATCGTCGCATCCTCACAAACTTTCACATTTATAATACCTGTAAGATGTTGATGAAGATTATGTGGATATATGTAAGTACTTACGTAGGCCTAAGAGGATATACCTATATGGATTGTGTAAAAGATGATATGAACAGAAAGAGAATAATTCATTAGAGGACATTAACTAGCGCTATAAGATCAGGGAGATGAATTGCATTACTTATTGCTTCTCGTCCACACAAAAACCTCTCTTCAAATCCACTTATCCTTATTAACAAACTAGAAGAATGCTTTAATTCAAACAACAGACGTTTCTTATAATTACCAACTACGATTAGTAAGCAATTGAAAAGATTTACTACCGATGTAATTAAATAAACAACTGACCATAATAGGAGCGACGTTTACTTTAACCGCTACCATCAGACCAAATCTCGGCCCATCATCCACGAGAGGGCTTTTGCATGTTTGCAAACCGCAGGCAGCTACGAGTACATGCAGGCACTCCGCGCGGCGCTGTCGTGCGGCGAGCGCGGCGCTGTCGTGCGGCGAGCGCGGCGCTGGCACAGGCAGTTACTACGACTGCCTTAATGCACAAGGAGAGGTTAAGACGCCGTTTTTGAAACTACAGCTCAGCATTGCCCACGAGCAGCAGATCACCGCTGATGGCGGCGAGGAACATTCAGAAAATGTTACTTCGCGTACTGGATGGCGGCGTGTGACAAACCGTTAAAAATGTAGCTGTGACTGGACAATCATCATCATCATCTTCCTGCCCTTATCCCACTCTATGTCGGGTCTTACATGTTGGGAGGATACTATCCCTTAGTAGACTTTTACGACATGTTTGGGGAGAAAAGCAGCTGGACGCATTCTATGTTTTTTCTTTACTTCCAGTCCAGCAGAGAAGCTGCTATGACTGGACAATAACTCACTAAATTTCCATTCGTCGCAAACGAGTTAAGCGGAAAAAATAAATCCAACAATCATAATCATGCCGTGGGATCGTGAGCTTCTAAATAACTGGCGAAAATACGATGATGATATGATGATCGTCACTTCAGAGAAGCCCGACGGGCGAGCTCCTGTAATGCGACCGCTCATTATTGGAATCACAGATGTGATGAGCCGGGCGGAGGCTGCGGCGGCGGTGGCGCGGACCGCTCCGCCGAGTTACGAGTTACGGCCAATCTGCAGTTTACGACATCCAGTTTTGGAAGACAGTCACAGATCCCATCGGAACTACAATCAGCCGTAAACATCAATCGTAGGTGTTTATTGCACTTAAGTATTATTTGGAATAAACAAGTTAAGTTTATAGCGCACTAGCAGACGCCCGCGGTTTCACTCGCGTGGAGTACCTAACCTACGTACTTGCGGACGCAGCCCTTGCCCGAGCTTTCACATATCGTTGCACGTTTTCGGTGACAAACCCACAAATTTGTTATAACTTAGAATTAACTTAGAAAGAATACAAAACAATAATCAATTACTTTATCTACTTGTACTACGCAAATCAGACAATCCGTTTAAAAGTTCCCATAACAACTCAAACACTCTGTGGCATCCCTTTTAAGGGATTGTTTTTGAAAAATAATCATAATATAGGTTTTTTCATTTGTACTGCAAAATATTTATAATTTATCACTAGTTATACAGAGTTTTAAGCAAATTGTACATCCCACTAAAAAGTTCCAAATCTTTAACTACCCCCACACTCCGTTTCGGGCGTACTTTTGAAAACATTTTACCATAGACTTTTATAAAATGTATTGAAGAGTGTTTATGCTAAGTTTTTAAGATTGAAAGTTCGAGGAATACTCTTTTTGATACAAACGTTTTTCCCCTTTTTACCCTCTTTAGGGTAGAATTTCCAAACATCGTTCATACGTCCACGTGCTGTGAAGTATGCGCCCTCCACAAGCCTCTAGAAGCAGCCGTGTAGGCTCTGCGTCTATCATAGATCAGTCAGTCACGACGACTAAATATTATATATACCTAGTATGCGATTTAACCGTTCTTTCGCTATCAATCAAAAGTCATGAACTTTATATTCCTTCTTAAGACTTGTTACAAACACGTCACAGCAACTTACGGTGGCTGAAATATAACCAACAAATAAATCTACAGGCACAAACAACTTGGTATATTTTAGCTGGTACAGTATTAATGCTTTCACGGTGCCGGGCACGTGTGGAGCCCATTAAAAGTATCTGTTCTCCTCGGTGTTAGATATTAACAGCGATATTCAATCTCCACACGGAAATAAAATCTTTTAATTTGTTGGTCGCAGTATTTATGTGATGTGCGCCCTCTAGCGGCGTCCCGCGGCGCGCCATTTGCATAAACACTTGCATGCGCCTGAATCATCGAGCATTTAACTAATAGAGTAGTAAAATGAGCCATCCAATTGCACAACTGATATGATGATATGCACCTGTATAATAACAACTAGTATTTTCGCTTGCGGGCGCGGGCTGCAAGCAGCCCGCGCAAAACCCTTGGAACCAAAATTTCAGCCCAATCGGACGAACCGTTTCGGAGATACAAGCAAGAGGGTGTGAAAATTGGGGGGGAGGGGGGGATTTTTTTATGAAATTTTACTCGCCATCCCATTCTCTATACGAATCGACCAACCGCGATCTCGAATCGTGGGTAATTTCGGAGATGCGTAAAAGAGGGGGTGAAAATTGGGAGGGAGGGGGGTCAAATTTTTATTCAACTTTACTCGCCATCCCATTCTCTATACGAATCCACTTTAAAAAATCCCATATCACGAGTCATTTCGGAGAACCAATAGAAGGGGGGGTGAAAGGGGGGGCAAAAGGGGGGGTTGAATAAAAAGTTGTATTCCTTCGAGCACCCTCTATCCGAATCTACAAAAAAAACATGCCCTCGTCGGGAAGAATCGGGACACCGAACGTGGGGGGGGCGAGGGGGGAGGAAAATGGGGGTTTTCGGATTTTTCCCCCACTCACCGGGACTCCCCGAACATTTCCCCCATACATCATCATCGTCCATCTCGACTCCTTCTGGGAGAACAATGATGTCAATGAGTCAGTGAGTGAGTGAGTGAGTGGTAATCGAGCTGTATATAGTAGAATTCACGCTCGCACTGAATCAGTACCAAACCAACAAGTGATCTGTGTGTGTGTCCGTCTCCCGATACTCGAAAATATTCAAAGTTTGGTTTTATAACCCACTAGCTGACCCCGCGAACTTCGTATCGCCTTAAAATTAATAATTCAAGTGCTTGTAATTTAATATGAACTTTATACCATAGCAATAAAGCTCAAATTGACTACGTTTTAGTTACAAATCATTTGTATGGGAAAAAGAAAAGGGCTATTTTTAGGGTTTTTCCAGCAATAATTGGCCAAATTGGTCCAGGCGTTGTTGAGTTATGCGCTTACCAACACATTTTGCGATTCATTTTTCTACACTAATATTATAAAGAGGAAAACTTTGTTTGTATGTTTGTTTGTTTGTACTGAATAGGCTCAAAAACTACTGGACCGATTTTAAAAATTCTTTCACCATTCGAAAGCTACATTATCCACGAGTAACATAGGCTATATTTTATTTTGGAAAAAAATAGGGTTCCGTAAGATATTTGGGTTTTTCGGACACAAGGTGTAAAAAATCAACCAGAAAAGTTACTTATTTTGCGTACGCTGCCTAAACTATAAAAGATAGAACCATAAAATGTTCTAATTAATTGTAGATCTTATAAATATCTACAAAAAAGTCCGCGACACACTATACCCATCTATGTCGAGTGAGGCACAGCAACCATTTTTTTATTTAAAAATCTTGAATTTTTTTTGGACTACATTTAAACGCGTTTATTTTACTCATGCTATTAATCCTTATCAAAATAAATGATTTCATCACTAAGAACAGTTTATGGAGATAATATTTGGTCTTTGAATGATTAAAATTGGACGTTTGGTTTTGAAGTTATGGCGAAATTAAAATATTACGATTTCTGCTGCACGGCCCGTTGCGAAGTGGGCGTCACCAAGGCGGGGGTGCGCGTGCGGGAGGGGAGTTTAGATCTATGAGTAAGGTACCCGCGCGGCTCAGTCGCGAGGTCGGCTCCCTACGCAGCGGTCGTGCGCGAAGTCTATATAGTATAAAAATGAATCGCAAAATGTGTTGGTAAGCGCATAACTCAACAACGCCTGGACCAATTTGGCCAATTATTGCTGGAAAAACCCTAAAAATAGCCCTTTTCTTTTTCCCATACAAATGATTTGTAACTAAAACGTAGTCAATTTGAGCTTTATTGCTATGGTATAAAGTTCATATTAAATTACAAGCACTTGAATTATTAATTTTAAGGCGATACGAAGTTCGCGGGGTCAGCTAGTATACTATATAGACTTCGCGCACGACCGCTGCGTAGGGAGCCGACCTCGCGACTGAGCCGCGCGGGTACCTTACTCATAGATCTAAACTCCCCTCCCGCACGCGCACCCCCGCCTTGGTGACGCCCACTTCGCAACGGGCCGTGCAGCAGAAATCGTAATATTTTAATTTCGCCATAACTTCAAAACCAAACGTCCAATTTTAATCATTCAAAGACCAAATATTATCTCCATAAACTGTTCTTAGTGATGAAATCATTTATTTTGATAAGGATTAATAGCATGAGTAAAATAAACGCGTTTAAATGTAGTCCAAAAAAAATTCAAGATTTTTAAATAAAAAAATGGTTGCTGTGCCTCACTCGACATAGATGGGTATAGTGTGTCGCGGACTTTTTTGTAGATATTTATAAGATCTACAATTAATTAGAACATTTTATGGTTCTATCTTTTATAGTTTAGGCAGCGTACGCAAAATAAGTAACTTTTCTGGTTGATTTTTTACACCTTGTGTCCGAAAAACCCAAATATCTTACGGAACCCTATTTTTTTCCAAAATAAAATATAGCCTATGTTACTCGTGGATAATGTAGCTTTCGAATGGTGAAAGAATTTTTAAAATCGGTCCAGTAGTTTTTGAGCCTATTCAGTACAAACAAACAAACATACAAACAAAGTTTTCCTCTTTATAATATTAGTGTAGATAATGCCGTATTGTTCTATTCGGTGGTGTGGAAAAAACAGCAGGACATCGAATTTTAAAACAGACGGAATCACGTTTCATCGGTAAGCATCAATAAACTATAATTTTATTTCAATTTACAACCATTTATCACGGCTCAAGTTAAACTGGTCAAATAAAATGAAACAATGGACGCTTGTCTATGCGTCCTGCTCTTACCTAGGTGTAACCTATATTATGCCATCCTTTTTATTCATTACACGTGTTACTAGTGATGCTGCACTGTCATAATCAAAATTAGTATCGATATTTATCAGAAAAGGTTATTTATGACAAACAAATAAGTACCCAGATATAATAAATTGAATAATTACATTTGAAGAACGGGGCGTCCTCTAGTTTATATCTATACTAATATTATAAATAGGAATTAAGATTTTTTGTTTTTTTGTTTGTAACGAAATCCGGGATCCGTAAGAAAATTGCAATATTGTAACCCAAGGTAGAAAATCCAAAACAGTTTTTGGCGTGTGGCTCCGAAGTTACTGGACCGATTTCAAAAATCTTTCAACAATAGAAAGCCCCTTTATCAAGGTCTAGTATAGACTATAATAAATATCTTCAAAAAATTAGGGATCCGTAAGAAAATTGCAATATTGTAACCCAAGGTAGAAAACCAAAAATAGTTTTTGGCGTGTGGCTCCGAAACTACTGGACCGATTTCAAAAATTCTTTCACCAATAGAAAGCTATATTATCAGGGTCCAGTATAGGCTATAATATATTTTCAAAAAATTAGGGATCCGTAAGAAAATTGCAATATTGTAACCCAAGGTAGAAAATCCAAAATAGTCTTTGGCGTGCGGCTCAGAAACTACTGGACCGATTTCAAAAATTCTTCCACCAATAGAAAGCTACATTATCAGGGTCCAGTATAGGCTATAATAAATTTTCAAAAAGTTAGGGATCCGTAAGAAAATTGCAATATTGTAACCCAAGGTAGAAAACCAAAAATAGTTTTTGGCGTGTGGCTCCGAAACTGCTGGACCGATTTCAAAAATTCTTTCACCAATAGAAAGCTATATTATCAGGGTCCAGTATAGGCTATAAAATATTTTCAAAAAATTAGGGATCCGTAAGAAAATTGCAATATTGTAACCCAAGGTAGAAAATCCAAATTAGTTTTTGGCGTGTGGCTCCGAAACTACTGGACCGATTTCAAAAATTCTTTCACCAGTGGAAAGCTACATTATCAGGGTCCAGTATAGGTTATAATAAATTTTCAAAAAGTTAGGGATCCGTAAGAAAATTGCAATATTGTAACCCAAGGTAGAAAACCAAAAATAGTTTTTGGCGTGTGGCTCCGAAACTGCTGGACCGATTTCAAAAATTCTTTCACCAATAGAAAGCTATATTATCAGGGTCCAGTATAGGCTATAAAATATTTTCAAAAAATTAGGGATCCGTAAGAAAATTGCAATATTGTAACCCAAGGTAGAAAATCCAAAATAGTTTTTGGCGTGTGGCTCCGAAACTACTGGACCGATTTCAAAAATTCTTTCACCAGTGGAAAGCTACATTATCAGGGTCCAGTATAGGTTATAATAAATTTTCAAAAAGTTAGGGATCCGTAAGAAAATTGCAATAGTGTAACCCAAGGTAGAAAACCAAAAGTAGTTTTTGGCGTGTGGCTCCGAAACTGCTGGACCGATTTCAATAATTCTTTCACCAATAGAAAGCTATATTATCAGGGTCCAGTATAGGCTATAAAATATTTTCAAAAAATTAGGGATCCGTAAGAAAATTGCAATATTGTAACCCAAGGTAGAAAATCCAAAATAGTCTTTGGCGTGCGGCTCAGAAACTACTGGACCGATTTCAAAAATTCTTCCACCAATAGAAAGCTACATTATCAGGGTCCAGTATAGGCTATAATAAATTTTCAAAAAGTTAGGGATCCGTAAGAAAATTGCAATATTGTAACCCAAGGTAGAAAACCAAAAATAGTTTTTGGCGTGTGGCTCCGAAACTGCTGGACCGATTTCAAAAATTCTTTCACCAATAGAAAGCTATATTATCAGGGTCCAGTATAGGCTATAAAATATTTTCAAAAAATTAGGGATCCGTAAGAAAATTGCAATATTGTAACCCAAGGTAGAAAATCCAAAATAGTTTTTGGCGTGTGGCTCCGAAACTACTGGACCGATTTCAAAAATTCTTCCACCAATAGAAAGCTACATTATCAGGGTCCAGTATAGGCTATAATAAATTTTTAAAAAGTTAGGGATCCGTAAGAAAATTGCAATATTGTAACCCAAGGTAGAAAACCAAAAATAGTTTTTGGCGTGTGGCTCCGAAACTACTGGACCGATTTCAAAAATTCTTTCACCAATAGAAAGCTATATTATCAGGGTCCAGTATAGGCTATAATATATTTTCAAAAAATTAGGGTTCTGTAAGAAAATTGCAATATTGTAACCCAAGGTAGAAAATCCAAAATAGTTTTCGGCGTGCGCTGTGAAAACTATTGATTATAGAACAAAATAATGTACCTACTACACGCGTACGAAGTCGCGGGCAACAGCTAGTATTAATATAATTTCAGTCAGCTACTTGAATTAAAATTTATAATGGTTGTTCTATTAATGACTGTAATTAAATAAATAAATAATAAATATTTGAGGATATATCACACAGAACCATCTAGCCCCAAACTAAGCAAAACTTGTACTATGGGAATCAGGTGGCTGATAGAATGCTTATATACTAGGTAGGTACTTATACTTATACACCATATTATAACACCCAGACCCGGAAGACATATTTGTAATAAAGAAACCTGAATTATTTTTCACCTTTTATTGAATATGACGAGAAACAAGCAGTGAGAAGAATTTATACGAAATTAATTCACTTTAAAAACCAGTAACAGTAACACAGTAAGATATTATGGGGAATTACTGAACTGTTTTACAATAAACTTCCAGAAAATTGCAAGTTTTTCCTTTATTTTCCTTAATATAAAAAAAGCTTTATTTCATTAATTATAACACACTAGCCTTTGCCTTTGAAATCGGTCCAGTAGTTTCGGAGCCACACGTCAAAAACTACTTTTGGTTTTCTACCTTGGGTTACAATATTGCAATTTTCTTACGGATCCCTAATTTTTTTGAAAATTTATTATAACCAATTCTGGACCCTGATAATGTAGCTTTCTATTGGTGAAAGAATTTTTGAAATCGGTCCAGTAGTTTCGGAGCTACACGCCAAAAACTATTTTTGGTTTTCTACCTTGGGTTACAATATTGCAATTTTCTTACTGATCCCTATTTTTTTTGAAAATTTATTATAGCTTATACTGGACCCTGATAATGTAGCTTTCTATTGGTGAAAGAATTTTTGAAATCGGTCCAGTAGTTTCGGAGCCACACGTCAAAAACTACTTTTGGTTTTCTACCTTGGGTTACAATATTGCAATTTTCTTACGGATCCCTAATTTTTTTGAAAATTTATTATAACCTATTCTGGACCCTGATAATGTAGCTTTCTATTGGTGAAAGAATTTTTGAAATCGGTCCAGTAGTTTCGGAGCCACACGCCAAAAACTATTTTTGGTTTTCTACCTTGGGTTACAATATTGCAATTTTCTTACTGATCCCTATTTTTTTTGAAAATTTATTATAGCTTATACTGGACCCTGATAATGTAGCTTTCTATTGGTGAAAGAATTTTTGAAATCGGTCCAGTAGTTTCGGAGCCACACGTCAAAAACTACTTTTGGTTTTCTACCTTGGGTTACAATATTGCAATTTTCTTACGGATCCCTAATTTTTTTGAAAATTTATTATAACCTATACTGGACCCTGATAATGTAGCTTTCTATTGGTGAAAGAATTTTTGAAATCGGTCCAGTAGTTTCGGAGCCACACGTCAAAAACTACTTTTGGTTTTCTACCTTGGGTTACAATATTGCAATTTTCTTACGGATCCCTAATTTTTTTGAAAATTTATTATAACCTATACTGGACCCTGATAATGTAGCTTTCTATTGGTGAAAGAATTTTTGAAATCGGTCCAGTAGTTTCGGAGCCACACGCCAAAAACTATTTTTGGTTTTCTACCTTGGGTTACAATATTGCAATTTTCTTACGGATCCCTAATTTTTTTGAAAATTTATTATAGCCTATACTGGACCCTGATAATGTAGCTTTCTACTGGTGAAAGAATTTTTGAAATCGGTCTAGTAGTTTCGGAGCCACACGCCACAAACTATTTTTGGTTTTCTACCTTGGGTTACAATATTGCAATTTTCTTACGGATCCCTAATTTTTTTGAAAATTTATTATAACCTATTCTGGACCCTGATAATGTAGCTTTCTATTGGTGAAAGAATTTTTGAAATCGGTCCAGTAGTTTCGGAGCCACACGCCAAAAACTATTTTTGGTTTTCTACCTTGGGTTACAATATTGCAATTTTCTTACGGATCCCTAATTTTTTTTTAAATTTATTATAGTCTATACTGGACCCTGATAATGTAGCTTTCTACTGATGAAAGAGTTTTTGAAATCGGTCCAGTAGTTTCGGAGCCACACGCTAAAAACTATTTTTGGTTTTCTACCTTGGGTTACAATATTGCAATTTTCTTACGGATCCCTAATTTTTTTGAAAATTTATTATAGTCTATACTGGACCCTGATAATGTAGCTTTGTACTGGTGAAAGAATTTTTGAAATCGGTCCAGTAGTTTCGGAGCCTATTCGTTACAAACAAAAAAACAAAAAATCGTTCCTCTATAATATTAGTATAGAAAGTATAGATAGGCTATACCTTATATTTCCTTAATAAATAAAGTTAGTATTATTTAGGGGGCTAGATGGCGCTGTGTGAATTGTCCACAAATATTTATATATATTTAAGATTCCTTTGATTATCGAATTTATTTCATTTATTACTATATTTTTTTTAAGTATGGAAGTTCCATTTTATAAAGTTTCTAGTTATTATTTCGTACACACACGCACAAACACACACATAAACATAATACATTTAAACTTATTTGTATTCCACTAAACAAACATTGCTATCGATATTTTTTTATTTTTTATTTTTAGAATCGATTAGAATAGATATCGATATGAATATTTTATTGCACAGCTCTAGTTCAATACTTGACATTGAGTCGGCCAATCAGAGCGCAGGGGCGGGCCCACTGTTCTGATCTGTTTTGGCGGAATTATTTTTCGAACAAAACGAATAACATTACCCCTCTATTCAGTTAAATGCTCGATGGCCTGAATATTGTCGGCCATGCCTCGACATTGCGGCAACAACAACATTTTTGTACAAAATGTTTGTAAACTAACAGACCTAACTACTTTAAAGGTGAATGTGCATTTTGGATCGTGGCCAAAAAATTTGTGCCCGCAGAGTCGACACATGGTGCTTTGGAAAGGTTACAATAATTGTTTGACAGCAAAAAAAATCCAACCTGGAGGAATCGAGTTATCGACAGTTAAAGATGCGCCCTTTGTTCCAAGTTTATTTTGACTTTTAGCCCGCAGAGTTGACACGTAGTGCGTTTGAAAGGTATTCAAAAGGAATAAATTAAATTCAGCTTAACTTTACCAACATCTATCAAGAAGTAAAACAGTTTATAAACTGTAGATAAATATTTGTATCTGGTACTAGTTGCCAATTAAACGCATCCTGAGTTTGAATATAAGAAAAACGACAGAGCCTGGTCTTTTCGAACGACAATACTAAGACGAATTGGATATAAAATTCTGTTGACAATTTATAGGCTGTCCCGTTTGATTCGGCCGTGCTGGGCTCAGGTGTGGAGTCCATAAGTAAGCGTAATATTGTAATCGTGGCCGCTTATCTGACGACCCTTTTAGCAGATAACCCGATAGTCGATAGCGCGCTTTGTCCGCGCTCGTAAAACTACCTGTTTATGCGCATGCGCGCGCCGGCGACTCCGGCGACACCGGCGACACCGGCGACACCGGCGACACCGGCGACACCCAGCGCCGGCCGCTGCGCGCACACCACGCTGTATCGCCTTTGTGCTGCTGCCGACTGTTTTGGTTTAAATGGGAAATAGAATACCAGCAACCACACAGCAACTAACTACAAATTATTAAATTCTTTCAGGGCAGTCTTTCAGGGTCGAAACGATGCGCGATCCAAGAGCTGGTTCTTATTTGGCTCAACGGATCAGTATTGTCATTCAGCGTGGCAATGCGGCCAGCGTCTTGGGCACGCTTCCACCGTCTGATGAGCTGGATCAGGTGAGCTATCTATAGACCGTTTGCAACTTACAACTAACTACATTCCTAACAAACAACAAATCGAAAGACATTATTGATGCGACTGATAAATATCTCATCAGTAAGTGTAGTAGGTGTAGGAAGAACAATTTATTAAGATAGTACAATTAGTAAGTACTTACCCACTCTATTTAAAAATTGTTCTAGTTCAACAAAATGTAGCCGTTATCATAATTTTCCTCTGGACTCTACAAAAAACCAATTCATGGCAGTGGGATACATTTACAAGTGTGACGTCAGTACTCGTTCGGGAAACGAGTTTTAAATCGGCGATATCTTACAGAATAATGCGTTCCCAAACAAGTCCGAAGTGGAAACATTTGGCACTTGTCTCGTTTCCTTACACTTGCAGTTATTAGTGCTGAGCGGTGTCGCTGAGCGGCCGTCACGCCGAGTTTGGCTACCTGAGTAACGGCGCTAAAAATGAACATTTATTTTGTGGTACAGTTATTCAGCTTTTAAATTAGCAATGTTTTGGTAATCGCAGTTTTTTGAGATCTTTTCGAATAACGCATAATACGAAGTAGGCAGGTATGATGAGCAGAGAGCAGTCCAGTCGCGACAAACAGTTGAAATATTGGGATCGATACTGTTCAGCATTTTCTTAAACTTAATATGAATCTTAAAAATATTGGCGTCCCTTTCTTATACACTGAGATAACAGGCATCGATATAATTCTAGAGTTATCAAATTATTAGGAAAATACACAACAGTTGTCCATATCACGTTCAACAATTTGATATTCAATTTTTTTACAGTTTCAAGATGCAGATCTCATCTAGGACTCCATTAATAGCTAGGGCTACATGTTCCTTGTGGTTGTGCAGTGCGCTGGAGCGGGGCCGGGGGCCGGGGGCCGGGGGCTGGGGGCCGGGGGCCGGGGGCTGGGGGCCGGGGGCCGGGGCCTGGGGGCCGGGGGCTGGGGGCGGGCGGGTGCGGGCGGGAGTGGAGTAGAGTAATGAAGCCGTGCGACGGAGGCGACGCGCGCGCGCCCCGCGGCGTGACGCATCGCCCGCGCCGCTCGCCTTATAAATGAACACGGGAATTGCAACATTTGCTATTTCTGCAAACACCCAATACTCCAGCAGTAGACCGAGAAATACTAATACTAATTCTGCCGTCGAGCAAATGCAGTACTTGTAAAATGGCGGTTTCGAGAAAAACGCGGTAATCATAATTTTTAGATATCTCTGCAGCAAGGCAATGTTATATACTTACAGTAAAAAATATAATGAAAATTATTTTTTTATGTTTATTATTTAGCCCCTTGGAAATAATATTTTTGCAAAAAAATGAAAAACCCAAAAATGACGATTACCGCAAGTGCGTTTAGTAGGGCAGAATTACAAATCCGAGTTAAAACTTGGCTTTTCTACACGAGGGCAGTTGATGACGTCGAGGCATGAAGTTGGTTGTAGAGCATCAGTTGATTCCTATAACGCATTTTATCAGTTTACCGAATATTTGGAGCAGATTTGCACCGTGTCCTGACACTAAATCAAACTATTCTAAGCGTAGGAACTGTAATCGCATGTCGATCAACGACTTTGTGAGACTGCAGACGGTAAATACATGAGACATTAGCTAAGTATTATTGTATCAGGTTGCGTCCTGCGCCTGTTTCGATAAATAATGTATCAGTCGGTGTCGGCCGGCGTGCTCTCACGGGCACATTGCGATCGCTATCAGCTGGAATGTCACCCGCGGCCGGAGCCGGACGCGCCGGACGCGCCGGACGCGCCGGACGCGCCGGACATCGCCTCCTCCGTCCGAGTGCGTTACAGCCGGACGGACGGACTCGCTAATCACTGCTGAAGATATTAAAGTTTTCACTAGGAGACATTTTAACTTGAGCTTTGAATAATGTGAACGCATGTCGCTTTGTGTTCCGCAAAATGGTAGTGGGATGGTCCAACGAGCGATATACTATCACCACTGGGTAGTGTGAATAAGGCCAATGTCGAGTAATATTATCCCACAACCCCGCGACGTGTCTCCTAGTGAAAACGCGAATGCCACTAGGGTGTAGTCGGTTGTAATTTATTTTCAGAGCCGAAAATGAGAACGAAAATGAAGAACTCTTTGCTTCATAAGCTAAAAACTAACAATAATTATGTTGGTTTTCGAGTTTGTCTGTTCCAATGCTTTTATCGATTTTAATTTGTATCTAAATACACCGTTATGATTATTTTTGACGAATAGGTTGTATTTCACAGCTTTGTTCCCACTCTTCAAGGCTTTAAGTGCAGCGAAAGTCCGAGACACAGATGATTGAGGAGTTAGTACCTACACGCCATCGGTCACAGTTCAAGAACACAGGAGCCTCCGAACCCGATTTATTTATAGCTCTCCGTCTAGGTACCTACCGCGTCTCATGGAACGAGTTACAGCAAATCTTTGAAAGATTGTTTGGACACATTGTTGTAGATTCTGTTTTATGATTTTTCTCAAACTTAACTCAATGTCAAAACTAATTTATTAACAGAAATAAACTTACAAGTAACACGTATTTATTTACAAATATAATTTACAAAGTACAAGAGAAACAGTCGGGCTACCTAAAGACCGTCGCAAACTTATTTAGCCAGTCCTGAACAGTTTGCAAACGGACAGCTATAGAATTTGGGAAAATTCGTACACAAAATCAACACAAATGCCTAGTTCCAATATTTTAGTAACGGACGACGCCTCGTTCATACTATAGTAACGTTGTTTTCCTGTCAAAAACTGTTTATCTCTTTTTGTGATATCAACGCTGCTCTGGTATACTAATGCACGACCCGTCGTCCGTTGGTGTAATATTGAAACCGGACCCTTTAAAACTCAAAGGTTGGTAGCCAGAAAGAAACCAGTGCCCCCACGAATTATTATAACATAAACCAAATTCCAAGAAAACGGTAGCCAATGAAAGCATTCCGTTCCTCATTTTATGAAAGCTCATCAAACGGGACGGCGACAGATCACATCGCATTCCTCAGACAAGCATCAATTTGTCCCGTTCCGAGCCCGACGCACGAATACACGAAATTCTACCCTGAAATTACCATAACTATTAATAGGGGCATTTGAAACTCCACAGCTATTTGCGAGATGCAGTTATAATTACCTGCGCGTTCATTAGTGAGGTCGCCCCGCCCGCCCGTCCCGGCTCGTACTCCGGTAGTGGGTTCACGGTGAACAGAAGCACCAACAGAACGCCCATCCTCCTGCAGGCACACACACAGATTCAAGCATATTAAAGTTTTTCAACAGAGTTTCGTTCAGTGTCTTCTTGCCATAACGGAGTCCTAAAAACGCCGTCACTAGAGCTGGCACTAGCTCATCCGAACATTATATAACATAGTGTGTCTTCTGCGTAAAGTTCTTCATCGCTTCCCTTTTTCGTGTCGGGACTGTCTATAACTGATTGTTATGGAACGGCATAGTGGGTGGAGACCCTTATTATAGTATGTCTATGCATTGTCAAATTGTCTGTTCTGACATCAGCTTCTTTGTGAATGTGGTGGAAGTGCGAGACAGGCGCGTAACAAGACATTTGTGAATATTTGGACAGAGTTTGTAAGTTATGTTAATTCGTGAACGGCCCTGTTGCGTCCCTGCTCCGATGTTTTACTATCTTGTAATGGGGTCCCTACTTAAGAAAACAAATAAAAATATTGACATCAGAAGGCACTACTTACAGCGGGGCAGTAACGAGAGAGGTTAATGTTTATGCAGCAGTTACGCCGCGGACGCTGATAGCGCTCGAGAGCTCCACTAATGACGAAATGACGAAAACTCGCCTACATCGACCATTCTAAATAATATAGAGCTTATAAAAATGTCATGTTCTGTAATATATGAAAAATATTTTTATTAAATAATCAAAGATAATATTTTTTACTAGCTTTATGGCTCGTTAGAGTGGTTGCGGCAGGTACCCGGGTATAAAGTACTGCCTTACTTATGTTGTTCTGGCACATGTGCCACGGTATATTCCAAGTTTCATTCTAATCCGTTGAAAAGTTACGCTGTCATTGAAGCACAAACATCCCGACATCCTCTCAAACTTTTCGATTAATACATAATAATATCATAGATGGTGGGACGCTTATTAGTTATACTTATGTTCTTTAAATGAGTAAAAACGTAGGTATATTTCAGTTTAAAGTTTAAACATTTCCTAGGTGAGAGCAAGCAGGGTCGTGTAGGTTATGTTTACGAGAGAGCAAATTATTTATTTATGAGCCACAGTCAATTAAAGTTAATTACATGGTTCCCGCGCTGGTTTCACGCCGGAGGCTCGAACGTCAGTTTTCCGAGACTGCTGCTGTAAAAAACATGTCTGAATTCCTTTAGTGCCCTTGAAAGTCTGGACGGAATGAGGTAATACGAATCGGTGGGAGTATTCATTCAGGATTCATTAATTTCTATCATTGTTCCGTGGCCCTAATCCCTGATCCCTATACAAGCCAAAAACTCTCGGTAAAGCTACTGTTCCTGGAGTTGCGCCCTCGTGTACTAGTAGTTAGTATTATAGTTTATGAAGCGGACGCGGCGGGGGGCGGGGGGGGGGCGGGGGGAGATCATCAAACAGAGTCGTCGCGAAATGTACCTTTTTCGAATCCGGTTGCCGTAGAGATGGGGTCAACCATGACTCAAACATGACATGAAAGTTGTTTCAAAATATTGTTCCTAGACTCTCTGGAATTTTAATTAGATAAAGACCACAAACAGAGTTACATGGAGACCGGCATAATTTAAACAATCAATAGGTACCTTTTGTGATATTCCATGATGCATAAACGCATAAACTATTTATTCTTGGTTAAGGGCCGATACTTGATTCATCAATTTGCTTTCGATAAAAATATGAAGCTCTGGTTTGAAAGCAAAATATAAAACCTCCAGTTAGCAGAGAGCGCGGCGCTCACGGGCGCCTCACTACGCGCAAGAAGCATCGCGATTCATACTCCTCGTATTTCCGGCGGCTCGGAGCTCGGGAGCGACGAGGGTGCGGGGTGGGGAGGAGGGGGGAGGGGTGACAATTAAATCCATTTTCTTAGAACACAGGTTGCTATCGCAATGTTTATATCAGTTCATTCCACCGAACTAATTTATTCGCCGACAAACACTTTAAGAGGGCACTCAAAATTGTCGCTTTGATGGTGAATAGCTGAAATTGTCGGTGGTCAGTGACCCCGGAGATTATCGCCGCGATCCCGTGTTTATGATCTCATTTTATTGGCTGACTGATGAACTTTAGATATTTATTCATATGCTTTGCATACTCGACAGCCTACTACTACTACTACTATGTACTACTCGTCTACTAGTCATTCGCTTCCTATAATAATAGCGCACATAATTTTTTTTAACAGAAGAATTTGAACCCATGAACTGGCTGGATCGGATCACTACCACTAGATCACTCATACTCTACAAACCAGTCCAGCTCTGATGAGATACAATTCCTTTGATCATGTTTCAGCAGATTACCAATTTCCTTGTACCAATAAACCTTGGATTAATCTACAGATCTCACTCGTTCCTAAACACTAAAGGAGCCTGCCAGATGCTGGGCTCTCCGTGTTTCAGAGATTATCTGAAATTGCATCCAAACAGAGCCGGTTAATAATCGGCGACCGGCCAATCGTGCCGCGGCCCGCCTAGCTGCCTACCCTCGCCGCAGAACTACTCGAGCCGATGCGGACTGAGGCGCCCTACCGACAGTACCTGTATCGACATTGTAACGTAAACTGACGTGTCATGTCATGATGCATATTCAACACTTAAGTTTAGGGTCTTCCATCCATAAATAGACCGTGCTTTGCTTTTTTGCACCAGGAGTTGGCAAAGACCTTTACATTTAATGCCAGCAACCATATCAATTCAGCACCTACAACCCCAGCTGATCAGGGAGCGGTCAACTTGGTCAAATGCCTTTAAGCTGCCGACTTATGTTGATACATTGAATCTCAAGCATGCCGTAGATCAGGCCATCGATCATACATATCGTTCGCAGCCTCCATTACAATGAACACTACAAATGTGCACCTCCCTTACAGCACCGAAGAGCGATCGATCTCAATTATAGATAGCGTACAGTCGCGTCCAGCGTTTATAATTGAGTAATGAGCGGCCGCGCGTCACGAGCCTGGGACTGCGGACTCTGAGACTCTGATGCTTGCATTGTCTCAACCTCAACCGAGGGCTTTTTGTTGGCAGCGCACGGCAGGCTAGGGGTTCACCTGGGTTTACTTGCACTTATTTTGAGTAAACAGTATTATTTACAATGGGATGGGCAAAGCACTTAGCAATCATAATCAATCCAAGTATGTGAATATTGAAGGTACCTATTTAGTTGCCCTGGATCGAAGATATCAAAAGTTGGCAATAGTTTTTGGAAACGTGAGGCCCAGGGCCGGACAAAGTTACACGTACACTCAGCAGTGGGACATTATGGGTGGATGAAACATGTATAGTTTCTAGCTGTTAAATACAATTATGAAATTGGATTTATGTTAAAGAATTTCCAGCTCGCCAGTACCGGCATTACCGAAATGGCTATTGCGCCCCATGGAGCTGAGCCAAAGTCAAACAAAGAGTGAAACAAACGAACAATACCACCGTCGCAGAGCGCCGCTATCGCGCCCTCGCCATCGCCATCGGCATGGCCGCCGCCAACACCAACACTGCTCCGACAAAAGACATGGACGCGCTGCCCTCTTAGAACTGTTGAAAGTTCTTTTGAATGTAGCGCGTATCTTTGTTTATCTTCTGTTCGTTGTTGTGGGGTTAATGGTGTCAACACCTTTTCAACATTGTATTTATGCCATTACATTCATAGAGCAAGAGAAAACAGCAGGTACATAAAATATAACTGTAAACTTTAATTCATTAATTTAATAAAACCTCATTAAGATCAATATTTGTAAGTATTATACCTTGTGCAACTTTTATGTAGTTATTCAATTTGTTATTTTTCTTTTTTGGCACTGGTAGACCCGAGGGATCGTGTTGAGAAAACCCTCACGTATACCATTTCTGTGATGTTTGAAAGGAACGGTAACCCGATGCCTCTGGTCATTGAGTCCCAATTTGTAGTTGTCACAGCTCATCGGCACGATTAGCGCCGGCTGTTTCACGCCGCGCGGGTCGCGTCACGCCGCGTCACGCGTCACAGTAGTCACGTTCGGGCTCGGTTCCCTCGTCCATCACTTGACCCTTTTCATGACATCATAAAGTTATATTCAGTAGCGCAACTAGGGTCCTGAAATAGGTATATAAGATAAAACGTTCCATAGTAAAACTAAAAATAAACAATAAGCAGGATGCTTGGGACAGATGGCGAAAAAGGGCTATTGTTGATATCTTCAACAAATATAAAAAATGGATCAGCAAGAAGCCTAACAATGTGCTTCTGTAGTAAGGTTACGGTGCGCAGGCTGTGCCGCGGCCGCGTGGGGTCCGCGGACTAAATAAATTAGATTACATGCCTCCGCGGCCGACTCTCGGGAAATAGATTAGCGCTGGTCGACCGTTCCACCGCTGGAGAGCAACCCGCTGTGCGCCACTCCGCGTCGAGCTCACTCACAACAGCCACCTTCTCTGGCGGAGCTAGCCTTGCGCGTACTCTCTGCGTTTGGTACAGGTCACTTGTTATAGCAACGAGTTAGCCTTCTATCCCTGTAATCGGTTTACGACCGTTCGCCTATTCTATTACTTCGTTATCTATGTTCACAAGTTTATTTTTATCTCCTTCTCATTATAACTCTTGCACAACGACTCTAAGCTTATGATGTGACGTTATAAAGCAATTATACGTAAATTTATGGAACAATAAAGAGCTTAGACGGCGGCGGGAGAGGCGCTTCCATCATCTGCACAATAACACAACACGCGTGATGATAAATACCCCGACTCCCATTCCCTGTCACAATATTGTAAATTCTAAATAAACTATCAACAAATTACCTCCGCACAAGGGCGTTTTAACAGAATTATGATAATGTTTGTAGAAGCTATAAACATACAAACAAATCTTGACTTCTGGTCCGATGTTACGCGTTTATACGTCATCGAGATGGTCAGTCTAATCAAATGTGTCTAAATAAGCTGCTTTCTCCGCGTTACGACGCTGTAGTATACTCGTACATACGTGGCGGCAGGACCGACTTAACCCGAGCTTTCTAACTTATAATGCCGATAAATTAGGAGTATAATTTTCCATTTTAATTTAAAACACACAACGGTAATTAAATTACCCGTATTTTACTGTAGTCGACGGACACTTTCAAATTAACCTTTAACGGGTTCATCTATTTGCCTAATTTAGTTTAGTCGAGCGGGGACCGCGGAGCGCAGGCCGGTCGGCGAAAGCAGATTGCGATTTAGATCATTTTGCTTT
Organism: Scotopteryx bipunctaria; assembly: GCA_949320045.1. Classification (NCBI taxonomy): domain Eukaryota; kingdom Metazoa; phylum Arthropoda; class Insecta; order Lepidoptera; family Geometridae; genus Scotopteryx; species Scotopteryx bipunctaria. Next base: position 251,061 of record OX439457.1, read on the forward strand.
ACAACATGTTTTTAATCGTCTTCATTCCGGATCATAAATTTTACAAAGCTCATTACTTTCTCTTAGTTGTAATCCGTAATTAATTTTCTTAGCCAGTTACATTTCTATGATACAGATGTAGTAGACTTTAAAACAATTATATTGCATTTTATATAATAAATCACAAAAATTAGGTACTTGCTTACGCTTAGAGTCTAGCCCCCGAATACCCAAACGCGACGCAGAGTTGAGCACGTCTCAACTCACGGTTTTTTGACAGTTTCTGATGAAAATCTGTCATAAAATCGTCATTTGAAACGTGCTCAAATCTGAGTCGCGTTTGAGTATTCGAGTAATTTAAATATTATGTCAGCACGTCAAGATTTAGACATTGACTCTAAGTGGCTGATGATGATGTTGAGTTTGCTTGCTACATCTGTTGCGTCATCAGAGCTGTTAAATCCACGATCACGTTAGTGCGCTGCGCAGACGTCACATAGGTACTGTAGAACGTGAATTGTCGATGGCCGCCACGCGCGGGCGCGTCCAGTATTAGGTTACTCGGCGAAAATACCCACTTGGGATTCAAATTATTCCAATCAAAAAAATATTCATTCCTAATGATTCCGAGACTCTGGCTGGAAGGTGACACTCGCATCGGAAAGTTATCGACTAGAATGTATTACCTTGTTCGATGTCGTGATTCTAAAACAAATCAATTCTAATCAGTCGAATGCAGTTGTATCTATTTCAATAAATTTGAAACAAACGATATTACGTACGGAGCTTTATAAACTCAAATCTCAATAGAAATGTTCATAATTTTATTTGAATTCGGCTTCTGACAAATTGAGGGGACTCGAGTGGGCGCGATAACCCCATCTCACTATTTCAACTTAACTTGATAAGTCCACTTCGTTACCACATCGGCTATTATGTCTCGAGGCGACATTTTATATTTAGAAATTGGATACGATAAATATAAATAACGGGAAAATACAGATTATACACTAAAATAATTCAATGACTCTGAGCTCTTATTAAATTTAATTTGGTACCGCGGATCGTGCTCGTTTCGGACGCAGTAATTGTTAAAGAGTTCAGACCATAATTCAAATTAAGGGCTTGGAAATGACAGATTCCGAGCAAATTGCCACGATAGTTGCATAACGCCGAAATAGTACAACAACCTGAGGACATGGAGGAGGGGCGGGGGGGGGGGGGGGGGGCAGGCGTGATGGATGTGTCCCGTCCCTAGCCCGCGGCACTGGCACACCGGCACAGCACTAGCGTGTGAACAACGTTACAAAAGCTCACAATCACTTACGATTACTCTCCGTTTGGCGTATTCATGTATTTCAATCATGATTCCATACCTTTTGTAGACGGAGATTTAGACAGATTTGCATAACGCAAGCGAATCAAAACGTTCAGCGAACGGGCAACAGTGTATGTATGAGTGATCTTTAAGTACCTACCTAACGCATCGATACTTTTGCAAGATAAGCTGTCGCAACGTTGCGTCGGGGCCAATACAGCCAATAGCAATCTTCATTAAAGCCAACCGATTTATTTTAATCAGCATAAATTACATGCATCTCGATAAGACGATTGCCGATCAGTAAACAGACAAGTGCCAATAATGATGGGGTACGCAAACGAGCCGCACTGCTGTTGAGTGATGTTATCTGGTCCCGGTAGCGCACCCCGAGGGAGGCACCTGCGCCGCGCCCGACCACCCTTCCAGCCCGGAGGCTTTCCGTAATGGACCTCCACCACGCAGCGAGTCACCGTGACTCGAACCGACGGTCGGTCAGCTGGGACTGCATACATCGCTGTGGGAGCAGCGAGCTACGCAATCGATTACTTTGTCAACCTCGCGATGGTTGCCGAAGCGAACGATAGACAAGTTAGTTGTTAACGTGGTGAGATGAAATATAGGATTTAATGTGCGGCATTACATTGCTTAATGAAGTATGTCCCGCGGCCGCGACGCGTTATGAAGACATTCCTCACACTAATGAGATAATAAAATGGTGGGAAGTCCGACACGCGTGGCTGCGGTCTGCGCTTTTTATCGCATTCTGGCGAAATGCGACAAAATAACGACCTCCCGCGACCACCGCCCCGCCCGCGCCGTGGGAACCTGGCCTTAGATTTCTCCTCGATCAAACTATTAAGCTTACATACTTTTTTAAATGGTTTTGTGGTCGGTGGATGGAGGCAACACAAAATAGTAGGACAGAGGAGGCCATGTCCAGCAGAGGACGTCTATAGGCTGATTATGATGATCATGAAGACATTGTAGGCTAGGTTTAAAAAATCATTGGTTTAATATCTTTCGTAAGTCCTACGTTCGTACATTTACATCATCTTCTTGTCATCCCAACTGCACTAACGAATCTATAATATCTGAATGAATCGATAATTAAAACTGTGATTGCGGTTGCGACAAGTTATTAAAATAATGTAACGGACTTGGAAGAGTTATTTGACAATAATGATTTATTTATCTACAAATTAGAAACAATTTAGTTAATCAAATCGTTTCTAATTACCTCGATACTTATCTAGTTTCCGGCTGTTGCGACCATCTGATGCCACTTTAAGTATAAAATAATGTGACATTTCAAGGATCATAGCACTCGCAGACTTTTCGCTCGGCCCCGGTGTGCCAGACCGACCGCCGGAAGCTGTCGATTTAATATTAAAAAAGTAGTTCATTGCGCAATGTATCGCAGAGCTGATCCTGGTGTATATTTTGCAAGAGTAATTGTGCGGGCTTTCGACCGGCGAATTAATCCCGTGCTCTGATTTAGTATCATTACAACGTATGCGCGGATAATGATAGTTTGCGCACGCACGTGGGCGTCACGTGTCCGCCGACTATCCTATCCGTGCCACGGGTATCTATCAGTAACAGTACCTACCACAATATCCGCGAGACTATCGAGACCGATCACTCTTATTATACTATGAATGAGTGCACTTTGGCCTATGACTTTGCTTGCATGCTACCTATTCTACTTCTAGATAGTTTTCGACCGTCACCTACTGTGTCAACCCCGACATTCAACCAGTTACCTTTTGTTGTATGGGTCTTGAGCACGCTTCCACCGTCTAATGATCTGGATCAGGTGAGCTAACTATAGACCGTTTGTAGCGATCTTTAGATAGCTCGAACTATGAGTTACATTATAAGAAACAGACGACTATTTCTTTTGTATTTTGTAAATTATATTTGCATTCGTTGTAAGTTTCTTTATGTTAATAAACGGACTTTCAATAAAAAAAAAAACAGTTTTTATGCATGCAGGCAGATGGATCTCAAATGGCCAAAATGTAATCCATGCAAATTTTTTCTGGGCTTCCCGTCGCGGCGTCGAGGCAATGTGTGGTTTAAAAGGTGGCACATATTTTACTCACTGAACCGTTGATCAGCATCGCCAAACGCCATGGTAACGCCGCCAGCGTCTTGGACACGCTCTATTTGATAATTTATCTGGATCAGATGGACCCATATATTTTACAATACTTGGATTACTTAGTTGTAAGTGTAAAAAAAAAGTTTAATAAAGTATTTTGTGAATACAGATGGACAGACTCAATAAATTCTCTTCTCAGAGTATTGAAAAGAATCCAATAATCAATGACAAAATACATTTTATTGCAGTCGGCCGCGGCATGCGGCACTCGATCCAATCTCGCGAACCTGTTGAATTAGCCGTATTACTTTATGAGTGTTCCTTTTTATATCGAGCGATACATTTAACATCGAGTATCGCATAATGAAGCCCGAGCACCTGCACGAGAGCCGAGCGCGGAATACAAAACCTGAACGATATTTAGTCAATTATTCAAATTGTAATTCGAGATGCTCTGATAATGTTCACACGAGAAAGGCGACACAAATTGTGGTACTAATCGGAAAATTAGTGCGATTGAAGTTGTTTGACGAAATCACTGAGACCATTTTAAACGTAAATTAAATGAAGTGAAGTTTGTGACGATGGTAAGGGCTGGTATCAGTATGAGCATAAACCACGGCTCATAGAACCTAATAATTTGCACAAATCATTGTCCGTCTGTCCGTCACGTTGCTCGCCTGCGTTGCGACATGCTCGTGAGAATGACATTTCGAGAAAAGTGCTGGTACTACTGCTAGTGTGTGCACCTATTGGAATGCAAGCCTTGATCTTACATCGACAGAGATTACGTTGATAAGGCACATGTTGTCTTCGTGTTCGACGGACAATGGACAGAAAGGTCAAAATAAAATCCTTTCCAAAGCCCTAATCTCGATGTTAAATCTAAAACTTTTGTTACATAAAGCAAGGGCAAGTGTGAGTAGGACCAATCTTTTGTATTGTTCCGTTTCTTACTGTTAAATGATGCTGTAAGTGAAGCTACAAATCGTTTTTAGTTAAATAATATATTTTGGCTTAAGCGGCGTGCTGGATGAGTGCTCGACTGAGAAGCAAGAGTCGGGTTCGATTCCCACGGTGGGATGAATGTTAGCTTGTCCTATAGCTTTCTTCTAGGTCTTGGTGCATATTGGTGTTTATTCTGTTTATTCTCTCGAGTGAGTCACGTGTTTTTTTACTCTATTTTTTATCGTTTTAGTCCAGCAAAGATTTGAATTAAACTTCCAAAAATACTTCGGTAGCAAGTCATCCGTTCTAATTGTGATGATCACTGACCATTCATCAACTGTTGGCTGCAATTACTGACGCCGGCCATTGTGCGCTGATTGGGCCTAATCGTCGGTTCGGTGGACGGTGGCCTTTAATTCCTGAGGAGTGATTGTGAGGGAGCATTGTTTGGCTGTTTGTATGGTGTGGTGGATTCCTGAATGACACTGCGGGATTTTAAAGCAGGATGCATGTTGTCGTAAACTTCACGCTTCATAAACATAATCCCTGTTATGCATAATATACCCAAACCACCGAGTAATCTAATAGTAGATAATAAAAACTTTGTTGATTATAAATGTTACAGTGACACGTTATAAATGTTACAGTGACACGTTATAAATGTTACAGTGACACGTTATAAATGTTACAGTGACACGTTATAAATGTTACAGTGACAACGCTATGAATATAGGTACCGAATCTGTGATGAAACATTTGCGCACACAAATGTCACAAAGCGTTGTGTGTGAGCGATGGGTGAGCGCACTGCGCACTGCGCACTGCGCACTGCGCACTGCGCACTGCGCACTGCGCACTGCGCACTGTACAGGCCTGTGATGGTAGCACAACTACAGTTGTATTGTAAATGCCGAGGTGACAAAGTCACCCAAAGGATGTTGTGCCTTCCAAAACTAAGAATATAATGTAAGCTATGGGAGTACGACAAGAACGAAGCCGCGGCCGGCAGCTAGCAATATCTTAATCCTATTAAGCTTCTCGAGTGACTGGTTGAAATATGTGTGAAGCAAAATAAAAAATTATGTACCTAGTTGATATATTACTATTTTGACACGGTTCTATTCATCTGGTTCACGTCTCAGCGGATTTTAGCATAAAAACTAGATCGATTTCAAACAGGTACCGTCTGCAGAGAGCAGAGAGCGGCCAGACAGTTCGATGATTGATTCCGCGATGATTGCGTTCTACGAGCTGCGTTATAAAGTTATATTGACATTAATTCGTCGATTTATTAAACTCTTGTTTCGAAAACAACGGTGCCACATAACAGTTGTTGCAATTCTGAAGCTGAAGTGTCCTTCCGTGGCTTCGCTCACAATGTCTCAGACCAGGCTATTCTTTTTTTAGCTCCTTTAAACATACGAAGTTCGTCGCCTGAAATAACATTCAGGCTACTTTTTATCCAGGCACCGATACCGCAAGCAAAGCCGTGGATGGAAATTAGTGTTCAACAGTATTAAGAAAATGCTGAATCTATGGCGTACGCCATGCCACGCCACGCCAGATCTAAGTACAGTTTACTTAACCTAAGCTTTAGTAAACTCATTTCAATAGTCTGCATAACGGTGTTCGTGTTAATTTGGAGAAACTTCAGACAAACCGGTAGCGGCAATTAACCGTAACACATGATATTGTGTGCGCCTGCGCACCACCATGCCGAAACAGCCTGCCGTAAACGGCTGGGGCACTTAATACACACGCACTTTTTGGAGTGTTGGTTTAAGTACAATTATAAAATGTAAACATTTTCCAACATTCGAACTGGTGTCTCGTAATAACAATTAAAAACATAACAGTCAACCCCCAAAACAATACTAAAATTTAAGCATATTGGGGAGGCCCATGTCCAGTAGTGCACTTCTATGTGTTGATGATGATGAACTTATCTATAGGAGTATTCCCATCTGCGCACGCGGGAGTGGGATGCACAGACTCGGCATCTTCGGGCGTGATGTTGAAACTTCTTTGGCAGGTCTGCCACGTCACATGCCGGTGGAAGTGATCCAGCCGTGTCGGCGGCGCTGCGCAGGAGGCGGGCGGCCGCCGCGGGCACCGCTCCCCGCGTTTAACGCCACAGCCCAATTTAATGCGACGATTACACGCCGCCGTCACCACCGTCCATCATCCACCAGCGCACGATTATGAACCCTATCTCGACGAGATAAAGTCGCGGCGAGCGCAGGGAGAATAGTGTAATTGGCACGGTCACTGAACTCATTTATTATGGTTTGCAAGTTTGAAGAGATGTTGTTAAGTAATGTCATTTAGTACAAATAACGTTTTTCACGTTTTTTTAGTCACTGACACATTAGAGATGGTTACGACTGCTGAACTCAGGTCCTCTTGATAAAGTTATAACTCCCGACAGTCATACACAAGGTCCTGGCCCCACGCTAGATTCCCTATGTCATGGGCATCAGAAGCTGCGAGTACCATGATGGCCACTACTCCCAGACCAGGAAAAATCGAACCTGTCGTGAGGCACGCCCGCCGCGCCACCGAGCTCATCAAACTGATGAACTGATGGTGACAGACACGTCATGTAGAGATCATCCACAGATTGAGTTGATGTAATATTATGTCTAATATTACAGCTGCGGGTGAACGGAAGAGACTTATGTTGTTGTGATTGACAGTTGAGGTATTGACGGATGATTGAATTTTGACATTGTGATTATTATTTGACTTAATATTGAATATTCTGAAACCTTATTTATTATGAACTTTGCTATTGTTATTGTGATTTTCTTTTCTTATGTTTTGTGATTTAGTTAGTGTAATTGGTTCTGTCGTTCTAATTAAATAAATAATACATGCCAAGCTAGGCGTGTTATAGCCGGATGGAGCGAGCGACAGACGGACTTCAACCTCACGGATTCCATTACAGAATGTCAAGGATCCTGCGAGCTGAATCATCGCGCCGAGGACTACAAGGAATACACTAATTATACTTAATATTTATGCGAAAGTTTGGATATTTGTGTCAATGTTTCAATCGATCCCTAACTAATTACTAAACCATGATTCATCCATGAAATCAAAAATAGCACTGAATGACTGCTGATAGCTGGTTCCCACTTGTCGTGTCGTGGGTATCAAAAACTATACCATGGTACCAAAACACCCAGACCCGGAAGAAGCATTCGCAGATCATGAAAACATTTATCTTGCCGAAACGAACCCGCACTGCTCGCGACTCAGCCGAACACCTGCCCATCAAGCCACCGAGGTCGTCAACTATAGTTTTGAATGTGGTAACTACAAGTTGTCCGTTTACACTAGTAATAGAGGAGTGTGTTAACATTCCTGTTCATTGAACAGATCAGAACGGAGTTCATTGACGAGCCTGATTAGTCAGCCTCTTAATTGATGTTAATTCCTTAATTAATGTTTTGGTTCCCAAGAACACGCGCGAGTCATCTTCACAGCTCAAATAGTGATGACTACTGCGCGCACGTCATAACACAATGTTCCTTAAAGATGATAACAATATGACTGCAAGTATTTATTTATTTTTATGCAGATCTACCACTGATTTATACATCCGACACAAATTACTTAAGTTCTACATTAGTGATTCTGTAGGAAAGTTTTCTAAACCAACCAATTTCACAATCAAAAAATATAGCTGAAACTTTTTTATATCAGTGTGACAGGAGATATTTAAAATCATCCATGATGATGTCGACTGCGCAGACCTTCTCAGTAAACTGCATTTTAATATTCCAAGCAGAACTTTTAGGTACATTCCTTTATTAAATGTGCCTGGGTCCTCTACAAGGCGAGCAGAACAGTCAATGATTTCATCAAGTTATTTGACATTGATCTGTTAACACTGGTATTTCCAAGGTAAGGCGATGCCTGGCTCTCCATTTTTTTAACCCTAAAGTTTAACTTCTTGTTTAGCTCAGTGATAAATGTAGTGTTCAAATTCAACAACTATTCTACTACTATCAGTGAAGACCTATAATTGACTCACTGTTTCTATCATAGTTATTATGGAAATTTATTATAGCTGTTGGTTTTCCGAACATAAATAAATAAATAAAATTAAACTTAGTTTATGTTAATACACAACAGAGTGGACAGCATTAGGTATGCTAGGTAAATACTAAAAGAGAGACTTAAGTTTATAGCTCAAACAGCTTCACACCCGTTTCTTTGAGTGAGCTGAGAAGAAACGAGCCCGTGGACCGCAGCGGCGCAGAAACGTAGCGGGAAGTAATCTAACGTGATTTGAACGTTCATAGCTCTCTACCGGAGGATTAATTGCGGCCACAGTGAGGCGACAACCGTTAGCTCATTACACATTACAAATTGATTACCTAACATTTCAGCAAAAGCTAGATTATCACATGAAGTGATTGTAGCCAATGTGCTTGTTAGTTTGAACTCTGCTTTTGTCAAAAAAATCTAGATTATTATCTTGTCATATAAAGAGATGTAAGGGTCTCCGCCCACTACTTTCTTTTATAACCGAACCGTTACGGTCCCCGCAAAAAAGCAAAGGAAACGGTCAAAAGTCCATCACGAGTCGCTGGCAGGTACACCCCGGTTAGAGATCTGTGCAGCAGACAGAGACCCTGCTCTAAACCGAAATGAAGCTACTACTACTGCTAGTCATCACTAGTTCTTTCGAACCAGTGTGGTGAGAGGAATGAACTTTCATCTCTATAGTAGGGAGACTAAGAGACTTCGACAGAGACACTTCATGTGAGTCAGATGCAGTGGAACTGGCCTGCGTCAGTTAAAGTTTTAGCGTGAATCGTGCGCGTGGCATTAGTGCGCAGCTGGGGGCGTCGGCGGGGGGCGGCGGCGGGGGGCGGCACGAGCGACCTAATCAACACTAATCGCCTCTCGCAACACCTCGCGGGGCCATAGGTGTCCATCAGGACTTGTGGGACACCCGCTACTTGCCGGGGAATTTCCTCACAGAAATATCCCGCTACGCTCGTTTATCACGAGTTGTGTTACCTGGAAGTCCTGACTTCGGCAAGAAACGGCACTCCTAGACCAAGATATATTCAAAAACAGAAGTTAGTATGCCATAGAAAACTGTAAAATACATATGATTGAGTGTATTGACGTTAGGTTTGTTTTCAAAGTGAAGCCAGTTCCACCTAATCCTCTCACTGAGGCTCCGTGTCGTCGCGCCGCGGGGGTCGCGCTGGCTCCGTATGTCAGGATTTAGGAGAATGCCTGTCCGCGGCCCGCGGTGTGCTGCGGAGTGCTCCCCGCCCGAGGTGTGCTGTCACCTTTATGCGATAAATATTTTCTGCGAATTTACAGCGAGACAGCGTAAATTTGTTTTATAATTAATTTTCGTTACCAACCATGAAAAATAGGCCTTTCCGATTTATAATATCAAAAAATCGAGTTGAATCAGTATTCAACCCTAAGTTTTTTATTAAAAATAAAAAACAATTTACTTATTTGGACCATCAAATGTTCAACGTTCAATGTTGGCAAAGAGAAATTCACTCAGCTACGTCCAGCAACTGCCGGTAAGTTGAAGTTGAAGTGAAGTGCGATGCCGGGAGCCCGACGCCGACGACGCCATCCATCGCTCACGCGTCAGCCGGCGCCGGCGCTGCAGGACGGACGGACCTCTACACTAACTATTATTTAACTAGCTTCCTAAAGCGGCTTGGCTCGCGTTATGCCTTTATTATTCCAGATCACGAACTTATACCAAGTTTCATTAGAATACGTTATGCTTTTATGTCCTTATTCTGGCACAAATTGATACCAAGCAATATAGATGCGTTTTACCTGTGACATGATGTAAAGTAAACCATTGTACTTCAAAATCCTGATTAGCAAGCAACTAATACTAATAGTTTTTTTTATCAACAGTACTCCCCGATATGCCAAATGTTTTGAATATAGTGATCGTATCGAGTCCCCCCAAATCATTACTGTTATCTTTTTAATTAGGGTTTTATGCCGTAATTAATTATTTTCCTCAACAAAGTTGCATTTGCCGGGCGGGGCTGGTCGGCTCCCCGCGAGTGCCAATCTTAATTGCGCGCGTGTCGCTGTCAATTAGTCGCGCCATCCGTCACGGACCCTCGCTCGCCGCCCTCCTCCACAGTACAAGGTGTTCTAGAACGCTTTTCTGAAAGACTTTGGCGGCCATGGAAACGAAGGGTAAGGAGGGCCTGATGGACCAATTACATAGCAGGGTAGTCCGTGAATGGAGGCAACTTCTATAGTTTGATGATACTTGTTAATCTGTTCTTAATCAAACTTTGATATTCGCTTTATCTCTGAATTATAAAAGTAAGTTCGTATGAGCTAGTGGCCAACTCTTGTGACGGAGTTTTTAGGCCGCGTAAAGGCCTCCGTCGTGGCTTAACGACTTAAAAGCCGGGACCGACTGTTTAAGGTGCCCTCCGAAGCACGGAAGCGCTCGTAATGCCACCCATCCCAATTGTAACCGCGCACAATGTTGCTTCAACAATCAAACAAGAACGTATAGGCAAGCTACGCCACAAGCGCTTCTGAATTATTTATTATCTTCAAATACTCCTTATATAGTTGGAATAGTGCCTAATTAGACTTTAATGAAAGCTTCATATCTTCACATAACTAGCGCACGCTGTATCCTGCGACAGGTACGCATACGCACCGCAGACCCCCGCGGTACTGACGGACGATTTATCCTCGCGAACACAAATAAATTACAAAAACTGAAGCGAACGACCGGTCCTTGAGGAATTCATAGGTCAAAGTACCTGACCCACTTGTCAGGTGGCTTTTCAGGAAACTTTCAGCTAGAGACATGAAATGTAGAGATCAATAGCAATACGACTATTAGTCGTAGGTACCAAAGAGCACAGCTCCCGATCCTACGGTTGTTGGTTCGAATCAGCTCGTGTACCAATGAATTTTGGAAAATATTAAGTGCTCTACTTATATCCGTATTACTCCCAAATGATGAAGGAATTCTGATGAAACCGGCATGTCGTAGAACCTAAACAATTAGGACATGTGTGTAGACCAAGCCTCCATAGAAGTGCACTTTATTCTTTCACCACACTGGTACAAAAAACTAGTGACACTAGTAGTATAGTCGTATGGAACGTCTCAGTATCTTGGATGTTCTGAATATTTGAATGCCAGCTCTAGAGCACCATTGAGAACATTTCATTAAATCAATAATGAAATGCCTACAATTTCTGACAGTAAGCACAGCCTCCCCCTCCCCCGCCCCCGCGCCCCCGCGGGCTTCGAACAAAAAGTTAAAAGCTCGCCGTAAACCAGAGGGCGTTGACCCGATCCTGCCTAAGATTGATATAATAATCGTGCAGCGGTGTTTCAAATCAAGAGCAGGACGTCCACCAAAGTATCCGGAGTGTTGAAAATACGTTTGAAAAAAAACTCAGACTGTCTGACCATGTTATACCTTTTTAAAATTACCTAAGAATTGACAAAAAATCATTTAAATAGCTACTTTATTCAGATGTTTAGCTTTCCTAGTTTACCTTGAAAAAACTTGCCTACGTCACTCTCAGACCCTAAACAGAAGCTACATCTCTATGAAAAAAAAAACAAGTTTATCCATTTTGTCGTTGCTGCGTGAAGAAAGGACAAATCAATAAACAAACAAATCAACAAAACGTTCCTTATCAAACACAATTTCACGTTTATATATTAGTACAAGTAGAAGTTTTATTTGAAATTGGTAATAGTATAAAATATGCTTCCTTTTGTGTAACACAAAGGCCTAATATAGCCTATATAGCGGTGGGTGAAGTCGGGATGCGGATGATGATGATGATGATGAAGGACAGCAGGAGCGATCCGGCGGACAGGCGGCCGCCGGCGCCGGCGCGGGGGTAGGCAGGCAGCAGGCAGCAGGCAGTGCGTGCAGAAGTGCTCCGCCCGCCCACTCGCACTGTTCGAGGGTTCCGAGAACCGCTCTAATTGCCACAAACAACAATTCACAGTGTTAACTTTACACCAACTATACAATTTCATACGTATATGAAAGTGAAGGGCTTATCAAATTGGTGCAGTTTTATTATTAAATGCTAATTAAAATAATTTCGAGATTATACAAAGTGAGAACACCCACGGAGTATTTTGAAACAAATCGCACGGCCCGTCTGATGATTAAGAGTCATTGTCCGCATTGCCTGCTCTGATTATTCCTTAAAAGACCCCAATAATTACACTAATTAATTATAAAATTAAGCCCTTTTTAAATAGAATTCAGCTAGTAATATAACTCGATCTCAACAATGTTTTTTTATATAGATTTAAGACGTGTCCAAGTGATCCCAGTGATTTTATGGAATAAAAATTTTTGACTTTGACTTTGACTTTGACTTTGACTATAAAAGCCTGTTATGTTCTGTACCACTATAATTAATAATACCTATTAAATGTACCTACGCATTGAAGTTATGTTTTTAACGATGCTATTTCTAATAAATAAGACAGTAGCAGGTTACATTGCTTTAGCAAAACCGCAACAACTTTAACTTATATTCAAATAAAACTTTTAAAAAGAACTTGATTATATTAATTCCGTTCCCTATTGCATTTCTCAGCATCTATCAACGCTGAGAGCTCAGAGCACCACATGCTGTTTATTAGCTCGCTCTCAGCCCTAATCTCATAAGCTATTCACAAGCTACATTACACTGCAAGGCTCGTCCACACCTCGCCGCCGCACTGATCTCATACATAACCTATTCACTGCAGGCTAATCTAGAATTACTAAAGGCTGTTCTACACTTTGCGATACGGCGCAGATCCCGCAGCGCGTGACAATGTGTCGCAATGTAGGGTTGCCAGGCAAAACAATATAAAAGTTACCTATACAATAAACAGAATCTCTAAGGTTTTTTCTTTCAAAAGATTTGAACGCGCTCCTCTCGCTACGAGTCTTCGAGAAGATACTTTCACAACATTGACTACTTTTATTATGTGTTTGTAATTATATCAATTACTAGCTGCCACCCGCGGCTTCGCTTTCACGTCACAGCGCACCGACTCCGCCGGCGAAGTCGACGTCTTCTTTCCCGCTCGCCTCCTCCCGGCGCAGCCGTTACACTCAATACTCAATCCGAGGTTCGTACAATCGTACATACTTAGGTAAAAACTCTTACGCTAGTTGCCCCAAAAACCTTTTTTCTCAGTGACGCACTCTGCGCTCACCAAAGCCCGGTAACGCGGCCAACGGTCATCTACGACCCATAGCACTTATATCCGTCCGAAAAAAAAAACCGTAGCTTTGATAGCGTGGCACCCGGATAAAAACATATTAAGTATATTCCAAGTTTCAATCAAATCCTTTCATCCGAATTGAGACAAACATTTTCACATCCTCACTTTCACATTTTGTAATACCTATTAAAGAAGATCTCATGTTTGACGTTAAGCCTTTGACACATTACAAAAACTTTTTATGACAGTAAAAAATTCAAAAATGGAATGGAACAATTTTTTTTTATTATTTCCAGCCAGCCCTGCCCCGAAGCCCGCACTGACAATGCAGAGGGACCGCAGCCCCGCACCCGGACCCGGACCCGGAGCCGGTATAATGTGAGTAGTCATTACGAGTCTGAGGTGTCGGCGTAAATCCCTGTCGACGCCACCGGCTCAGGAAGACTGATGTAGCTTCCTGTCTGTGAAGGAGCCTCGGATGCTAATATTTTATTTTTTTACTTCTTTTATTAAACCAGGTACCCGATTTCAAGATCAATCCAAAAAACCTTGATTTACGTACAAAAATTAAACAGTCAATGGTGATGATTCTTTTGACCACATTTCTAAACTGATTTGATAGTCCCAAAAGTTATCCCTGTCCCTTCTTTATAAAATCATATTACTGCTTTAGCTATACATTTAGACTTGTAAACAAATTTTAGGAATATGCACAACAGAATCGACTATAAAGTGTTCACTAACCGTTTGTTTTATGAAAATCTTTTAGTTAAACCACAGAATGATCGACTCAGATAAGTTCAGCTTTATTGTAGTAACAAAGTGTCTGCCTAGCGAGTGCAGATAGTATAAAGTGGTCCATCTGTCCTGGCTGCGCTGTGAGAGAATCTAACTAAATGCTATAGCAATGAGATAAGCAACTAAATGCTCTGTCGCCATCATACGATACGATAACAATGTTAGTTCCTCACAACAAATCAAAAATCGTGTCGAAAGGATTAAAGTGCGCCTCGAAGAGGCTATTTTGTACACAATGTTTTCGAATAATTCGTTGTTTTACTTGAGTACGACCTCGGTGGCGTGGCGGGCGAGTGCTCGACTGAGACGCAAGAGGCGCGGGTTCAATTCCCGCTGCGGGAGAAATGTTAGCATGTTCTGCAATTTTTTCTTCTGGTGTTTCAATACTATGTATTATAAGTATGTATTTACGAAAAAAAGTATATAAGTATTCTATCAGCTATCTGACTCCCATAGTACAAGCTTTGCTTAGTTTGGGGCTAGATGGCGCTGTGTGAAATGTCCATAAATATTAGCCTATATTCACTTCCTATTTTATTGTAATTAGGGTTCCAAATCAAAATGGTAAAACCGAAATCTTATAGTGCAACTTTATTCCTCTGTCCGTCTTATAATTCAGGAACTACTGAAGCTATCTACTTGTTTGGAATATTTTTTAATCTTACTAGCATAATAATATAATGTAAAATAAACCTTAAATATTTTTATATCATTGCAGAAATCAAAGAGGGATGCAACATTTCGAACTGACACCATTACATTGCGCTCGAAACTAAAAGATCAATTACTTTAAGACCAAAACCAGTTTGTCTGTTCAAGGCTTTATCATATGAAAATAGTGTGAGTGGGAATATTAATAAAGAAACATGATAGTTTGCATGTGGTTTCTTCGCGGCAAATAACCATAGCCTTCAAATTACACAGTACAGTAGTACCACTAATATTGCGCGCATCGGCAAACTTCGTGCTTTGTATGAAAACCGAATTTGTCCAAATGCAACTAATAGTCAACTAATAATAACTGAACCAACCCTTAAAAAACTAAGTATCTACATAATTATTGTAATATCTCTATAATACATATCATCATCGCGTTAGTTCATATTTCTAGAAGCTGGACGAAAATTGCCGAGGCGCACAGTATATGTGGTACCCCTGTAGGTAAGTGAGTAGGTACGCGCTATGTAGATCGGAGGTGCGACCGTGCGAATGCCCCGCACATTATGCAGGAGTGAAATACTTCGGGATTGAAACAAGCCAACTGGCAGCTAATTTATTCGCCTGACAAACTGACAAACTGACGGCCCGCGACATTTCCGATAGGTGTTGCAGATCAGTCCACTGACAACTCTTTCTACTGAACCTAACTACTGATACTAACGAGCATAGTCACCCCCCACTGCCCCATTCCCATTCCTTCCTTCCAATCCATCCCGGGATAGAAAAAAAAAACAAAAATGGACAAGCCAAAATTTGTTGGCGACCTAGGTGGCGTGGTGGGTGAGTGCTCGGCCAAGACGCAAGAGGTGCAGGTTCAATTCCCGCTACGGGAGAAATGTTTGTATGTTCTGCAAATATTTCTTCCGGGTCTGGCTTTTGTAGTAGGTATGTATTACAAGTATGTATTCAAAAAAATTATGTAAGTATTGTATCAGCCATCTAGTTCCCATAGTACAAGCTTTGCTTAGTTTGGAGCTAGATGGCGCTGTGTGAAATGTCCACAAATATTTTTTTTTTATTTGTCAGGATTTAGCGTTGCTATTTTTGTGCTGGGAAGGTAACTTTCATGATCAAACCGTCTCGTCGTCCAACAGAGTGGGCGGAGATCCCATCACATCAAATTATATACAATTTTATATTATAGGATGGAGATCTAGATATAGGATAGGATGTAGGTGTAGGAATGTCTTTACGCAAACATCTGACTATGTTGATCACGCTTTAGATAATTGCAATGTAGTCCAAACTAACACAATGTTTATTTATAAGTATCTACGTTCGAAAGCAAGGAGACGTAAACAGTACTTTAGCCGATAATGGCCTTTAAGTGTAACAAATCAATCAGACAGTCACACCGTAAATTAAGTTAACTTCAGTGCATTTAAATGAAATGGCCTGGGTTATGTTAAAGGAAACGTAAATTTATTTGTGACGGCTTTTGTGTGATGTTTGATGTGTTTAGAACAAAACTTTTGCGAGCTCTCTTCAGATACCTAATTTCATTTCTAAAAATATTCCCAGGCGTATCCTAGATGGCGTTATACCGGAACACCCGAGATACATACCCCTGAATACTCAACCGCGACTCAGACTTGAGCACGTCTCAACTCACGGTTTTTTGACAGTTTTTGATGAAAATCTGGCAAAAACTCGTCACTTGAGACGTCACTTGCTCAACTCTGAGATGCGTTTGAGTAGGTATTCGGAGGATAGTTATTAAAGTTCAACTAATTGGTCCAATTGTACGATTGATTTCCGGTTTAGGTATAGTCTGTGTCTATGGGATACCACAAGATACATCTTCAATATCAGAATACTTAGATTTTTTGTATATACCTACTGTATATGTGATAATGTTTTAGTAAAATCACTTACCAAGATCTTTACTAGAGACATTAACTGACAGCATCTTTAAATTAACATTTAAAAAAAATCTCCAAGAAAAAGTTATAGCGTTGACGAGTTCTTGAATGATACATTTTAAATGAATTGTGTGTTTATTATTTATTCTTTTATCTGTTTTGACATGTTATTTAGTTTTGTAATTTTGTTTGTTTATTTTGTGTAATAATGCATGCTTGTTTAGCCGTTAATGGAGGACCTTAATTTTATATCTACATTGCTATTTTTACCCATTTTCGCAATAAATTGAAAAAAAAAAAAAAGATGCCTCTATTTGTAAAATGTCATAGTAGACATCCTGTCGGCGACGCTCGCCTCTCCTCTCGACTCTACGCTGTTCATCTTATCTCATTCAATTCTATTCTAAGCGGGTGTCAGGAGGTTACTCAAAACAATATCAATTCTATCAGGTCGTGCATACGGCGATTGTATCGCGACTCGCGGTGCGGGGGAAAGCGATCGTGTCGCGCGATGCAAACGCGCCCTTATTTATGTGAATGCGAATTAAATGCGTCCCATAGCTGTAGTCTGGGACTTCGGTACTTATAGCAAAGTTTCAATAAAAAAAATCGCAACGTGAGATCGCAATTTAGAATTGTAAGAGATTATTGATGTACTGCGGTGTGTATGAGAAAAACTAGTTATTGGTTGTGCTGAGCCGAGTGATAAACTGTTGCAGTATTTATGTAATTTCCGGAGCTAGTACAATGACATCAGCTTGTAGATTCGATTAGAGATTGGCATCAGTGCCTTCGGGTAGAGGCGTGTTCTAATACAGCTCTGCCCATTACAGATCTGGAGCAATTTTTAATCTATTTAATTATCAGCAATCGTCGATATACCTACATATAATCATGTGTCAAGAAAGAGTTTAATCTTCGCTTTGATTCTGATTGTAAGAATTGTTATACCACTACTAGGGGATCTGAATGTGTCACTACTAAATGGTACCTATTTGTAATAGCTTTTTCACTAGTCAAGGACCTGTTGTAAGCAAGTAGAGTACGTATGATCGGATCTGTTGTCTGCGAGTCGCGCGACAATGGACGGGCTTCCTTGTACGCAGTCGGTCGCCGTCGGACAGGCACAAAGCATTAGCACAATAAGGCGGCCATTCACGCCGCGGCCGACACTCTCGCCGCGACACGTGATACACAACCGTTACCTATTTATAGACATCGGCTGTCCCCACAGCACAATGGGGTTGTTATAAACTTTTTTATATAGAAGGAAGCTACCTTAAATTTAGATTTCAACACGAGTCATCATCATCATCTCCTTGCCTTTATTTTAAGTGGGGTCGGCACAACATGTTTTCGTCTTCCATTCCCATCATCTCAGTGTTCACTCTCCTTGTTCATGATTACGAGTAGGATCTTCTATAGAATAATTTAATTTTATCGCTACGAAGGTACTTATTTCAAAGACATAACTAACTGTTCTAAAGCATAGATACCTACATAATCTAGAACACCTCCAGCTTAGCCTTCTCGTAGAAGTGTCGCATGCAAAATTTAATTGAATCGAAAACTCTCACCTGTCAACTCGTGATTCAGGGCGACGAGTGACAGGGCGACGGACGCGAGGCCGTCTGCGCTCTCGACGCGACGCGCCAGCTTGTTCCGCGGCAAATGTGCCAGAGTGGAATCCGGGAGGTGTAGGTACCTGCAATTTAGTGGCATCGATAGTGCCGTAACTAACCGCTGCCAAATCGGGCGACAGCGCCGCTAGGCCGCGCGGCGCGGCGACGGTGGCGTCCCGCAAGACGGATGGGGTGCGCCCTTAATGGGTCGCTTTAGTCGTGAAATGCTAGAACGATTTGTGTGGGAGCGATAGACGGGGTACGGTAATTAGACGTGAGATATCGGCGGTCGCGAAACGCGCCTCCGATCGCTATCGGACGCACCGCCTGAAAGTACGGTGAATGCTACGACATCCTGTGCAACTTTCTAAGCTTCACTGAGTTTGTATGGACAGCGCAGCTATCTCATAGCTCCCGCAGTTGTAACTAGCCTACACGTTTTAGTAAAATAAAAATACGAATCTACAAACGAACTCTATTTACGTTATTTACTCTGTCAATCTTGACTAAGGTGGTTTTAAAACCCTATTTAAATTTTCTCCATCTTCAAAGACAACCGAGTGATCGGTTTAAACGAATTACGAAATTTACAAAGGATATAGTAAGTCATGATTTCTAATCAAGCACTGGATAATTATCCCAAATCATTGAACATAAAAACTGGTTAAGAGGTTATTTATCGAGCCTGAGAAAAGGTTACAATCAAATGCATCTAAATTAAAAGTTTATGGTCCCGCCCACGGTACACGGTACACAGTACGCGGCAGTTTTTCGCCATCATCAAAACCAGAGCTAATTTATCTAACGACCATTATGCTATAACTAGATCAGGGCTGTAATAATTCACATAACTTTCTAGTTTATGTAATTACTATTAGTGCAACTAGTGCATCGCTAAAGTTTCGGCTTTCTTCGGCTTCGGCTTAAATCGAAGACAGAACTTCCTGGATCTCTTAACTAATGTTTATGAGCGTATTAAATTAGATTGCAACAAATGAATGACGTCGTAACACTGAAAAAAAAATACCTAAAAATCATACATAGTCTTTTAGTTCTTATATTTGAATGACTTTACATTGATCGATAGTGTATTAAGTTAAAACTCTCCTTCGGCTTCGGCCCGGCCATCTACGAAAGTATATGATGCTAAAACGGTTTTAGCCTAAACTACAGCTAGACACTAGAACACTAGTCGCGCCATCTACGATATTGTATCATACAAAGACGGCTTCGGCTTCGGCTTCGGCTTCGGCCTCAATTCTTCGGTCTAGCTGCCACCAGAGCACCGGCCGCGCCATCTGGGTCACTTGAGCAACCGTAATAAAACTATCTTCCAAAATGAAGGGCGATAAAAGCTCTTTAATGAGCAATAACGTAGAATAGCTCCACATTACACCAACTAATTGTCAATTAATATGTTATTTCATTGAATACTCGCGCAGTGAGCTGTAGCGACGGCCTCGCGACGAACACGACTGACACGCATGGGAACTTCTTATTTACTTATTCTTACTTCCAATATTTGCATCGCTGAACTACATTCACATTCAAATGATGAAAGGACATACAAAGCAGTTTTTATTTTTGTTTCAACGTCGTCATCATTCTACGAACTAAATAGTTACAGCGTCATAATTTATAAAAATAAAATATTCGTGGTGCGAAATGAAAAATAAATGTTTAATTTGATGGGTTCAAAAAGCAAGCGTTTGTTTCAATGTTCCACCACACATTCACCTCACTATTCTTCAAACTAGTTGAAAATGAAAGCGCAAAGCAATCTATGTATAACCTAGCTATTTATTTTTAGATTATTTCTATAGCATTAGTATCCCTGGGACTCTTCTATTTGCACCAGCCTCGCTCCCACAGTACGTTGACATTTCCGCGCTCTCATTTTTCCAAAGCAGACCAAACTCTCCGAAGGCAATGCCCAAATCTGGATCAGCCTCCCAAATGGGCAGCAAAAGTTCGCGACGTGACGATCGCAGATAGCGCCATAAAGCATGGCTTCCCACCGGTTATTATTAACCACCACATCCATTACCCGCGCCCGCCATTACTGGCTAGTTAGTTCCCGCCAATTACTCAAAGCATCGATATATTTCACAGAATAATTATTAGTCGGCGTCGCGGGCGGGTGCGGAAATGGCTTGTTTGTTTATTACCTAGTTTGGCAATCTCTTCACAGGCATTATATACAAGACGAGCTGTACTGATATATCTACTACCAACATCATTTATAGATACGACAATTTCACTGATTTGCCTACCAAGTTTAATATTGAAATAGGTACTGTTTCAACCTCTGCTGATCGTTCAAGCTGTTGCCTAGGTACCTATTAGGTTTTGCTAGAATTGTTCAATAATAA
The DNA here is from genome assembly GCA_949320045.1 of Scotopteryx bipunctaria. Classification (NCBI taxonomy): domain Eukaryota; kingdom Metazoa; phylum Arthropoda; class Insecta; order Lepidoptera; family Geometridae; genus Scotopteryx; species Scotopteryx bipunctaria. Next base: position 272,024 of record OX439457.1, read on the forward strand.
TTATGACTTCACAATAATTGGAATCAGAAACAACCCTAATGTCTATTTCAGGTATGTTGTTTTGTTGTTGAACACAACAAATTCTTTAAAAAATATGAAAATCAAATAAATTCGAGAGTAAAATTGAGAGACCCCACTAGATTATTACTTCCAATTCGAAAAACTGCTCTAAGTCACAAAAATAGCTACATAATGTGTATTAAAATATTTAATAGGATACCTAGATCAACTAGAGAACTACCATTTAATAAATTTAAAACTAAATTGTATACATGGCTGGTTGACAAATATTTTTATAGTATCAATGAATTATTAAGTTAAAATATATTGTTATAATTTATCAATTAATGCCGGAATTTAAATTTTAATAAGTTGAAATTTTATTGTATTATTTAATTCACAACAATTGTAAACATAAAGTCGTTTTTGCATGCTGGGTTACCTAGCGAAGCGTGTGAATTCAATTTAGATATTTAAGTTCTCTATGTACCACACTTTACGCAAATAAATTATTTCATTTCATTTCATTTCATTTCTATCAATCGATCGCATCAGTTTTGCTGCAACATAGCAACGCAAGAGACGGTCGCATGTCTCTGCACGGACCCTGCGCCGGCGCCGGCGCCGCCAGTACCCCGGTATACCCCGGTACCCTCAGCGATTGACAGTAATGGACAATAAAATTGGTTCAACTAGCATAAATATTACACTGTCTATGAAGATCTCGATTAATGAGGTACATAATAATTATTAAGCCTCAAACTGCAACGCAGGGTAAAACTGTTTTGAGCAAATGCTCCTTAAACTAAGGTAAAATATAATCTCTCTAAAACATTGAAATCACAAAGATCACTTAGAATATTGTTACAAATGGATTCATTGTTTTCTCGCCTATTCCACGCATACTTGATAACCCCGAACCCTACGCACCACGCCTATCCAAATCTAATCTGCGTGTTGTAATATCTGCGATAGGGGATAGGTGTGCGATATGTTGCATATCTTTCGCGGAACGACGAACCCACCCCATTCTGTGGTATCTCGACTTGACAACGGCATGGATAAAGGCCTAGACATGGAGGCTTAGGTAAAGTATTTCTCAAATGCTTTGCGTACTTTGCAGTCACAAAAAGATATACGATTATTCACTCACCTCGAAGTAATTTTTGTAATTTTATAAGTTCTTAATCTGATCACTTATCAGGTAAATAGCCAAGAATCCTTCCGTCATGGCATGGCAACTTTCCTAGCCGAGAGACCCTGATTTCCAAACAATGAAGTTCTCAATATACCATAATATAGTAGAGGAATAATTTCCAACCATCTAGATGAACACATTTTATTTATTTATGTTGAGTATTACATCAATTTGTTTAATCAAATGTCTTCTAGATACACTGCAGCTGAATTCGGGAATGTCATTCTGTAATTTGCATTGGTACCGCTAAAAAGCCGGTTTGGCACCCTGATCCCCCTCGGCCGAGTCGGCTGCAGGTCGTCATGGTGCGAGTTAGCTGCGTCAGGCGGGAGACGTGTATCTCGGCTATAAAACACATGTCGCCGTCAGCGAGACGGACTGCTTTATAATATCCTGCCCGTGGCTCGCTGGGAACAACGGGGCCGACGCCGACGCATCCTAATGCAGGACGCACATGGGCTACAGCTACCCTGACAGTATGCGGTATTTATTCCAACTGGTGTCTGTGTATACTGTCTGGTGACTGGTATCAGTATAATACTCTACTTTGGTGCCGTATTTTTAAGTAACAGGCACACAACCAATAACAAAAACAAACAAAGAAAATAATTTATTGATGAAACATAATGCTATGTACACAAAACATTTTTTGTTTACTAGCCCCACACTAGGATTCCCTGTGTTGTGGAAGCTAGTTTCTTCCAAAATGTACAAAAAACAATAAAATAAAATCCTAGTTTTTTTTATTTTTCTGTACATTAGTTTGTGGGCATGTGTTTATGTCTCAATCTGAAACCACGTACGTATATTTCATAGTTTTTCAACCGCCAACAATTAATTTCCATGAGAACTTTACTAACGCGGATAAGTCACCATCGCCTCGTAGGAAACTGTAGACGTGTGCTCATCACTTTACTTTTAATATCCGATCAAATCGACAGCGTTATGTCGCGATCACAATAAAATGAGGCTTTTATGTCCCTCACGCTGTTATTACACGATCATGATCACGTGACACCTATTTATGGACATTGTGAAATAACTAAGAGTGTAACACGAGTCACCATGAAATGCCCACCATGCGTCCACCATGCCATGCCATGCCACCTGTGAGTCCGCGCGGCACCACGGATCATAATGAGTTTATGGTTATGTGGTAACTGTTAGTGGTTCTGTGGCGCGGGACCTCCCCTTGCGGTTTTTAATTTCCACGTGTTCGACAAGCTAATATTTTGTTCTATGATAAATATCTCATATCTAATTACATCGTGAGAAAAACCGCGACATAGCTACACGCGTACTGTTATATGGACCACGTCTTTCTTGAGAATAAGGCCGACTAAGGTGAGAGGATGGGATGAGCTCGTATCGTCCCAGGCACCACAGCGTCTCGTTAGTAGGCAAAAGTTGCCTCCTGACAACTTTCCACACCATAAATCATCTGTAAATAAATATGAAATACCTGTATTTACTTCATTACAGTTATAAATACCGATGAGCGCTGGTCGTCGTAAAATGTTAAGTGATCATGATGGCGTTCACTCACACTTCATAAAAAGATGATAGTTTTTGTGAAATATTAAATACTAAAGTTCGTGAGTAAATAACTTTATCGTACAAATAGTAGAGATATGCATACTCGTAAAAATATTAAACTGTTGGAACTGTCTTTGGATAGCCCGACCATGTCTTTTGTATTTAATAAATACCTACTGGATTACCAGTACATGTGATAGTTGCAAGTATTAACTTGCCACTATCACATGAAGAATTCGTTTAAACTTCTAATAAACTTAATTTTACCTGCTTGTTATTCAATAATAATCATTACAACGTTTGAGTTGTAATTAATTGTATGCGTTGACCCTCCAAAAGACTTGTAACCAAATTCTTGGATGCCATAACTCGTGGTGATTTCCATAGTTTGTTTGGACAAATCAGAAGATGTCTTGGTAATCGGGACATGGCTTTCCAATCGGGCGGCCATTAGCGGCGAGTAATGGTTGGAGGACACGCGACTGATGGGTGGTCCCGTGTCCACGCCGACAAAGGGGAGAGTAGGCCCTCTCGTCTCGGGGTTCCGTATAGAGCCAGCGGCCTGGTCACTTTGTGTCTAGACTTTCGGAACAAGCGTCACCACACATCGCCACGAAATTGTTTAGAACGTCACTTAACGCATCATTGACACTGCATTTGAATGGCGTTCCATATATTTCGTAGTAGCTCTGTAGCGGCGTCACTGATGCTTGCTTTGACAAGTCGCTGTACGCTCCGTGCAGACATTGGATGTAACTTAATTAACGCATACATTATTTAAGTAGCGTTTAGTGGCCTGGCATTTAGGCTTTAGCTTAGCCAACTCACTTTGCATCCAACGAATTGAATGTAATTTAGAATATAATATAGGTAATAGAAAACCCTTCAGAAAAATTCACATGAATAACCTTTTGTGAAAATGTAAACTGAGGAAATGATTTAGTATACATACGATGGTAGGATTGTGGAATTAAAACCTACTTTCCTCGTATCAAATACCTAGAGTGTGCTAAAGTGTAGATCAATAGTAGAGACAACTTGAAAGCTTTGACAGGAATGTTTCTTACGTTATGTTCCTTTGGTTAATATTCCTCACTAAGAAAATGGCTCTTGTTTTTGGCGTCAACTCATAGAAACCTAGCTTTCGACAATGCTGGGTTTTTATTTTTACAGGGAACCCTAATCAATCTAATCTTTATATTGTCTTAGAGCGCGCGCTTGCGCATGCAACTATCTTCAGTGGGAAATTAAAATTCATTTAAATAATTATTATAGTCGAGATGCCGGAACAGTTAGCTCAGATTATTGTTATTTTATGAAATGCTTTCGGGAAGGCTTCGTTTGGAGCTCGTTTTATGAATTTACGGACGCGCCTTGTCAATTATGACCACATTATGTAAGAGACGATCCCTGACATGATGACGGTGACGTTAAAAAACGTTACGTTGTTTATACATCACTAGCAAATCGGCCCACGACTTTGTCCGCCATCTCTCTTCTTTGGTGCCTCTGCCCTCCCATCCATTCACTTTCATAATCAAGTAAATGACAATATGATAGGTAAATAGTATCAGCTAAAGGTAGGTACCTGATGTGACGGTAGCCAATTCTTGGGAAGCGAGGGTTTAAAGGGCAGTGTACACACGCAGTCAGCGTTGATAAGCTTGAAACAGTTGTAATACTCGTAATACTCGGCGGAATGCGCTCCAACGCCATTGAATATGCATTAACACTCTGAATAAATTGACTGTTTGTTTACAAACACTATTATGCTTAATTTAAAAGCTAAATCTTTATAGTCATAATAATAATGTGCATGTTTTAATTTCTGGTTAAGAACATTGATTTATCAAAAATATATTTTAACTTTTGAGCAATTCTTAATAATAAGTAAAATTGTCCTTATATTTGAGTCAACTTTTGCAGAGAGATATTTTTTTTGTATAATAAACCATAACACGAGTATGTATTTTTTATTCTCGGTGAATTTACAAAATAGTGGAATGATCACACACAAACTCCGTACGCAGGCGAGGCGCACGTCGCCCGCACGTCGCCCGCAAGTCACCCGCACGTCGGCCGCAGTCGCACGTGTTTAGCGTGTAGCCGTTATCTATCTAGGCAAGGAATCCTAGTTCACAGCTAGTTTATCCGAGTGCATGTCGGTAAGTACCCGTGTACCATGTCGGCTGCCTCCTATCGCGTGAGATTCACAGATACCGGCTAAATCTAGATTTATCTCACCAACACTTCCTTACACCAACAACAGGGTATGTTTCATCTTTAGATGCTTACATTTACTCGAATACATTTATGTTGCGAGTGTGGGTTCTATTCTAAAGCTGGGTCTGCATATTATGTACCTACTACGGTAGCTTACATTGCTTAGATACAATAGAGCGACCTCGGTGGCGTGGGGTGCGAGAGTTCAGTTCCCGATTCGGGAGAAATTTTTGTATGTTCTGCAAATATTTCTTCCGGGCCTGGGTGTCGTAGTATTATGTTTTATAAGTATGTATTTACAAAAGAAATGTGTATTCTATCAGCCATCTGGTTCCCATAGTACAATATTTACATAGTTTGGGGCTAGATGGTGTTGTGTGAAATGTCCACAAATATTTATTTTATTTATTGATAGATTAGGTCCTTTTTGGGTGTCAATGTCTCGGCACCAATATGGCAAGTACCTAAACTCTTAACAGGACTTTTTGTGCCGGAACGGTGACAGTCCGATTATGAAACGGAAGAGCGGACAGAGATCCTTAGTCGTTATGTAAGTACACCCTTTAGCGAGGCCATCAAATGGATGGGTGACACTGGCCACGTAGATATATCGCAGTAGGCCTAGGCATCCACGACGGAACATTTTGGGCAACCAGCTAGTAGCAGATTCTAGACTTTTACTATTTTAAACAGCTACAAAAAGATCTGTGGTTAATCTAAATTCCACGTTTGCTCTATCAATAAAGCCTGTTGAGTGCCTTATAAAAACTCTCCCAGAAGCAAGTTAGTGGTCTCTATCACAACCACAGCGCGTTTAGAATTTTATATCCTTCCATAAATGCCCACCCTTTTTATCAACAGCCTTTTACCAACAGAAAATAGCCTCTATAATTCTATAAATAAGGTAGATTGTTGAAATGTCGTTCGAGCAGAGCGCAGTACAATTTGTGGTCAGTAATGAAGTCCGCCGATTGATTCCGATCACGCGTCCTATCGTCTGCGGTTACCATTCACCCGATATCGATGGGTCGAACCTGTGGAAGTCTTTAGATTTAAACCGATTAAACCACAACTTGGATAAATATAAGTTTGCCGGAAACTCATTATTCTTCAACATGTTTTCCTTCACCATTTTAGGCGCAGTTATGAGTGCATATTTTTTTTCTAAAGTCCATTGTTCATAATCATCATCAACATCAGTCCACGTCAGTCTACTGCTGAATATAGGCTTCTCCCATGGCACGCCACTGAGCCGCATCTTCAGTTCTCATATTCCAATCCCAAGTCCATTGTAGCGCTTCCTTAATTCGAACCTACGACGCAAGTTGAGATACCTCCCACAAGGCCAACATGGCTTTAGGTATTATGTAGTAATATTCTATTAGCGGTGGTTTGTGCTAATAGAAGATTGTTTCTCGTGCGCCGCCATTCAAATAAATATACAGCAACAAATAGTAATAGAGGGCCGTTACAATAAATACTTTTTCGTGAAGGGCATCCTCACGGACTGGCTCTTTGGACTCCACAGACTGCTGAGATGCGCAAAGCACGTCACGGCAACACTACTATGTATCAGTAGGTACTTAACTACATTCAATTATATACTTTACACTATCACACTTGGTTATAAATGTGTTTGTTCCAATACATCTTTATAACAGCTAAAATAATTTAGCTGAAACTTGGAATATACATGTTTATCAGGGTAGCCAAGCATGCTAGTTACAAATAAACCAATCATTATATATCTTAGCTGACGAGTGAATCAGTTGTAGCCGGAATCCATGAGTGGTGTGTTCCAGGCACAATCTCTAGTTACAACAAACGTTATACAATGCACAATGAAGCATTAGAGCTCACCTTATAATTGTAATCTCGATCTGGAGATCGATCCGCGGCGCGGGACCGGCACGACAGCCCACAACATGCTGTTTGGACAACGACGACCCTGGCCCGACGCCGACTTTCGGACATTCTACTGAGTGGTAGGCGAAGCGAGTTTGTAAACCAAATTCATCTAGTATGCATCACAATATCAAGCAATACATTTCAAGCATCACATATCACAATATCAAGCAAATAGAAGGTGTTACGGTGTTTGTATAATTTACTTCTTCTGAGCATTGTAACGGTAATTGGCACAAGTTCAAAAATAATTTCTCAACGGTGGATAGTTCGACAAATCAAATAGGTATTAGAAAAGTTGTTGAAACATCTAATGCAATAAAAGAAAATTCAGAATCGCGATCACCAACCCCGTAAGGTTTGCTTCTCCTATAATATAGTTACATAGTTCCTTGAAATAGATAGATACCTACTTTCTTATGTACTAGATTTTTTTAATCGCCTTCGCTCTTGCACACAAACCATAAAGTCAAGTAGAGATCAGCTTTCACTTGTCTGATCTTCGTCTGTCCAAATATTGTCTGATATCAGTGAGCATCTCAAATTGGAAGGTAAAACGAACTAACGATGCGAGGTCGCGCTGTCTAGCTCAGGCCCAAAGGTCCCTGACAATACAAACTCTTTCATCTCGTTATTTTTTGAAAATGCGTCAATTGCATAAATATTGCACTAACTGAATGCCTTTCTTACATTTGTAGGTGAACGGTAGCATAGTAGAAGAAACGGTAGAATAGAATCAGTTTATTTAACATCACAAAACATTAATGAAATTACATCATTCTGAAATTCTTTATTTGCATTTGTAGTCCAATTAATAAAGACCTGCTAGTTTCAAACGAAACCTTCCCTTTAATTCTTCATTTTTATTTCTTGTAATAATTTTTTTTATTGTAAACAATATTCACTAAGATCCTAATTGTAGGTAAATCATAACCATTGGGAGGGGGGGGGGGGGGGGGGGGCGCTGGAACCTGCGATACAGTTTTTAAGTTAACTAAGGCAGTTTTCAACGTGTTCCATTTGTCTCTTTGTAATGTTTTATTATTTTTATCAAATAAATTGTGATTATGTTAAATACTAACTACTACTACGTAAGGTAGGCTTCGTGAACTCATCTCCGTGTGCTTGAGTTCGCGATGTGTGTACGAGAGAGATTTATGTTAATACGGCGGCGCGGGCCGTTAACGTGTCAAAATTGAATATTCGGCTTATTTAGTGCGGCGCGTGACCCCTGGCGATACGCCGTGCTTTATGAGGGAAGCTGGAAGCGATAGAAACCACTTACTAAACTACCAAGTGAAGAAATCGTGGAGTCAATCACGACCAAAACATATTTTATGAAGCATTTCTTTTTTCGGATAATATCTGCAGTGCTATAGCGAATTTCGTTTTTTGAAGTCAATAGCGAAGCTAACAAAAATAACGCTGACTTTCGACCACTTATAGCAATAGCTTGATAATATACTAAAGATCATTTTTTGCATGATCTCCCGACCTTATAGTCAAGTTGAAAGGTTGAAGCCAAGAAAACGTCTACTCCATCTATACCAGTATAACTATAAGTGCATAGTATTACTCCGGTGTCGCGCGGTGGGACATTAGCCGCGGAATGCACGGTCGCGGGTTCAGGGATCACTGGAGTGATGCCATACCACCGATATATGAACAGCTATGTATAAGTAGTCCCATCTAAACGACAACCGTCTTCTAAGAGCCGTGAATGTACAGGTGGAGAAGAAGTTTATGGACACCCATCGATACAACAAATGTTCGAAGGCTATATTGAAGAGTGTTTCATTAACATGTTAATATTCACTTTTGAAGCAAAGGGTCAATATGTGTCTCGATATTCCTGCCTACTGCCACTTCTATAAAGGGACCGTCATTGACGGTACAAAAAGGCAAAGCAAAAGTTCTGTCAAAAGTTTGTTTGTCAAAGCCTTGCTTTTTTGTAACGATGACGGTCTGGCGCGGAACGGGATAGTGGGTGAAGACCATAAAATAGCTTTTTCTATACTCTAACCAAACTCAATTCAATCAGCTGATAGCGGGTGAAAGATTGCTTATTATTTAGGTTAGCTCGTGCCTGCAACTTATGTACCTACCTATTATAGTGATTGACGCACATAACATTAATACCTACTCCTGTTGGAGGATTGGCGTACATCACTACCTACCTATCTCATCAAGTCAGTCAGAAAAATAAGGGAAAGTTAAGTTTCTTCAAAAATAATAAAAAATGCCAATGTAATCAATTTTTACCTTGGAAAAACGTTTAGTTTTGTCTATCTTTCATGGTGTCGAGAAATATTTATTCGATTTATTTTAGTTTTGAAATGAAACTAGAATTTACGGACGCTATATCATCATCATCATCATCATCCCTGCCCTTATCCCACTCTATGTGGGGTCGGCACAGCATGATCCTTGGATCACTTTACGGACGCTTTAATATAGTAAAAAATAGTTAGAAACAGTGTTAAGGGCGCTCTCTGATTGAAGCCTCGCTAGCGGGACTTACTATCATAAATACTCATATTATTTGTATGAAACCGCGGTTTTATTTATATTATTTGTTATTATTTTGTACAAAATTGTGCTCTTTCATTCGTTTCTGCGATAGATTACGATTTTTATCGCCAATAAACATAATGTTATTACTAAATTTTTAGGAAATATCTGATACGATGTATCGCGCTTTAGAAGCAATTTTATTGTAGCTTGAATTAAATAATTGTATTATTAAGTTGGTGTATTAACTGGTGTACATTGGACATTTTATTAGAGCACGCGTATTTAACTAGATTTTTAGGTAAATGTATCCTTAAGATACGTTGTGTAAATTAAAATCCTAGTAGTTTATTGCATTAAAAAAATTCCTTTTGTTGTGGAATACACAAAATGTAACGCAAAACCCGACACTAATTTATACCATGTTCGTAAAGTAAAGATTTTAATGTTATTGTAGTTTGTTTTTGTAAATAAGTTGATTCAATAAATAAATAAAGTACTCACATTCTCCTAAGTCTCCTCTCAGAGCAGCAGAGGTTATTGCAAAAGAAAGAAAATGCTCTTCAATTTATTTACAAAGATCTTGATAAAACATTTTCAATTATCCAAAAGGCTTTATTCAATTAGGTGAGACGAACTAGGAAGTTAGACTATTAATAAGCTCTCCCGATTCAATTAAAAGATAATAAGTGCGAGCGAAGCCGGGCGCGGCTCGCTAGCGGGGTTAATGAAATGACCTGGCGGTGTTCACGCCGGAGCCCGCTTGTAAACACTAATGTACCTACCTACCTACGAGTACCGACAGTATGGAAAGTACCTACGCAAAGCAAGACCCGTTATGGTTTATTCATGATGTCCATTGCAGTGTCTGCGTGATGAGGACACCGAGGAATCAAACTGTAGTATGCCCGTCGGAAACAGTATCATTCAGTAGTAGCCAACTCTGGTAGTGGAACTTTTAGGCCATGGATTTTTGTTATTTCGATAATTTAATCAGTTGTTCAACTCTTTATTCAGTCCGAACAGTCCACTCCTCCATGTCGCTGGGCGGCCAGCGAGCCTCAGTTGAACCTCAGCACACGTGTATATACACACATCAACATTGTCTAGGGATATTCAACATTTTGTTGATTTTTACAAAAACTGAAAATAATTTCTTAAGAGAACTAGGTATGGCAAGAATCTTTATTTTGTGTTGTTTTTAATAGAGTAAGTGCGCCAATTATGGACCACCATAAGGATTTTGTCCAATAAAACTCAGAATTTTAAAGTTTAATCAGCCTTATATATTTTAAACAGTTCGATAATTATTTGGTATCAAAAACGATTAATAAAATTCTTAAAAAACATCAACATCTTCGAAATAATCAACATTTTCTAAAATTTGTCATTTTTGTGAATTTGCAAAAAGCGTACAGAATATGGACCACATGGTTTCAGATATGGACCATAGTTAAACTAGTCGTGTTACCTAAAATTGAATCAGTCAATTTTATTAGGGTTAAACTAATCATTGGTACACAATTCGCACACATAGAAATCAAGCATAATCTTCTATGCCAGCACACTCTTCATGAGCCCATTGCCTTCAAGATGCACATTGAATCCATTTCTCTCCATGAACGTCGATGATTTGAGATCTTTCTTTTCTTTTGGGCTATTTTCTTTGGTTTCTTTGTTGTATGGTCTTTTCTTTAGTTATAGATGCACTCCTAAAACATTAAAATTAAAATAAGTGATTTTTTGTACTAAGAACTACTAGTCCATATTTAAAACATGCTGGTGGTCCATATTACAATACATATTACATTTATAGGTTAATATTGTTGTTCAGAAAATTATAAAAACTATTGTATATTGCAACTTAAAATGAATAATTGTAAAATAACTCACCTTTCCCCTTGTTTGATCCACTTACACAAAGAGTAATATTTGTTGAAATTATGAGCTTACGAAGTTAGCTAAGAAATTACATCGCGCATTGATAAAAACGAAAAATGGCTCCTGTGAATATGTGCGCGCTCTCTGCCGTCCTGCAAAAGGTTGGCGAGCTGTTGGAGGGCTGAAATTTAGTGTGCGCTGACCAATGGCTCGATACAAAGGACGTTCTTTGAGAAAAGCCGGTAGTCCATATTATAGAACCAGTCCATAATTGGCGCACTAACTCTAATATTAAAATACAACTGTTTGATAATATTTTTTAATGAAAATTAGAGTAGGAATAAAAAATCGAAAAATCAGAAAATTTACAAGGTTCGATAAATTGTGTTAAAACTATTTTTACGTTGCCATGACTTTATAAAATTACATTTTTACAATTTAATAATCGGTGTTGCCTTCTCTAACGTTGATAACACATCTGCACCGGTTATTCAAACTCAAAATTAGGGTGTTAAAGTCTCGTTGGGGTATGCGATCCCATGTTCGTTTTAAATGGCAAAAAAGTTGGTCTTCTGTGGTCAAATTTGCTGAAAGCCATTCGCTGCAACATGTCCCAAACGTGTTCAATTGGGTTTAAGTCTGGTGACTGTGCAGGCCAGTCCAAAACCGCGACATCATGTTCCTGAAGGGCAGCTGATACCAATCTCGCTGTGTGTGGAGGGGCATTATCATGCATGAGCTGAAATTCCTGGCCAATTTGGACTTTGTGAGGGTTGATCACAGGCTCTACGACCTCGTTCTGGTATTTTAGTGCAGTCATGCTGCCTCTTATCCAAACGAGCTCGGTTCGCGCGCCAATACGAATCCCCGCCCAAACCATGATTGTCCCACCTTGGTACGAATGGACCTCTTGTGGATGCTGGAGTCGACTTTCTCTGCCTGGAACTCTCCAAACACGTGTTCTTCGTGAATCGGGGTGGAATCCAAACCGAGACTCATCAGTAAAGAGAACCATTGTCCATTGGCCGTTGTTCCATAACAAATGTTCTTGAGCCCAAAGAAGTCGCCTTCCGCGATTGCCCCGTCGTAGAGCTGGAACACGAAGCGGTCTACGAGAATGAAGATCGACTTCATGTAGCCTTCTTCTGACGGTTTGGTCGCTAACTGACAGCTGATGGTCTAACTGAAGCCTTTGCACTAGCTGCTTTGCTGTGAGATTGGGTTCCCTCCTGGCGGAATTTTGGAGAAAACGATCCTGTCTTGGGGTGGTAACTCGTTTTTTTCCAGTGTGGCGCTCTCTTACATCTCCAGTAATACGAAAACGTGACCATAATCGAGAAATAACGTTTTGATTAGTGTTTAGGGTATTGGCAACCATGCGTTGGATGGCACTGGCTTGTAACATGCCTATCGCTCTTATCATTTCTTCTCTGCTTAAATATCGCCGTTCCATGACATTACGAATATCACAAGATCCGTTAAAATTAAAAATGACATAGAAAACACTTATTGATAATTAAATAAAAGTTAATTAATCTAAGGCAAAATAACCGTTGTTAAATTTAAATCGGAGTTCCCATTCTATCTATGGTTTATTGCGTTCTATTTTTTTACTTTTTACGAATTTTGAAAATGGAACAAAAGAGGTTTAATTCCATATATAAACTTTTTCTAAAAAGCAAATAGTTTATAAGCAAATCATTTCGAAATGGAATATCCCTAGGCAATGTTGATGTGTGTATATTTCAAGTTTCAGCCAAACCCGTTCCGCCGTCACGGCGTGACTGAAGCACAAACATCGTCACATCGTCACAAACTTTCACATGGATGAGACGCCATTATTGTGCATGTTATCATCATCGTTATTTAATTTATCCTGAAGAAGTCCTCTAGGTATACTTTCTTCTCCAGCATACTTTCAGAACGATTCTGTGCTGATGCACCGTCCAACTAGTAGGTATAAATAAGCTCAAAATAATCTCAGAACATTCAGAGAAAGCATTGCAATTATCGGGTACTTAAGCGAGTGCCTAGTTTAGTTAACTGCTCGCCTCCCAGTGACCACTAGGGCTCCGGCCACGATTCTCCTGTTTTAATAGTTCTTGGCACTGCAGTTAATAGCCAACCGAGGAGCTACGAGCAAAACTTGGAAAATGGTCGACGGTAACGGTTTGTAAGTGTTACTGCAAATGGCTATCCGTGTTAGTATCTACCATTTGGACGCTGTATTGCACGTATAAAAGTAAATTAAGTAGAAGTGCAGTATATTTTTTTAATAAATACTGGGCTTTCGTAAATAGACACAAGAAATTATGGACTGATTTTTATCTGTTAAAAAACACTAACTAGAGCTGACCTCTACAAGTCATAAACGTCAAATAATTCAGGGGCGTGCAGTGCGCTGCGCGCGCATAATTTCCCTAATCAATTTAAATTTTCTAGTAGCACGCGTTAAGCAATAACATTCCATTCGGCTTTATTAATATTACGGAATAAAAATGTTTAAAATACGACATGTGTGTTGTGTCCAAATATTAACATAACACGAGAGCCATCGTGGAACAATTCGATAAATCTACCATTCTTGCAGCAAGCGGCCACAGCGGGGGGAGAAAAGCTGCTTCACTTTTATCAGTACCCGAAAGATATCCCAACACAAACACAAATTGTGTTAACATAATAAACATGTCCCATAGTAAATGAAGGATCCCTAATCACTGTGTTTCAGAAGGCAATGGTTTACAAACGTCTTATTCTTTTCATGAGACAGTACAACAATTAGGCGTCATTGATTGTAGGCGTCATTGATTGGAGTTACTTCGAAGCAACGCAGTTTTTCTTCAGGCTCCGGAGTGCCCCGGCTGTTGGGAGGGCGCTGGCGCGTGAGTGGTCGGTAACAATTAGTTGTGGAATCAGCGTGCAGTAACGAATGGCCCCGCGGTACTGCTCGTAGTACTACCGCAGCCAGCAGATAACAAGCGCAGTATATTCCACGTTTTGTCGTCGCCACTTACCGTGCTTTATGGATTGCATTCTACTTAATTATCTTTTAATTTATAGAGGAACCTTTGTTTAAATGTTTGTCTAATGTCGCCGCAGCGTTCGAGTTGTTTATATGAAAGTATTGTGACAGAACAAAAAGAATAATGTCGCAGAAGAAAATTCTTTTAGCTCGGAGAAAATGGTTTATAATATGTAGTAGTTCTATTTACTATCATGATAGAATTAGCAAGATTATTCATTAAGTGCGAATCAATTGATATTGAACATCACTTTAGTACCTTTGGACAAGTTATTCCCTGTTTTGCATCTTCCACGCTTGGTCGCGTTACGAAGAGATGTAAATGCAACGTAGATTTAAGACATGTCCAAGTGATCCCAGTGATTTTACGGAATAAAAAAATTTTACTTTGACTTTGACTTTACATTGGTTCGTTTTATCTACTGCCAATAAACCCCAGGAAGGAGGAACAAAGCTCTCGCCTGTTTATTCCAGACACGTTAAATTTCAGCTGCAGTAATCAGTCATCAAAAATCTAGAACAAATCATATTCTCAAGATAGTTGGTTGAGGTCATGCGTTTAGAAAGTCTTATCACAATTAAGTACGTGAGCGCACTGGCGGGGAGCCGCGCGCTGCATACGAACTGCCAGTAATGCCGTAAGGGGAGCAGGGGACTGGAGCACAGGCTTCCTTACTACTTAAGACTATAGGAATGCCTCGCAAGAGCTAAGATCCAGTTGCCCCACGGATGTTGCAACACGGTCGAAACGTCAGAAAAAATAACAAGGAAAACTATCGTCAAAGGGTGGCTAGATATACAGGCCAGTCAATCAAAGTCAAAAATGAATCAAAAAAATAAACTAAAGTCACAAGGATCATTTTGAAACTTCCGCTACTGCTTAACGCGGCAAGCTTATAAGGTTCGAACTACTTTTCCCGCCTGAAAACTGCCCATTCTGAAAGCCGCTTTACAATAACAGCCGGAAAATAACATCTAAAATAACTCAAAGTATTGTAGTGCTGAGATGCGATCATCGCTCAAACCACGATTTATGCATTGAGGCGACACGTCGCCACCGACGCGGCCGCACGCGACCCGCATCGCTTAGCGGAGGCTGTGCCCACGGGGCTTAGCCTGCCGGACTAGCGGCGCCGTCATCTTCCGCCCGTCGCATAACCATTTACCGTACCATAGCTGTTGCGATCTTCTCAGAAAACTCGCTATACGTTTTGTAAGAAATTGCTTAACGTGATCATGACCTGCCTTTGACGTTGTCAATATAAATGGATCTGAATGAGCGCTGAATATCATAGAAGCAAGCTGTTCCAAATAGAAATTTATCTAATGTTTGTCTATAGGTCTGCTACGGCAGTTTTATGACGGTCACGGTAATAGCAAAATCAAGGCTTTAGTTGAAGTTGGTACAGTTAAAGATGAGTTGTATGATACATTTCATATTTAAAGAGTGCCTAGAATTCTAATTAGGTGGATGAAGAAAATCTTGCACAATTTGACAAAAAATGCAAATGTTTATAAATGTTGTTCCAAAAGCCCGAAAACTGCATAAGAATTTAGATTCCGGCTGCGTTTGCGTCTCGCCATTAAAAAGATTCGCGCCAATAAAGTGTTGCCGGAACCGATACAAATAACAGCAAGTTACGAGTGATACCGCGATTCGATCGTGACCCCTTACTCACCAAGAAGACGTGCTGGAAATGCGATGCGATTGGTACTTGTTGAAAAAAATACATTGAATGCAATTTTCGCTCGGTATCGACTTAATTTTCCAGCCCGTTTAAATAAGTCAGATTAGACAAGTTTACGCAGTGACGCCATTTTCCGTTTGTGGAGTAGTCGCTTAGTGAATAAGCGGCCGATGCCAATGTATCGAGTTAATTGCCTCGATTTCATGTTTATTGTAATTGCGTGTAATTGATACTTCGTTTGTTGCGGGTATTTACGCGCGGCGGCAGCGGCCACGCTCTACACTGCCGCATAGTGCCGTGCGGCGGCGGACGGGCCGCATACCTACATCGATCAGACACAATTTACTTAATATAGTGCGTGACTTACTAATTATTCTTCTGTATTTCCTGTTGCTAGACTAGGGCTTAACAAAATAGATTAGTTATCGATAAAAAGTAAGTAAGTTCGTATGAGCTAGTAGCCAACTCTTAAGTATCGATAATTCCTGAAGTTATATTGCATTCGGGTCTCTGCTTTTTCACAGAGACGTTCTGTGTTCCAAGGACAATCGGACATGCCATCCATCACATTGTCTATCGTGTAATTACTCCGAGACTGTCCAATTACCAAGCGAGCTTACAACGAGCCCGTATTAATACGTATTTACCGGCGATTTGATCAAAACGCGCGTCCGCCCGCCTCGGCGCGCCAGCTACGAATGACCGCCATATTTCTTTCTGTAAAAGGATCGGCTCATGCGTCAAAGGCATATTGGCAGAGAAAACTGGATCCACGCTGGGTTGTTGATGAATAGTTTCAACTATAGTTAATGATTTAATATTCTACATCTTTATCATGTCTTTGTAAATAGTCATCGCACTTTGAAATGGTCTAAAGCAAGGGATTTAAAATGAAAGCCATGGTGGGCAGGAAATTTAATGTATGGTAAAGAACAGTACAAAACAATACAAAACAACCTCAAGGTAGAGAAAGCCCGTGGATCCCACCTGTTCTAAGCGTTCAGTTGTGAGCCCGAGAGCCTCTTCTGAATAAACAACCATCCAGTTTGTCATCGCTGCACTAAACAAACATTCATCTCGAGAAGTTACAAAAACAATGATCTCACCCAACTCAATCTAAACCTTGTATCACCCGCATAGGGTTTAAGATCGTGCGGCAGGTGCCGGTGAGCCGACTGTACATCCGTGGGCGAGTGTCCACACACTCTGTTTGCATTGTGATGTTTGTGGCTAAACGTGTTAAACGACTATTAGACTCATTCCGTTTTATGACCACAATTGAATGCAGGAAAAGGAATCCACTTCTGAGGTAGATCAAAATGCTTTTAATTATTTTAGTTTTATGACGGAACGAATTAGAAGCTCATAACACAAAGGAAATTGTCGTAATAAATACTCTGAATTATAGGCTTTCTCTACCGTTTAGAGAGGTTAATAGTTTTAAGTAGTTTCTAATTGACACGCCTCGTGGCGCAGCTTGCTTTATTTTAGGTACCTACATACATAGGTACTCCATACATAAAGCGGCTGTGGTAAGTGAACTTCTAGATACATTCGATTTGGATCGGATCTGTCTAGGAACATAAAAAGATAGATATAATTAGAGCCGAACTGTTTTCACGTCGAAGACTTCAACGCGCTCGCTCGCGCCTGTAAGTACCTAATCGTTTTTGGTAAAGATGATTTCCACTAGAAATTATTTTAAGGTCTTGTTTTTATTAAGCTATTATTATCATTATCATCATCATCGATATCCTCCATGCTTGATCATTTAACATAACAACACAAAATAATATGATCCTTGTCATTTATTAGATTTCTTTTAATTTACACATTGACTAAGAGCCCTTTCTCCTTCAAATGCTACTTTAACTTACTTCGATAGACGAACGTCGATTGCCAATGGTCATTTTAAAATGCAGCGAAACTAGCTCGGCGTTCCATTTGCTCTCTTTGTTGCGAAGAACAAAAGCAATTAATTCTGTAAGTCGACTCTTGCGCAAGGCGACCGATCGCAAGCGCGTTCTGCAATAAAGGTACCTATTAGCCTGGGTTATTACGTTGCAAAAAGTAATGCAGAAAGCAAATAAAGTAGAGTACCCAGACCCACCTCCCATTCCAACTTCATCAAGCTGAAAAAATTAGTTCGATATTATATTATATCTTTGTTTACAATAAAATTCTACTATGCCTGTACAATCGTACAGTGAGCGCGTTCAAATCTTTTGTATAAAAATTGCAACTATCTTTTTCATAAATAAAATATTTTAACAGGTGAAATAAACTCTTAGATACCCAGCAGTGCATGAAGTCAGGCTGTGTGTGGATGATGATGAAAAACAAGAACACCAAAAGTATTCAGTCACAAAACCTTAACATTCCAGTAACATGATCTCTTTACCAGACCCCAGGGTAATCAGGTCACGCTCATTGTTCTGGCGGCGCAGGCAAGCCATCGTCTGCCGCGGCCAATGGCGGTCCTCGACCACGCCCACCGCCCCCCGCCCCCCGCCCCCCGGTGAACGGTGAAGGGTGGTGACAGTTGACCTAACAAACTAAGGTTACCTACCTACCTTCTAAACTTGGACCACAAGTCGCCGGAATTGAAGGACCCGAGTAGAAGCTATAATATTACGGCGGTGGACGGAATCAAGTCGGAACTATTAAGAAGAACAGAGCAAATAACCAACAGGGAAATGTCTAGATTTTCTTGTCAGGAAAAACAATCCTAGTAAATTAAAATGTAGTAAAATATTTTACAATATGAAACCTACTGACAGCAAGGACGCGTTAATATGAACGTTTAGTGTTTAAAATCTTTTGAAATGTGAAGCCAATAATCAACCGATCTCTTTGGTGTTTAATATCTTAAGTTTGCACTACAAAGTTCCGCAAAAACCGGCTGCTTGTGACTCTCCAAGACAAGCCCCGCCAGGTCTCTCGGAGCCCTACGCCACGTGACGCGCGATCGCACTGCGATGGAGCACCGCCGCAGCAGCACGCTCGTCAGATAGCGATGCTAATGTATGAGCTTCAACAATTATGGTATATACATACACAGTTACTTTCGACTGTTAGGAACACTGGATGGTATCTGATGTAGACCTTGGTATCTTGATTACCAAAATGTCAAAAACAAGTGGTGAGGCTGAGGGTAGGTACTGTTAGAAACTAATCATGGCTCGCTCGTTTATAGTTGAAAATGGTGACAAACTGAGTAATCTAGCCGGATTGCTGGCCTGTTAGAAAAATATCTAGTATTGAAAGGAAAATGTTATTCAAATGCATTCTTGTGCATTGGTAGGTACACTAGCCAATTTTTATCAAAGTTAAAAGGCCCAACCCAACTGAGTAGGCAAGATCATAAACGAAGGCGAATAATTTACAAAACAATTACATCATAGTTATAGGTTACCGTGTTGTTGTCCAGTGTGTCTTTAGATTTCTCCTTAGGTACATACTAAGTATGTGCACGCGATTTTATTTATGAAGTGTGTAGAAGCCCCTCGGCACGAGAGGCGAGGCGGGAGGCGGGCTGCTATCTCCGGCTCCATTAAAACAAACGTTCGCGGCTGTTGCGCGTCATATCTCCGATCGCCGATCAAGGTGTTGCAATCTACACTCGTTTGTTGCAATTTCCTCAACAATCTTGGACTACCTTGGAACCTTCTACAACGGAGATGTAGCGTTGTTTATTACCTCTGACGTTTTATCGAATATTGCGATCACGATTTTACACATCCGTTAAAATGTCGGCGGTGCCAGAAACTCTGACTTCAGGTATTCTCCGCTAAATTGGAATCATTTTGTTACAGTCGCAACTTTCTAGGAAATTCTAGTTTGAGTGTTTGAGTGGTATAAATTCACACCGTTCGTAAAGAGGGCTAACGAGTGTGGTATCGGGATCTCCTGGCGTAGCGGTGGTATCGCGGGATCGAGACTGTAAATAAGGGACAAACGATCTCAGAGCACGCCACTGGACAAAGGCGTGTCGGTAGCGGGAGTGCATCGTCTAGTACAGGAGCCAGTGGCGATTTTGACAAATTACCTGATTTACTGAATTTCATTATTTTCCTGTTTATTGCTTATCGATGTTGCTTGAACTCTCCATAATTGGGCAGAAATTTAATTATTTTCGTTATAGAGACTTTTAAGATCGGGAAACACTATCTTTGTTATCGTAACGCATGCGTCAAACCAAATAGCATAACTTCATTAACCTTAGGGTCTTCAGACGCAATTGGCACGATCCTCGCTAAAACACAGCTAATTCAAATCCCGTTCGGAACATCGTTTTGCATTTGAAATGAATCGTTATGGGCTCGTACCCCGCGCCGCGCCACGCCGCGCTGGGTGCGCTAGATTCGTGACCGCGCTGCAATTGCCCGTCACGGCGGCCTGCGCCCCGACATGCCATCGCGGCGGTTATTTATGAGAGCCGGGCACTCTGCTCCCTGCCCCGTGCCCCGTGCCGTGCAACCGTGAGCCTGCCGACTCCATCATGCAGCTAAACATGAGACTCTCAAAGATCCTTCAAAAAATTTTCAACGCCTAAACTGGAAAACTATTCACCCGACAAGATTGTAGGTATATTTGCTATTTCATTTTCAATTATATCTAAAAGTGTTAGGTAATATATCTCTTCCAGAATTTATCTTTAGTGTATACCTACATATCTGCTGAAAATTCGGCTATTTCAGCACATAAAAAAAAATTAAAAATAGCAGATGTGTCGATTTTTACATGCCATGTCATTTCGACTGATCAAAGGTTAAAAGACATTGCGAGCGTATTTAGCCGAACTTTCGGGGCCGTACTTTCAACAGATGTGTCGCGACACCACTAAAAAGAAACATCATTGAGTGTCGATCCACCTGTCATTATTTTTGGTGTTATAAACAAACACCTACGTGCCTGGCTATTATTGGGAGAATGAAGATGATTCCCAGAAGAAATTCTTAAATAAACATCCTGCAAAAATGGACAGTCTGTTTTATGCAGGTAAGTTTGATGGTCACCACAGCGGGCGCAGGCGCGGCCGGCAATCTATCTGTCATGGATATGGCTCATTGTGAACATTTTTACATCCTGCCCCCGATGCATCTTCCATTTGCCGAGGTTATTGTTCGAACGATATTTTGCAAAGCTTCGAGTGATTGGTGGATCTTAGTCATGAATCATTGTCGTCTATATTTAGGTAATCCTAGAGTCTTGGCCAGTATTTTATCTCCGTCATTGTCTCCTTTGTTCTTCATAATAACGTCCTCCACCACTTCTCCCTTCAAAAGCCGGATCGTAATAGGGCGCGCGACGGTCCCGTTACAGAAGGGAGTAGTGAGCAGAGGCACTTTTACGTTTATACCCGTCTGTGGAAAAAAGGAGTGTTGTGTTTGACCTGTATGTATGTCTGTCTCTGAGTTCCCTCGAACTACTAAACGGCTGAACCGATTTTTATAAATAATATGTTGTTAGATTCGTCTTTATTGTGCGAGTGTCACTGGGTATATTAATACTATAAAAAAATCAAAATTAAATAATTTTAAAGGTGATTCCAAAAATATATGTTTACAACTTATGTAATTTGGAATGAGAAAATAAACAAAAACAATCCCGATTCTCAGAAGGGTTTTAATTTTTTTCAATAAATACTAAACCTATTTTCTACGGATTCCGGAACCAGTGTTTAATAGGGTTAAATACGTCTAAGAGAGAGTTATTTTGATTTAATTAAATAAATCCCTACCTAAGTACTCTATCTAGCTATAACTACCAATCTATCTAATTGTAAGTACAAGTAAATGCAGTCAGCCGAGATAAACGGCGAGGAGCCGAGCTTTTACTCACGACTCGGAAATAGCCTCGTATTTTTGATTCACTCATGCCAATCCGAGAACCTATAAGTCCTTTGTGAATTACGACAATAGTTTCTCTATTATAATATCCACATCGGATCGTAAACCAGGGCACCTATCATCTACCTCCGTAATAACAGAACCTAGGTATCTCTATAATAATGTACATAAACAAACTAGCTATTAGTCAGCTTTTTTAACCAGTATGACGACCTCGGTGGCGTAGCGGGTGAATGCTCGGCTGAGACACAAGACGCGCGGGTTCGATTCCTGCTAAGGAATAAATGTTTGCAAGTTCTGCAAATATTTCTTCCGGGTCTGGGTGTTGTAACATTATGTATTAAAAAAAAGTGCATAAGTATTCTATCAGCCATCTGGTTCCCATAGCACAAGCTTTGCTTAGTTTGGGGCTAGATGGCGCTGTGTAAAATGTCCACAAATATTTATTATTATTTATTTGGTATCGTCGTACAGTCAGGGTCTCCCGCCTTATCTCTCGCTCCATCATGGTATCTTCCCCGTTCTCGGCATAAAAAAAGCATAGCAAAACCGTAAAATACTTACTTCAACCAAAAGCTTTTGTAGGGGTCTCCATTCTACTAGATTACCTCGCTCCGTAGGTAACCGAACTGCCACTGTTCCAGCTCATAAAATCAAAGGAAAGTCGAGCCAACTTTCGAGTTAACTTTGCTAGAAGTAAACAATTCGATGTGGTGATTTAACGGCGAGCTTCAATTACGCCCTAGTTCCTCGCGTTTACAACGCTGTGCCAATTGTGGTAATCATGGTAATGGGCGAGACCTCCCATCATCATACCTAGTTAAGCATTCCTTTAAAGTAGGACCTACGAGATAGTTAAGTAGCTATATGTTCTGAATAAGCCACAGGGGTAGACTGGTAAATAAATATACAAAATGGCTATCGTATCAACTCCATAGGCCATAGGCCAATGCATGCGATACAACACGCAGCAAATGAGGTCCACTCATGCGACACAACACTAACTTCTATAGGTACCTACTTACCTACACTTAAAGGCCTTCGCCTACTACCCCGTTCCGTAACCGGGCCATCACCATTCTGGTACAAAAAAGCAAAGCAAGAGGTCAGGTTAAATGTCATACGTCAGTCAAAGACTGGTCCGACCAAAAGTCCGGTCAAAGTCCAGCGACATCTCAAAATACCCAGGTATTTTGAGATGTCGCCGGTCCTACAACCTGCCTCACGGTACGTCTGTGGAACAGGGTAGTCTGCAGAGATCCTAACGGTAGTTAACTATCTCCACATCTACTAACTTAATTTTCGCGCTGTTGTCTTATCTAATGCTGTAGTTTCCATCGACAGAGCTCCTAAAATGGCGGAAAGGAACTAACGAACGAGGTGGTTAAGATAACCGCGGAGATATGGACCAATATCCCGGGGAACATAATAACCACTTAGCGAGCTAGCGACACACCACGCACCACGCTTATCTTACCAATGTCTATGAGAGAAATAGATCAATAAAATGACCACCGATTCTTTGTAAACATTTAACTACTACTTAGTCTGAAAAATTAGAAAGGTGATACCCACCTAAAGCCTTGCAGTTAGGTAAATTAAAAAGTTCTGGATGTCGATGAGAAATGTTATTTAGAATAGGTACCTACCTACATAGACTAGGTATACTAAGTATTAATTTACATCATTTCTAGATGACAACTTGGAATGGCAACTCACATAAGTAAGTTATGCATAGAGCCTCTTCCAAGTGGTAAGTAGCTTTCCTAGTGTGTCGCTACACTTAGTACGTAGGTACTCTTGCAAGTAATAAGCTCTAGTCGGAGCGGCTAGTCTAATTAACCTAGACCAGTTCGCGGAAGGAGCCGAGTAGGACCGTGACACGACGCCGTTACGGATCGAGGCCCACCGCGCAGCCCCAGGATCTAAAGATAACCCCTCTACAGTGAGAAGCCGCGGACGTTATTTGTTTTAGGTGCAGATTCAGATTGCACTGTGTACATTCCAAATCACTGATTTGGTTAAGGCGGGCAGGCCTCTCTGCGAGTGCGCTTACTAATTGCACGTTCGATGTCTCCGTGCGCTGAATCCCCAGTCGTGAAGTTGCGCGGACTCTGACAAGGAGATCATTGCTCTTCGTTTGAAATTCAGATAGAATCTAGCTTGAATTATTGAAAATCTTAGCCCCAATCAATCCGAAAGACCGCGTTCGCGTGTCCGGCGCCGGCTCTTGGTCACGACGCTCGTTACCGCCACATCTGACTTTTTGATTCCTTCCAGCCCTCACTCCTCGGGCCCTCAGCAAGTGTGAAATAATGAGACGCCGTGACAATAGTAACAGATGTAGCCGATTTGTCGATACGTTAGGGACACGCGAGCCGTCCGCCGCGGTGGATGTGGCGTAATGGCGTGAACCCGCTCGTTACGGCAACAAACGACCGCAGCCCGTAGTCAAATGGCTACACGGACCGTGTAAACTGAGCCCTGATCGATGGCACTCCTCAAAGCGGCTCCGAAGGCGTGTGAATGTCTCCGCGACACTTCAAACTGTTACCTCGAAATTTATCGGATGAACAAGCATTCAAACTCTTCCAATTTATTTTTAATAGCTCACCGAGAGATTTATTTCCATATCTCACAAAAAACGCGATAAAACAAAATTAAATTTATTAATCCTCTAATTTATCGTACAGTAGCTATCATTCAAATTCCAATTCGACACGATCGCGGCACTCATAACGGTAGCGATAAAAATCGTTTACGATAATCGCTCTCGGTGATCCATCCATCGGAAATAATGAATGAATGGTAATCGATCCGATTTCACGCGGCGATGCGCGATTCAAATCGCCCCACGGCAATGAATAAAAAACAAATTCGCGAGGGGCCAACCGATGGGCGACAATTGATAAAAGGGCAAACTTTAATAGAATACCCACATGGCGCTTAGATAAACAACAAGAGCTATTTAATCGTATTTTTGCGGGAACTCAGACAATGGGCACTTGCGCAGCTGACTATAAAAAAGTCGAGTATTCCATCGACCCTTCGTGATCAGGGCACGATAATTTCGTGGGTTAGAATAATAATGTTGACAGAAGTGCCCAATCCGCAGTCTGTGCACGTCCATAATGTTTCATTGTTCTTGTAAATAAACTTACTTAAGATACATCGCTTCAACTTTTTGAGAGATGGACAACACTTGATTCAGTGAACAAATCAGACTTTTATTTCTACTTTGGAAACAATTGTTCTTTTGAATTCTAAAAATTGTACAATAAATGCGGCCTTGCTCGTAGATTAGATGCTCATAGATTTTCGTTGAATCTACATCTATATTCTAATGCCTAGATAAGGATCTCGGCATTAGAATAGAAACCTACAAAACTCTCCAAACACGGCTATCTCGTTTGAATTGTTTTCGCCTCGAGAAACAATAGGATTCTATTACCGACACGTTGTTCCTTGGAATAATGAAACAAATCACCTTACAAATTAGTCCCGCGCTGGCCGTACAAAGCCCGAATCGTGTCGTCGAAGATAGGGCCGCCCCGCGACTTCTGACCCGCAGCGCAGGATCGCTTCATTACCAAGTATACTCCGTACTCTCTTAGGGTCGGACTAAATTAAAACGTATTGTTTATCTATTTCATTGATTTAATAGACATGTAGGATTACATATACATACTCTCATCATAAAACTATATAATATGCATTATACTCCAGCTAATGTGAATCCTAACAGTGAATTGGTGAACAAACAACAAATATAAATATATGGCGGTTGCACGGACCACTACTCGTTGACAACTCTAGGTATCTAGGACTTTTATTATTATTCATCACTTTCGAAGCCTTGAGCCTCAGATTGAAAGGCCCTTTGTGAAAAGTTATATTGATTTTTAATCTGTTTAACTTAGACCCACGATAACGTTCGAATGTTACCTGGACACAAACCAGTCATAGTATGATATTCCAGATATCAATTTATAATCAATTTATATTCCAAGTTCCACCTAAATCGGTTCGTCGTAAGATTCGTTTTGAATTTCAATATTTATTCCCTAGTGTTCCCAAAAACTAGTGTAATTCGTGCAAATCCAACAGACCTCAACAATACCTGTGTTAGCTACAGTTAACGCAACTAGATAAATATACAATACGAAACACACGCCCTGCGAGGTACACTTTACAACACTCAAGTATTTGGAGATTCTTACAACAGATCTTAATTAAATAACACAAATTCTAAAGCGCCAATACAAAATATTCTTAATAACGGTGGTAATAGTACCCTGTGGGCTTAGCGATTAGCCTGAGAAAAAAAAAACATAATATGCAACTTTTTGAAAAATAATTTAAGTATAATGAAAAGAAGCTATGATTAGGTGTTCGCCCACTATCCCATTCCGTTCCTAAACAAAGTCATACAATTTTTTTGCATTGGCGGATTAGAGGGCGAAAACTCTTGTCATTACAATCATAATAAGCATAGCCGATGAAGCTCTCCCTTTTCCCAGTAACATAAGAGCACCGAATAGAACAATATAAAAGGTGCAAGTGTACCCCGCAGCGAGGTACTCGGCAAGACAAGAGGCTTTCAGCCGCTCGGCTCCTCTTTGGCCAGGACGCCTCTCTGAAGCGATTGCTCTTGAAGCAACAATATTAGTACAAAATTAATTATGCACTTATTTATCGGAAATCTTCGTAAAATATGAATAAATGAATTTACTCGGACGCAATGGTTGACAGTTCGACTTAAAATATTCCGCCGCTTATTAAAGTTTCATGCAATTCAGCGTGATTCAACGTAGAAATATCCAAACATCCGCTTTAATAATTTTAGTAAGATCGTCAATTTTATGCGGTGTTCACATTGTACACTAGAACGAACAAATAGCGTTCGTTGGTATTATCATCTAATTAATTTCAATTTGTGTTACATTTACGAAGATTCCAGATAAATGACAAAAACGAATGTGCTATGTTTGACACAGGACATCATGGTGTACAATAAAATATAAATAGGTAAATACATTATTAATTTATAAAATATATCGTTAGAAAATCATAGAGAATAGCGTGATATGTTGAGTTACAGCTAGCGTAGGGTCTGTTCACACCGCACTGTCTGTTCAAACTTTTGAACAAAAAATATGATTCGTAGAGCAAGTTGCAGTTTTGGATGGTTGAACGAGCGATGCTGGCAATGGGGTGTGAACAAACCCTCACTGTTACAAAATGGCATCGAATAGCGTTACTGTATGTTCGATTCATTATCAAATGGACAAGCGAGCGAATGCAGCGGCAGACCGCGCTCGTACACACTTTCAAATCTTTTGTTTAGTTTTGATTGATTTTTAGAAAGATGAAGTCACCTGTCTCACTCATCAGCCATGACAATGAAGGAGATAGATAAATTCTCTACTTTCAAAATCAATTTATATGATCTTAAAGTAAGTCAGTTTGAACGTAGACTAAGTGTTGTTACGACGAGTGCGGTCAATTAAATCGCACAAACCTATGTACAAGCTTCTTATGACCTGTTCAAATCACAATGACCGGTCAGTGCCAGTGAAGCAAAAGTGGAGGGTACATATATTTTGTAAGAGATTCTTGACGTGCGGTCTGACCGATCAATGTTCACAATGATTCGGCTATACCACAAGACAAACACCAATTAGTTCTTCAGTCTTGTGGTAAGACTGTTTTTAATTGATTTGGCACAGTTGGTGACAGACAACACTAAAAGATTAAAAACATATTTTTTTTTTTCCCAGTTTCAGAGATATATTTATCATCATGCTGGACGTTTGGGGGTAGGCAGAGGTCTAGAAGTGGGGTTGAAGTTCTGTCACCATTGTATACACTGACTATGACGACGAGCTACTTCTGCAGTGTTGTTGGTTGCAAGCAACGCAGGTCGACATAGAGAGTGCAAGTGTTCACTTACAAATACGATAGCTGTTTATACATTGCAATGCAAATACCTGGGCTTTATTCATTCCTGTTTGTCCTTTCCCAATCTAATATTAATAGACAATTATAAAGTTTCCATCCATAACGTTTTCAATACGGCAGGTAGATGGAATTTCACAATGCTAATGTATAAGCAGCCATGTGGAAATAGCTCTGTAAACTCTTTTATATAATCTTTTATATACGAGTGCTCTTTCTATTTATATTCTATTTATATAGCTTTGGTGCGGTTTGTACGAGTATATTTACACACAGCGACTGCAACGCTCAGTTACTACATAACTTGTACTTCTAATTAACAGCTATGTAACAATTTATAAATAATTAAAATAAAATTGTAAACTCTCAAAAAAATAAAATAAACGTTCTTTCAAAAATGTTTTCCTACATTTAGTTTTTTTTAATAAAAGAGGTCGGCAAATGAGAGCACCTTGTGCAATTTGGAAATCAATTGGTACGCAACACAATAACAGCTACGTTAGGCCGTTGACAGACGGGACGACTTTTCTCCCAGAATTACGCGAGATAGCACACACGATTTTACTAAACCACGTACGTCTTTTATTTCGAAACAATATTTAAAAGTGAATGTTTAATTCGTTGAACGTGTTTTTACTGAAACTCGCGTAATAGGGCGCCTTTTGTCACTCCTCTGACAGACGGACCACATACAGCTGCTGAGACTTTATTCTACATACACATGTATTTTGAAGCGTAATTTGCTAAACACAATGAAACTACTCAGAATTATGATGATAATGTACTTCGAGCCCTACACGGCGTTTGTATCTACGAGACAAAGGCTTGTGGCGTTTGCGACACGCGCTAAATTTTCCGCCGCACGACAAAACACCCGCAAACAAGGTCAGCTGTTTGGTCGCGCTTCAGCGGCGCTATCATACACCCACACACGCATACGAACGATAAAAAACACATCGTGAACAACACACAACTATGAATTATGTTCGAATAAATAATAACATTTGTATGGCGCGACGAGTCGCTCTACGGATGCTCCCGCGGCGCGACTTTCGACTAGAGTCGCGCCGTGAGGGGGAGGCTGTATTCTCATATGCGAGGCGACACAGCGATAATCTTACGTCTAATATTCCACTATGCACTAGGTATATTTTTTTATTTTTTAGTACGGTTCACATCAAAAATTATTTTTGCACATACATTTAACTTACGCTAGTAACGGCCAGAATTATTTAGTTACACAATACATAAAATTAGAGCTGTTTCTTGCAAAACTGTCCTGCTGAATCAAACGCCATATCAGATACGATTTGATCATTCGTTTGTTTGTTACTTTGGTCAGATTATTTTCGGCAGTTTTGCAACAACGCCCATAACATTTACAACGTTTTGAAAAATCGATGAAAATCCTTCCTCTGCCCTCGGCCAGCAGAGCGCTGAACGCGGCGGATGGACTCCGCCGCGCCCGAGCCAGCGCACTCTGCGACCGGTCGCGCGCCGCGACTCTAACACTTCCATAACAAAAGCCCTGATCGCAAAATCATTACCTTCACATCAAAATTAATACAAATCAAAAACGACGACACATAAAATATATGTCAAAAATACATAACATTTCAATACGGGAACACGAACAGAGATTTTAATATTTATTTATAATATATTTTATTATATTTATTATACACTAACAACTACATAAAGCATTACATTTGTGCATAGATCTCTCCGCTGGCGACACGTTTCCGCGACCAACGCGCGACCGACGCACGACTGTCGCGCGACAGACACACGACCGACACGCGGGCACAACCGGCGGACACAGCGCACAAACAACAACTCTCACTAGAAATTATACTACTTCATAAACTATATTTATGACAAACTTAACACCTTTGGTATTTCACTACGACTAACCAAATAATACTCGTTAAAAATACTGCCGCGAACTGCAGCAAACAAACCGATTATAAATAATAAATAAGTAAAAAATATTTGATTGGTTAAGGTCGTTAATATTGTACTCACAGTACGAAAATAAATTCTAAAAATGATTAAAAATAACTAGAAATTAAATGAATAATCTCATCATAGGGGGTTACGTTAGGCCGATGCTACACTGCGCATTTTTTTCGACCTACCCTCACACAAGTGTGAAGTTACATAATTATGGACAAAGCGCCATTTTGTCTTACTTTTACCAATACAAAATGGCGTCGTCACTTTTTAGATTATACAGGTTCAAAGTGACGAAATGAACGTATTTAGTTCGCAGTGTAACCCGGCGTATGTCGAATAGTCGAAATACTGCAGAACATACGAAAATAATACTTAGCGAGAAATGTATGAGTATTGGAAGAAATGCTTCGCATAACGCAACACAACGCGGGACTAGAAGCGGGGTAATCTGTGCCTTGTTAACACCGTTATAGGAACCAACTTCGTTTGGTACGCTTTTCTTAGCACTGACACTCATTTATCTGCGGAACAAATATTCAACATGCCATATTTATGGTTTCCCGTTCAACATTTTCTTTATTTTTACATTTATTTTATTCATAACGCATGCCTGCCTGTGGCTTCGCTCGTTGAGAACCAGAATAAAATGTAACCTTAGGTTATTCGAGGTCACGAATTATGTTCAATCCACATCCAAATTCGTTCAGACGCTAACGCTACAAACATCCAATTCATTTCATTAGTAGGTTTTTTGTTAATGGCAATCGAGTGTGCGTCAAATTACTAGTTATTAACATTATTTTTCTGCATTTTTCTCTATCAATGCTAAGAAAAGCATGCTTCCAAATAAAACCGTCAATTGCCTATTCCATGACCGCCAAAGCACCGTACGGTGTAACAAAAGTATCCTCCTCTGTCTGCCGCACACAGCGGCAACCTCGCACACACGCTACTTGGGGTTTACCATCCGAGTGCTGCCCGCTGCACGAACTGGCAACACCTCGACAATATACACTTTGTCAATATTTACAACAACTTCTCATCTGGATAAATACATAATTCTATGACAACTTTTAAATATCAGAATCTGCGGTGAAGTATTACAGTATAAATATATTTATTTGATTTAATTTATTACGTTTGTGGGTATTTACCTTCTAATCCAAACCATTGGCTTCAACTTTAAAGCTGAGCTGATGACTGGCTAGTGTTGGTCATTCGGACAGAACGTCATAAGTACATAATCCTTTTAAAATAAACTATCTTTTGGCATCTACAGTACTGGAGGTAATCGCAACGTTTCTTATTCTATGAAGCTGTGACTACTACGCAAATTACAACTTTACGACACTGGGATACGTTATATATTTGATTGAGAAGTGGAATTATGCTAGTTCTAGACTCATTCTATACATTCTATCCCGATCGCTCCGAAGATTCTAATCCTTGATCTCTTTTATTAACTGAAAACTTAACAAACTAGCACAGAATCTAGAACTAGCTTATTTTATTGTGATATTTAGAAATATAGTTCACTACGCTTGTAACACGGTCTATAACATTTCAGCTCCATTACTGTAATCAGTACAATCTATACTCAACTTTACGTGCTTAAAATACGGTTGCTTTTTAAACATTCACCTATCAGCGCACTCAGTACTAGACTTAACTGTGCTATAAATACGTGGTATTTTCACTTGGATCGTGATGCTAAACAAAACGCTGGTAACTAAGAGACTCGGAGGCTCCTTATCCTAACCTACAGACATACAAAACATAATAATACTCGCATAGTCGTGTAGTGACTAGACTGATGGCATTGCACTTACGTTTACATTATCTATGGCGCCGGCAGACGTCTCCATGGATCTTCTATTTTTCTAGAACCTTCTAGAAAAGTAGAACACTTGCTTATAGAGAAGCTTATTTTTTTGTTGTTTCCAATAGTATTTTTTCTATAAAACGTTTGGAATTCGACGGAAACTGAAATTTACAAGCATTTCGAAATGCCTCGGATTCGGGGCTGACATCTACCGGCGTGCCGCATTCAAACCAATTTAGGCTTCAAAACTCCAACCGCTGCCGCTATTCCGGTGAACGAGATTCAACTCTACCAGCCAGACATAAGGTCCACCACTCACAGTTCTTCAAAACGAATCCCTCCCAACTATTTAAACTTTAAAATACACCTCACTGAACGACCAAGTTCGTACGCCGTCTGGTCACGTTCACCTTTTGAGACGGGAACGTTGCCATTTGAACCTTATCGTCCTCCGAATGGTGTAGGACAATAACCCTTACGTCTCGAAGCTAGGGTTGAGAGTCGTCTGGCGTGGGCAGCGCGGCGGGAGGCGGCTAGTTGGGCGGGCGCTCGGCCGTCAGCGCCGCGGGGTTGAAGTCCTTGTTCACGAACGAGAAGCCGCGGAACTCCTCCTGCAAGATATCGTACTTTAATATAACTCATAAATCAGTTAAAAAAATAACACTCAACAGGAGGGAGAGAACCAGGGTGAGAGCACTGGAAGTGATCTCGTCTTCCGATTTTAAGGAAGGAAAACATCGTGAAAAACTGGAACCGAGAAAACAGGAGAGGTTTTGGATCAGTGGCTGGGTTGAGGGTTCTGGCTTGCCGAATGCGGATCCCTGGAGGGCGGCGACACTTGTAGCAAGTGTCGCCATAGCACGTGAGCATCTTCATTTTTTTACTTGTTAATAAAAGAAAGCTAGTAACCTGGTTGATAGTGCGCACGACGTCACTGGGCACGGGCGTGAGCACGGGTTCCTCCTTGGTGAACTCTGCGTCGAAGTTGGCCGCCTCGCGCTTGCTCTTCTGAAACAAAGCGCCGGTCAGTGGGGACTAGCGTACAGATGTGTACAGCGTTTGTATGTGTGTGTGTGTGTGTGTGTGTGTGTGTGTGTGTGTGTGTGTATGGGTGTGTGCCGGTGGGAAAATCTACTGTACCCAATTTAAAAAACGTCCCGAGTTCTACAGCGTCCATGCAAAAAAGTTATCTCCTACCTGACGCTGTATAAGTCATCAAGTATAGATGTTAAACAGCCTTGGATTAATTAGTGTGTATGTGTGAGTGAGTGCAGAGTGTAATAGGTTGTGAGTTCCGTTGGTTAAATGCCTCTCCAATATACTATTAGGACGAACTATTCTGTGCTAAGATTTAACTTTATTTCAGACAACTCTATGGAAGATAATATTCGTGTAATTTGTGGCTGTGTTTTTATTAGAGATTAGCAAATGGATATCCGTGGTGTTCGTCTGCCCCTATGGGACAGGCGTGACATGTGAGTCAGCGGGCAGCAGTGAGGGGCGCCGTGCGGCGGAGTGTACGTACGACTTTGGGCCTGAAGGGCGGGCGCAGGCGGCGCTGCGCGAGCGCGTCCCAGTCCATGTCGCGGAAGAAGGCGTGCGCGCGGATGCCCGCCGCGCCGCCGCACACGCCCAGCCGCCGCGCCGGCGACTTCGTCATGAACCCTGCAACACAAGCGGCGTGTCACCGGCCTCTACCAACATCACTCATCAACCCTGCAACAGCAATCTGCCTGTACCAATACCACGCCCACCGGAGCCAGAGCCAGCACAGAGCTCGGCCCGAACGCGACAGTCGAACCCACGCACAATTGTAGCCAGTCTGTGGCAACGCTATGCAAGAAGCACGATGTCTACCTTTGAGGATGGCGCAGGCGTCCTTGGACAGCCACACAGGGTAGAGCACGTCGTCGTGCAGGATGCTCTCGAAGAGGTCGTCCTCGTTGTCGGCCTCGAAGGGCGGCTGCCCCGCCAGCATCTCGTACAGCAGCACGCCCAGCGCCCACCAGTCTACCGACGGACCGTACTCCAGCTCCTGCAGGATCTGCACACAACAACACAGTCACACACCTTGTCGGATCATTTCTATAACTAGTATATGATATTCGACAACTTACCTCAGGAGCGATATAATCGGGAGTGCCGCAAAAAGTCGTCGTGGTGGCGCCCTCTGAAACAAACCACCACCTCAATCAATATCCCCTCTATTGCTCAGCGCATAGAGCGTACAATCGCTTGTGAGCCCTCAGATCTCATAATCTTATAGTCACGGGGCAACTCTGCTTAAAGCGACATAAAAACGCTCTTGCAGCTTCCCTCCAGCGCTTTTTCTCGTCATCGGGCAACGAAATAAAACTACCTGTAATGAAGTAGCGTAGAACATGCAATTTTCTGGTCTACGATTTCACAGAAGTTCACTTTAACTATTTCCTATTGACTTTGCTCACACTATGCAGGTGGGACAGGAACTTGAATTGCATCGGACGTGGGCCCTATCAGTGCGCCGCAGTACAGAGTCGTAGTCGCACAAGAAAAGAGAGAAACATTGTGACGCGAGCATAGCCGATAGCGTGCGCATCCAAAGCCGTAGTGGAATCGCAACATGAACTTGAGATAATTAATGAGCGGAGTAAACACTGGACGTTCACCTATTCAGTGGAATGTTTGAATGAAGAGTATGTCTCACCGATGATGCCCTCCTTGCACATGCCGAAGTCCGCCAGCTTGCAGTGTCCCTCGGAGTCGAGCAGGATGTTGTCGAGCTTGAGGTCGCGGTAGATGACGCCGTGCGCGTGCAGGAACTGCAGCGCCAGAGTCACCTCCGCCGCGTAGAACCTGCAGAAAAAACCACGCGTGCTATACAGCCCCTCACCCAGATCAGCAGTCTTCATATTAGAAATAGCTAACAAAGTTGCATCGTGTGCCACCGCTGAAACAGGACAGCGGCGAGCGGGGAGCGGGGGACGAAGAGGCCGATGGGCGTCGACCTGCACCGGCCTACACTCCACTCATAATCACAGACCTTAATATGCGCGCATTCTTATTTTATTTTTTACTTAATATGGATCACCGACGAAAGTTACACAAACTTGCTGAACTTATTTACTATTATTATTGGAATCTTACGTCCACATATTATAGCAGTGCTCCACTGCTCTTTCATTTCTATCACCTGAGAAGAAGAAGAATTGAAGGTATGAGGTGCGTACCTGGCCCGTGGCTCGTCGAACTTCCTGGCGCGCTGGATCTGGAACATGAGATCGCCGCCGTCCACGTACTCCATCACGAAGAACAGCCGGTCGCGGGTCTGCAACCAACAAATCATACATTACACTATGCAAATAATGGCTTTTTGAACAGGAGATTTTAATGTAACGAGAATCGGAGATTTCCCTACTTTCAGTATAATTTCCAATTACTTTGGATGACGCTTGTCTATGGAAAGTGTAAGAGGAAACGGGTAATCCTGCAGTGGCTGAAGTCACGTGATGAGGTCCAAAGAGCGGGAGAAAAGGAGAGAGAGATAGGGAGGGAGGAAGAAAGATGTAGGGAGGTAGAGTGAGATATAGACAGAGTGTCACCTGGAAGGCGGAGTGCAGCGCCGTGAGGAAGGGGTGCCTGGCGGCCAGCGCCAGCACGCGCCGCTCCGTCAGCGTGCACTCCACGTCGTCGTCCTGGATGATGGCGTCCTTCTTTAGCACCTTCACCGCGTACACCTGCAAACGGACAACCCGCGTCTCATCCACTGGACCCCGAGGCACTCCCCGTGTCCTCGATAGCTGCGTCCTGACCGATCGAGGCAATCGCTCGTTCAGTCGGGACCTGCATCGCCCGCGGCAAGCGCACAAACTACGGGTGACGCACGTTCTAACTAAACGAGCATTGCCTCGTGCTGTTGCTTCGTGAGGCTGCGGTAATTCAGTATGCAGCTATTGGACGACACGACACGAAACGGCACCGGCAACGATACCGACAAAAATGAACGACACGACAACGACACCTACATTCTTAATTGACACCGACACGACACGGCATCGCTGGGGACTCAGCGGAACGCACAGGGGGGCTCTGGTCACGCCATACTCACGCACGCATGCAACCTTAATGTGGTACACTACATATGCATCCGGGTCGACACGTGTGGAACACTTGCTGTCGACGACATGCTGGTGCAGTGTGCATTCATGATAGCAAAGGAAGAAATCGTATTAACTTTTATTCCACAGGCCATTTTTTAGTAATTCTGAGTTAGGTAAGCTATAAGGCTAGGATGTGCTCCTGATTGTTACCTTCCTGACATTTTATCAATCATCTTAGAATTTCAGCTTTTTAGGAACCAACTAGATACGACTTAGTTTCAATAAGTTCACTACTGAGTTCCACTAAGTGCGATGGATATCTTGCGACTGCCTAGGCTCTCGCGATTATTTTGATGGCTTCGACGATTTGTCACAGGATACAAGAGATAAATAAATAAATATTTGTGGACATTTGATACAGCGCCATCTAACCCCAAACTAAGCAAAGCTTGCACTATGGGAACCAGATGGCTGATAAAATACATAAATACTTTTTTTGTAAATATATACTTATAATACATAACTAGTAATACATAATGCTACAATACCCAGACCCGGAAGAAATAGTCGCAGAACATACAAACATTTCTCCCGTAGCGGGAATCGAAACCGCGCCTCTTACGTCGCAGCCGGGCACTCGCCCGCAACGCCACCGAGGTCGTCGGATAGACGCAAAGCATGGACCTTCACTAAAAGTGCAACCGCATTATATGGGGGTAGGAAGGGTTACCTCGTCGGTGCCCTTCTTCTCGGCCAGCATGACCTTCCCGAAGGAGCCCTTGCCCAGCACCTTGATGAAGGTGAAGTCGTCCAGCGTCACCTTGTCGCGCGCCGTCGCCGTCGCGCCCGTCAGCTCGCCACCTGCGCACCAACGTCACGTCTACACTCTATTCATGCATCGCCGACCAACGTCACCACTATACCATACATAGACTTGCAATAACTACATTCCAGCGTTTCTCGCAAAAAGATTTAAAATCCTGTGAGTATTATTATCGTATCAGTACGCCATCATGTAATTATGTAAGGCTATCATCAGTCTATGTATTTATATTGGTCCATCAAGTCTTCCTTCCTATATTTGCAAGAAGTTGGGCGGACTGGAGCAATGTTATAAGAGGAATAAAGCACAATAATTTACCCCCGGATCTCATTCCCCAACATTTTTATAACAAGTTTTCGGAGTTAATCGACTAGAAATATAGGACCGAAGAAGTTTAAATAGAGGCCCTCATGTTACACTATTTAAATACTAAACCTGGATAAACATCATTGCTAATCTCCACTTACAAAAAGAAACTGAAGATTTATAGGAGGTATATAAAGAGCACTTACCTATTTACCCCACTTATCATGCATTTATCACGCCTTTCTCATCATCATCTCCTTGATTACAACAATAACCAGACACCAACATTTATACGTATATGAAAGCACCTTCACCTATTTCAGAGTATAAGTGATTACCTGGGCAGGTGAAGATCTCCTCCAAGTCGTCCCAGTGCGAGCGCCACTCCGGGCGCGCGCGCAAACCTAGCGAGAGCGCGGGGAACACTACCTCTACAACACCAACGCAAAACATACAGGGTCAAACATAACGAGGGCTAACATAACGGGGGTCAAACGTTATGGGGGCAAACATAAGGAAGATACTAACCAAGGATAAATTAAAGGGAGTCAAAATAAAACGAAATACATATAGGGTTAAACAAAGTGGGGTCAAAAGAAAATATATATGTATGAGTGTTAAATGATATGAACATAACAACATAGAATTAAGGCAAAATATACGAGACAAAAATAAAGGAATATAACAAAAAAAGGGGACAAAATAATTTGAAATAAATCAATAAACTAATCAACAACAGGACGAAGCCATCTTGACTTTCACGGCAAACATATAGAGTTGGAGTAATAACGCACCTTTGTCATCGTGCCTGTCGTCCTTGGAGTCGGAGTCGCCCGACGACAGGTCTGAGTTGCCCTCCATCATCGAAGGGTTAAGGTACTGAAATCAGACGAAAACGCGTTAAACAGACGATCTAACACAAGAGAGGAACAAACGGATCAACAAGACATTTGTGAGTACTGGTGATCTAGTTGGTAGTGACCCCACCTTCCGATCCTAAGGTCGTGGATTCAAATCCGGTCCTGTACCAATGGATTTTTCTGTGCCAAAAATTTATGTGCACTATACCAGTCTCTATAACGGTGAAGGAAAACATCATGAGGAAACCCGCGGCTTAGTCAGCTTCGCACGTATTGACTATGTCGTTCCTGTGGACAAGGCCGACTAAGCTGAGAGGATGGAATAGGTGCTCGGCAAGCCTACTCCATCTTAATTCGTTCCAAGCACTACAACGTCCCGTTTGTGAAGGTAAAAAGTTGCCTCCTGACGCTGTATAAATCATCTATAGACTTATAGATGGTAAAAGGCCTTTGTGTAGTACCTTGGAGGCTCTGGGGCGCGGGTTCTTGTCTGGCGAGATGCCCATCTCGTTGAGGATGTCGGCCATCATCTTGGTGTTGATGCCGCAGTTGTTGGCCACGTTCTTCTGGCAGCGCTTGTGCACGTTCATCGAACACACTGAAATACAACACAACACAGTTTTAACATCATAATCATCTTCTTACACTTCATATGAGATCGGCAGAGCATGTCCTCTTATTCCATTCCCTTGTACCGGCCATAATCTCTGTACTCACTTTCTTAGCCATATATTTTGTCTATCACTACCTCTTACAGTGGGACTGTAAGATTTTCAATTGACATTGTTTTCATTATGAATTTTAAAGCTGCCCCTTCTCGCTACCCTTTGCGACGTCCTTGTTCGGAAGAAGTATTTGTAGAACATGCACAACGCAGCACCTATCTTATCTCAGGCGGACACCTCGATATAAAAGGTGAAGTTTGAAGATGTTTAAGAGAGGTGGTATAAAGGTACCTTCACACTGCAGGCCCTGCTTGATGAGTCCGTAGAGCAGCGAGCCGCAGTGGTCGCAGAAGGTGAAGCGCTTGTAGGAGTGCACCACGAACCGATGCGGCACGTTCACGTTGAACCGCTGCCCCGACGACACCGCCACGCCGCCCGCCTGCTGCTGCAACACGCACGCGACCGCTCATACCACTTCTTACAAACCAGTGTGGTGAAAGGATTTAAAGTGCCCCTCGAAGGCTCCTTTCGTACTCGTAACTAGTCGTAACACATGTTTTCAAACTTTTACGACATGCCGAGGAAACCCTCAAGAT
This sequence comes from Scotopteryx bipunctaria, assembly GCA_949320045.1. Classification (NCBI taxonomy): domain Eukaryota; kingdom Metazoa; phylum Arthropoda; class Insecta; order Lepidoptera; family Geometridae; genus Scotopteryx; species Scotopteryx bipunctaria. The sequence continues at coordinate 310,905 of OX439457.1, forward strand.
GTTTGAATTAACCGTTTGAGAGTTACCTACTTGTAGCGCACGCACATACATTTTTCGAAAACAATTGATGCACGACCGGATTTAAACCCGCGTTCCGATCCAAAGATCGTGCCTTTGGGTGAGTAGGCGGGGTCACTACCACTAGACCACCAGTGCTCTCAACCACTACTACCTGTGTTACAGCTTCTTGTTGCTGTCAAGTTTCACAAACAGTATTTCGTGCTGCCACCAACCACTTACACAGCCTTACTATAATTAATATTGGTTGGTACATACTCTTACCTCTTCCTTCATGCCAGGACACTTGGTCACCACCAGAGAGTGACAGCGCTTGTGAACCACGCATGTGCACACTGCAACAGAACATTATTACAATCATTATTCTAATGTACTAACAAATAACTAAAAACAAAGTTCAACGAAGGTAATATACGTTTGAAACTAAAACTCACCTTGACATTGATAGCCCTGCTTGCCGAGACCCCTGAAAACAAATGAAATGTTATTAAAATATGTGTCAAGTGCACGAAAGGAGCCTTTGAGGCGCACTTTAATCCTTTCACCACACGACTAGATAGATTAGTTTGAATAGCTATATGTAATTTCAAAACTATTTGACCAACTGATGCATGTGAAGAGCGAAGCGAATCGCTTTTGCATCGCATGCGAGAGATGCGATTGTTAGCTCGGTTTGCTGGCTATTTAGAATGGCGAACAAAGCAAGTCTCTTCATTTTCTTTTTCAAATAAGAAACTGGCCTAATTGGCTCGTCAGGAGGCTTGGAAATGTGTAACTCAACAAGTTGACTCAAATTCATGGGTCGAACATGAGTTTTATTTCCACGGAGTGCCGGCCCCCTCGGAACTTGTTGCTACTCACCAGATGAACTCCCGGCAGTGGCTGCAGAAGGTGGGCTGTCGCAGGAAGGTGGCCATGAACTTGTGTCCGTTGACCTGGTGCACGCGGCGGCGCATGGCCCCGCGGCGGCGCGCGAAGCCCGCGCCCTCCTTGAACTCCTTGCGGGCGCCGCCGCCCGACCCGCCCGACCCCCGGCATACCTCGCCCCCGCCTGTACACCAAACCGCATCCTTCCTGAGCCTATAGCCACGCCAGCTCTAATGATGTCTCTAGATGCTACAAATATATAGGGTTGATAGCAATAACGATCTCTAAGGAACGTAGCAATTGTTTATCTGTACCCCACACATTTTTAGCAGTAGCATCTAGGGACTTCGTTGGCTTGGCTAGAGGCTCTAATCTCATCTCACTTTGCCTTATCCTTTACTGAAAGTACAGATATGTAGTAGCTACCCAGAAAATGCACCCTTAGGATGTTAAGGCGGAGTTTGTGTTGACAGTACACAGGATTAGTTTGCCTTCGTTATATTGGATCAACTATAATTCCTAACTGGAACCCACATTTACGTCTTGAATCTGCGATGCGGCGATCCTTGCGGCGTGCTCGACCCATAGCGGTATGATCTAAGTTAAAACTACAGCGCGGTTAAAAGACACCCAGAGTTTTTGATACGATAAAAGTGACTAAATAGACTGCTAAATTCCAAATGAAAGAACATAGAAGCTGCACATTTGATAAGGAACAAGAAGTATCGACAAACCATAAATTAAATGGAACCAATTGCATTCAATACAGGTCAAACTACATACATTAGCTTCCTTCTACTTGGTAACCCCGACAAAAATCCCCAATCATAGAACTATTGTTTTATAAAAACAGAGTAGCCATTTTTTTATCATAAACTATAATCAAGACATTATGTCTTACTGTGATATATTTTTATTAAACAAAACATACAATAAAACATCCACTCAGTACAAAGCGAGCATGAACCCCACATACTAAACACACCATACACATAAGGTGCATCCCACTCTATAACATATGTGTGTGATACTAAACTTCTGTATGGTGTTTTGATGTTTAAACTGAGCCATTTACTTGTTCAGTGGTAAATACCCAAACTTATATGTTATGTTTGCATTTTCTAATTGTTTCTTATAAATGTTTATAAGAATAGATTGTAGAACCAAGTCTATACAAGCATCATAATTAAATTACAGTTCAAACCAATGTAAGAGCACTGACCTTGAGAGTTCCATTTGAGATCTATTTTCAGATGCAATTTTCCTTGAGGCTCCAGGTCAACCTAGAATGTAAATTGTTATCTGCAATTGCTTATCAGCTCGGCCTTAGGTTCAAACCAAATAACCACAAGCTTCAGATTGCCTTTATACAATACACATTTGTGAATTTCAAACTTAAAGAGAAATGCTTACTGAAGGGTGTGATGATGTGTATTGTGAGAACCTTTCAAACTCTGATAAGAACTTAATTAGATTAATATCTGATTATACAAAACCTTACAGGTTCTTAATATGAATATTATTAAATAAATATGGAAATCAGGGAGAATAAAACAGATTGCCAAAAGACACTCAAAATATCCAAAAACCAATACCTACAAATCCCTTAAAAATATTTTTTTTTATAATAAAACAAATTAACATCTTCCTACCCATGTCTCATTTAGCATACAATACAATAACAGGAAAATCATTGTATTTCCTTGTTATGGAATGCAAATATAACTATGTCTGTTAATCAATTTTATTAATAGATTAAAATTATAACCACATTTGAAGCTAGAGATAAAAAGTCGGACATTTTAAATTAAGTTTTGATTCATCTGAAAGTAATTGGGAAGCTCTGATTCAGTGAATGATATGAAATTGCAACACATTCTCTTTGAATAACAGGAAAACACAACACAATGAGTCACCACAATCACCTCATCCTGCAACGGGACATATTTAGGATCAGTACATGAAAATCTTCTGCGAATTCTTTTCATAATTAATTTGAAACAGATGGAAGCATACTGCAGCAGATAGCTCATTAGAGCATCTTATCTGCCAAAACAAATACACAAACACATTGATAAAACATTCTTACTATGCAAACAGACAAGGTAGGCACATATCTTATCTTATGATTATTATGGATTACACCCAAGATAGACGGATATTACCAGATTTTTTTATAATCAGTAGTGCAGAAGTGTTGAGAGTAAACAGTTGTTGACACTCACCCAGAAGTCTGTGGCGTCTTTATCTCTGTGCATAAGGTCATCCAGTGGTATTGTGCAGTTTGCAACAAAATCGTCTGGAGGTATGGCGGCGTCATGGAACACTGTGATGCCCAAACTACAACAACATTCCAAATGTTATGTGAATTGTGAAGTGCAATATTCACATTGTTGCTTTTTAGATTGTTTACCTAGATATCTTATGGTGGGTTGGAGTTTATTTACGCGAGTAAATAGTTTAGTACATACCTAGTGACATTGTGCACCTCGTGAATGAAGGTCTCGTTCCACACGGGATCGAATGTCTTCGGCTTAGTGGTCGAGCGGTCCAGGTGGTGCTCGTCAGCGTCTATCGACACGTACGGGTCTATCGGCTGGTCGTCTGCAACGATATCCCCTATTTACATGCTATACCAACACCCATTTTGGTAAACATCTTACACCCAACTGCTGCGCACAATAACGACAAAATGCTGCGATATAGGTGTTTGTTATAACTGTTACTCGACGGAGAAGATCGTCGACGATGTATTGTAGTTGGTTTCGAGCCTTACCTGGTTTCCCGAAGGTCATGTTGTGCCGTTTCTGGAAGTCGGTCGGCCTGAGGCCCGTGGCCTCACAGATCCGCACCCGAACCGTGCCACTGAACATGATGCAGCCGGCCAGCGAGCTTTATCACCGAGACCGCGCCGCCACACGATCACTTCCACTCTATAAACCCACTTTGAATCATTGAAGGTGCTTCATTTTGAGGCAAAAACTAAATAAAAGCCTTGACATGGACGAGATCCGCCATGGATGGATATTTTTTCTCTATGGTTTTTTGTTCGATTTCCTGAAAAAAGTTTTCATGTTGATGGTGGTTTTAGGGACAACTTGAAAAGGGATAGCTCACACTATGCCAGCAGAGAGCAAGAACAAAAAAACATCAGGGTAGTGCTATAAGTGCTATTTTCAATTCAATATGACTGTAAGTTCTTTACTTCCCTGCTGGACAAACACACGTGGAAAAACATAGCATGCCCTAGCTTGCTGCTTTTCTCCCTGAGCATTGTCGTAAAAGTCGATTAGGGGATAGTATCTTCTCCAACATGATTGATGGACCGATGGGCGATGGGCTGATCACTCTGTCACCAAATCTATCGTATCGTAGGACTTTGAATCAGGAGTGCCTTCAAGTTTTCCTATGATTACTTGTGGCTCTGCCCACCCCTTCCTCTGTATATTAGAAAAGCGATGAAATAAAACTATCTAAAATATAACCAATAATTTTATAAAAAATATTGTGTTTGTGATATGTGTGAAACATCAGAAGTAACTTGCTAGACATGCAAAATAAATATATTTGGGTAGTATGTAGCCAATTTTTTAATGTTTTATAATTTTTCCGCTCACTCTATTTAATTGGACTACCACTACACCTGCATTGTGACATTGCAAAAATGTCAATGTCATCCGTCACCTAAGGTCCTAATTCGTTCTGTTTTCGTGGGTTCATTCATTCATTTAAACCTAAATAATGTTTGTTTCTGTTCTGAATTGCGAGAATCGCGTTTCGTAAATCATCTGGCAGAATTTTTAAGAAAATAATCAGTTTAATTTAGTTAACAATGGGATTCCTCACCATATTGAAAAAGCTGCGGCAAAAAGAAAAGGAGATGCGAATACTCATGTTGTATCCTTTTACTGAACTATGAAATCGTGTTTGGTTATTTGCTTTCATCTATGTATACTTATTACCATTACCAAGCATACTCGTATATTCCTTAGCGGAGCTATTTTAGAGGCTTAGATAACGCAGGCAAGACGACAATCCTAAAGCGGTTCAACGGAGAGCGTATAGACACCATTTCACCCACTCTCGGATTCAATATAAAGACACTGGAACACAAGGGCTACAAACTGAACATTTGGGACGTCGGCGGCCAGAAATCTTTAAGGTAAAAGTTACTAGTCTTTCACTTTTATTCGTATTTTCAATTTATACCCAATCACTTTTTATAAACTTTTTTTCCAAATCCATATTTCAGATCATACTGGAAGAACTACTTCGAAAGCACAGACGGCGTGACGTGGGTGGTGGACAGCGCGGACCCGCAGCGGCTGGCCGACTGCGCGCGCGAGCTGCATTCCCTGCTGCGCGAGGAGAGACTCGCTGGCGCCACGCTACTGGTGCTGGCCAACAAGGCAGACCTGCCCGGCGCCCTCTCACTACAAGATATCAGACAGGTAAATGTACTCTACAAAATTACGTATGGGCAACAGCCTCTGTGGCAGGTGAGTATCTGGCTGAGACACAAAAGGGGTGATTTCTGCAGCAGGATTAATGATTACATCTTCTGCAAGCATATCTTTCAGATGTAGGTTATATTAAGTATGTAGCATTGCCTTAGTACTCATGTTTTTGACACCTGTGGCTCAGGTAATTCTAAACTACCTATGATATAGTATTATTTATAAGAGGAATACTTAAAAGAGGGTCTTAAATACTGTAAGCTACGTTAAAATATAAGGTTATGTACTGAAATAAATAAATTGAAATTGAAATTGAAATTTATTTATAACAACCACCGGTGCTTCCCAAATCCACAAAATCGTCATATTTCAAGTGCCCTCTGTTCTGTTCCAGGCTTTAGATCTGGACAGCATTAAGACCCATCACTGGCGGATTGAACGCTGCTCTGCTGTCACTGGGGAGAACCTTCTGGAAGGCATGAATTGGATGCTTGATGACATTGCTTCCAGGATATTTACTCTTGACTAACCAAATACACATTATTATGTTTTAAATTCTAGCAGTAGCATTATTTTCCTGCAGTATCACATAAATTTTATTGCAGGTTAAAATACATCTACTGCTAATCAGCATTACTTTTGCTAGTAGAAACAAGGTGTACATGTATAAACAAAGTAGATACTACATGCTGTGCCTTGTGCATTTTTAATTATTACAACTCTTGAGATGATGTATTGTTATAGTAGGCAAAAGTTGCCTCCTGATGCTGTATATGTATATCATCTAGTATAGATGGTAAAGGCCTTAGTTTTTTGAGATGATATTATCTTGTCAGATTTATTATTTTAGATTACTATAACTTATCCTGAAGCTATCTATGTAATTCCATGTAGTGATGCAACGAATACTACTTTTACGAATACGAATATCAAACCTACTATTCGGCGAATACGAATATCTCACCATGGTAATAAAAGACTTATTTATTTGATGAATGTTTACTCTTCTAATAACTAAAATTTACAACGGGCAAATTTTTATTTAAAAAACATAAAATTCGTAGATTTTCTGGTTTCAGGCGATTTCTTTTTTCAGTCTGGATGTTTCCAGCCGTTGAAAAAAGTCTTTCCGAGGCGACTGTACATGGCTTCAGTGAAAAATATTTTTGAGCGAGTTTTTTCAGACTCGGAAAATGGACATCTTCTCGCCAAAAGGCCAGTGGATCAGCAGTCGGCGATAAATTTGGGAGTTTTAGATAAGCATCTATCTCGTTTTTAATTTGCGAATCCCCTGTAAAAAAACATTTTGAAATTTAATTTTACTTTTACCATACTATAGATGACAAAGAGTACCTATTCTATTACCTATTAATAACTTTTCTAACTTTTTTCATACTCACCAGAAAATATTGAAATTGGCTCTTCCATTTCAGCCTCTTCAATTATTTCTTGGCATACTTGCCAAATTCCTCTACTTGTCGACGGTTGAGGTTCTTCTGGAGGACTTGTCGGTCTTACGGCCTCTCTGTTATCAACAGCAGCATTAAGAACTGATTGAGCGGTTTCAGCGACCACTGTTGAGCTGAAAATCCTTGTTTTGAATCGTGGGTCAAGGACCGTTGCTAATAGATAGGTTTCATCAAATTCCATAAACGCAAATCTATTCGAAAGTCCACTGAATAGGAAGTTTGCCAGGTTTTTCACATCAGGATGAGAAGAAGGATCATTTGATATTTTATTGAGGCAAGATTTAAGACTTCGTACTATTGGGATTGCTTGAGATAACGTCGTTGATTCTTTGCTCAGCTCTTTAGTAGCTTCTTCAAAATTGCCTAGAATATCAATGATTTGGCTCATAAGAGCCCATTGCCTTGCTGTGATTTCATGACGACAATTTGGTAGAGATGGTAAAACATCTTGAATCGCTATGCGTTGTTCATGTAATCTCTTCAACATCTGATATGTTGAGTCCCATCTAGTTTCAACATCTTGAAACAAAACATGTTTCGGTATATTGTTAGCTTGTTGAGAATCTTTCAGTTGTTTGAGTGCGGAGGTTGAGTGATTAAAATGAGTAATAACTCCCCTGCATGTGGTTAACATTTCGGTTATGCGTTCTTGATCAAACAAACTTTTTTTCAGCTCTAATTGGATGCTGTGTACCAAACAAGAAATATGTTTAAGGCTAAGATCGAGCTCATCATTTGCTTTAACCATATTCCGTGCGTTGTCCGTTACAACTGCTGCAACTTTACCCACTAGCTGCCATTCCAGAAACATCATATGCATATTGTTGGCAATATTTTCTCCTGAATGTGAGTCGCCTTCAAAAGGAAACACTTCCAGACAATAAGATTTGAGCTGGAAATCTTCATTGACTCCATGTCCAGTAAGACTTATAAAATCATTGACTTGTGAGGAAGCGTCACTGGTCCACATGTCTGTTGTGACAGAGAGATATGGGGTCTTTGTTAACTGCTCCTTTAATTTTATTTTAACACGTTCATTGATATCCGGCAGAATTTTTTCTGTAAGGTTCTAGATATAATGTTATATCTGTAAAAAAACAACAGTCAGGAATTAAAAAGGGTTTTGTGAAAGTTGAAAGAAAATCCTACTAATATGTATGAACAAAAGTTTAGCATTTTAATTAAAAGCAAACAAAAACAAACCTTGGAGCTAGTTCACTGAGCAGACGACGGTATCCCTTTTTATTCACCAAATCCAGGGGCTCCATGTCTAGACAAACTTGTTCAGCAATCAAATATGTGATTTTGGCAGCCCGAGGATCACCAGTTTCATACGTAGTACGTTTTTCCCATATTTCCTTTATGGACGCTTGTTTCTTCGCTGGTGTTACTTCAGCTTCAGTGCTTGTTTCATCCACAGTATTTATACAGGCAGGAAGCTCCTTCTCGTGAAATCTCTTCACATGAGTCCAAAGTGCGGTCGTAGTAAATCCTTTAATAGATGCATTTTTCCCTCCCCGAGACAATTCACAAGCACAATATCTGCATCTGGCTTTGCTTTCATTGTCTAAAATAAAAACAATACAACTTAAAATCCCATCCCACTACAATATTCCATGCAAAAGTAAAACCGAAGTCTGCGCGGACGAAGTCGCGGGCAAAGTCTAGTACTACATAGACGCAGCCATTACTAACGTTCGTCTAAGTTACTCACTATCGTACTTTTTGTTGATACAAAATATACTTACTAGGTAATTTATCGAAGTGTTTCCATATGCCACTTTGTTCTCGTTTACGAGAAGACATTTTCAATTCAACTTAAACTTATTTAAATTCGCAGCAACCTCAGACAGAAAATAAATAAAACAATACTCTCTTGCTTGACTTGTGCTCACGACTGACAAATTAAATTAATGAAAAGAAAGGAATGAATGAATCAATTCAATCAATCCATGGTTCGTAATCGTAATTATAAGGAAACTCCCGGAGCCGCGGGAACTGTATAAACTATAACCGGGGAGCCCCCGTCGCGTCGCGTCGTCGTTACGGTTAAGGCCCTCTGCACACGTGCACACGTCATATTTTTACGAGCGTTTTTCAAATCTGCAGTAAATAGAGTTGCGTACAAAAATATTAGTTTTTAAATATTCGTATTAGTATTCGCCGAATACGAATATTCGGTAAATGTCTACTATTCGGCGAATACGAATATTCGTATTCGTATTCGTTGCATCACTAATTCCATGTTATTGTTTTTAACTATGCTTTGCTAAATTTTAAACTGTGATTTTTTGTAAATTATTAGTTCTACTTTTTCTATTAAACTTTTTTAATCCAAGTCTACTTATTGTATCCATTTTTATGCCAGGCTACCTCCAAGTACAGTTATAAAGAGGAATCTAGTGATGATGGCTAACAGTAAGTTCAGACCAAAATCCCCAACTGCGGGTAATGTGGTTGTAGAAAAATATGGCTTGGAATAACCTTAACTGTTTATTCTTAGAACCAAGCAATCAAAATAAACTTGTGTAAACTCAAGTGTAAATAAATGTTATAAGTACATACATACTGCCAGTGTAAAATTCACAATTTATTACTATACACTCTGAACTCAAGGCTACATGTTAGGAATGATTGGGTTCTTCTGCTACTGTTGTTGAATCTTCCGGGTCATTTTTGGTTTCCTGTTCTCCATTCTGTTCTGTTTCTGGTGATTTGGCTGTTTCCTCAAGGGGAACTGTCTCAGGGTTGAGGACTTCGACTTCTACTTTCATAGCTTTTGGTTCTGTAGGTTCTGGAGCTATTTCCATTTTACTATCTTCTGCCTGAACTGCTGTTTCTGTATCTGTTAAATAATAATGGGATAAGGGAAAATAAATATGATTTTATCTGTACCTAGCTGTACTTGAGTTTCACTTGTATAGGAATAATAAATATATCCTTTAGCATGCGGGGATAATGTAGGTCCCTACCAGTGAAAGAATATTAAAATCAGTTTAGTAGTTTCAGATATAACCCTTTACAAACCTATAGAAATATATGTAGATAAACTCCTCATTAGGTTATTCAAGTTGTAACTAGAGATGCAACAGATATCGGGTAATCCGGTATCTGGCCTATCCGGCCGTTTTGTTGCTATTCAGTATTCAGCCGAATATTCCATGATATCTGGCCGGATACCGAATAGCTTTAAATCAATGAATGGTTGAATGAAATTGATATTATTAGAATCATCTTCTTGTTTATTAAGTGGCATACAAATCAGTAGGTAACACAACTTGAGCAAGGGTTAATTATGGTGATCTGTAATTGTTGCGAAACATCTTTATTGAAGTTATGTGGCTTAGTACAAATCAGTACCTAAACAGTAATGGCAAATTGTGATGAATAAATACCAGTATTTCGGCATTTATTGGAAGTACCTGTTTCGCCTGCTGAGTAATGCAGGCAAAATACACTTTAGCTTACCCCCGCTCCCTTTGCGATCACAGGACTCACGCCCCGCCCACTCTGCAGGTTACAATTTTATTTGAATTGAGTTACGCGAGATCATACGATTTTTGCGCCGGATATCCACGCACCGGCCGCAGCTTACGCCGAATATCCAAAATCCGGTCACCGGCCGAACCACTATTAGTTGCATTTCTAGTTGTAACCCAATCTATGAGTTTATTGAACATATCTCAAGTGTAAAACTTACCTTTTTCATCTTTCACATCATTAGAGGCTTCCACGGTGGTTTCCTCTGCAATAGAGTCTTCAACCTTCACCTCCACCTCATCATGCCGGTCATCGTCACTGTCGTCCTTGTCCACATCCATTGCAAACTTGTCCCTTTTCTTCCCACTGTCCTGTTTCTCTAGACTGTCATCACGGCTTCTGCTATCATCGTGGATCAGGCTGTCCTCAGCAGGCTTGTTTTCCTTAGCGCCGGGGCCACGAGGGCGCAGTACCCGCTGTTCTATTCGCTGGAGCTCGTCTTGTAACCCCTCACGTTTTTTAGACATGAACTCTAAAAAAAAGAATTCAAAGTTGATTCATCATTTGATTTATGATGACTTTTATAGAAAATAAAACAGTAAATAAATTATGTAGATCCCATGACATAATAATGCCATAATTGAGGCATAAAGGTTGAACGGATTTGAATGAAGCTTTGAATGGAAATACATAGTTTACAGCCTGGAATAAGAGTAAAGGCTACTTCTGAACACTAGCAAAGCTGCGTCTATCTCATAGAAGAATCTTATCTTATATCTTACAGAAGCTCTTACTGAATTCCCAAAGTTTAAGGTATAGAGGATACATTATAAGTATAAGGAAGAGTGAACAGTGAAATGGAATGTGAACACAATCAGTAGAAAGATTTGTTATTAGCTAGATTACTCACTGCGGTACAACGGACCATACTTGGCTGTAAATAATTGTTCATACATTATTTTATTCTAAATGAACTTTTAAGTCTATTATAAGAAATTTTGTCTGTCACAGTCACAGAGCATATCTGTTTTTCGAGAATCTGCCTGCAGCTCTACTAACTTGGTATTTACCTGGATAAGAAGTAGCCTATGCTTATATTAGGTCATGAACTATGTGTTTTCAAAGTTCCAGACAAAATGTGTTAAGCCAAGAGCCGAGATTGTGTGTTGGTGTCACCCCAGAATGATCCATAGATACTTACTTTCTTGATACTTTCTACTGGATATCAGCTTTTCATCTGTGGCCACATTCATCATCTTGGGCAACCAGTATACATGCGGCTTTGCTTTCGTTAAGATGAAGTTCCCCAAGTGTTTCTGTGACTCCTCCCATCTCTCAAACTCTGCAACGCGCGCCATTTTTGCCTCCAAGGCCTTGATTGTGGTTTTCTTATGTTCTCTCTCAGCAAATAGTGTTTTTCGTTCCATCTGTTCTTTTTCCTTCTCTAAACGGGCTGCCTCTTCTATTTTGCGTTCCACTTGTGCTTTCTTCTCTTCCTGAAAGTTACAGTATTTTGTATTACAAACTACCATTACATCATCATCATCATCATCTTCCTGCCCTTATCCCACTCTATGTGGGGTCGGCACAGCATGATCCATTAAACGAACTGCCATTACATTAAACACATTAAAGATAATCACACAGGTAATCACCTTAGTCTGTAATACAATCTCTTCTTGTTTGAACTTCTGTAATGTCCCTAAGAGTGATCCAAACATTCTCCTATTCCTAGTCCGGGCCTGCTCGTCCCCGCCCTGCGCCCGCAGCACTGCAGCCCGGGTCGGGAGCTCCCGGGACACCGCTGACGGCATTTTAACTCGCTTGACCACAGGTGCTGGACTGGATATAGGCATCTCTTCTTCACCATCACTGTCATTGACTCTAGCTGATAACCTGAAAGATTGTCATCAGGAATGTTCTTGAGGCTCATTTATAAAATGTAAGTTTAGGTACTTATAAGTACTAGTTTTGCAATAGACGAACAAGGGTATGCAAGCAGTTTTTATAGTAGGTATCCAGACATAATTGACGCTGACGCCTACAGTTGTAAAGCCATAAGCCAAGCTATCTAATAAAACTCAGCCACGCATTTATCGTGCGCGCATACCTGCTGAAAACTGTTTTGGTTTCTTGTTTCCGTTTACCGAAATGCTCGTCATTTTTGCTGTAATTATTACCCCCCTCCGGGAACGAATTGCGACCGCCAACACGGTTCCCACCTCTTGTATACTCTCCAGCGGGATTGAATCTATAATAAAACACGTCATATAAGTCGAATCACAACACACAACCGTAATAATTAGTCCCAAGGTAAATTGCTAACCTATCGTTAGTGAATCTTCCGCTGCCTGTTTGCACTATTTTTTTAATGTTTTCATCTATTTTAAACAAACTACTTTTCTCATTTTCTAATTGAGCACGTAAAGCAGTAAACGATAATGCCACTTCTGTTCCCATTTTGCAATATTTTGGTTTATTTTACACCTAATGAAAAGCGTAAGCATAGCAATACTGCAACTAACTTCGTGATGTGAGTTTGTTTGACGCGTGAACGTGAAGTTCGAGAGCTTGCTTATGCTTGCTTTCTAGCTGCTTGCCTTGCTTTGCTTGCTTGCTTGATTTGTCATACACAAACAGATTATTGTTGATATTTTTGGTGGTCCATGTGTGGTGGTGATATTGATAAAAAGTAAATGTTTCAAATAGATTCGTCTTCGCTAATCGTACGTTACGACATCTTCTGTTTTTTACACTGAAAGATGGCGCAACGTGTCAGAAATTGATTCCGCTATTCAACAACAGATGTCGGTAGTAGTAGCTTTTACTTCTTCTTCTATCGTGTCAAAGGTTCACATCACACTATCTTGGAGAAGAACTTAGCCACTTCCACAGCGTTGGGAGTGGCATTGTTCAGGTCGTCTCTCGTGCAGGTGGTCGGGCACAAGGGGCAGCTTAGTAGCTTTTACTTTAACCCGTCGCGTCGCTGGTCGCTGACAGGTAAGCCTTAACGGTTTCTAAGGAGCTGGAAACTTGTTAAGTTTAAGTGCCAGTTAATAATGAAATAGAGTAGTATAAGTATTATACTCTAGACTAGACTAAGACTAGGTAATCCTATATTCTAAGTTATAAAAGTCATAAGTTTTATAAAGTAGGTACAAAAGGTTTGTACCTACCTAAATACTTAGGTACAAAAATAGCTAAATACCAGGCTTTCTTACAAAGTCCATAGTTTAGGTTTAAAGAATAGGTATGTAATAAAAAAATATTTTACACACATTTTTGCCTCATAATTTTTCTCTGTCAATCTTTTGCTTGTCGCTCGCCTAGACAGCATCACTTGATTAGTTTAGGTAATTTTACGGTAAGTAGGTACTTTGCCGGTAATGAGGACACGTGGACGGGAACAGTTATTATTTCTTTAATAGGTACCTAAGTAGGTTTTTATAGTAACTAGCAACCCGCTCCGGCTTAGCAGGGCTAGCAAAATAGGTATATAGGTACATCTACACCTACATAATAATATGTATTATTTGCAAAAAAAGTTACTTTTTAAACTACTCCTGAAAAGATTACAGAAGTTAAAATGTAGGTATAGTTTTAATGAAGCGACAGGGCTAGATGACAGGGAAGATACAAAGTTAAAAAAAATGGTGCCAAAGAAGAAAACAATACCAAAATATGTAAAGAAAAGGCAAACATTTATTGATAGTGAAAATGAGCTTAGAAAAATCCGAATTATTACGAGTATAAATGCGAAAGTTTGTGCCTCAATCACGCCTAAACGGCTGAACGGATTTGAACGATACTTGGAATATACATAATGCATGTGCTGGAATAACATATAGGCTACTTTATAACCGGGTACAACGCGAGCGAAGCCGCGGACGGCAGCTAGTATTATCATAAAATGCTGCCGAAAATATGATACAGTCAGTCAAGCTGTGGCTTTAGAACGCGTGAATTTTGCTCGTCAGCTGTGAGATCGCAACATTGATGATCAAAAGTGATAATCTATTCAGAATACGAATTACGATAAGCATGGTAGGTAGGTACTATTTGAGACAATATATTATAAATCGTATTTTGAATAAAATATAACTTTATGGAATGTAAAACATATTTAATTCTATGTTTATTTTTTTTCATCGTATTTTGGGTATGTTTGTACGTATGTTCATCTGTTCCCTCATAACTTCTAAACTACTAAACATAATTTGACAAAATAAGGTATCGTTGAAATTTATTTATTTATTTATGGCATTTGATTAGCTGTTCTGAGGTTGTGGTGTGTGACGTCTCATTAAATTGAACATGGCGTCCTCTAGAGGACATAAAGTCATGAAATAAAAATATGTTTCAACCCACTTTTTATTAGATCTAGTCTAGCTACTATTTAACTAATTAAGAGTCAAAAGCGAGTTTTCTACGGCACGATTTTTTGACTCGCTGGCGATGTCAAAGTCGACGTGCAATTTGCACATCGCTAGCAAGTCGTCGGCGCAGGCGCCCCGCGACCCAAGTCGCTGTCGTGAAGCCCCTACTTACCTATCAGTATTTTGGTAATTATTTTGTCAACTCCGCGTCAATAGCGGCATTTTTCCTGCTATTCGTGCCATCTGCCTGTCTGTCTGTCCGTCACGAGATGGCATCGGATCAGAAACTATTTATTAACACTGCATAAATATTAGCACGCTGCGCTGTCGCTCTCAGTTAGACGGATAGACAGGCTGTCAACGCAGGCACAACTTTATTTATAGCTAGCCACGTTTTTTATAAGACAAGTAATTTGTACCTAGTACCTACCTACCCACTATAGGTAGGTACTTAATGTTCCTAAGTAGTACCTAAGTAAATAAGGGTCCTCGATTGTTCACTGTTGATTATGATAATTATGTTTTTTTACATGAAATAGTTTTTTTTATTCAACTATAAAATACGAAGGCAGGCAAATCTACTCACTGAAGTGAATATGCTTAACAAATTCTCAACTCCTTCCCATTTGGGTAAACAAACATTTGAAACAAAAAGCGTTGAAACGCCGCCGCGCCTGAAAACAGCTAATTTTCAACGAAGCAGACATCCTTCCACGTGGCGTGGGGTCGTCTGCCTACCGGCTTCTGCGCGTAGGAATCCAAATGTCCGGCTAAAATCTGTGAACGTTCAACAAGCCGGATTTTACATTTTACTCAACATTTTTGACCATATCAATGAAATTCCCGACTGCACGACAGTATAATACCAAAAGTACAAAGCAATAAGAAAAATAAACATGTGACAAAATTTAATTTTTAATATACCTACCTAATATCCGGCTTTCCACAAACCAATTCTACTACCACAGAATCATCAGTAGTTACTACGCGAGTACAGTCAGCTGAAAAAATCAATTAGCTGAAATGTTGGGACGTTCTAAATCCGCTGGCGGGGCGGCCATGCGTTCAGGCGTACATGAAAAATGGCTTCGGCGGAGGAAGGGACTGGCGGGATTGAAAGTCTCCGAATTATAAGAATAGACGTTTCAAACGAGTGAATTTTATGATTAAATCATTTTTTATTTTAAACATTTTGTTTCCTATACCTATTCTCGATAGCTTTAACTCCGATAATTCTCTAATTGATTTGTGGTTCACGTTTGTGCTTCTCCAAGACCCTCGTATGTCTAGGTTGGTATTATTTAAACTAACATTCTGAGATTAATAATCTTCTCGTGTAATTTTTTTCATTTTCAGATCTCTTGTATTTCAGATTTCAATAATTACGGCTATCTCTGATCTGAATGATTTTGATTTGACAGAAGCAAAGCAACTAAGAAAAACTTATGAACACTGTATTCACGCTTTTCCTTCTTAAAATAAAATCGAGTTCTTACCGTTGTTGGTAATAACTTTCTATGTATAACTCTAGGGTTGGCCGGTAGCTATTGGCTCGGAAAACACTTCTGTTCCCGGCTGCACTTGGTGAGTTATTAGTAGTTCCTTTGTGTTGTCTCCGCGCCCTCAGGTGCTGATGATGCACTGCTTCCAGCGGAACGGAGCGGAACCCACTGTTCTCTTGACGACCGGTGCCGTGGAGAGTACTGGTGGTCTAGTGGTAGTGACCCTGACTTCCTATCTTAAGGATGTGGGATCAAATCCAGTCGTGAACCAATCGATTTTTCAGTTTGAAAAATTTGTGCGCTATACCAACACTCTCGAACTGCGGCGAGAGGAGAGTTCGATTTCTATTGTGGTACTTAATTCCTGTTCTATGATAAGTTTATGAGAATGCAAAAATGTTTGGATGTTTATTTTTCAATCAGATCGTAACGGCTGAACGGATTTGAATGAAACTCGTAATAATAGGTACTAGTCTAATAATATTTTGGGTACCTACTCGCATTACGCGATTGCGGCTGCAGGAGGAAGCTAATAATAAAATAATACAATGTCAGAGCCATCTCTACTTCTGTCTGACTAGTTTGATGTAGTAGGCATGATGTAAAGTCTAGCGCGTTCACAAATCACCAACCAAATCTGTTAGGTTTTGTCTGCCCTCGCCTCTATAAAGCAATGAATCACTAATTCGCGCGGTGATCAGAGACGACGCGCGGCCACGCCGCCGCCATTTGCACGAACAAAACAACGGCCATCTTGTTCTGTTTGTCTGTCACTCTGCACGACGTATTTGGCGGAACTGCGTCCCGCCATAAAACGCTTACTCTGATTAATTGCGACGGTTACAAATAGGTACCTTTTGTACGGAACTCTGAAAATAAAAAAGCGAGTCTAAACGTTGTTTTCATTACACGCAGGCAAGTCTGTCTGAAACGAATCGTATTTTTGTAGCAACTCTCCCGAAACGAATCGGATAAATCTGTGTGGCGATGTTTCTGTAAACACGAGTTAAATGAAGCTATTACACATTAGACATACGCTTTTGAGAAGAGTTTGAGCGAATCTGCGTTAAAGTGATTTACCTACTAGACTTGCTTTTCTGCACCATTGTGAGTGATGGTTTCCTGAACGTCACTCCTTCAATCAATTATAAACATAACGTTCTCTCTAAGTACAGCTGGATACCTAGTGTTGTACATTTATTCACCCAGGAAGCTCAATAAAATAATTCCTTGATGTTTATTCAACCATGATTCTTCTCTCTTGATACCAACTTCCAATATTTAGCCCAATTTCATTCTTACTACTTAGTCCTAATTAATTGAGCAATCTCAGAGCCGGTGCGTAGCACGCAGCCGTAGCCGTGACCGTGGCGTAGCGTGGCCGTAGCGTAGCGTAGCCGTGGCGTAGAGGTACGGGCCGCTACACACGGCTGCGCCACACCGCGCGCCACGCCACGCTGCGCGACGCCGCGCTACATGTAGCGGTAACAAGGTGTGTCGCGCGCGCCAAATGGCCTGCGTCGGACCGCGGCACACGTACCAACTACGCACTATTCTGCAACATTACAATACTAACTTTATAACACTCTATGACATTACACTACTAACTATAGATCGTGCTGTGGACTGTTGTGTATTTTGTGGCTGGATTCAGGTGCTTGAAGGTGTAATTGGACGTGCGAATACAAGGAGAGTTCATTGTCGTAACTATTTCGCTGTAAACGTCTATATGCGATGTCAAGAACATGTCAACAGTTACTTTAGACTGAGCATTGAAATATTCGCTGAAGAGAAGACTAATCTCTAATTGCCAATAGTGCAATTATCATAACGTGAGTTGGATGGACATCATTGTAGTTTATTAATGAATTAGAAGAATTAGGTAGGTAAATAATATGCAATAATCGGTTGCATTTTATATTTATGTAATTAGTAAACTTAATAGATGTCTAAACAAGCATACTTAGGTGTTAGGTATATAATATTCATCATTTGAATCTATGGTGCCTAATAATTATTGCTAATCTAATTTTAACAAGTCAACATTTGGCAACGCGCGCACATTCATCAAATGATTCGCTCATAAATCAAATTGGGCGAACTGTCAGCGGTCAGCTATTTATGAATGGCTCCAAGAGTTCCAACAGCCACAGCTTCAGCGGCAGTTAGTATGTGGAGGTGGTAATTATGGTTTATTCTGCGCGAAGATGAAAGCGCTTCCGCGAACGCACGCTCGAACGAGAGCGATGTCGCGCGCCGCTGCACGCTGTGTGACACCGGCTTTATGTTATTTTTGGAAAATATAAATATTATATTTTGAAAATCAAATAGAAAAGTGAATCTCTCTCTCTCTCTCTTTTTAAAGACTAAATTTTTATCTATTTATTAGATAACTAAAAAAAGGTAACAGTATAAAAAACAATACAAGTTCTATTTAGGTACTGTTTAACATTGAATCCAGTATGGCCGTCCACACTATTCCAGTAGCGCTGCAATGGGTGAGCTGGAATGAAAAGTAGACCGCCAATCCAGTTACTGGACTGACGCGACTGACGCGAGCAACAAAAGTGAAGCCACACAAAACCGTGCTCCTGCAAGTAAACCTAAACGCTCACGCACACACCTACACTAAAACCATGCTCATCGCTCTCGAGTCATTGTCTAATAAACTTAAAATTTAAAAATAGAATCATGCCTTCCTGTATAGTGAAAACTTGTAAAAACAGCAGCAAATTACATAAAAAGTCTCACGGAATCACTTTTCACTTGTATGTACTTCAAATAACAACGTTTCTTAATTATTACCTATACTGTGAACTTTGGGTTACTTGGAACACAAAACCTCAAAACCTTCGACCCATACATAAAAAGGTGGCTTCACTTTTGTTGTTCGCGGCGCGCCGTCTTTTCTTTTTATTTAGTCAGAGTTTCTGACAAAAAGACACCTTAGGTACCCCTACTTTCTTTATTAGTTAAAGAAAGTTTCCAAGCATTTTGTTCATTACTTGGTAACTCGAGCACATTCTTCAATTGATCCGACGGCGCCTCTAACAAGAGGCATGTGTGACAGCTGTCACGCATGACAGTACAGAACAAGTGACAGTTTGTACCGCTACTTCGGTACAGGAGCTTTGAAATATGAATCTGCTGTTTGTTTGTTACTGATGTTTTTTTGTTATTGAAAAACAAAAGTTGGATGTAGGATTTTTAGCTCTCTTTCAAATGCTACTGAAGTGTAATTCGGTTTCCATATCGCCTCATTGCGACAAGAACGTGTTATCGTCGACATGTATAATAACGTTTAAACTAAAAATGTCAGAGGTTTGCAAATAATTTATTTCGAAAGAATAATAGTTAGAGAACCTATATTCTGTAAATTTTTTACGAAACACCTTATAGTTATAAAAATTAAACAAATTTAAAACTTTATAAGCGTCTCCTGAAAAGTCGGTGTTTTCGAGATAACCCGTTCTTGTCGCATAGAGGCGATATGTAGGTATGTAGTACGAGTTACTAATAGGTACAAAAAGTAAGGTATCCTTGTCGCACTCTTCTTGTGATCATTTTCATTTTATGCATTGCGTCATACTTATTACTGCGACCAATGACAATCATTATTTACACAAATAATATAACAATGTCAGTTTTTACCAAATATTTATACATTCGATTTCGATATGACAAGGAGACACAAAAAATACTCGTGTTTATCAGCTACTTGTATTGTTATGCTGCGGCCACATTATCGGGATTTGGCGAATATTCGCGTTTTGTGTCCTTGTCTATCCTGTGACAAATCATATCGCTGGACTTGTCATACTATGCGTTCACCGAATCCCGATAATGTGGCCGCAGCGTTGTTATACAAGTAGCTGATAAACACGAGTATTTTTGTGTCTCCTTGTCATATTGAATATATATTTGAAAACCTGACATTGTTATATTATTTGTGTAAGTAACAATTGCCATTGGTCGCAGTAATTTGAGTATTTTCTAAGTATAATGAAAGCTTCAAGATCAAATTATCCAAATGTTTTCGCCTATCACCTCCCGATAGCCGGGCGGATGCAAAACGCGTTGAAGACGGACGATCGCGGACCCGAATTGATGATCCAATTACCATTATTATCGCTTAGACCGCGCGTTTTAATTAAACCGTCTAATTAAAGAACGCGATACCATCGCAGCCGCTTCCGTTGTCTCTACGCCCTTTGTACTCGTCACACTCAAATATCTACCGTATTCCTAACTCTATAAGCTTTATAATTCGAAAGCATAAAGTCTGAGGAGCTTTCAAAACATAACGCACCCAGAAACCCACCTTATTTTGTTGGTCGCAAGGTTGGTTTTAGAATGCAAGGTGTGCGGCTAAGAGTAGGGTAGGCGGCACTATTACGGGCGGCAGTGGCGCGGAACGCCCGCCGCAGAGATCTAAAGCGCATGCTCGGTTGGGAAGTGCCGCCGCAGAATAAACAACAGTTAGTACCACGCCGGCCACAGAATACAGCGTAGTTTGTAAGCGTGAGAGTATTTTTAGTCCTTGGGGCACTGAGCTCATCATGTTCGACAAATATTAATGAACGGGACTGCCTTTGATTTTGTAAGGATTTGTCATAATACTGGGGGGTATTAAATGTGTTTGAAGGTGGCGTCGGCTTGTTTACTGAAATAAAACCACCTTCCTTGTGATAGTTTTATTCTAGTAAACAATATAGGTAGGTACCAATGGTCCTACATATAGGAAAAAAAATAAACTTAACACAATTTTACATTAAGCTTTTTGTTGTAATAAAAATGCTTTTATTAACTGAGCATAGAGAGCACTGGTGGTCTAGTTGGTAGTGACCCCGTCTTCCGATCCTAAGGTCGTGGGTTCAAATCCGGTCGTGTACCAATGGATTTTTCTGTGCGAAAAATTTATGAGCGCTATACCAGAGCTCTCAAACGGTGAAGGAAAACATCGTGAGGAAACTCGCGGCTTAGTCAGCTCCTCACGTATTGACCATGTCTTTCTTGTGGTAAAGGCCGACTAAGCTGAGAGGATGATATAGGTGCTGGGCAAGCCTACTCCATCTTAATTCGTCCCGGGCACTACAGCGTCCCGTTTGTGAAGGTAAAAGTTGCCTCCTGACGCTGTATAAATCATCTACTATAGATGGTAAAAGGCCTTATTATTTTAAATGTTACCTTTATCATCTTTTACCCACCCATTGATATTTTTAAAACTATGACATTGATATAAACGAAAAGGAAACCATATTTAATTTACATCTCAAGTGTTCACCTATCCGTCTACTTCATTTTACGACCTATCCCATTTTTATTCCACTCGAGAATATCCAAATGTCCCATATATCTTAATTTTATAGTTATTAGCCATAAACATCATCACAGGACATTAAGCGGTGTGTCCTGGCTATTAATAGAGAGTACGATGCGATGCGGTCAGCGAAGCCTGACGGGACGGCACACAGGCACATGAAACAATCGCACAAAGCTGACGTAAGCTGAAACCGGGGAGTTCCCTTTTTGTACTTATTTGTGATTTACTAATAGGCAGCTTTTGATTAGCTAGCGAGAATTATTTTGTGCTATTTTGAAATCCTACTAATATAAACGCGAACGTTTGTAAGTATGGATGTATGGATGTTTGTTACTCTTTCACGCCTAAACGGCTGAACGGATTTGGATGAAACTTAGAATAGGTATGTATAGTATATGTGCTGGATTAACATGTAGGCTATTTTACAGTAATAAAGTTGGGCAAATAACAATAATGCCACAAAGTGAAAGCCGGGGTCATTATCAACGACACCACCAGTGCTCTTGAAAAATTAAAGTTTCTTACAAACCATAGCAAGAAAGTATGAAATAAAAAGAATACAAACCGTAATCAAAAATGTATATACATTTGTTATACAAGGCCATGATAATATTCCGATAACATAATGAAACAAAGAAAAATTGAGAAAAATATCGATTTTACGACAGCAGAGCTATAAATCGAAATTCAATAGAAAAGATAAAGCACACACAATGTGTGGGGCTAGCCTCCAATCAGAGACTGTAGCCAAGTCGCTTCACGTCCAACGAAGTCGCTAGACGCTGCAACAATAATGCAGTCTAGCACATACTGATACAGGACATAATTTAGCGATCGCATCAGTCAAGCTCATATATTTTGCCAGCGTTTAGCGACTGCAGTGAGTTCGTTAGAAGCCAAGTGAGCTGGCTACGGCCCTGGCCAACAGCAGCGGCGGACAATCGCGCATAAACCACGCGGCGTGCCAAAACACAATGCACTTTATAGCGCATTTATTAACGTCGCCACGAACTCGGGCAACTCTTGTAAAAATGCGAAATAATTCCGGACAAACGAGCTTGTTATTGATATTTTATTTCCGTTTTAATTTTTAATGCAGGGCTTGGATTTCCGTTGGGCTTATTATAACTGCACAGCTACTGCACTCCATTTTACAACCAGTAAAAAACAAATTAATTATTGATGAATTCCATATTAATTCGACGGCCTCGGTGGCGTGGCGGGCGATTGCTCGGCAGAGACGCAAGAGGCGCGTTCGATTCCCGCTGCGGGAGAAACGTTAGCATGTTCTGCAAATATTTCTTCCGGGTCTGGGTGTTGTGGTACCATGGTACTCGTAGTTTCTGATACCCACGACACAGGGAATCCTAGTGTGGGGTCAGGACTATGTATGTTACTGTTGGCTGTTACATAATATTATCATGCCTGTTTTCATAATACCAACCTAATGACCATAGATCTCCATTTGCTACAGTCCTGACATTATTTTATTATTCATGCATGTTCGTTGGTTAAGGGTACTTTTGACTACGAATTTGTATAAGTTTTCATTATTCCACCTCGTCAGGTAGGTATATATTTTTGTCACCCGGTGCCATCTTTAAGAATATCTACCTTAAAATTAGACGTCTTGTTTCCAAACTCTTCAATGACCCCTTTAGTGAACCCTTTTAGGCTTTGGTTTATTTTGACGAGCGCAGTTTTTGAAACTATTCCATATCACCACAGCGACGAGGTACCACCGCAATGATTGACTTCCTGAAATAAAGCTCTATAAGGGGAAACAGACAAAGGTCACAGTCACGCGGCGCGTTTGAGTCTGTCTTCGCGCGTCATTTGCACGCCCGCTATTTGTTACCATCCGCCGACAGACGCGTATAAAGCTGTTTTTGTGTTTTTACGGTTCCCTGACATAAAAGGAAAAACCGAAAGCCCATAGATACATTTTAAGGTTCCACTTGCTGAAGGAAAAAGTGGAAGCCATGTTTTTCTGAATGGCATCAAAAAGACGCACCATAAGTCAACATAATTGTTTAAAAAACATGTTTTGATAACAAGCGACAGCGACTTGCCCCACTGATGAAATTAAGACGATTAATTTTCACTTTTTGTAAAAAAAATTACGTCTGTTTATTTCTAGAAGATACTAATTTCTTGAAGATTAAGGTGATATCGAGTACTCGAAAGAAGCCTTTGAGGCGCACTTTAAATCCTTTCACCATACTGGTTCGAACGAACTAGAGGCACGACTAGATAGATGGATAAGACTAAAATCCTAAAGGTAGGTATTAGTAGCGTTTGTACACATATCAGAAACGGTACCTACCTTATTGAAATCAAACAGCTGATGAAGCCTTAAAGTTATTGTAGTCCGGAAACCTCAGGTCGAGACACACTCGCACTTGTCCATATTTGTTTCATCATAAAGCAGTTTTTGTAAAGTTTTTGCGAGCCGCGACATATTTGTTGTAATTAACAGAAATACGGCCGCCGCGGCGTGACTGAGGCCTTTTTGTCGCATTATGCACGCCGCTTTAATTGCCTGCATTGGCTACTGCATTGTCACGTGTTGATTGCGAACTGAAACACTGTTATTTCAACGGAATGAAACAAGTTGAATTAAATTAATGCATCCCGCCATACCTAATACAAAATACAGTGATTTTATGTAACCAAATGGCTTAAAATTTATAAATAACGATGGCCTATTACCATTTAACGTAGATTATTTGTACAACGTCAGGAGGCAACTTTCACCTTCACAAACGGGACGATGTAGTGCCCGGGACGAATTAAGATGGAGTAGGCTTGCCCAGCACCTATTTCATCCTCTCAGCTTAGTCGGCCTTGTCCACAGGAAAGACAAAAGTCAATACGTGCGTAGCTAACTAAGCCCCGGGTTTCCTCCCGATGTTTTCCTTCACCGTTTGAGAGTACCTACCTACTGGTATAGCGCACATAAATTTATCGCACAGAAAAATCCATTGGTACACGACCGGATTTGAACCCACAACCTTGGGATCGGAAGGCTAGACTACCAATGCGCTCATAACAATGGAAAGAGGTTTTTAAGGCGGATTTTAAGTCTAGCATTTGCTTTTTACGGTCCAATAATGATTTAACGTTCAAAAACTATATTTTTATTTATTTTCATTCAAACTAATATTTCTCAAAGACAACTTAAATTTATTGGGTTACTATAGTATTTAGCAGGCTACCTTAGTTAGTATGTAAGTTCGTAGGTGCCAATCACTGGCATAGTTACCCTACCAAGCACGATTAGGCCTATCTTAGCAAGATACTATCTCAATTATTGGTGCAAATTAATCTAATAAAAAATAAGTTCAGCAACTATAAAACCCGAATACTGGAAAAATCACGCTCCAAAAAGCTCTAAAAATATATTCTTTGTAAAAATCCGCCTTAAGATTTTCTAATTTACCTACCCTTTAAAAATATTGTCCAAAATGTTAATTTGTCTTGATTATTTAAAATTTTTGCGAAATGGTCTTAAAACTATGAAAAAGTTCAAAAATTAAAAATATCAGTGATCAAGACAGTACCTACTTACTTCTATGAGACTACTAGTGGAACGCCCACGGGTTCACTCGAGTACAGTAGATTCTTTGTGTCTGAACAGCCTTGACACCCCGATGCACTTCTTTGGCAAACCTCAAAATCGTTATCATTTTGTATTGAAATAATCTGAACCAAGTTTCAAGCAAATCGGACCACCCATTAAAGAATTCCCGTACAATCTTTAACAATCCCTGTACCTCGTTCGGGGGTAGTTTTCAAAATATTTTTACTATGATAACACTAGAGTAAAAAGTAATAAGCTAATTGTCGTAGGCGTAGGTAATTATCACCCCAAGAGTTTAATTCTACCATATCCACTGTTTTACAATTTAATTATTTGTTTTGGATTTTAAGATTTGAGTTTTTTTTAACTGTAATTTATCCGACAAAATTACTTAACTAAGTAGGCGTAATTTGACAGACATACCTACCTTAGTTTAGAAATAAAACATACATACCTACATGCATACCGGTCGAAATCATAACCCTCCTTTACGCCGTAGTCGGGTAATTAGACTTTTTTAATTATAAAACCTCTTGCAGAATCACATACTTACAGAAAATAGACATGTCACTTTACGGCAAATAAACTTTGTAATGTCACATGTAGGTATCTAAGAAAGTTGGGCTTTTAACTGCTATTCTCGGAGTAGACTTCTAGCTATTACCTAATGTAAACAGTTAGTCCGGTCGAAATGTGTGTCAAGTGATGTCAGTCCGTGCATAAATAATTACCTATCGTAAAGGCCCCGTCGTAAGTACCCACCCGTGCCTAGGTATCTACATAAATTAACATAACCAATAACAAAGAAAATCTGAATCGACACCGCACCGCCCGCTAACCACGCAACTAAACACGTGTGTTAATTTAGCCGAGTAGAAGTGAAACCATAAGCGTGTTAGAAATACAATTTAACGAACATAAAAATATCAATTACAAACGCCATATACACGGGACATTCGTCACAGTGTTACATAAAGGTACGTAGCTAGGTATAAGCAACCGTCCCACCGGCGGCCACCACCGCCGGCTCCCAGCCCACCCGAGCGGGACGCATTTTCCTCGGCGCTCGTCGCGCTCACCGCCCGAGCGCATCCGACCGAACGGGAAAACAGACATATTTCGACCCCACCACCGACCCAGTTCTGAACTCTATCTGAGGTCGACAAGGTTGAAAATCCAACGGCGAAACAGCAAGATGCATCACCACGCTTCAAATAGAACGCGACATGGAAAAAGGAAAGCGGTTGAAATGGAGCGCGGTGATTGGGCGAGGCGCGCCAATGGGTGCGGGCGGGCGGGGCGGGGGTGCGTGCGCCGGCGCAGCGCCGCTCAAGTCGGGTCGAGGCGCCGCGGCGGACGCACGCCCGGAGAGTGCGAATGTGTAGTGAGAGTGCGCGATGCTGGGCCCCATGGACGGGAAAGAGTACGGCGCGCTGCACGCGGCCGCCGCCGCCGTCGGATACGCCATGGATTCTGGTATGCTCCATTTGTTTTTAAGTTCATAAAATTCTTTAATTAAATCCATCTACATCCGCTATCCAATAAATAAAGCAAAAAAAAATCCATTCATAAGAATTTTGGACGGTATTAATGATACAAAAGCTAAATAAGCTAAAAATAGTTCGAAAAGCAACCCGAAAAGCATGAATAAGTTATTAAAGCAAATTTCGGTGAAATAAATTAAAGTATTATTTATTTTACTAATTATTCATTTTAAAATCTAGCAAAAAAAAAAGTACAAAGAGATCTTCGAGTACTCCTAATACAGGCGCACGATAGGTGTATTTACCCTACTCAGTTGATTCACCAATGGAGTTCTTCATCTGCTAACCAGGCACCAATTTGATTTTGCCTCTTTTTCGGTTCAGTATTAAAAAGAACACAATAATTATTTTTTTAAGCTAACAATCAAAAGATCATTTCTCTAATCCTACTTCCTACCTATCTTACTAATATTATAAATGTAAAAGTTTGTGAGGATGTGACGATGTTTGTGCCTCAATCACGCCGTAACGGCTAAACGGATTTGAATGAAACTTGGAACATACATAGTATAAATGCTGGAATAACATATTATGCTACTTTTTATCCTGGTACCACGCGAACGAAGCCACGGGCGGAAGCTAGTATGCTTGATAAAATGTTAATATTGTTCTTAGTATGCCTACAGTCTATAGTGTCAATTATCTTATATTATAAGAATCTTTGTCCTGACTGACTGACTGACTGACTGACTGACTGACTGACTGACTGACTGACTGACTGACAGACAACGCACAGCCTAAACCGCTGGACGTAGAGACTTGAAATTTTCAGTGTAGGTAAACCTTGGTACGTAGGGGTGTACTAAGAAGGGATTTTTCAAAATTCAACCTCTAAAGGGGTGAAAAGGGATGAAAACCTGGAATTAATTTTTGGTCTAAAACTGCACATAACCTATATCAAATTAAAGAGCCGATTTTTCTCATTTAGTTGATTTCATAATTACCTGCAAATTCTTTATTTTTGGCATGTTTTTCATGAAAAATAGAATACTTTTATTTTGACATTATGACAGCGATGATACCAAAGATTAGTAATAGATGATACAAAACATATGGAAAAGGAACTGTCAATGTCAAATTACCTGTGAAAGGAAGCATAAATTATTACTGGTCTAATAAGTTTCTAATCTTGATTATTCATGGAGTTCTGACGTAATTCTACGTCTGAAAACTAGATGTCGCTGCTAATTCTGATCAAATTTTGACGCGCTATCCGTTACGTTTTGTAAAGTTTACCTTAACCATGGGCGCCGGCAAGGGGGTGCCAGAGGGTGCACTTGCACCCCTTGGGAATCTCGGGATCAACAGGAATTATTGAAACTGTATTGCGCTTTCTCTGTTAAGTTCATCCATCCCATTTATGCTGGTGCCATCTGGTGTAGAGTAGCGGTACTTTAAAGGGTGCGTTCAGAGAAGTAATGGAAATAGATTAATATCGATCCCGGTACTCCTGGCCCACCAATTTAATATTTTTAAATTTCGATCGTCGTGAACAAATAGGTGTGAGCCGTGACGACTGGGTACCTATATAATAAATAGTCAGAAATTTGTAAATGTCTCAAACATTCAGACTAAAATTTCATCTTTTTATTAACAATCATATACGGCAAAGATTGTAAGAAAACTAAAATCTGCACCACCTGGAAATTATTTCTGCCGGCGCCCATGACCTTAACTCTCAAAATTTTTACTAAATTCACCGAAATTTCTTAATTTTTAGATTTAGGTATGTTTGTTACTCTTTCACGCAAAAACTACGGAATATACTTACATACCATTATTCATATTCGTTCGCTAAAGTTAGCCATTGCTTAAAGTTAGCCCTGTCACTGTTTGTCATTATGAAATGGTAAAAGATGGCAATACTTTAGTCATCGTTTAGCGTACACTATATTATAATGAATAATGAGGATAGTAGGTACCTACCTACGTGTGCTGGAATGGGACATAGGGTACTTTTTATCTGGGTACCGCGTGAGCGAAGCCGCGGGCGGCTGCTAGTTCAATATAAAAAAATACCCTCCTTTGGTTAAAAAACAGACTAAAGCTGCGTATTGTATTTGGACGTCGTGTTTTCGTCATTTTAACTATATCGGTCAACGGAAGTCGTGTCTAGACGACTTGCGATTTCCTCAAACCTACTAGCATAGGTCTATAGCTGAGTTATAGCTCCTAAATAAGCATGCAAGAAATTGCCTATTCTAACTATTGTTATAAATCCAAATGTTTGTGAAGATGTGAGGTTGATGTTTACTTGTACTTCAAACCTTTTGTAAAATAGCAGAAAAAACTTGTGTTACTACAGATAGGTCCAGAAGTAAAACGGAACATTTTTCCCCACGATAGGTACTACTAGTCTGGCTGTTAAGACCACGGGTAACAATCGTTTTAATCGCGTAATTATAAATCCTACTAATATTATAAATGCGAAAGTTTGTGAGGATGTGAGGATGTAAGGATGTGTGGATGTGACGATGTATGTTTGTGCCTCAATCACGCCGTAACGGCTGAACGGATTTGAATGAAACTTGGAATACAAATAGTATATGTGCTAGAATACCATATAGACTACTTTATTAGGCTATGTTTTAAAGATAAAGATTAAAGATAAAATAAGTTTATTTGCAAATCAAAACAGTAAAACAAAAGAAATAAATTATTACAAAACGTGTAGTCTAGAGTCGTAAAAAAATTTACCCGGCCACCACGCGAGCGAAGCCGGTAGCTATAAGTTAGCAAATCTTCTACAAAACACAAAGCTACCTCACCTGCTACGGCGTAGCATTCATGCTACGCTCGTAGCAAGGGGTATGACGGAAAAACCTTTAATCACCTCCAGTGTGGCAGTTCGTAACACTTTCTAGAGTAATCCATAAACTTTAGAAATACCTAGTAATACACATAAACTGGTTTTAGCCTGCGGCTTCCCTCGCGTGTGCCAACAATAACTAAGGACTGATTTCACCGCTCAAACTGAACGAAGTTTAACTCTAAACTTCCGGCCTTCATATTTTAAGGTCGTGGGTTTGAATTCGATCCTACCAATAAATTATTATCTTTAAAAAAAATGTGCGCTAAACTTACGAGTTCTCTCTAACGGTCAAGGAAAACATCGTGAGGAAACCGGCACAGAAAGTGCACGAAAGGAATCTTCGAGGCGCACTTTAAATCATTTCACCACAGCACTACATAATTAAATTAGGCTAGGTAGTCTATAAAATTGATAAGTTTCAAACACTAACAAGCTCACAAACTTGTATATTTACACTAGTAGGATAGGATTCATTGATGAGCTGGGCCAGAGATAGTGATGTGACGTGGTCGATAGCAGGGGTCAGTCTCCCGCGTCGATGGGTCGCAGTTCAGAGCAGATCGCCGCGCGCCTGCGTCATACACTGACCATCACCTCACTATTTTACACGTGGGATACAAACGGAGGTTACAGATATATCTGTTTATATGCTTCGTCCAATCCTTTATTAACCCCCGACGAAAATGAGGGGATAAGTTTGTGGGTTGTACCTATCTGTATACGTGTGTGTGTCTGTCTGTGGCATCGTAGCTCCCAAAGAATGGACCGATTTTGATGGGGATTTTCAGTTGGAAAGCTAATGTGATCGAGATGGTTCTTAGCTATAGCTAATGAAGATCTGTTGAGGCGTTTGAAGATCATCAGCTCATTTCCTACTTCACAAAAGGATCTTTCCAACTTGCAAAGTTCCGGTTGATTTGTGGACGCGGGGGTTATTTTTTTATTTAATTTATTTATCGGGCTCACTATATTTAATAGCTTGTTTTACTTTTGACATTTTGAGAGCTGAGAGTTTGAGAACGTAACTGATCAACGATTTGAAGAGTAAACTCTAAAATGCGTGGTAAAAATGCATTAAATGGGCAAGTAAGGGATAAAATGTATTTCCTGAAAATTAATAAATTGAGAGTAGGTAACTATTTAAACTTACTGTAGTTACATCAGCTAAAAAACTTCTCATATCATATAGAAAACTAGCTGACCTCCGTGGTTTCAGTTTCATTCAAGAGGCCGGACATAGGAATCTGAAATTTTTGATGTCATTTTTCATACATTTGATTATACCATTTGTTTGCTATATTAAAACTAAGCAAATATTATTCTATTGAATTTTGAGACCAGACTTATAGTTTTGAAGTAAACAGTATAAATCTGATTTCAAGACTTTATTATAAACTTTAAATCTTGTTTCGTTGTGGGATTGTACTTTTAAACAGTGTAATAAAACAAAACAAAATGTTGAGCAAAAATGAATCAAGTCGACAATAGGCCTAGGTCATTAGGCCTAGTACATTCACTCAGTTAACTTATAATGGTTGACGACTAGTTAAGTTCTTTGAGATGAAGGGCTTAAATACAAATCATTATAACTTTATACAAATTCCAAAGCCAACTAAAGGTTCAACAAATGATAACCTTATTAAAATATTTTTCCGTGTTTAAGAGTATTCGGTAATTAACGCGAGTATTACCTGCGTCGGATCATTAGTGTGGCACAGTTGCATTGTTTATCGATGGTTCAGAGGGCGCGGGTTATCGACGCAGATAGCGGATAGGGCGACGCGCGTCACTAGTACTGTTTTACTGAAAAACAATTCATTGTCACACGACACTACTAGCTAAATAATTAGACAAGCTGACTTTTGAGAGGACATTGCTTGTTATGGGCGCGGTAGTGGGAGGAGAGCCTTAGGAACCTTTTGCCTACTAAGGTAAATTAGTAGATTAAATCTTCTTCTGTGAAAGCTTTCGAAGGCTTTTTTAATAATAAATAAAAGCCAACAGTCACATACATAGTCCTGACCCCACACTAGGATTGGACAGGTGGAGGACACGTGGGTATCAGAAACTACGAGTACCATGGTACTACAACACCCAGACCCGGAAGAAATATTTGCAGATCATGCAAACATTTCTTCCGCAGCGAGAATCGAACCCTTTTATATTAAGTACTTTACTTAAGTATTTTTACTGGAATATTTTATTAAATTATGTCCCCGATGAGGATATCGGAAACGTCACCTACGTTATAATGTAATATTACAGTTTGCACGTAAGCTAGTAAAGTTAATTTTAAAAATAAAAATTTCCGTCTCTTTCTGCGCAACAACAGCTAAAATCGGCCTTGGCTAAAAGCTATTACTTACGCAAAATAAAACAAGCCATTGAGAATAGTGTTGCACGCCAACATCGAGATCGACGGAGGTAGGGAGGTCGCGATTATCTGCGGTTATCGACTAGCTATCGACAAGTTATCGATAGGTTATCCGCCCTGCGTCAGCCAGCACGCGCCATACACAACATTAATGAACGTTATAACGCGTAATCTAGTCGCCTTTTTGAAGCTAATTACGTGAAAATGTTAGATTACCGTAATTAGATTGGGAAATAGTAAATTGATTTGATTTAATGCGTTGTCGAACGGTTAATTAGTTAAAAAAAACGGTTAAATAACGTGCTAACGGTGAAATTGTTATTTATGTTGACAAACATAATGGTGTCGAATGACCTATCAAAAGCACTTTTTTTTACTTTTCATTATTTATTTCAAACCTCTGATAAGTCACAGGTTAGATTTAAACGCAAAGCGAGAAGCTTCACATCATCGCGATAGTGCAGCCGAGTAGGTAAAAGTGTTATTTTTAGACGAGAATGTTTCTTTATTTATCGAATAAAGAAAATATCAGACTACTTAGCAGCAATCTCGTAAGTTAATGGTACAAACAAACGCTCGTTTGTCTGTTTGTCTGATGTGTTTGCGGTCACAGAATAGGCAGCAGTGGCGGACAAGGCTCCGAGCTGATGCTGAGCGGCGCGGGCGCAGCGCAAACAACGGACCGCTACCGGACAAAGCAAACAACACTATTTTAAATATAACCCATTTCAAATGGGTTATGCTATAATTGAGTTTTATTTGTTTTTATTTTGCCTAGCCTCAATTTAAAAAGTCATAATTTTTTATTCCTTAAAATCACTGGGATCACCTGGACACGTCTTAAATCAAAATTGCATTTAGGTAGGTACACCTGTTCGTAACGCGACCACAAATACTGTGCGCCTCGGCAATTTTCGTCCAGCTTCTGAAATATGAACTAACGCGATGATGATAATTATGTAATAAAGAGATGTTACAATAATTACGTAGATACTTGTTTTTTCAAACGGTTGGTTCAGTTATTATTTTAATACTATTAGGTGTTAAGTTATCATACAAAGCACGAAGTTTGCCGAAGCGTATAATATTTTGTGGTACTACCGTACTTTGATAAAGTTAGAAAATTGTAAGAATGATACTATTAGGTACTGCGGCCACAGATGCCTAAAAACTTCGGAAACAATATTTATGTCTCTGGACTTTCATAATTATTTTCAAGTGCACTAAAGGAGCTTTTTCAGCGCATTTCAATCCATTTATCATTTCGATAGGATTAGTGACACCAGTAGGCAGCTTAAATATCATTATTTGCTCTTTGTCTCGCCATGCAAATGTCGAACTGGCAAACAAGCCCATTTGTAGGCCGAGTCACCTCAGTAAATCCTTATAGATAGAGATCTATAAGGATTTACTGAGGTGACTCGAGGCCGACAGGAGCCGGCCCTAAGCGCGGCGGCAAACAACGGCTAATGTTACTATTTCCTGTCAATTAGCCCTATTTAGAGGACAATGTTTACAGGACCAGGATTTTTTAATCATGGCTCTTTTACTTTCTTTGACATATGTAATTTTATTTAATGTGATCGAGGTATGTGACCATAACATAATGTTATGTATTGTTAAAAAGCTAATCAAGTTTGTACCTACATAATTATTTTCTACCATCTATTGTTTAACCCTGTTTCGCAAAATAAAATGATTTGATTTGATTTAAACAAGGTACTGTACTCAGGTTCTATTTACTTTTAAAATTTTAGTTTTTCATCTCGTACTGTTGGAATCAAATAAAATAAACCTAAACAAATGTATGGCGCTTTACGACAGACAACAGCTTTGTCATGGCATGAACGATCCGTTCCATCTGTTAGTATCTGTTAGTATGTGGTCCATCATTTTGGAGAGGTCTGTCCCTTAGTCGACTTTTACGACATACTCGGGAAGAGCGACATTCAAAATCTATAAACAAATTGTTTTTTTTTTCATGATAAATATAAAGAGTTCGTATGGTTTCTTGTTTACAAAGTCAAAGTATATTTATTGCTTAATTACATGTCAAAAAAAAAAGATGTTATAGATTTTATACCTAGTTTTGATGTAATTTATCCTTAATGGGCGTGCAATGATTAATAGTTTCCAAATTTAAAATTATAATAATAAAAAGCAATGTCAATTAAATAGATTAGTAAAATAAAAATAAAACAACAAACACAGAAATTAAAAACTGATGCTAAACTCAAATGTCTAGTTTATATATTTAACGGATATTTATTATATTAGTAGACAGATGACAATTGCGTGCTAATGGTAGTTGAAATGGTCAACATAGTCGCTGTTGGGGCAACCAGGGCCGGTAATTGAAACAGCTAGCAGAAAATGGCACGTGCCGCTGGTTTCTTGGTATCCGGCTCGAAGGACCACTTGTTGGAGCAGGGCCAGCAATTGAAACAGCTTGTTTGTGCTTAGTTTATGATAAATGGCTCAGGTATTTAGTATTAATATATTTATTTATAAAGGTGCGGAGCGCTCAATTCGCTTGATCAACGCAGAGTGAAAGGAGAAACTAGCATTGCAAACAGAAACACATTCTGCAATTCATTAAAGATTGTATGTAGTTAATACGATGTACCAACATTTTTGCATCGTTTACGCTCATGACAGTTCCCCTAAAGCACGTGATAAGGGTCTACATCTATCTATTAATTCCCGTACAAATCCCTTCCCGGGCGGAGGTTGTTTGCGCACACATTAGCCGGCGCACTGTCAACAGAGTAATGGCGGCAAACACCCGCCCGCCGCGCGCCCCGCGCCCCGCCCCCGCCGGCTACTGGCGCAGATGCGTACGCGCAACGGTACTTACTAATAGACTTTATTAAAACACTAGCTGCCGCCCGCGGCTTCGCTCGCGTGCTACCCGGACGAAAAATAGCCTATATTTTAATCCAGCACATGCACTTTGCTTATTCCAAGTTTTATTTAAATCTGTTCAGCCGTTTAGGCGTGATCGAGGCACAAACATACAAACATCCTCGCAAACTTTCACATTTAGTATATAGTAGGATTTAGAATTATGTTACGTGAGCTGGACGGAACAATCAAACCAATCAGGTGATCGTTTGTTTTAAAGCTCTCAAGTTTTCCAGTGAAACTATTTCCTTGTGAATCACTTTATTTTTTTAAGAATGTAATATTTTTTTGAAAGCACTGGTGGTCTAGTAGCCCCGTCTTCCGATCGTGGGGTCGATGTGACACGACAGTACCTAGAAGTACCTAGTTTAAGAATGTTTCTCACTGCTTAATAATCTCTTTTCCTTATCTCGTGTCCTAAGTATGTAAGAGTGCAAATTACAGAACGTTTAACCCTGATCGGGAACTGAAAACTTTCGGTAGGTAGGTATCCGTTGTTGCCTTTAATTAAAATACCACAATACTGTTATGAGGTCCAGCTGTGGCGCCGATGTCTATAAATAGCGGTACAAATCAAATTCAGCTTCTGGAAGCCGCAGAGCAACAAATTGCAACGCCGAAACGTTCCGACGCATTAGTTCGGGCAGAGGCTCTCAAACTTGCAGTTTTGGAAATACTTTAGAGGTGGATCTTCACCAAAGCTACTTAACCCCGAATACTCAAACGCATCTCAGAGTTGAACACGTCTCAAGTGACGAGTTTTTGACAGATTTTCATCAAAATCTTTCAAAAAACCGTGACTGAGTCGC
The DNA here is from genome assembly GCA_949320045.1 of Scotopteryx bipunctaria. Lineage (NCBI taxonomy): Eukaryota > Metazoa > Arthropoda > Insecta > Lepidoptera > Geometridae > Scotopteryx > Scotopteryx bipunctaria. The sequence continues at coordinate 346,423 of OX439457.1, forward strand.
GTTTGAGTATTCGGGGGTTAGTCTTTAGTAAAATACAAAAGATCTATCGTATGAAATTACAGTTTTAAAATATCTTACTGATATTGTTAATCCAAAAGTTTGTATGGATGTGAGGATGTTTGTATGCCTCAGTCACGTATTGGCTGAACGGATTTGAATTAAACTTGGAATATACATAGTTCATAATCTGGAATAATCAGGTGTTTATATGATACCCTACTTTTTATCCGAGCACAACGCGAGCAATACTTAGAAAAGAGTCATTTCAAGTGTCCAAGTGATTTTATAAAATAAAAATTTTGACTTTGATCTTGACATGTGGTGGTTAGGTGCGAAAGTGCATAGGTACTAGCAAAAGTTTCAGAAGCTGCGTCTGTTTTCTCCAGCTCACGGCACGCGCCGGGATGGGCCGTCGATAATTAGCGGCTCATGACTAATGGCGCATAGTTTGACAGTTGACTCCGCTCACAGGGGTTAATGGCGGGCTAAAGGCCAGCTGGCTCAACACAGTCCTGATCATCATCCGTCTTGTCTCTGGAGCTCACTGGCTTCCGATAATTGGTCCAAGCTTTGCTTATGGATAACCGATATACGAGTACTCTAAGTTTGTTGACAAACAGAAAATAATTTAATAAACAGAAACCAATAACACGCAACAACAATCAGAAATAAATGCTTTCTTCAGTAAAGACTTCATAAATTGATGACTTTGACTTCGTCGACATCGGCAGGGTCGATGGGCACCAAGTCCTCGTTCTTCCAGTCGAAGTTGATGCCGGTCACTTCTGTGAACCAGGCGTGGTACCAGCCGGGCCGGGCGTACGCTGAAACAAGTGCCAAAAGTTAGACTAGACGCTGCGATCATAGCATCTGGTACCCGAACACCCCAGCTCTTAGATTTATACTTTTTAAAACTAATTATTGTAATAATAATTAATATGAATATGGATGATATTAAGTGGAGAGGTAGACTTAAAACAGTAGGAAAGGATTGAATCAAGATGTTGAGTGACAGGAGGGAATGGAGAAATACATAGAACCTATTGTTTCGACCACGTTTAAGTGGGATAAAGAGCAGGGAAAGGTAGATGATTATAAGAATAAAACTTACCAGTGGGGTAAGGGCTATTGCAGCCCCAAATGGAGCCAAAGCTGACGAGACCGATCATGGTGGGCTTGCCGTCCACGTCTATCTTGGTCAGGGGACCGCCGCTATCTCCCTGCGGAAGATAACCGAACATACATTAGTTTTCTTGGAGCGAACTTGCAGAAGCTACTTGCTTCCTACAAAGTTAGGAAGGAACATTCAAGCTCCCCCACACTGATGCGACAAACTTGCGAATTCTTCAGAGTTAAGCTACCCGCGCCTTTTAGGCAATGAAAACACTATTATTCGTATCATTGATTGCGGAAGGCAACTCCTGCTCAGTTTGAATGTCTCCCTGCCACCCTCACCTGGCAGGAGGCCTGGGAGGTGTCGTTGTAGTACTCTGCGCAGACGGTCTGCTCCTGGATGGCGGTGCTGGAGGTGTACCAGCTGCGGCACTCCTCGATGGTGATGCCGCGAAGGTACGTCCAGCGGAGGATCTCGGAGGCCTCGCCACCTGGGGTCGCAAACATAAGTTTTTTCTTATTTAGGTTCGATGGACAGGAAATTTTACTATATACCTTCCCATTATAAGATATTCTATGCAGATTGTTATTGCAAGATCCTAAGGCTATCCGACTTGTTTCTTAACCGTTTGCTTGTTAAAATGTTTGCTTTTCTTTTTTGTGTGAGGACGGTGGACCTATTGTGGTATTCTTTAAAGCTTTGTTTCAGTTCCCAGCTGGATCCAAATTTAATGTTCTTTATTTTCATATATCAACTCCCATTGACTCCAAAATGTAGGTACTTACCGTCCCAGGAGTTGTCAGTGAGTCCGAAGCCACTGACGGTCAGCACCACTCCTTTGTAGTTGATGTCCTTCTGCTGGCTATTCTGTATGCGAACTGGCTGGATGGTGGCTGGAACAAATATTTATGATAATTGACGAAAGGTGTTTCAAGATGGTGACCCATTTAAATAGAAATCATAGAATCAAGCGCGAAAAGTAGAAATAATTCTCACTTGAGCTGGCTGGCTTGGCTTACCACCTACATCAGACCGGGCCTTATTAGCATTTTCTCGCGGATCCGCTCGCTTGGTACCTACCGCGGCACCTTCTGTGCTATATACTCACGTCCATAGGGGATGGAGTGCTCCAGGGCCAGGAGTGCGATGTCTGCGGTCTGCGCGCGCGTGGGCATGGTGGCGTCGTACTCGGGCGGCGTGAACCAGCGCGAGGTCTCCACGATGTACGCCGGCCGAGTCAGGTTCAGCACGCCAAGCCGGATCACGAAGTTGGGACGGCTGGAATATGAACCATTGCCTTCAGCTAGCTATTAAGCTAGCCAAAGTTACATACCCACCCAAATTTGTAGGTACAAATTGAAATATTTCACGATAGGTTCGTCGGGGGTATGCGGATCAGACTGGGTCGACTGTGAGGATATGATGATGAGGATACTTTTAGGTACTTAAAGTTGTTGTAACGTATACTCTTCCAACTTTGTACAAATTAAATACTGACTCAGATTACCCCGCCCCGGTGACATTGAGGGTGAATGTCAGGCGAGATACAAAGGATTCGATTGTCGTTGGCAAATGTTTGAATTTTAAATGCTCGCGTGTCATCTGGATAAAAAACAATCACTTTTTACAGCGTGATTTAGGCATCAACACAAAAACACTTTGACATACTCATATTTATGATATTGGTAGGGAGTAGAATATAATATCTTAGGTACCATTCATAACATGTAGAAAGTGTGCGGTTGAACTACATAACATAATGTATGTTGTTATTTTGCATTCTGTCTACACTTACAATTGTAATGACATTTAGCTCCATAACTCTTAACAAGCACCTGTTTAAATAGTATTAGTGTACATTTATTAGTGTTCAAATAAGTAAATAAATTAAACTGAGAACACTGATTGGCTAGTGGCAGTGGTCCCGCCTTCCGATCCTAAGGTCGTGGTTTCAAATCCCGTCGTGCACCAATGGATTTTTCTGTTCGAAAGATTTATGTGCGCTGTACCATTACTCTCAAACGGTGACGGAAAACATCGTAAACCAGCATGTCGTAGAACCTAAAAAGTTCGAAAACATCTGTCAAGTGCATGAGTCCCTTGAGTCGCATTTTAAATCCTTTCACCACACTGGTTTCTAATCTGGAACTAGTGAAATGAGTATTAGTATTACAGTGCAGGTACGTACTTGGCCACGCAATGAGCTGCGGTGATCACCCACTCGTGGTGTATGATGGAGCCTCCACAAGAGGAGACGTAGCCGTCCACTGTCACCATGCGCAGGGAGATCTGATAAGGGAACTGCCCCTTTTTAGCCGGCCAGCCACCTACGATCCTCGAGGAGCCTAGGGAAAATTTAGAATTTACTAAAATATTTCAAAACGGAAACGTGGACGTGGCTCTGAAGATGGGAACCATTACAGTTACAGTAAAAAGTACGTTATAGAGTTAAAATAGTTAGAAAAAATGTCTTTGTCCGTCCAGTGTCCATATAAATTAACCAAACATGAAGGGAGTAGTGCACGGAAGGAGCCTCTTTAGGGTGCACTTTTATTTATTCACATACTGGTCCGAAAGAACTTGTGCCACGAGAATCAAAACAAGAGAGGCAGGTAGACTGTCTTGTTTTGTTTCTCACGCAAGACTGAGAAAGGACCCATATTTCAAGATACCTAAAATATTTATTTTGACACTTACTGCTACCGCGAAGGTCTTCGATGAATGCTGGTTCATTGTATCTGATGACGTCAGCCTGTCAACATTAATTTAATTACTAAAAACCCTCAAAATCCCAAGCAAAATCCAAAACATTGTACATACGATTAATCTAAGACACCTTGCAAAAATCAACCGCAAGTATTTCATGTTTATTCAGGTTAAATAATACAAAATCTCACCTGGACTATGCCCCAAAGCAGGATAGCGCTGAACACGTGGTATAAACGTGCCATCTTCTTTGGTGGCAAAGAGACTGACAAGAATCAGTTCTTCCATTATTTAAGTTCTGTGCTGTAATCTGGTCAGTCGATAAGGCATGGTTTATCTGGGATTATGAGGTAATTATCAGAAAGATTCTGATTTGTAAGGCGATTAACATACGCATCAGTGCGTCGCGCGATTTAGCGACACGACACAGTGGGCTGTTCAGGTTTATTGCAACGTCAGATGAGTTTATTTAGAAAAAAAACTTTGTAAGCTGACATTGGCGCTCTTGACATCGATATCAAAATTCTGCACTCATTGACTTTTTCTTTTTTATGAACCAAAACTGCAGTTTATGCCCCTTCTTGCGTCTCCCTCATTTCTAACGGGGACCTCGCGCTGCGGCATTGGATGAGCCGTTAGATCGCGCGCCGAGGCAACGAGTGTGTAATGCAAAGTCCCTAAGCACCGAATGTTGTCGATACGTCCAATAATTTCACTACAAAATGTACAGAGAAAAGTGATCTATTTGCCACTCACTTTCTACGTAAATTGACTTGAAGTTGAGCATAGAGGTCAAAGACGTGGTAAACCGAATCGTAAGTAGATTTTTTCCGGTGTCTTCCATCTGTCAGTGGAGAGGTCTCGAGACCCCCCACGGCGACAGGTCGCCGACAAAGGCCCGCTAGGCAAACAGCCACCGGCTGGAGGGAGCTTTGGGCCTCGCAGCCGGAATTCGAGTAGCCGACCACTTGTTGATCGCTTCTGCTGCTTCAGATGCTAATATGACTTGTGGACGTGCGGTCACTGACCTGCGCACTGGGCACATTCATCGCTTGCCCGCTAGTGCCGATCATTTGTGCATTTAACGAATTTCCACAGGTAGATTATTATAGTTTTGTTATTGTCTGTCAAATACCTAGATCATACATTTTTCGTCAAATATTGTGATTTTAGCGTAGTAACTATTTGATTATAGTAGGTACATTGTACGTTTTGAACGTGTTAGCTCGTTAGCCTTTTGACAAAAGTTAATTTCAAGCAGGAAATTTTAACAATTGGACACATTCGGTTGCCGATAAAGAAATAATGTAGATACCTTATTATATAATGCAACCCGGGGTCCCTGATGTATAACTGCAACGGAATGTCAAGAAATAATTAAAAATTACGGTAATTAATCAAAAAACGTTTTTAAACGCATACAGCTTATTTAGAACGGTCGTGTGACACAATGAACTGTAAATAATTTTCACGTTTGTTCGTCACCCAATAAATTTATTTTATGATAAACAATTATTAGCTATCATAGTGCCACGCTTGTTTACCCCGGGGCGGGCACTTGTCGAGCCAGCTGATTGGCTGGTTCTGTTTGAAACACACAGGTACACACCTATGTGTGTTTTTCAAGCGTTGGTTTTGAAATATTTCGTTGTAGGTATATAGTTAGTTACAGTCCATTGTTGGATGAAGAGACATTGGCTATATAAAAAGAACAAAAAACAATATATTTGTGTCTGTGACATTTTAAACAAAAATGTGCTTGGGTCTCTCGATCCACCGGATATCCTTCAACTTTACCTAGGTACTTATTTATTTGTAGATGTAACTTACAGTGGCGATATCATGATAATCCTTCAATTTTTGACTCTCAATAAGACTTAGATTCCATACATAAAATCACGCCTTTTCCCCGTAGGGGTAGGCAGAGATCACGGATCTCCAGTTGCTCCGATCCTGACATAATTCTTTCGCTTCATCCACTCTCATTACATTCCTCATGCATACTCGTCGGTTTAGGGTACTCTTGGCCTGGCCCTTTTCCAAAACGTCGCGGATTTAGATTCAATTTACGGCAAAAATATAAAAAAATGTAGTTAAAAACAAGTTCAGTTCCTTATCGCAGCATGGCGGCAGGACCCGACTGTTTACGAGTGCTTTTACGACATTAACTCGCGACCAATCGGACTAGTGGTGTTTACTCTGTGACCAATCGCCGCGGCCGCACTAATACACTTTCCATCACAATAACTAACACCCAAGTCAAGTCACATACATATTATACTACTGACCCTACGCTGGAATCCCCTGTGTCGTGTATCAGAAACTACTGTAGTAACAACATGAATTGCGAAGCGCTCGTGGCGTTATATTGTCGGTCCCGGCTTTTAAGGCGTAAAGCCATGACAGAAGCCTTTATGCGGCCTAAAAACTCCGTAACAGGAGTTGGCTACTAGGCTACTAGCAAGCTACGCTACTAATAGTCATTAATAACATCTTACTATGGTATATATAATATGTTTAAAAACCGAAATATGGAATTTCCTCAAAACGAAACAATAGCGCACTCTTTCGTATTACACCAATGGCGCCATCTAGTTTAATATGTTGGATTAGTTTAGTTAAAGTAATCTTTGAGAGGTTCTAATAATAAATATGGAAGTTTCGTGATAAAGAAAAGTGGCATTATTTTTTAAACCTATGAGCATGTCGTCCCACTGGGCTGGGCAAAGGACTCCCCCAAACTCCGCTAATTTTATTATCTCAGTTCTTCGAGATCTCCCCCAATCTCTCTCGAAGGGGTCGAGATCGTCCGCCCGAGATGGCTAATTTTAAAATATTCGTTCAAATTCCTGGCACGTTCTATGATAAAATATATAATTTTGAGATACTGTAATCTTAGTTCATTATCTTAATAACTGACGAAGCATTCGTTAATGTGTAAGCGGCGGTCGAGCGGCGCGGATGTTGATTGACCAGCGTGATTAGAATTATTTCGAAACAATTTTTTTGGTAAGTGTACTTTTTTTATTCATATTTTTGTTTATTTGGTAATTTGGTTTAAGTAATTTGTATTAATTTTATCATGGATATTTTTGCTATTAAAACTATAGTTTGCATTCAATTTGTATGGTAGCGGCAAAAGGAATCCAAAATATTTATTTGAAAAAGATTATTTTATGTTTATTTCTTGCTTACGAAATAAAATTTGAACATAAACAGCAACTGAAATATTTTTTGTAACTAGGTACTTTAAAACTTAAATAAAGGCATAATTTTATCACTTCCTTCGTTGGGTACTAGGCTTCTTTCTTTCTAGTTTTTGTAAAAATACGAAGATAAGTGTTTTGGCCGCAAAAATCCACTGATGTTGGCCATCATTTCCCTGATTCGTCATTCTTGAGCCATGATAACATTGATCACAGCCATAAATTTACAAGACAATTTAAAAGACATAATGAATATTTATAAACGACACAAAACACAACTTAATACTCAAATATAGGTCAAAAACATCAAAGGAAACCTAACAAAGTCAAAGAAAATCAATCAAACGATTTCAAAGAAAAAACCCGATGAGAGGCGCACATAACTCCTGAAATACTTCGCCTTTTAACTCGAGAACTGTTCATTAATCGCCAAAACCGCTAAACGACGGCTGTGGCCACGTGGTCCGATAGCAATGTCCGATGTATCGGACTATGTGAACTTTTTTCCAGCTTTTGCGTTCAGTCGGACTATGAATGATTTTTTAGTTGGAACGATCAGTCGATAACTTTTTCCAGTTACTTTTACTCGGACTATGAGAACTTTTTACGATTGGAATATACTGTAGCCAGACTCACGCGGTGTTAACGAACCATCGCCGCCTTTGTTCTAAAACATAATAACTCGCTGAAACTGGGACAGGAATGTACAGTGACTAAATTAATCTCTTTGATTCCTATGATTCCTATTTATATACTAGCCTGTTAATAATACTCGTAATACTGATAATACTGTCTTTGATTTGAAATTAGCTTTTTTAAGGTTTCAAAACTATACTCACTACTGCTATCATATTCGGATTGTAATTGAACCTCCGCATCGCCTGCCATGCTTTGAAGGACTTTTGACTTTTGGCTTTTGACCATTTTTTTAGCTTAGACCATTTTATGCCTGAACGGTTGCGGTGACGTTCCGGTCATGAATCGCACTCAAAGAATCTTAAATAGGTTACATGAGTTAAATAGTAGGTACACATTATATTTTAGTACATTTTACAACAGATATTAGCAACCAAATAAAAACAGTTAATTTAATGGGAAAAGTGCTGTTATAACTAATATTTACCATGCCAGTGACATGTCTGTTTGTCGTAGTGTTCTTTTATTCTCTGGCTGGGGTTATGAATGCGTTGTATTCGCCGAAAACACTAGTAACTGTCAGCAGTGGAACGTCAAAGGGGGCTCGTAAATTACTGAAAGAAAGATGTATCCCGCCCCGTTATGCGCCCTCTCTGTCGCACGATGGGAGGTTCGTATCGTGATGTCTCGCTCTCGTGCCAATTAGCTGGAACTTAAAAGCGCCGACTGTGTTTGATAGCGGCAGTGATGTCCAGAAACATCGAGAATTTTCAGGATAAAAGGAGTTTTTATTTTACGTAGATCTGCTACGAAATTTGTAGAGGTACTTTACTGAAACTTTTACTGATATCTTATTATCAAGCTCCGTCGTTCCTACAAGAACTTTACGTATTATTGACCTTATCAGTGGGATCTAGTACAGGTCTAAAAAAATAAGACATTAAATTAAATTGTACTTAAATTTGACTTAATTTAATTTATAAATTAAATTGTAAATACTTATAAACAAGGATCTAAGGATCTAAGGGTCATGCTGTGCCGACCCCACATAGAGTCGGATAAGGGCAGGAAGATGATGATGATGATAAACATTTACATGATGATGATTATTATTTGACAAATTTATTTATAACGCTTTGGTTATTGTACTGTTATGTTATAATTATGAATGAATAAATGAATTGAATTGTAAGGCTCATAATGAAATATCCAAATTCAGTTTTAAACGTTAACTGAAAGACAAAACAAAAATTGTTGTTTGTCAACCTAGCTTAGTTCAGACTTGGCTAATCATTTTGTCCAGTGGCAAGAAAACTAAATTATTGAAAATTAAAATCGCACGGCCTTGTATAGAGCACAAGTGAGGTAGTCCAGCTAGGCGTGAAGCTGCGATTTTATCGATATCGACAAAGCGCACATCCCTGGCCGAGCTAATGCGTTGATCATCAGTCCGTACATCACGCGTTGTCTCTCTCTAATCGTAAATAATTTGGCGAGATCGCAGTTTATTATTTTTATTGCGACAAATTCATGCTTTAGCTATTTTCGGAGCGTTTTATTTTAACTTTTATTATTATTGTGATACGCTCCATTATCGTTTTATTTGTATTTGGCGAGCGGACAAATTCTTAGTTTATGATTTTAAGATTAGAGAAATTATGTTTCTTTGAATTTAGAAATACCAATCGCGTATAAATTCAATCACGGCGTAACGGATTTCAACGAAACTTGATATATACATAGCTCGTGACCCAGAATAAGTTGTAGGCTACAATATAGACTAGTCCACGAACCATGCGAGCGAAGCCACAGGCGGAGGCTAGCAGAAATTATACGGACAAATACAGAAACTTAACGACATCGAGCGATATTACACAATTGGACGATGCTATTTTTGCTTTTCTGTGATGCCATAATACGATCGCAATATTACGTCTAGCGCTTCATAGAGATTCAATAGCTTCTAGTTATAAGTGCAGTTGGCACAAATTAGTGGGAACAAGTGTGCATTGTTAGAACAGCACATTGTTGGGGCTCCTTTGATGTGACACCGCCTTCCACGAAACCACATGTGGCCGCCACAGAATCGGAACACTGCAGAATGTTGGTGAACGTCGTTAAACTATATTTTTTTAATCTTTGACCAGCCGTTCTGTCATTAAACTAGACTAATATTCTCCAATAAGGGTTTCTACCCACTGCCCCGTGCCATAATCGGACCGTCGCGTCACCATCCGGACAGAAAAAATCAAAGCAAATGGTCTTAAGTCAAATGTCAAAAGTCCGTACACAATATAACGTATGATAAAATGTATCCCTAATTCTTATTTAAATTTATATATTTTGCACTAAAAGCTATTAAACTTGCACATGGCGGCAGTTATAAGTAGTTTCGCCCATCATGCATTTCTATAAACCTATCTATAAAATGTACAGCAAATGAACTGCGGTAGGATGCTGAAAACCAAATGTCCATGTTTCATTCTAGCTCATTAAATAATCTCCAGACGCGTTTTAAATAGCATTTTCAGAGTAAAACTTATTCTGCAGCTAATTCGCGCTTCTCAATCAAACGGCGGGGAGGGGCTGCTGTTTTGTGTCATTTATCACACCGCCGGCCGCGCCAACCAATACTCCAATACTCCACTAACAAACGTTCATTACCATAGCAGCCGCCGCGCTAACCAATACTCCACTTACAAACGTTCATTAGGTACTCATAAACGCTTTTTTCTGGCAAAAATGTAAAACGCTTTTCGTCAGATAACAACGTTGCTACGATAATGTTTGATCCCTCGGTTGTTAGTATACTATTGGAATCGGGCATCAGTCTCAGGACAGAGGGGGTACGGATAACATCGCAGACAGTTACTTGCAAAACTTCTAATGAGCCTGAAAGTGACATTTCTTACATTTTTCTTTTGTTTTTTATTCGAAAATGTGTAGGCGGCCAGTGTCGTCCCAACTGATCAAAACATGACTTCGTGAATGTGTAGAAAATTACCACTACCTACCAACAACTACTTGCTATGAGTTACTACGGCCACAAGGAGTTATCATAATTCGTCATTGAAGTCAGTTTGTTGTAGCCTGAAAAAAAGCTACGAGAAAAAGTAAAAGGTAATAGAATAAATATTATGTTTTTTATTCGTACAGAAGTTTTAACAATTAGAAAAAAATACACAAAGAACAGAAGACCAATACAAGCATCCACTTTCTATTTTTACTCGCAGAATGTTGGAACATTGTAAAATAAATTGAAAAAGCATTTAACAAAGTGGTTCATTTGTAAACTACAGTCAAACGCCGCTCGTTTTTCACCGCCGCCAAAACAAGTGTCATCGGGCCTGTCAGTGTCACTTACCTGTCAGAGTGCGCCGGCGTGTCAAACTGACATTTATTGGGCGGATGTAACGTGAGACGCGCGTACGCATGACGACTGCTTCAGATGTTACTGCTTGAGAACTAATAGTTGGGTTTATTTTGGTGTCAATTTAAGTTGACAGTTCGTAGTGTAATCATTATTGCAATGTCTTATTGATTTATTGGTAGATAATGAGCTCTATGACCTTTTAATGCGTGTTTACACACAAATTTTTGAATTTATCAGAATAAATCTTGCGCAAACCAATGAACTAATAACTACTAAAAAAATGATTGTTTTGTTGACTGAATGAAATGAGTGTTTTGGCTAAAGATATCTTCAGCCATTATGATCTCTTCTCTACCCTGTTATTTATACGGACCGTAAGAAAAGCGGAACGTCGTCGCGTGCTGTACTTTGAAGAACTTTTGACATTAGACTTTTCACCATGAAATTGACCGTAGGTATGACATTGATGTAAAAATGGAAATCATTTCGATAAGTGGCCAAGAAACTGTAGCTACATGGGTTCAATTTTACATTTACAGCCAAAATATGAATCAAAAAATGCGAAACAATGTCCAGAACATAAAATTAAACATTTTAACAAGCGCGGTTTTACGAGTGCAAAAGGAGCGCGACTTCAAAGTCGGTGTCGGGTGTCAGTCGCCGGTCGCCGGTCGCCGGTCGCGCCCGCTGACGTCACGCCATATGTGCCACCCAATATAATGGATGCTACTAATTAAAACAATAAAAGTCCCTTCTGAGATAAAGTGTGGTAACCCTTTTCACATATGAAAAGGGTGTAATTGATGCACTTAATTATGTATAGATTACTACAATTCTCGAAACCAAATTAGCGACTATGATCCATATAATCTAGCAATTTATTAATCTTTATCTGCATATTTACACTCTCAATGACGAATTCGGTGATTGATGGCTTATCAAATGATAATGACATTATGACTAATAAATATTAAGTAATGATAATGTTTTACACTACCAAACATTGACAGTTGGAATCATTGCATAATATAAGGCTGAAATTAATTATTTGCTCATTTTGTTTTGTAGATGTTTCTAGTATTTCAAAGCATATTCACTCATAATACTCATTTACTCGCCGTAAGAGCTCAAAGCACACTTAAAGCACACAGGTTTTTCCAACTTATATTACTAAAACACCGTGGTCAACTTAAATGATTCGGTCTACATGATACGGTCCATCGATAGGGTTACTTGAAAAAGTGGCCTATTTGGTCTGCCTGCTTATAATTCCATAATAATAACATATTTGAGTAACGTAAAAGTTTTAATCATGAAGTATTTAAATGTACTAATAAGTATGTATACCATCTTGGAATTCTTGGATCAGAAGTGGCTGCAAATTTTCTTATGATTACTTGGGGCTCTGCCCACCCCGTTAGGGATACGGGCGTAATAACATGTATGTATGTTAGTATGTATGTTTGGTTCAGATGGAAGCGCGGCGGGCATGGGCGGGGCGGGCGGCGTGGGCGCGGCGCAGCAGTACGGCGAGGTCAACCAGCTCGGCGGCGTGTTCGTCAACGGACGCCCGCTGCCCAACTCCGTGCGCCTGCGGATAGTGGAGCTCGCGCAGCTCGGGATCAGGTGAGAAACAGCCAACGATTTGGTCTATTCCGATCTGAAAGCTTCGTGAACTGCGGGTGAAGATTTGGTATGTTAGAGAGAATTCAGTCACTTGTTTGTTCGTATGGGCTATTGGCTAACTCTAGTGACGGAGTTTTTAGGCCGCCTAAAGCCTAAGTCACTGCGGCATGGCGACTATGGCAACTGCGTGTGATGCGAGAAAAACTGTCAGCTCACGAAAATTAAAGTCAGGATTCGCGATTGCCAGAGCTTTAAAATCAGTAAATATGTTTGTGTTTAAGACTATGTTTGAGATGGGTACCTAGGTAGTTTTTCTACGAGGTCAAGAAACAGTGAAGCAGACTTCTTTACTAATTGAATCTGTGCAGGCCATGCGACATCAGCCGGCAGCTGCGCGTGTCGCACGGCTGCGTGTCCAAGATCCTGGCGCGCTACCACGAGACCGGCTCCATCCTGCCCGGCGCCATCGGCGGCTCCAAGCCCAGGGTCACCACGCCCAAGGTACAAAAACTATCAATACCACTTGCCGTCTGGTTTTCCTACATACGTTTTAGCCTCTGAGGTTGCTAAAGCTTAGTAAAGTTAGCTGTTATGTACGACCTACAACACTGCCACAAAATCAGCCACCATTGTCCATTACCATCTCTAGAGTAAAGCCGTCATAATATTTAACATTCGTCTGATAGCAACTGTTTGTTACATACACACTTAATGATCCTGGACAAAGGGAACCTTGAGATGCTAGCCATAAGATTTGTTCGCAGGTAGTGTCGTACATAAAGCAGCTGAAAGCGAAAGACCCCGGCATCTTCGCGTGGGAGATCCGCGACCGGCTGCTGGCGGACGGCGTGTGCGACAAGTACAACGTGCCGTCCGTCTCCTCCATCAGCCGCATCCTGCGCAACAAGCTGGGCGGCGCGCTCTACCCCGTGCCGCCGCTCTACCCCGTGCCGCCGCAGCGCTGCTGGCCGCTGCACCAGCCCTACGACTACTACGTCTACCTGCAGGTGACCGCTTGTATTGTATTGAAAGTGGCGGGATATCTTTGACGGGTTAGGTAAGTAGGACGCGCTCGCGGTGGCGAGTGTTATGCGCGTGCGCGTGCGTCGCGTCGAGCTGTCAGTTCGAGACTGGTCCGTTGGTGAGTAGCCGGCGGGACCGGAACGCCCTCTCCCGGCCGTTTTGGAGAAGCTCGCGTTGACACCGCTCATTGCCTGTTCCTACCTTAATTATTCATTCCTCCGAGAGGGTAAAGCATAGAACTACCATCACTCGTGTCTCATGTCACTTACGCAATTTTTCTCAATCGATCTGCAATTTCCTCATGAATTCTTCTTTAAAAGATTCCTACTAAATATACACTCCATCTATATAGATCATAATATAGAAAAAATATTAAATTCTTTACTGTCCAGATTTTTTATTATATATAACGCTAAGACAATAATTGACAAGTGGAAAACGAACCCGTTTTCTTGCACAGGGTCGGCAGCACAGCGGGCACGCGGGCCACCCGCACGGCCTGCCGCACCCGCACGCGCAGCCGCCGCACCACGCGCACGCCGCGCTCTGACCGCCGCGCGCCGGCCGAGCGGGCTGCGATCCGTGGCCCGCGGACTCAGTGAACAGAGTGGACGTCATACCACAGTGATACAGTGCCCATCACATCCGACCGAGCGCGCGGACTTCACTGCCGTAAAGACTCAGTGAAAATATCTCTCAGTGATCAGTGGCCTCGAGTAAACATCCCAGTGGCATCATTGATCCAACCGAGCAGCGATAACGGTAGAGTCAGTGAAAACAGGTCCCAGTGGCAATCATATCATAGATTTTACTGCAGTAATGGGTTTATTCCGATGGACAAAGGGGTGGACAGCAAGGATGAGTATAATAAGTAAAAGTGTTTGTCTCAAGATTGATTTATTTAAGGCATTCTTCAGCCAAACTGGAGTCACAATTTATGTAAACAAACCGTAGCGTATTTTTCGCTATTACGATGAAATCTCTTTAGTTTTAGGTAAATAAACCTCACAACATTAGTTTTTCACGTTGATTTAACTATTAGTACTACTTAAAAGTTCAATAAACATGATAAAAAGTATGTTTTAGGTTACTGACGATCTGTTTACATAAATTGTATCACCAGTTTGGCTGAAGTATAATTTCACAGATGTTTTTAGGCCTAAATTTTCTAACAGAACTTACTTAACTCATCTTTACCTAAGCTACGCTGAGGGCAAGTTTTCCTTCGCTTCGTTTACTCTTCATTTGAGCAAACTTTTCAAACTCTTATAAACTTTCGGATAATCCAATTTCACTTCGTTGTCATAAAAGTTGACACACTAACCATAATAGAGACAACCCCGCGGCTACACTGTCGCGATAGTGTAGCCACGGGTAATTTTATTATGTCAAACTCAGACAATAATTTCATTGTGCACGTATAAAAATGTCTGCCTCTTGCCTCACTTGTCTGGGATTAGAATATGACAAGCGATGCGCCTTAAAACTCTTACTATGCCCTCTGTAGTAAATAAATAAGCCATATACTATTTGAATGGTTAATTGCAGAATGGCACATGTCACATCAAAATTTTGTGGTCAAATATTTACAGGAGAGGGAAAAATGTGTGTGTATATGCGTATATTTTAAACCACACATACCTTTTTATTGATTTTAATATATGTTATTATAGATAAAATTAGCTATCTATTTTAACTAATCATTCAGGCGATATTGGCGACCATTTAAACACAAAAAAAAAATTGTGACAAGTGCCCTTTCTGAAATTAGCCATTCATCAACCCAGCTGTCATCCCAGCTGTGGGACGACAAAGGTTAATTATACTATCTGTAAAACTGAACTGAAAATATAACAGATAGGTAATAAAGGGATTTATTTAACTTTAAGATTAAAGTATTAATAGTGTACATAGACTTCTGTAAGATAATAGATTAGTGATTTTACCTTTAAGTTAAATTAATTACCTAAAATTATTATATAGTAATAGAAATTGGTATATTTTTAAAGTTAACTAAATAATATGTAATTATTGGGTGCAATGAAGTGAATTTATTGTAGACAGACAGATATCTAAATATATATATGAAGATAATAATGAAATCAGGACAATTCCGCTATTTTCAACGTTTCAAAAAGCTTTCGTAAGAACTCTTCTTTTCACGAAAGGAGCCTTTGTAGTGCACGAAAGGAGCCTTTGTGGCGCACTTTAAATCCTTTCACCACATTAGTTTGAAAGAACTAGCGACATGACAGAACGTTTCAAACACAGTTTCGAATGTACCTACCCAATCAAAATCGTTCGTTTGAAAGCGTATGTATGAGAATTTCGTATCGTCCTACATATAATAATAATGATTTTATTATTTTCGAAACGTTGAAAGATAACGCTATTGGTTTCCAGGTAAATGAATATTGCAAGTAATGTGGTCAAATTCTGGTTTAATTTATAATGACCCACCAAAGCTATAGGTAGGTACTTCGTTAACATGTGCCTTGTCATAAACAATATGAAGGAAAATGTATTTGATGTACCTACTTATACACGATCCTCAATAATCCTAAGGTTCAATTAGGTCTAAGACATGTGAGTCATTACACCTATCTACAGTTATTAAATGTACAATATATTTACTAGATGAATATTTAAAAACTAATCTTCACCTATGAGCATAAATTGGTTTGTTAAAAGAATTATACTGTTTTTATTTACCTACATCACCTTGTGTAAGACCTAAACGCATCTAATAAACTTATGACGAATTATTTGTTTATTTGAATTATTTTCTGATTGGTTATTTTTGTAAATATTTTAAATTCCCCAAAGAAAGTACACCTAGATTTAGGTGCCTGCATATTCAATTTAATTCATTTAATTATAGCATGCCTGCATAACCAGGTCATCATCATCTTCATCCACAGTCTGACTTAACCCACAGCTAGCAGCTAGGCATAGGCCTCCCTTTGTCCCATCCATTACGATTTTGTGCTAGTCTTGTCCATCCACCGCCTACGGCTTTGACTAAACCAGGGAACTAAAGGAATATAAAATTCTTGCAAATTACATTTAAAAAATCGCTTCGTTTCGAATTTAATACCAGCTGAACCAAATCTGAAATTTTACTGCATTAAAGTTTTACGAGCGGTCGTTCGCGGCAAAAGCGCGCGACCAAAAAACAAAATGGCTGACGGTAAAATGTCATTTGACGCCGTCGAGGCTACACTCCGGCCGAGGCCGCTTACGTAATTAAAACCACCGGCGGCTTTGTCGCGAATGCGTTGAAAATGCTAAAATTATACAAAGGGTACCTGAGCTGTGACCTTTCGAGAGTCGCCGCCACACTGCGTGCCAAGCCGCTGAAGGGCGGTTCACGTATTCTATACATTGTACAGATAACCAATAATATAGGGACATTCTTAGGATGAGTAAGTTCGTATGTCAACTCTTGTGAAGGAGTTTTTAAGCCGCCTAAAGGCCTCCGTCATGGCTTAACGACTTAAAAGGCGGGAGCGACAATTTAACGTGCCCTCCGAAGCACGGAAGCGCTCAGCTCATAATTGTGACCATGCACAACGTTGCTTAACTTCAATGATCAATCAAGAACGTCTAAACAAGCTACGCCACGAGCGCTTCTTCTTTGAACTTCAGAATTCTCGCTTCCAGTCTGTTAGGATTGATTTTAATTTTGTACTGATCTCAATGGATGATTTTCTAAATGTCATTGTCTTTAAGGACTTTTTTCTTTTTCTTACGTGGGTGCGAACTTTACTTAGGTAGGTATGTATCACTATGATTATAACAAGCAACAAAGTTTATGAGTGTGGTGTGAGGACTCCAGCGAGGTGCCCCTTTTAGTCTGAGCTCGGGGGCGAGGCGCAGGCGGGTCGCTTTACAAAGGAGCCGCGGCGTGCATCGGGGCTCAGTGGCCGTTGACCAGTCTGTCACCAGGCACCACGGGGGTCTTCGCGGAAATCACACAAGATGTAGCCCTTGCCAACCTAATCAAAGTTAGGTAAACTATAATATTGCATACTTTGACGACCTCGGTGGCGTGGCGGGCGAGTGCTCGGCTGAGACACAAGAGGTGCGGGTTCGATTCCCGCTACGAGAGAAATGTTTGTATGTTCTGCAAATATTTCTTCCGGGTCTGGGTGTTGTAGTACCTGTTATAAGTATGTCATCATCATCATCATCTCAGCCCGTCTCCGCCCACTGCTGGGCATAGGCTTCCTCTTTATTACGCCATTCTCTCCGATCCCTCGTGAATCTCATCCAATGAATCCCTATTATAAGTATGTATTTAACAAAAAAAAAGTATATTAGTAGGTATTCTCTCAGCCATCTGGTGCCCATAGGTAGTAGGTACAAGATATGCTTAGTTTGCGGCTGGATGGCACTGTGTCAAATGTCCACAAATATTAATTTATTTTATAAACGATCCCAAACCTAATAACTGTAAGATTTGTCTTTCTGAATAAAATAATTTTGAGTGTTTTCGAGTCGGTCGTAGAAAAATATAAAAGAACCTTTAATAAATCTTTACATTCCGCAAAAAAATGTTAAAAGTTGATGTATACCATACTGAATTGAGCAATGAGCCACTGTGTGAACACCCCCGGCCACGCCACGCCTTAAAGCCTTCGAAGGAATCGCCTTTGAAGTGTGTTGTCGACAAATCGCCATTGCTCGCCACGATCCACTGGCCACTGGCCATTACCCGCCATCATACGCAATTGTCCCTAGCACCTACACAATGGCGAATGGTATGGCCCATTGTGAACTAGGGCCATTAGAAAGGCAAGATGAGCGCGCATTTTATGAACAGTGGCCGCGCTGAAGACTGCTTATAACTCAGTGAATCATTGATCTGCGCAGAAGATATTGTGCCACTCTTCTTACCTAGAGCTTACAGGTACTTGATCTGTGATACTAGGTAAATATAAAGGTTCAAATCGCGTAGCGGGCTATGGAGAGGGCTGAGGTTAGGTTTCCCTACGCGACAGAAATGAAATTAAGAAATAGGTATGTAGAACTAGAGTCACAATAGAGTCACGGCATAGTTTTAGAACAAGCAAATTGAAGTATGTTTTACTTTAACTTTTACGAGCATTTCGTAAAACTCGACTAAGGGATAGTGTCCTCTCCAACATGATGGACCACCTATATGGGCGATGGGCTGATCACCTGTCACCATGGTTCTCCATATCCAACCAAAGAACCAAAGAAAACTTGCGGCCACTTCTGATTCAGTCCTAAGACTGAATCAGAAGTGGCCGCAAGTTTTCTATGTTTACTTGCGGCTCTGCCCACCCCATTAGGGATAAAGGCGTGATAATATGTATGTATGTATGTAAGTTGAAGTGGCAATGTGCAGGACATACATTACATCTAGCTAAGAATAAGTAACAGGAATTAAAGATTCTTGAATGGCGACTTCGGACCGAGAAACGTCGTAGGACGGACCTCCACCGATGTACTGATGACATGGTAAATATCGTCGTTCGTCCTGGATGTATTTATTATTGGGAAGGCAGTCTAAAAGTGGACTCCTATGTCGATAATACTATCTACCACTACTAGTCGTGTCACTACTTCTTTCGAACCAGTGTGGTGAAAGGATTTAAAGTGCGCCTCAATGGCTTCTTTCTTACACCTGACACCATGTTTTCGAACTTGTTTAGGTTCTACGTCACGCTGATTTCCTTCACCGTTTGAGAGTACCTACTGGTATAGCGCACATAATATTTCAAACATTAAAATCCAACGGATTGAACCCACGACCTTAGGATCAGAAGACGGGACCGCTACCACGAGTGCTCTCTATGTAGATAATGACACGTAGGTATGTCTTTCTTTTTCTATCGGCACTTCGTTGTATCCTAATTTTTTGTGGTCATGGTCATGAATGAGGGCAATTCAGCAGGCGCCGTGTAATCTGCCCGCGGGGGCGGGGGCGGGGCGGGGGGCGGGTCGGGTCGCGTTACAAAGCGCCACCGCCTGGTGCCCTGCCGGGGACAGGGCCAGGATCCGGGGTCACAGCGAGCCGACATCGTCACCTTCGGGTTAACTTCATCTAATAAAACAAACAGCGTAAGTAGGTAGAGGACCTCTACTGTGATTTTTAACTTGAGATTTTAATGGAACCAATAGTACCTATCTTGATTTGGTGGTACCTAAATAAATTGAAGTGTCTTTGTATATCCTTAGGCTAACTTAGATAGAAAACTGTAACTAAAACAGCTTCAATTTTAATAAAGCCGTGTAGGAATACCAATTCAGCTTTGAAAATTTCAAAGATACTAAAATGCTAAGCACAAATAGAACCATAATCACTACATTTAAAAAACAAAATTGCCATTCGCACGTCGCGGCGCCTGTTTATCGCGTATAAACTCAAAAACTACCGAACTGTAGATGTCGGAAAAAATATGCCGAATTACTGGCGTGAGCTGCGTAAACTAATATGAAAAAAGGCGATTTGCTGCTTAATAATTATAATTTCTTGCTAGAAAATACTTTTAAACATATTTTTAAAATAAATAAAGCGTTTCTATGTGGTAATTACTAACGAATTCTTATGCGCACCCGTGCCCTACGAACTAGGATCTCGACCCCAAAAGGCGAAAATACATTTAAGCCCCGTCAAGGTTTGCATAATTTATCGCCTTTTGAAATCCTTTACCGAAAATATATATAATAACATCATTTTCTAAATTTTATCTAGATTAAAATGTAGGTATATTATATTATGCTCTGCTACCCGTGCTAGACTGAGGCGGGTTGCTAGTCTCATCTACCGCCATCTAGCGGTAAATAGTTTATGCATAACTTTCAGGATTCCTATTTTGATTTTCAACGACAATAGCTAAAGGCTTAGCTGTTTTGCAAGTTCTGCTACTACCCGTTAGATGGCGTTACCTGTAGCTACACTGCTCGTTGATTAGGTACTACTGGTACTACATTTATTTAGAACATTTTACGATTCCCTGTCCTTCGAGGAAAATAAATTTATTGTTATTTGTTATCATTATCAGTGGGCTGATAGCTGATGTGTGCAGGAATAATCGCTAACTACTGTATCGGTCGAATGCTTCGAGCGCTCAACTCGACTCGCAATCAAATTGATAATAATGATTTTAAAGCCTTTTTGCACACGACACTTACAATTATTTGGTGCCGCGTGAACAACACTTAAGGGGAAGCTGTCTGAAAAACTGATAGTGTGTTCTGGTATATTAGGTGCATAGTACTAATAGATACCAGGCAGGTGCTCTATTATTGAACTCTACCAATTGATTTGCATAGGTACAACGTCGGAAATGAAATGAAAAGTTTTATGTTTATTGTAGGTCGAATTTAGAAACAAAATTCATAATTGATTTCTTAGTCATTTACTAATCGTGAGATAGGTACCATTTTGTTTACTGATTCATCTAAAGGTATAGACATAATAATTTGAAACTTTAATCCCTGGTCAAATATAAAAAACTCCGCCTTAATAATTTTGGACACTGCACTAGTTATTATCTTCTTAAGGTGTAAATAATTTGTTAAGTCATTTAAATTTGTAATCCTAAGCTCCTAGATTAGTTGATAGCCAATATGATCGGTAACCAACCCATTCCTCAGGGATAACTTTTCATCGTAGGTATTTGCACACGGCGCCAATTCTTATCTTATCAAAAGATTATATATCAATTAACATTATGAAGACCTCTGGTGCATCGGATTGCATCATGTCTTTGAAGGCGACCCTTGTTTTCTAAATCAATGGTTGTTCTATAGCCCCTCATACTATTTACACTACAACCTACTTACAATAAATCAGTTTAATACGTTACATATAACAGATCAGATTATCATGGAATCTCAACCCATCCACCATCCCCAATTCCTTCCTTCAAATGACTTGCCACTGCACCTTTGCAAAAATCTCTAGACGAAATAAAAGTTTTATTTCGTCTTGAGATTTTTGTTTTATAAACCCTCCTTTCAATACTAATTAGTAGGTAAGTAGGTACCTAAACTATACTTATACATATCCATTTACTTATAAATGTAGCTTGAATATTGGCAGTAGGTACTGTGAAAACAATATTACCAAGCTTGGTTTATTGCCTGAATATTCCGTGCCTGGTCACGTTACGAACCAAAGAAAAGTCTACAACTCTATACCTGACTGTATTAAACAATTACCCTTTCAAAAATTTACTAAGGCACTCAAGTCCTGGTTACAAGAAAAATGTTTTTATGATATAGCTGAATTAATAAAATGACATTTGTAGGAATATTGTAATTTTTTTTTTTTTTTTTTAAGTAAAGTAAACACTGACAGTATATTTAAAAATTGACAGTGGTAATACGGTATTTATAAGTTAAAATGACTGGTTAAATAATATTTAGTAATTAGTATATTGTGACATATTATTATGAATGTTGACATTTTTGCATACTTTTATTGTGATAAGTTAAATAAATTATATATTATGTTAAAATCAATTAGGCTAATATTTGCATCCCAAATGGGGAATGTGAGCATCTAAACACAAACTAATTATAAGACATTTGTATACCACATTCAAGCAAATAAATGATTATGATTATGATTATGATTATGAAAGACATTCCAAAATTATCCTATAAAAATCATTCATAAACTTTTGTCAGATTTTGAGAGGCATAATTACACCCCGTTGTATCCTCCTTAAGAGTTTTGCGCACGACACCGTCCTTATCGACAGCTTTAATATCAATTATCATTGATAGGACGGCGGGAGTAGTTCGCGAGCACCAGCTGTTGCCACCGCACGTAATCTGAACTCCTACTCACCACGGAAATACACCCTACTTACATGCGAGGACTCGCACAAACAATAACAGAGATAATCTTGTAACGATTAATAGTCATGCTAAGAACGGCTAATGACTTGCCTTTCGTGTCACTAGATCTTTTCAATACGAAGCGCTCGTGGCGTAGCTTGCTTAGGCGTTCTTGATTGATCGTTAAAGTTAAGCAACGATATGCGCGGTCACAAATTGGGATGGGTGACCGCAAGTGGCATTACGAGCTGAGCGCTTCCGTGCTTCGGAGGGCACGTTAAACAGTCGGTCCCGGCTTTTAAGTCGTTAAGCCATGACGGAGGCCTTTAGGCGGCTTTAAAACTCCGTCACTAGAGTTGGCCACTAGCTCATACGGACATACATACATTCAATACGTGATAAGAAGCGTAGTGCTTTTAACGGCTAGGTAAGAAAGATTTGTCTTTAATATTAGACGAGCATGCATGAAGAATGAGAGTGAATGAAGCGAAAGATCGTAGTAGAGATGTCAGGATCGTAGCAAATGGAGATCCGTGATCTCTATCTCTATGAGAAACAGGCGTGATATCATATTTGTAAAGTGTTTAGGTATATGGGATATGCTTGTAGGTAACAACGGCAAAGTGGCGTGAACATTGCTCGGGGGATTACAAAATACCTACAGGTGTAAGAACATCCGCGCCACATCTTCACCACGTCTTCGTCACATGTCTGCACCTTTGGGACTTGCCTCTGATTACCTAATCTTTGATTCTTTCAGTTAATAATGAAATGATCTTGGTTGTAAAACGTTATGAGGATCGTTTAACTTCTTATCGACAGACGACAGCCCAAGTTCACAAAGTTGATCAGTTTAGTGGCAATCCATTTATCAATGACAAGAATAAACATAAGTCACAAAGTGAGTCTATTCTAAATAGGTAAATACTGTTTAGTTAATGAGATAGGGTACTTAAATGCGATTGATTAAAGATCGTTTTTAAAAATTAGATTTCTGTAAGAAACCTTACTAACTGGCTGATTTATCATCGCCGAGCCGAAACCGCTGAAGTTAACTCATTTTATAGCAAACCCACCACTAAGGCAGGATTTTTCGAAATTCAAACCCTAATCTTCAATTCAATCTTGACGGCCTCGGCGGCGTGGCGAGCGATTGCTCGGCAGAGACGCAAGAGGCGCACGTTCGATTCCGGCTGCGGAAGAAATGTTTGCATGTTTTGTAAATATTTCTTCCCGGTCTGGGTGTTGTGGTAGCATGGTACTCGTAGTTTCTGATGCCCACGACACAGGGAATCCTAGTGTGGGGTTAGGACTATGTATGTGAATGTGACTGTTGGGTGTTATAATGGGGTGAAAACAGGTGAAAACTAAATTAAAAAATAAATACAAATATAATTTACAAAATACAAAAGAAACAATCGAGCTATCTAAAGGCCGTTGCAAACGGTCTAAAGATAGCTCACCTGATCCAGTTCATCAGACGGTGGAAGCGTCTTAAGACGCTGGCCGCATTGCCACGCTGAATGGCAATACTGATCCGTTGAGCCAAATAAGAACCAGCTCTTAGATCGTGCATCGTTCGAGAAAAAAATGTTATGTACCTACCTAGAGCGTACTATGTGGGGCATTTGATACCTAAATACGTGTATAAAAACAAAACTAGACAAAAATAATGAAATTCGTGGCATTGCAAGGTTACACTCCGAATAATGAGTTACCAATAAAGTTTACTTAGATTAAAACTGGTTTTACCACATCGCTGCACAGGTACGAGTCCGATTAAACTTATCTATTTTAAAACTAGAATTTATTTAGATCACGAACACGTGTTGTTTATCGTATTTCATAGTTAGGTAAATCACCATCATCATTTTGCCAGCCTTCTCGATCATGTGGGTCTCTTATCCAGGTTTCGCTCGTGTTTTTTTCGACGTCGTCGACCCAACGCGTTGTCGGATGTCCTGAATTTCTTCGGCCCGTTACCTGGCGGCCATTACCACGTCTAGCCAGGTGATTTGCCCAATTAGTCAAGCATGGCCATCCCCAGGTTTACTTTCGGGAAAATCAACGTCTTCACACTATTTTACTGATTACTAAAGCTTTCTTAATTTTTTTTTGTCAATTTCCTTCCCGACATTTTGCACCCCCCTTCCACCCTGCTGCCGGCGCCCGTAGCCTAGGTGGTTCTTTGCCTGTATTTTCCACGCTTGATCGCGCTAAGAACAAGCGTAATAATAGGTAAAATCGGAAGGTGCTAACTCGCGGGTCCACGCGAGTTTCAGATCCGCGAGTTGACGAATAACTCAATTCAACGTCGATTTAAGAAGTTTCTAAATGATCCTGATTTAAATGAATATAATAATTTTCACTTTGACTCCACCTAAGATCTGTTGACGACCTCGGTGGCGCGGTGGACAAGAGCTTGGTTTAGACGCAAGAGGCGCTGGTTCGATTCCCGCTACGGGAGAAATGTTTGTATGTTTTGCAAATATTTCTTCAGAGTCTGGATGTTGTATTATTATGTTATTATATGTATTCTATCAGCCATCTGGTGCCCATAGTACAAACTTTGCTTAGTTTAGGGTTAGATGGTGCTGTGTGAAATGTCCACATTTTTTTTATTTATGCAAAATTCTCGGTGTTTTGAATTTTCGTCCAACGTAGATATCTTCAATCTTGTATCCATAGAAGAATCCATAGATGAGAAACCCAGGTGACTTAGTTTAATCTAAATTCCTGCACGGCCCATTGCACAGATATACAAAACTTATAGCCTCGCTATCGTACGATCCGCAGCAGTTGTGTAGCGCACGCGTGCTGGCAAGTGTCTCCGAACCCATCCGACCAACGGTAAGTCTAGCGAAAAAAGGGTAGGACTATAAATAGCACAAAGTCTCAAAGTCCTTCTCCGGTACTTCAAGGAGTTGTGCTGGCTGGGGGAGGGGGAGGGTTAGCAGGGGGATAATGTACAATACACCCCATCACGGGACGTCAGTGCAGATCTTTGTTCCCCTACCAACAATTAGAATTAGAATGGTAGGTACCCAACACCGAGACCAGAATGAAAATATTTGCAAAACGTCAAACATTTCTCCTCCCGAGAGAATTGAACACGCACCTCGTGTGTCAGCCCTTAAGCCTTTTACAGTAAATTGCCAAAACATCTAAGTACATACTCAGTATTAGATAGCTATGCAAAGTTATGGAAATGCAAGTGGCAACTGACAATATAAATTTAGTTTCAATAGATACTCAGGCCATTCAAAATTCGAACATCATCATTTAAAATTAAAGGTTACGCCACACGTCGCGACTTCCTTGTAGTATTACATCTAGTTTGTGAATGCAGGTCGCGTCTCGGATTGACTTGTGAATGTTGCGCATCAAACGCGCGGATACTTGCCTGTACGCAATGAGCCGGCGAGATCAATAAATCAATATCAATATTTGTGGACATTTCACACAGCGCCATCTAGCCCCAAACTAAGCAAAGCTTGTACTATGGGAACCAAATGGCTGATAGAATCCTTTTATGTTTTTTTTGTAAATACATACTTATAATACATAATACTACTACACCCAGACCCGGAATAAATATTTGCAGAACATACAAACATTTCTCCCATAACGGTAATCGAACCCGCGCCTCTTGCGTCTCAGCCGAGCACTCGCCCGCCACGCCACCGAGGTCGTCAAAACAAATCATAGCGAGATTGTCGCGTGATAGTAATATTGATTCTTGATTATTTATATAAAAAAATGCATGCTAATAATTAAAAGTGAACATAATTTAGTTATAACAGTTTGTATTAGTACAGAATTGATTAAAAAATGTCACTATCTTAGGAACCTGCTGTTGAAATACAAGTGTTTAATTCAAAGAAGGTTCACCCACTTTGATGTAAAGATATTTCAGTGGTTATTATGACTTTAAACTGCACCACGCGGCTATTTTGAGCATTCAATACCTAAAAAGTATTGATAGTATCGCAAAAAAAATGAAAATTAAAAAGTTAAATAATACATTCAAAATCAACAACATAAAACGCCTTGTGTAGGTACTGAGCCGCGAAGTGTGTGTTGCAATCATTCGCGCAATACTCGTTTCGTAGTCGTAGGTCGACTAGCCTCACTCACCGCGCGCACGCCGCCGCGCCGCTACGTCTCCCGCCACTTCTGACACCTGTCAAACTAACCGCACGTCAAAGTAACCGCGAGTGCTTTCCAAATTCAAAAAAATCAGGGGGAAAACCAGTGTATCCCGAATCTCATCAAGTTTCGAAAATATGGGTAAGTTTTAATATTGTTAAAACTATTGTAGTTTTGAGATAAACAAACTCTTTGCGGTTGTTTGCAGGATGTCCTTGTGAAATAATTTTAGTTATTATTTAGTGAATGTAAAGTTGAGGTTGATTGTTAGATGAGGTGTCGAAACGGAAATTATCATTAATTTATTGTACTTTGTTTACTTACATTTTAAGATATTTAGGTACATAGGTAAACGTTTAACTAGAGCGTGTTATAAAGGAAAATATTTACAGTTGTATTATAGTTAAACTGTTTTATAGTTGAGCTCGCCTTTATGCACTCTGTAACGTATTTTTATGTAAATTTTATGTGTATTCAAGAATTTAGTATTTCAGAATAGTAAAGTAAAATAAATCAAACACAGGTAGGTAGGTGATTAAGAATCATAGGTAAGTATAGTATAAGGTTCCCTCAATTCACCTGTGCGTGTACAATAAGTACGACGTGACCTTCAACCCACGTAATATTGGTTGCAGTAGGTACCGAGGTATGATGGAACGTGTCTTTATTTGTTTACTTTTAAGATTATACTTTACATAATATTAAGTTCAGAAGTAGTCAGTTCAGTAATTGTGAGCACTGGTGGTCTAGTTGGTAGTGACCCTGCCTTCCGATCCTAAGGATGTGGGTTCAAATCCGGTCGTGTACCGTGGGTTCAAATCCGGCTGAAATATGCGCTGTACCAGTACTCTCAAACGGTGAAGGAAAACATCGTAAGTAAACCTGCGACTAAGTCAGAAACGCATATTGACCACGTCTTTCATATGGACAATGCAGACTAAGCTGAGAGGGTGGAATAGATGCTGGGTAAGCCTACTCCATCTTAATTCGTCCCGGGCACTATAGTTTCCCGTTTGTGAAGATAAAAGTTGCCTCCTGACGGCTGTGTAAATCATCTACTATATAGATGGTAAAAGGTCTTAGTTACAGTTTAGAAATAACGCTTCAAGACCGGGAGACGAAGTGTACGCAGAACAGTCTCTCACCCGATGGACCGATGACATCGTAATGGGTGGTCGCTGGAAGGAGAGAACATAAAATCATTCTTCCTGGAATTATATTGGCTAGACCTATATCTAGCAGTGGACTTCTTCTCATAGAGCCTGTGCTGATGATGATGATGATGATATAGTACCTGTGGATGCAGCACCCATAGTTCGTAGGTAGCGGGCAGGGATTGATGGAGAGCTGAATGGCGCTCATTAGGGGAGGCCTATGTCCAGCAGTGGACTGCTATAGATGATGATGATGATGATGATATTGTATCTAACTACCTAGGTACTTACTTGTCTATTCCAGTATTTTGCCCTTCATTTATATTGTTAATGCGTTTAATGAACTATTTATTATTCATTTGTTTTAACAACCAGCTGAAACTGAATTAAAAGCAAAGTATGGCGGTATGTACCTTTTGTTAATTTATATACGTATCCATACGTATAAGTAAACAAAACGCGTGTCGCTCAGTGTGAAATTTACCTTAAATTATCATTATTTCTTATTGGTATCAACATTTTCCTGTGTCTATTTTTCCTTGAAACTTTTGCGGTAGGATAGGACTTACGGCATAAAATCTTTCTAAAGGATGAAATCCTATGTTCTCAGCGGCGATGGCACTCACTGTAGCCAATCCGTGTTTATTGTTTTAAATTAAACTAAGTGGGGCACTCGCGATCCCTATTTGGCGACATCCCGCTTCTGGGTTCATTATAGATAGATTTAGGTAGGTACTTGTTAAGTCCGAAATCGACCAAAGCAACTTAAGTAAAGCTATCGAAGCAAAGGAAACAAAGCAGATTTATTTGTAAATCATTTAGCAAAGCTCATTACCTCTTAGGTGGCCCTTTTTAGCTGAAGTCCTATTGAACCCAATAGTATCGCTGTCTGTTACTCAGTGATACTAAATTTAAGAACCCTTTTCGGGGTACCCGCATCGGTTTTTTTATTTCCTACCCCAATGCGTAGATATTTTTCATTGGACAGAGCTTTAAAAATATCTTGAGATTGCATCAACACTTTTGTAATAATTATAATGGTTGCCTTTGAAGAAGTAATTTTCGTTAGGGCTCCGTCGTGTTTGGCCATTTATTTGTGAGTGGGTAATGCCTGGGAATGCATTCCGGTTTCGAAACTGGCTCCCGACCGACCAGACTCACAGACGATTCCTCCAGCTAGCTAGAATAGCTATAATGGTAGAAAAGGTCATGAACTTATCTAGCTTAAAAACTTCAATAGTACTTAAACTTATGTACCTTTTCAATAAATTATTTTCATTTATCATTTATATTACCTACATAATAATGCAATGTAGATATAAAGTATGTAAGTACGTATATATTTGAATAAATAAAGATTTGTGGACATTTCACACAGCGCCATTTAGTACGTAGGTTTCTTGTTGTGTTAAGGTAGACTTATAAAACCAGTCGTGTATTATTGAGATTTGCCATGAATGAGAACAAGATCATCATCATCATCTTCCTTTCCTTATACCACTCTATGTGGGGTCGGCACAGCATGATACTTTGATCATGCTGTAAGAGTTTTGGCTAAGGAATCAGAACAAGATCATACTTGTGTAATTTTAAAGTTACTTTTATCTTATCGGTCATGTATGTTGATAAAAAAGATAGTGATGGACACCGAATAATGTACCTACCAACTAGACATGACCTACAACAGTAGGTAACTAAAATACTTTATTACGGTTTACGATTTATCACATTCGTCAAAATTAACGGTTTGACGTCAAGTCATAAACAGTGCGGCAAGTTTACAAAATGGTGGCTAAACTTTTATCGGCGTAAAATGCGCCGCCCGTCATGGTACCATTTCACCACACTCATAACATTTTATGAATATTATTTCACAATAACAACCATTGAAAATATCACCAAAACGAGACCATTATAAATTCCAAATCGAAGCCAACAAGTCGGAACAAAATGAATGAAACGTTCTCATTTTCCATAAACTATAGAGACTGGGAAACATATTATTTATGAATAAATTATACCCACATAAATAGTACTAAACCCGCACAGTATTTCCTGTGTTGTGGGAATCAGAAACGATGAGTTTCGGTACCACGACACTCTGACCCGGAAGAAATATTTGCAGAATCTGCAAACATTGCACCCGCGGGAGCGCGGGAACCGAAACCGAATCATACAAACCCAAGGAGGAAACTTAGAATATTTACCGATAAATCTTTGAGAGGCCATAATAATAATATCAAGTGTCCATACCTCATTAACATAATTCCCATTGTTTTTTATTCTTTAAAACTTCTTTATTCAAAATAGTTCTGATTTGATTATAACTATTTATTTTATTATAACTAAAGCGTTTTTATCAAAATGTTCGTTGCATTGACTGTTATGATCTGTGGCTCTTCTGGTTGACTGGCCGACTTCGTAGAGTCGTTAATCAGCCTCGTAAGGTCAGTTTCTTAACTCAGCCTTCGGCTGCAGACTGCTTTCATCGTTGCGTTATGCGTTTCCATGTCAAACGTTTAAAAACGACCTAAAAATTAGTATTTTGGATCACCAGTTGAATGTCAACCTCGGCCTTGATTTTCACCTGTCAAATTCTCTGCGTAATGTCAAGTCTACGCAACTCTCCGCAGTAAGGGCATCGGGCAGTGGCACGGGATTGTAACGAACGAAATATCATGGTAGTTAGAAGAAAGAAGTAAAGTCAAAGCGCGATACAAAGAAACTGGCACAATTACTTTAAAAAAAAAACAAATTTATATAAGACTTTACCTCTTCCTTCTTCCTTTACCTCTTCTGGTCTCGGGTTTTCCCATTCTGTCCCACTAAATAAAACCTAACTATTGTTATACCTAAAGCTATAGCACCATTACCCGCCATAATACTACATTTGAGATAGTTGAACTAACTTAAATGAGTGGTGATTGTGAAATGAGCTGGATTACCGAAACCGGTCGCCGAAGGTACTTTACTTATTCTCGTAAAGCACTATCAGTCTAGCGATAGCGACCTCGCTTGCCGAACCTATAAGGTCGTGTGTTCGAATCCTGTGCGCCAAGTTTCTGTTCGAAAAATGTTGATACTAGGTATATGCGCTAATATAAACTAAGATATATGATATATAAAAAGCCAAGAAGCAACTTTTGTTTACTTACACTGTAGTATCCGAGACGATTTTAGATGGACTAGGCTTACCCAGCACATATACCATAATAAACCAATAGCACAAGTTTAAATATTTATGCTCGTATTATTCAAATCACCTGTCATCATGGTTCACCATATCCATCTTGGGAGTCTTGGATCAGAAGTGGCTGCAAGTTTTCTTATGATTGCTTATGGTCCTGCCCACCCCGTTAGGGATACGGACGTGATAATATGTATGCATGTATATTTAAAAATAACGAACTTTGGCCACCATAGTATTTCTTATCAGAAGCTTTAAACAAAAGATTTCAACGCGCTCATCTGCTTGCTTTCTAACATTTTTCTAGCTGGGGTTTTATTAATACTACGAATTACTAGAGCAGTCTTTTCTTTTCCAGTAGGGTTCATTTATACAAAAATAACTGTTTTTCAATAGAATAAAAACGTCGTGACAAATAAAAATTGCATGAATTATGTTAATACCTTAACCTTAACCATTGTTTTCCAATAGAGAATTGACGAATGTGATCTACTCTTATTCAACATTGAATCGCAGGGCACGTTCAGAGACAATATGAATGAATCGCTAACATAATAACAATATAATTGCTACATACATTATTATTGACGTAAATACGCAAGTATCTACATTAATTATGCATTGAATAGTACCTATTCATTCAATATATGAGTATCGTTGGTCCTTTCTCGGTCACCGTGCTAGGTCAATGACTCGGTCACCCTCACGACCGTGAAACAAAGAAAGTACCTAAGCGAAACATACTTCAGTTATTGTACTACGAATGCGATGAAAGAAAACGTGCGTCACAAATATAGAATTTGTAAATGCAATGTTGTGGTTTTTTCCCTATTGAAAATTTTTCTACATAATAATCCTTTATTTAGGCTCGTTATCGACGGAAGATAAATAATCGAACAATAGAATGACTATCGTCGCGCAAGCAGGTCGATAGAATTACTAGACATCTTTATAATATGAGTCATCTCTCTAAGGGACCTAATTCCCGGGAAAAGTCACTGTCAAAACTGTTTGACAGTTGGAAAGTCACTTTAATAAAAAATGGCAAATAATGTCAAATCTTGACAAGCTATTTTTTACTTTTATCCTATTTATCTATAACGTTAAATGTCCAGGTATTCCCCGTGAATCAGTTCCCTCAGCGGCTTACTTATTTTGTAATTATTGTGTTGATATCGTAATTATTCAATGTCCAAATCAAACAAAAACCTTTCTATTGTCGTTCAATTAACAATTTCAAAGGCAATTATTTATGATGGCTTTGCGATAAAGTTTAATAGCTTTAGCCTTTTCTTGGTAGGTAGTATGAAGGATTATTTCGTTGGGTTATTAGTAAAAAAATATTTCCAATTCGATACCACTGCAGGCATTGAAGAAAAATGCAACCTATGACATTGTGCAATTGAATATCTACGCTAGGCGTGACACAATATAAAAAAATCTTAAATAGGGATCAAATTCTTGAGAAGACTCACAGGTCATTAAAATATAATTCGACCAAAATAGTACAAAAGACAGTTTTAACGATATTCATCTAATGTTACTCTGTTTATCAAGAACTAGCTGTGCTCCGCGGTTTCACCCGCGTTTTTCTCGTTTGTGTGGAAATACCGAGATAAAATATTGCCTATATTATAGCCTCCCTCAATAAATGGACTATGGCCCATAACTCATTAATAGGTACCAACTCTTAACATCTTACACACGTGATAACTTTTAAACGAAATATCCGATTGAGATGAAACAAAAAGTATTTTACTTCTACATAAATACTCTTGATAACATAATGCTTAATTTCGGTAAAGATTAATATTACGATACATATTTAACGTAGTTTTTTTTTCTTCAGACGATTTCATAATTATTTTGAACACAAAATCGGTTATTGTGATTAAACCATGATAGCTAGATATATGTTTTCGCGGACTTTTTTGTAGGTCTTGATGGGATCTACAAACCCGTAGTACATCATTTTGTTCTATTGTCAATAGTTTTTGCAGCGCACGCAAAAATAGGTTTTCGATTTTACACCTTGTGTTACAAAATAGCAATTTTATTACGGATCCCTAATTTTGAAAGAAAAAAAACATAGCCTATAGCCTTCCTCGATAAATGGACTACCCAACACTGAAAGAATCATTCAAATCGGACCAGTAGTTCCAGAGATTAGCGCGTTCAAACAAACAAACAAACAAACAAACAAACAAACAAACAAACAAACAAACAAACAAACAAACTCTGCAGCTTTATAATATTAGTATAGATTTCACAAGTCTATTATACTGTTGTTGTAAAGATATGACACAGATACCACACCTTAATCTATTTATAAAACAATAATTCCGGACCCGCTGGCTGGCAGGTGGCACGTCGTAGTAAACATCCGCTGACATAGCGGTGGCGGCAGTTTACCAAACAACGCCTAACATTGACACTGCTTTCCGAAATATTGAGAAATTCCACTTTGTTACAATTTTCCAGTTGTTATTGTAAACATTGTGCTGTATGGTGGCTACTGAACAGAGCCAGCACAGGCATAGATCCATCGGACTATCTCATAAAAACTTACAGTAGTAAGGCAGATAGAGATAGAGACACGAGACACGGGTTCGATTCCCGCTACGGGAAAAAAATACAACAAAACAAAAGTATATAAGCATTCTATCAGCCTTAGCTTAGTTTGGGGCTAGATGGCGCTGTGTGAAATGTCCACAAATATTTATTTATTTATTTAGTTTTTTATGAAACAATAGTAGTAAGCTTTTCAGCAGAACAGCAAATTAACTTTGTTGTAAGCCCCACCTACAAATGATTTTATGATATTGATGGATACTAAGAGACATGTTCGACTATTTCAGTAGATCCTGATTATAGACTAGGTCTTCAAGGATAACACAATTAAATTATAATAACGATATTCATAAAAATCAAACAAATTCAATGGTAGACATCACCTTGCAAGTTTTCAAGGATACCAGAAATTATTAAGGTATATTTTGAATTATTATTTTCGGTCAATATTATATTTGTTTAAAGTACATTTTACATTTGTGAGCAAAATGGCTTATATCCTTTTGCGGGTTCCATTAGGTTTCATTACTTGTATTAGCACATTTATCGAGAACGGGATCTTGGCTGACATGCCTTGCAAATTGACCGTCAACAAGTGAGCCATTTATTTACTAAAAATGTTATGTGTTCGTCGTAAATACTTGGTTATACCCCAACAGTTAAACAGTCTGCAGAGAAACGGTATAATTTCAGCATTTTATCGAAATTATTTTGACCATGTCTTTCCGAAATCCGTAGAAATGAAGTCAATGACATAGCTTTTAGCACAAATAAAGTTAGAACCCCTTATCATCATCATCAGCAGCAGCAGCAGCATATAGCAGTCCACTGCACATAGGTCTCCCCCTTATAAAGAAACTTTGAATAAAGTTAGGTATAGGTGTAGACTCTATATTCATATACAAGGAAAATATGTAGAGCTTAGCTTTATTTTGCAAGGTACATTCTGATAGCCAACTATGGTCCCTTCCCAAGCTATAGGTTTCATAACAGTTGGAGTCTAGAATCTAGATGGTCGTTAGAACAATTGCTCGCTTCCTGAGAGGGTGTGGCTGTGGACACAGAGATTTCACTACCTAGCTACGCATTTAGGTACTTACCTACTTTGTCTATATCTACACTATTATTATAGAAAGATAATGCTTGTTTATGTTTATTTGTTTATATCTCAGACTGTGTAAAAGATTACATGAGTAAGAGAGGAGAGGAGTAAATGTTGAGATGACTTCTGACAAATGGTAGAAGAATACATGTTGTGCCGACTCCACATAAAGGGTAAAATGGCTGGGAAATGATGATGAACGGACAATAAAATATGCCCATGGTCCACCCAGATGGACTGAGCAACTGACCTATGCATATGCGCGTATTCAATCTTACTCGAGTGAATCCACAGGTACAGCTATATACTTTGATATTGGGATGTGCTAAAGTGTCAGCGTTTTTCAAAATCTTCATTAGAAAGCTTAGTCGCCTGTAGTGGCACCACACCTCACAATACCAGTTTGTGCCCCGCGGGTCGGGCGGGGTAATGCAGATAAATGCCTGGCCTAGGTCCACCTACATTCTAGATGCATTAAATACTAGAATAAAGGTATTATTACGGAATAACATAGGCTATAATTTATTTGCAACATAATTAGGGATCCTTACTAACACTCCAATAATATAACCGGAGGTGTAAAGAATTTACCTAAAAATCCTAATTTGTAAAAAATACCCGTGCGAAGCCGGGGCGGGCTGCTAGTGATAAATAAAAGTGCTCGTCCGTAAAGTGGCTACGTGCCATCCTGTGCGTGACGACTGCCGGCGCGGAGCCGCATGCCGGCGCGGTGCCGGCCCGGAGCCGGCGCGGTGCCGCCGGCCGGCGCGGTGCGCATCCTTGACATTGTGCCGCACTCGCCGGATGCACTCGTTCACGAGCGAGTTTGTAAATAAATGCAACAGGCTCAATTTGATTTGTAATTATTGTTTAGGTATTCATTTTTATAATCTCTAAAGCCTTTTAATAAATACTAAAGTAGGTACCTAAAAGATTTTTTATATATGTTTTTTTATGGTGCTTAAATATAGTGAATTAGAGTTTGACTAGTTCGTTAAGTACAGTAGTACCGCAAATATTGTGCGCCTCGGCAAACTTCGTGCTTTATATGAAAACCGAATTTGTCCGAATATATAATTAAAACAATAACTGAGTCAAGCCTTTAAAGAATATAAGTACATAATTATTGTAACATCTCTGTATTACAATATCATCATTGCGTTAGTTCGTATTTCAGGAGCTAGACGAAAACTGCCGAGTTGCACAATTATTGTGATACTACTGTAGGTACCTTACCTAACCCAGCTTACCTGACACGTCCGCGAGTTTCGAGACCTTTTATTTTGATGATGCAAGCATCAGTTCCATCTTTCATTTTTATTCGACTAGGTGATTTGAAGTGCGTACGTACCTACATATTTTATTGTAATTTTGTTCTGTATCGTTTTTGCATTTTGTGATTTTGTTATTCCCAAGCGGACTAGCTAGATCGAAGAAGACTTTAATTAAAGTTAAGTAAATACTAGATCGAAGAGCTACAACTAGATCGTTTCGAAAGGGCCAGGTCAATAGTACTCTAAACCGACGAGCATGTATGAAGAATGATAGCAATGGTAATGGTGATGGTGATCGCTGCCTGAAACAGGCGTTTTACAAAGGTGTAGTAACTTACAAGTAACGTACAAAAGTATTCGGTAGGTACTTACTCTGCGCATCAAGAACTTCAAGGTAAACCACGCCAAGTATGCGGCTGTGTACGTTCAAACGCTTCTATGAAGTATGGAAGGTATTGTTTACGTAATAATGAGGTCACACACAACTTGAACCCTGTATTTAACATTAGAGTGTTTGTAAAGAAGTAGATAATTAATTAGAAATGCATTTTAGAATCAATGAAACTATCGCCAGTGAAGTGGGCGCAACATTGTATTAAAGAACTGCTAAGTGGTGATCTAAAAATAAAATAACTAAGTACCTACCTAGGTACCAAGTCTCAGCCTTTTACCACCTTCCATATCCGGACCGTGATAGGATCGGTTCTGTTTTTTGACAGACTTTTTACATTGATTCTTGGCTATTTGCTTATGTAACAGGTATTAGACGTTAACCTTAAGTGGATGGCTACAAAGTTTTTTATTTTTCAAATGTTGGTCTCAGCTATGTATCTAGGATATACCGATTCCGAAGGAATTTTTATGTTTTCGTATTATTCAAAAGATCCTATCGCATCCATCATTATTTAAAAACAAATTAGCTGTATAGCATAGAATTGTTACAGAACATTAGCTAATTAAAGTACAATTCGAGAGCATAACCGTAGGTAGGTAAGTACCTATCCAAGCGCGTTACTGTAATAGCACGCAGCACTAACAGTAGGTAGGTACCTACCTACTGTTGAATAATTGTTATGTTCACTTGTTCAGGTGCAGTTATTAGAGCTGAACTGTTGATTATGTATTGTATAGTTTATGATTAATACTTCTCTGCTGGACTGGGAGTAAAGGAAAAACATAAAATGGGTTCGTTAGATGCTATGGCTATTGATATGGTACTGCAAAAACTAAAAGTGAAAACAGTATTTTATGCTTTATGCTCATCTCCTCAATAGTGTGTCAATAAGGAAAATTACAATGAGGAAAAACGTAACGTTGGGTTCTACACCTATAGATACATAATTATTGCAGGTAATTTATCCACTTTCAAAAATTAATCATCTGCTTTACATATCCCATGTTTTGTAACTTTGATGACCACCCAATAACGTCTGTTGGAAAATCAATTCGCTTAGAGAAGTTCGTAGGTCACTTCACTTATGTTCAAAGAATTTTTTGTACGACATGACTTTAGGATCGGAATGCGGAGTCACTACCAACTAGACCACCAGCACTCTTCTACTAGACATAGGTACTAACATATCTGAGGCTATGGAATAACTCCAAACAAAGACAAACTATATACCATTAAAAACTTTAAGGTAATCGGTATAATAATAAGAAATGAAAATGAGATCAGTTTTCTATCTAAGTTCGCCTACAGATAGAAAACAGAGCTCAGATCACCGACCGCAGGTAAGCTCTCCAAAAAGCTGGCGACGTTACCTCATATGGAGTAATCTAACTAAGTATAGGTGTAGTAACATATTGAAAATTAGTTTTCCTTCATTACTTATCATTATCACGGTGAAGTAAGATCGGTTGCGCAAGCGCAGAGGTTCTGTCGGCTAGGTATGGCTAGTGAAAGCTTAGATCTTGCACAACTGCAACTATACAGTAGGATTAACTCAAAGTTGTGTCTATAGATAGGTAACTAAGTACCGTCATCGATACGAGACGGTCGGTACAATAATATCAGTTATGTAAATCAGCTTTGAAAATGAAAATAAGACATGCTGGGAACAGGATAATGGTTTTATAAATACCTACCTACGCAAAATGCACAAAAAATTGTTATCTCTTAATCTAATAATAAGAAAAATAAATACATTTGATATCACACTATACCCCTCGTGATATTTTGTGATGTAACCAATTTCAAGCCTCACGTGACATTGGACGAGATCCCAAAGAGACTAGTGCCATTGTGCAAATGTCTTATAATAATGTTATTTTTGTTGTTTCCAGAAATGGCATCAATGAACCACGACCACCACGACCACGACCATGACCATGGGCACGACCACGGCGGCCACGACCACGGCGGTGCATGTGGCGGCTCACACAGCCACGCGATGGTGGTGAGTACTTACCACAAACAGAGATCAGAAGAGTTCTGTCCTCCCAGAACTATCCAACCGGCACTAATTAAAACCGTAGAAAGTTCGAAAACATGTGTCAAATGCACGAAAGGAGCCTTTGAGGCGCACTTTACATCCTTTCACCACACTAATTCTAACGAACTAGAGGCACAAGTAGTGCCTAGTATTATTAGTAGCTCGGACGAATAAACTATTCGTCCAAGAGTAGTAATCTAGCCTTGGGTGGTCGCTTCGTAATCATTCAAGTAAAACCGCGATACGACTGTCGCCGCTTATGGTCTCCGCTCACTGCGCCGTTCCATATCCGGACCGTTATTGGAACAACACATCGCGTGGCGTGCGGACTTTGCTTATTTTTGTGACCTAAGCGTGCAACAAAGTAGCATTATCAGTAAACCGGCAACCACAATCGCAGTCCTTTCCCACGATGTGCGGTAGGAACCGCAAACTATCAGCTATTCTATTGCTGGTACCTCTACCTACTTAAATAGGTACGTACATACATACGTACTTAGATACCTATTGCACAGACTGTGTCACACTTCAGAAGGCTCAGTCGAGCTGAGTCTGTATAATATTAAAGTGAATAATGACAAAACAAGCGTTCCTGCTGCACAGCTTCTCATTGTCATCAGTACTTCCCCTGTACCAAATAGGTATCTACTGTTCTGTGCCCCTGGCCATGACTCAGAGACTTAAGTAGATGGTTAGAATTATACTTGTAAGTAGGATGTTGCATTTTGTCACGGTTTTCAGAATGCGAAGAGAGAGCGCATGGAATCAATACTAATGTTAAATTCGGCGAAACACTTTACATTGTCATTCATATTGATGTATAGTAAAGCACTGATGGTTTCCTCGTCTCAATATCCTGCGATATATATTCACTTCTGTATAACTAAGTAACTCATTTTATCTATTTATGTAAAACTAGTACTTATCATTTGGCAGCGCCTGTAGTATCTATCTACCTACGCGGATAAAAGTAGGTAGCAAATGTGTTATTTTAGGTCACAAGCTATGTGTTTATGACCGGTGTTTGCGGTTCTGAGTTTCAGTAAAATCCATTCATTATGGACCCGCCAAATGCACTAACACACTTATACACAAACTTTTGCATTTATCAGTATGACTAGAGAAAAGTGTGTTTCGTGCTAAGAAACATCTACATATTTTATTATGTTCTGTATTCCAGTTCCACGCGGGCGTCTGCCAGGAGATCCTGTTCAACGGCTGGATGACGACGACGGTGTGGGAGCTGGTGGGCTCCTGCGCCGCCATCTTCCTAGCGGGGGTGCTGTACGAGGGCCTCAAGTACTACCGCGAGGCGCTGCACGCCCGCGCCACCACCGCCAGCGGGGACTCCACAGTCAACATCACCAAGAGCGAGTGCGGGGCCAACGGCCCCTGCGGGGGAACTGCTGTGGTCAAGTGAGTAACTCAAGTTTATAGATTTGAATGTTATTCCCCCGAATACTCAAACGCGACTCAGAGTTGAGCACGTCTCAAGTCACGGATTTTTGACAGTTTTTGATGAAAATCTGTCAATAACTCGTCACTTGAGACGTGCTCAACTCTGAGATGCGTTTGAGTATTCGGGGGTTAATCTCTGTAATCCTGTTTTTTTTACCTCCGGTAACTGGCTCACCTGAGAACTTTACTTTTCTGGCGACAACCTCTAAATACGTTGAATTTGTATTCGTTTATAACATGACCCCGTAACGTGCATGTCTCCCCGAGCATGTCGACTAAGGGATAGTATCCTCCAACATGGTGTACCACCTATATAGGCGATGGGCGGATCACCTGTCACCGTGGTTCACCATATATATCTTAAGACTTAATCAGAAAGTGGCTGCAAGTTTTTTTGTGTTTACTTGTGGCTCTGCCCACCCCATTAGGGATACGAGCATGATAATTATGTATGTATGTATAACGTGACCAAGCATGGGCTGACGTAGCCAAAATATGGAAAATAGCAGTTCTACAAATAACATTGTAAGAGCTACATAATATTTCCCCCAACCCAACCCCTGCGTCTTGTACCCAGTTTCCCCTAGATATGTACTTACTATCAATCAGTCGAGCGAGTTACGAGGTATTTTACTCACGCATAAGTTTACGAGCGGTACTGTTGAATTTATACGCCATTCCTACCCACTGACCGAGTAATCAATGCAGGCACTTCAAGGACTACACTTAAACTACACAAACTGTGATTATTAGGTTTCAACTTAAAAATATGTGAAACCAAACTAACCTTTTTTTTGCTACCATGACTGAAAAATTCAAGCAACTTTTTAGCAAGAAGAAATAATGTTCAATAACTGTCACATTTGCTTCGAAATAATACCGGAAATCCGAGTTCTTACGGTATCTCGGCAAACTGCATTACCGATCCCTGCTAAGATAAAGTAAGTGTTCATTGATGAAGATTTTAAAATTGTTAGATCTCATAGAATTGAACATCTCGTTCCAGATACTCGATGCTGTCAGCGGGGCATATCATCCAGACAGGACTGCACGTGGTGCAGTCGACGGCGTCCTACCTCCTCATGCTGGTGTTCATGACGTACAACGTGTGGCTGTGTATCGCACTGGTGGGGGGGCTCGCCGTCGGGTACTTCTTCTTCGGCTGGCGGAAGAACACCGTCGTGGATGTCACCGAG
The DNA here is from genome assembly GCA_949320045.1 of Scotopteryx bipunctaria. Taxonomy (NCBI): domain Eukaryota; kingdom Metazoa; phylum Arthropoda; class Insecta; order Lepidoptera; family Geometridae; genus Scotopteryx; species Scotopteryx bipunctaria. The sequence continues at coordinate 387,453 of OX439457.1, forward strand.
CACTGCCAGTGATCGGAATGACTATTACCCTGCAGCTACATCATCACGATACTGCCTATTTTGCGTCTTGATCTATCTTGTAACAAATTATGTTATCTGTATCTGAACTCTTTGTCTATCCTCTTAGAATATGGCCACACATGTCATTCGACGCGGCAAACTGATAGAATCCTGATAATGAAGCCGCAGGGTTAGGAAAATACATCCCAAGTGCGAGTTTTGAATTGCGAGAAGAATAGAGCGTCTATGTAGTCTAAGCTTGCAACCCGCTCCATAACTGGACGGTCATCGTCTCGATACAAAAAAGCAAAGCGGAAAAGACAAGTAAACTTTGACAGAACTGACTGTGTCCGGATATGGAAAGGGGTAGTAGGCGGAGACCATTACACAGATATACATAATATTATGACAATCGTTGCACTTTTATTTGGTAACCGAAAGTTAGCTTATGGGTTCCAAAAACCGTGTTAGACTATGCGAAACTTGCACTAGGGATGCTTTTATTTTATACAAGTTTATAGGTACTAGGTAAGTTATAAGGACCTACGAATTTAGTAATAATATGTACCTTTGGTGCAAAAACCAATATTAAAATGATATTACAGCCTAGCAAGGCCAAAATTAGGTCATATTGTTGAAAACAAGTAAGTATAAAAGCTTTTCATAGCTCGCTGAGCGACTTCGAGCTGGTGGACTAGCTGTACTGTGAGTGTCCACGTTTCGGCTCCAGAGGTACCTACTCGTATGTCATGACGGATAGAACGCACTTGAACACTTTGGTTTTCAGGCATTGTGGTTTAAGTGACGTGAAAACTTGACGTAATTATTCAAGTAGGTGCGGAATCGCAAATCCTATAAAGTACTTTTTGCATTTTTTTTTTGCCTTTAGCAGTAACGTTTAGCGACCTCGCTAGACACTAAGAGACGGCTACAGACTAGGACAAACCTCTCGCTCCCTGTTCAGCTTGCTTAATAAGTAGGACCTATTTTTATTTTCTACATTCCATAGTGCAACTGTAGGTAGTAGGTACATTGCCCAGGTATGCTCTTAATATTTTTATTGTTATTTTATAATTATTCTACTTAGGTTAATAAAATTAAAAATCTATCTATGAGGCGTTGACTGTGATTATTTTATTACTATTGATAGATATTATTAAAATACCTACAACATTTTGTTCAATATTTTTATTGTATTATTTACTATTTCATACCTATCTATACTATACACACACTGTGTGTTTTAAGTAGGTACACACCTGTAAGTTACTTTGTCTATTTGCTCACTAATTTTAGTTAAGCTTGGTTTTTTTGTTTCCAAACCGTATCCCACTAGATCGGGCGTCAGTCAAGGGTCATCATTAGGCCCTCTTCTATTAGACTTAAATCTTGAAGCTCTCTCTCGTACAAGTTTGAAGTGAAGCAAACAGGCTGAATGTATTCAAGTGTCATTTACCTTTACCAGATCAGCACATCCTAATAATATAGGTTAGAAGGGGAACTACTCTTAAAACCTCAGATTGTGAAGCATTTACGAGTTAGTGTTTACCCTGAGCTTACTTTTCACTACCACATGAGGAAACTAATACTTACAGATGACAGTTTTAAAAAATTAGGATTCGTTTCGCGGGATTCAACTCCCTTGAAACGCAAAGACTGTGTGACCAGATCGTTACCATCTCATCCTTCGTGGTTTGCTTGTGGACTGCACGCACCATAAAACAGCAATTCAACTTGGTCGCACAGTAGCGCGACATACGTCTCCAACGTTCACTCAGCACTCTAGGTTGTAGCAAACACTGTCTGATGTCTTTGCGGATAGGATACCGGCGTTATTAAAACACTGTCATGAAATATCTTAGTGAGGAGCCATGGTAGGTCTTAAGAATGCTATCTGTCAAAATAGTTAATTTCTATTTTATTGTGTTTTGTGTTCAGATTTCTATTTAGTTTTGTGTAAGTAGGTACATAGTATTTAGGATCTAAATATTTGATATAAAAATATTTAAATTTTTATTTTTATAAATAACTCCCACCTTAAAAAGGATTAACGCATTGGAATTTATCCGTAATGTTATTTCCTCAGAACAGAAAATCAAAGTTGCAAAAAATTGACATGCGTCTTATTTCCTCAGTAAAGTAATAGAGCGCCATCTATTGATAAGTAGTATTTCTAATAACATTTTCGCTTTTTCTTCGAAGTAGGTTGAAAATCAATCGATCATCCTCGGACTGAATACTCTGAATGATAATTTAATAATTAACTACAGTCACTTAGCCAAACTATGAGTATGACCCACAGAACTTAAATAAGTAACTAGTAAGTCATCAGAACCGATAATACAAACTACCTATTTAAGCCACCAGTCCGTGGTCACACGTCCGACATTGTGTATGATCGGTAACTAATGTACGTACACCTGAAAATACACTATCATACACATTACTAGATACGCCCGTGTCCATAATGAGGTGGGCAGAGCCATAAGTAGTCTTATGAAAACTTGCAGCCACTTGATTTTGCAGTTTTTCCGAACGTATCTTTAGCCGTCAAAAAGTGAGCTGTCATTATAATGTCATTCGACATCTCCCGTTGAAGTGTTACTAGGTTAGGTAATATATCGGCATTTCGGCAATCTAAAACTATTATCTGTTACAGGACTTGCATAAAGTTCGTAGATAAATAAAGAAATTGTATATTTCGGAACAGATACGCACCTAAGATGTTTATAAGGATAGACTTTCTGCTGAAATGATTCCTAAAAAATGTTGATCGATAAGCTCGCCACTAATATTATGTCTTTCCGTCAAAAACAGTTTTTAGAGTTTTCTAGTGTGTATCTAACATACATACATAAAACCATGCCTGTTTCCCGTAGGGGTAGGCAGAGATCACGGATCGCCATTTGCTACGATCCCGACATACTTCATTCGCTTTATGCACTCTCATTAGGGCTTGTCGGTTTAGGGTACTCTTGACCTGGCCCTTTTCCAAAACGACGCTAATTTGGTTCAGGTACGTGCGCGTGCACCGAGGTCTTCCCCTTCCAACGGTTGGTTCTTCTTTTATTCATGTGTGTCTAGATAATTGAATAGTCGGCCTACTCCTAAGGTATTTTGCACTTTGCACAGACATTTTGGGGATTTAGCTGGCAGCCCTGTGCCAATTGGTCAGTCATTCATTTTTATTTAATGTCAGTGGCAAAAGATTATTAAGTATGACAAGTATGTCATTGGAGTAAAATGTGACGGGAGTTCCATGTTTTTGCTTTTGTAAATTTACTTGTTGATTTTATTGTGTAAATTGTGTGAGAGCCAGTGATTTGCAGTGATATTGTGTGCCGCCAGCGATGCTATAGCCCCGGGCCCGCAGGCAGCGTACAGGACTCCACGACTTGCTCGTCGGACCGCCGATTGTACAGGTAACGGTATTATTTATTTTTGACGACGTCGAAGATCTCTTAATGACTTCACGTGGAAATCTATTGATTGTGCTTGGACGATTATCATTCTCACGCATAAATTGATGAATAATGCGTAAAATGGTGGTTCCAGTAAGTTAGGTAACTGTAAAAGTGGGCTGTCTGTTCCGCACACTAGCGAAATGTTGGTCCCGGATCTAGATTATGGCGTGATTTGCCACTCGCCTGTGATTCGGAATCCTCTTCGATTGTTTACAATCTGTGTCTGGCATGAGATTAAATAAAATTAGGTCAGAAGAACAATTTAAATCATAGTACCATACCTTTAACTAATAAAAACAATAACAAATTCAAGTTACGTACTATTTATATACTTTACTATACTCTTTGAATCTATTTTATCAAATAAAACACAGGTTTTTAATAACCTACCTTAATGTAGCAATGGATAAATGAAAATACATAAAGTTATTTAGAAATAACTAACTACTCATCTTCAGTTGTGGAGTGTGTTCTGTAAAAGCTATTGTAAACATGGTCCCAGAAGTTTAGATGCTGGTTCCCATGTGTGGTCACCATACTCATAGAGCTGTGGAATTGCAGCATGGATGCTGTTCTCACGCTGGCTGGATCATCTGAGCCCTCCACCACTGACTTCCAAATCACTGGCACTGTCGCTGTGGTTATTGGAGTCGGATCCCTGAAATATAATGCACGCTTTTGAAACCTATTTAGATTCTTTGCTAACTAACAGTGCCTTCTGAATGAAAAATGTGTTAAAAGTTCAGTCTAAATGATGAAAGTGGATTACCCTAATTTAATGAAGTTACATAAAAGTGTCAGCAATCTATCAGCTATAAGATTATCTTCTTCAGAAAGTTCTTCTCCATAAACATAATGAATTAGTTTCTCATGACTTGCAGACATTCTGTTCTGTTTTCTAGTCCTTTGGTGCATAAACTTCATTATGTATACTGGATGAGAAATCTTATCTGCATATAGTACTCCAAACCTCATAATAGGATACTCAAAAAGAATATCGTGAAAGTATTTTGCATAACTTTTCATAACATTATCATCATCATTATCAAAGTAAAGCTCTTTTACTAGTGCTGCTATCCTCAGCTTCTTCTGCTCATCACCAATCTTCAAGTTATTTGGCAGCAATATGTCAAAACGTTCAGGAACTGTATTCAGAGCTTCCTTGTTTCTCTCAACCACAGATATTCCATCAGTACTAGTATATAGCATGATCAAAGGCAATTCTTCATAATTATGCTTGTTTAAGATGTCTATAGGATCCTCCTCCAGCAAATTATGAATGTAGTAGTAGCTGTTCTCAACACAAGGTAGGAAAATCTCTGATATATTTCTCAATTGTCTGGGATTTAACTTGCGAAAAAACTTGACTAGGTTTTCGGGCTCATCAGAATGTTTGTATCCAAGTTTTACCGCTACACTGAACGCCAAAGACACAGGATTGTATGTCAGATATGCAGGCGACAGAACAGAGCCGGATTCCAATATCGCCTTATGGAGGAGACCTTTAGCCAGGCCTGATAGAAGGAGTATTTGTACTGCAGCTGCTCCGGATCCTACACCATACACTGTGACATCATAGGGGTCCCCTCCAAACCTTTCAATATTCATTTGCACCCAGTATAGGGCTGCTATTTGGTCCTTCAGACCAGCGTTGCCTGGTGCCTCTGGTATCTTAAGACAGAGAAACCCTAAAGGTCCTAGGCGGTAATTAAAAGTAACAATTACGAGGCCTTGGCTTAGTAGTTTCGAAGGGGGTTCATGGGAGCCCCACCTGGAAAAGTAAAGTGCTTTACATGGTTTTATCTAATTGGAGCAAATTAACTGGTGACAGAAAGATAGGCGTGAACATTGTGGTTAAGTGGTGATGTGGTAACATTCTTGTTTAACCCTATCATAATGTTTGTTGTTTTATGTGGGTCAAGTGTAGGAAAGGTGGTGGTTACGAGTTTGTAAGCCTTCCACAATAGGTCCTTTATGGTATGCATGGTCACAGTAGAACAGCTTTATGCAGAGTCATAGTTTATCTCTAATTTTAAAACCAAACAAGAATAATAGCACTCTGCATCTGCCCATACCTCTTTTTATAACCGGACCGTCATTCACCGTCCCTATTTAAAAAATCAAAGCAAAGTCCTATCTAAAGTCTGCCTAATATTGTGCTTTGCCTTTTTGCCGAGACAGTGACGCTCCGGCAGTTATCAGACTCCTTACCCACTCTGGAAGTGTCCGTCATGCACAAACACGAGCACGGGCTGCGCACAGGCGGCCTCCGGCGTGAACACGTTGATCACCAGGCAGTTCTCGTCTCCGAAGCCGTCCTGCGGGCAGCGGACGCGGTGCGTGGCTTCGAAGACCCCGTCCCAGCGTGGCGGCTGCTCTGGCGCCTTACCGACATTGAAATCACTCATTAATGAGCTGTTTAACCACTGTACATTTTGACGATGAAGCGTATTAACCCATATACAATTAGACTTCTACTCATTGTGGTACCGCCGCCAGAAATTGTTTGGTCGAAGTTCTTGTACAGCGACAAATACTAGTTGGAAATAGATAACTTAACAGTTACATAAGCACCTTTAGTCTTCCCCCACACTAAGATTATCTCCTCTTGGTTATCAGAAACTACAAGTACCATGGTACGTCAACAAGCTGGGACATTTCTTTCAAACATTTCTATTAGCATGCAAATTCAATCAGATTCTGGTACTGATTTCGATTTATAAATATGATTGTAATCAATAACAAAGCTGTCGACGAATTTTCAGTTAAAGTCTATTGAGGAGTTTTGCATACCTACTTGTATGTGTCTGAACCAATGTAGTATAATTAGGTTACCAGTTACATAGTTCAAACTGCGATAATGACCTAAGCAATGACATTGTATGTACGTCCAATAACATTAGGTATTTTAGAATTATATTATCATATCACATTCTCCATGTTGAATCGAAAATGTCCTGAGTCGTGTTGAATTATAAATGACTATCTCTATTTTAAATATTAAAATCTATCAAATGTCGTAATTTATTACACTATCTGAATTCTACGGGTTCACTCGCGTTCAAGAATGAAATAATAGATTACAGCACTCAAGGAAAGTGTAGCTTTGTTTTTCAAATCGGTTCAGCAGTTTCTGAGATTACCCTACAAACAAACTTTAGTAAAAGTATCATCATTGTCGCTTAACTGACATTTATTTAGTTGCTTGTAGGTTTTATTTCCCTAAAATCCAATGACATACTTTTTATTTGATCATTTAACTGACTGCTCTCGAAGTCACAATACAGAAGATAGTAGTACCACAAATAATGTGCGCCTCGGCAATTTTTGTCTAGCTTCTGAAATAGGAACTAACGCGATGATGATAATGTAATATAGATGTTACAATATATTATGTAGATTGACCATGTCTTTCCTGTAGACAAGGCCGACTAAACTAAGCTGAGAGGATGGAATAGGTGCTGGGCAAGCCAACTCCATCTTAATTCGTCCTGGGCACTACAGCGTCCCGTTTGTGAAGGTAAAAGTTGCCTCCTGACTCTGTATAAATCATCTACTATGTAAAAGGCCTTTGTTGACTGTTAGTTGCATATTCGGATAAATTCAGTTTGATAGAAAGCACGAAGTTTGCGCACAATATTTGTGGTATTACTGTAACATTCAGGCACTTTCGGAGTTCCCGAGGCGGCGTCACAAGGTACTAAGCAGTTGTCGGGCTACAAAACTTTCACCCAGCGCGCCAATGCGATGACACACCGCTCGGCTCTGTGGAATCCCGTATTTACCTTCTAAAAGTTTGCATTGTCGGCGAAAATTCTCTTTTACCCTGCGCGATACTTCAAAGCTTTGCGTTTTGCGCCATTGTCTATTCCGTTACAAATAATAATCAAGAATATTGATGGAGGCATAATTCTAATGTAAAGTTTAATAAAAAAATACTTGACCTTCATTTGAATCACATGCATATTCCCTATTATTCCGCTGAGTTTAATAAATTAAATGATAGGCATATAAACAACATAATATAATCTGTCGGTATACTAAAATTCCTTATTGTGAGTATCAGAACATAATGAGTACCATGGTACCACAACAGTACATGCAAATGATTATGATTATAAATACTTCTCCAGTCGCGGGAATCGAACTCGCGTCTCAGCCACACTAGCCTGGCATATTTATGCATAAATATACAAATAATACATTATAGATAAGGTATATTTGTGTGTATATGGATAGAGACAAACGGATAAAGTCCCCTCGTAACCTCAATACGTCGCAAATAAACGCCGGCGGATAGCAATCTACGGCAAATGAGATTCCTGTCAGCGCGAAGGCTGACCTTACTCCGAGTACACGCCAGGAAAGCCTTGTGATTGCCCCGCCTCATTATAAATGCTACTTAGCTTTCATTATCTGATTATGAGCTTGGTTAGCTTTTTGATTCGTTAACTTTCGAAATTTACTTATCATATTACATGTCTTGGTACAATTTTATAGGACAGTAGGTACCTTAAACCTCGTCCTGGCAGCAGCATAGGGTAGGCCGAGAAAGGCGAAGTGCGGTGGATTGAGGGCGAAGTACCCGCGAGCGTAGCCCTGCGTGGTCCTCACGTCGCGGGCGCGCCGGGGATCCACGGGCCAGGCACCCAACACGCACGTGAAAACTATCACTCTTACCCACATTTCATCATCGTTCTTCCTTTTTTCTTATGAAATCTCTTCACACGAGCCCAAAAACACTACCCTAAGGCACTGTGCGCGACTGCAAACGACTTACCTAAGCCATCATTAGACATTCGGCGTTTGTTATTGTCAACATACCATTAGTTAATCTAAATATTGATTTCCAACTCGTGTTTGATATAATCTTGTTTATTTGCTAAATATACCGCTTACAGTTATTCGAAGTACATGGCTCTAATCGGGTTCAATTAAGCATAGTGGAGTGGGCGGGTTGCGATCCCCTAGTGGTAATTTAATTTGGTGTATGTTACCCAGACTATAATGGTAATGAACGCGTAGTAAGGGGGGGTGAGGGCGAGGGCGAAGCTGCGCTCGATGAAGTATTCGTCGTAGATTTGGGTCCACAGCCGCAGTCGATCCACGTGCACACCTTTCACCAGTTTCGTCTCGGACGTGATCAGTAGGCACTCTTCTTCCGAGTCTTCTCCTGCTTTCAGCTTCTCCCACTGAATATTTTCTGCAGTAGGTATCCTGAAACAAAACGAAATGCTTATTAGAGTTTCAGTATAAAAAAGTAGTTGATTTTGCTTATAATCTTTAGACACCCGGCCTTACCCGGTGTCGATAAAGCTGACCCACAAGTCCGTCATCAGATCGATCATACGTTTCTCAGGTGTGCTATCCTCTCTGGTAGATACTTTCTCTGGTTCCTCTTGAGTAAACAGGTAGCCAATGGTGTCGCTTCGTACTGCGCCCTCCACTGGCTTATCCAGCGAAAGAAGCTGTCGGTTCAAATCGCCTACGAATTGGAATTCATACAAAAAGACTGTTGCCCCGCCATCCACCAGCGACCGGGCGGAACGGACCAAAGGACTCAGATATGAGGCATCAGTCAACCAAAGAGATAACTGCGTAATTTGACTCTTGGTGATAGTGCCGTCACCGAAATATTGCGTTTTTATTTTAAGCGCATAATCATTTCTCGCTTCACTGGTGCTAAACAATAAATCTTCGGGTAAAATGAGTCCATAGTCTCCATTAAGCTGTTCGATATAAGAATCCGTCGCGGCGACAGCCTCGTGTGTACCCGCGTGACTCGCGGAACCAATCATGAAAGTGATATCGATTTCCTTATTTTGAAGCAACTTCCACGGAGAAACATCCATAAACGGCTCTGTATTGTGTTCGATGCACGGATTGAATCGTATATCTTTAGCGGCTTCCACTATCGTTTGCACAGGTGCCTCTGCGAACATGTTGTCGTATGCCCTTGCGTTGGAGTGTTTGTCCCTTATGATGTGTGCTAAAGTTTCTGCTTTATGCACTGGATTCCTGTCGAAAGCCAAATATGACAGCATTGACCCACTTTCTGTTATTACTTTGTGGATATTAGACTTGGATGGCAAGCACAATGCCAGGTACATAGCGAGTGCACCCGCATCGCCATCGCCGCCCACGACAATATTAGATGGATTTCCACCGAACTTTTCTATATTATTTTTAGTCCATTCCAGAGCTAACGAAAGGTCTTTTAGTCCGGCATTTCCTTGTGCTGTTTTATTTTGCAAACACAGAAAGCCTAGAGCACCGATTCTGTAGTTTGGTAGGACGAGGATCACTCCTTTTGAAACCAAATGTTCTGGACCGTAGATCATTGGGTCACCACTCTTGAAGCTGCTATCGTGAACATAAAATAATACGCTGGCGCTTTCAGCATCAGCTGGTACGAAGATACTCAAGGTCAAGCAGTTTAAATCTCCCACATAACCATCCTGATATTGAGGGCAGTGTGATTTATGTTCTTTAATCTCGTGAACATCTGTCCAAGATCGCGCTGTGTGTGGTGCCTGAAACAGAAAACACACACTGTTCAAGTTTTACCCTAGGCGTAGCATAAATATACGACTGATGACAGAAAATCAAACGATCTACCGCTTTGTCTTGTGGCAGTCGCGTAAAATATTATGCTCTTAAGTACCTCAAATGGTGATGCAACTTGTCCATACGGAATATCGACAAAAGCGTAAATGTCTGTTGTTTTAAATTTGTGTCCTTTCACTGGTCCATGAGTGGTTTGTTCCACTCGCTCTTCGTTGAACGATTCTACGTTGGAAGTGTCAGGAGGTCCGGTCTCAAGACTCTCGGGCGTTTCCGGTTCAGCATTGTTGGACTCTTCTTCTGCCTCGTTGCTTTCAGTATTCTCGGGGCCTGGGGGCTGAGACACTTCTGCTCTAGGTTCTTTATTAGATCTATTTTCAGCTACAGTTTTACTTTCCACAGTGTCTTTTGGAAGGTTCTCATCGCTTTTCGGTTCTTGCGCTTCTAATTCTCTAATTTTACTATTTTGTTCTTTATCGTTTCTATTTAAGCCACGATAAGAGGCTGGACCAATATTTTTAGAAATAGATGTCAATAAAAATGTGCCATTGCGATCTTTCGTATGGTCAATAGAATTTTCAGAGTGGTTGATAGAATGTTCTATTACTGCCACGAATTGGCTGTACGTGGCTGTTGCTAGGCAGGCTATAAGCCAGAGTTCTCCAACCCGCATATTTTCGACAGGAAATACTATTTTATCATATCTGAAAACAGGTTGTGGATTTAAATCAACTTCGAATATATTTTGACTTTTTTTTATATTTTATGTAAACAAACATGTGATGTATCAAATTCACTATAATAAAGTGTACTTACCTACTTGGGTTATAAAGTAAATAATACATAGAAGCACTCACCACGAGCCAGCACGTGCGTTAGGCGTCAGTCCCCATATAAATAATGTTTGCTCTGGCACCAACAAAATGAATCGATTGTAGTATAATCGCTCACAAAAGTTGCAAACGTGCGCTCGAAGCACTGCCCTAATATTATAAATCATAGATCTATACTAATATTATAAAGCTTGTTTGTTTGTTTGAACGCGCTAATCCGTGATATAGGTGTTGCATCGCTCAAGCTCAAGCTCTAAAATGTGGAGTTTGGCCTCATCGTGGAGGCCTCTCACATTCCATGTCCCATGTCTGATGTTGCTTCGCAGTTGGATCTTCGTTCTACCAGGAACATAGTTTTCATGAGATACCTGGTCGTCTGGTCGCATACTTCACTCCCTGGTTCCCGGACAACCGAAGGTGACGGTGACTATCACTTCGTATTGGACCTTCTCATAACTCTCGTGGGGTGAAAAGTGCAATGTTATCCCGTTGTCTTTTGCACCAGACTTTTCAGGCGTTATTTAGATACCAAGCTATTGCAGGCCTTTTCCAGTCAGTTGTCCGACTGGGCGTGCGGTTATCCCGCCATGGCTCGGTCGTCAGAGCCTCGTCAGTTGTTTAACAGGGAGCACCACGGCGACCTGACGAACTACAGGCGCGTGCAGATGAGGTTGACACTATACTCTAGCCAAATTCGATGTAGAATAAAGGTAAAAAAAAATCGAACCTAAAACGTTGACAAAAACCTAATAAAAACGTATCCTGAGTATTTAAATTACAATTTTGTGAACAAATCGGCAGAGAGAAGCTATATGTTCACGAAATTGTAATATAAATAATTAGATTACGATTTTATTAGGTTTTTGACAACGTTTTAGGTTAGATTTTTGTTTACCTTTATTCTACATCGAATTTGTCGAGTATAGGCTCGTATTCCTAGTTCCCTTCTCCCCTTACTCCCCTTTTATAAATAACTATTAATTAACTACATGTTACCATGAATGCTTTACAAGCATAAAAAGCAACGCGTGCGGTATTGCGGACGTGTTATGAGGTCGAAGCTTAAAGGACCCCGCCCGGAGTTTGGACGAGTTTACGAGCGTAAAGACCAGCTTTAATTTTTCTGCCTGAATGTACACAAGCTCAACTTTTATCGTATCACTAAAGCACGTATCTTCCACTTGACAGATAACCAAAGCTCTCTAGGATTTTCAGGTTATTTTTACGAAACAATAACTACCTAAAAGTATTTCGCAATTTATGAAAAAGATAAAACGAATACAAGTATCTACATAATCCAATAACTATATATTGGTTTCTTAAGTTGATATCAGTAGCTACACTGAATTTACATAATTAAGTCTCGAAAAAAACCCTTTTATTGACGATTTTTATCTAGCGCAAGAAAGAAAAAGAAAAAGGTGCACTTTAAATCCTTTCACCACACTGGTTCGAAAGAACTAGTGACACGACTAGTACTATATAAACGAGTAGCAGTAGTTATACTTACTATGTAGAGCACTGATGGTCAAGTGGTAGCGGCCCCGCCTTCGGATCCTAAGGTCGTGGGCTCAAATTCCAGACTCCAGATTGCTTTATATAGCTCTAACAAAGAAACCGAGGTTTTGGCAGAGTTTGAAGGAGACCTTTGCCCAGCAATGGCACGATATAGTTTAAAAAAATAGCCTAGAATCACCTAAGTAGAGTTAGCTAAAGGATTGAATTGCTTGTAATTAATGACAATTGGAAGATGTTAGAGTTTGCATTCATGGCGTGTGCAGCATTCCCGAGACGCAGACTAACAATCACTCTAATGTTACGTAATGTAATTAAATTACTTACAAAGCCATTACGAGAGTGTGTACCGTTTCATTTGCCTAAGTAATTTTCTCAATTATGTGGCTAGTTTGTTCGAGCCAACATGTTCTGAACTTATGGACAACGGACGAGTAAGTAGTCGTACTAGATTTAACTATAGAGATAAATTAAATATGTCATCGTTTACATCATTTACTTTAAAAGGGCTGAAGAATTAAAAAGATCCGAACACGGAGGCGGCGCCTTAAATTTCAATCTGAGCAATCATAACAGATTGCAAGTAAATATCACGGGCACTTAGTTAATTTGTACAATTTTTGATACCAACTATAATTATCTTTTAGGTTTCATGAAATGTGTGCTAATGGCATTTGATCATTTGTGAGAATGCACGGCCTTTTACCATCTATAGTAGATTTATACAGCGTCAAGAGGCAACTTTCACCTTCACAAACGGGACGCTGTATTGCCCGGGCAATGCCGATTCCAACTTCATATGCAAAATATGACGAGTTCGTCTACTTACTGGCTCCTGTGATTTAGGCTGCCTGATAGTCTTCGTCGTGACGATTGTCACGATGTACATACATAAATAAATATTATCACGCCCGTATCCCTAACGGGGTGGGCAGAGTCGCAAGTAATCAGAAATAGACTTGCAGCAACTTCTGATTTAAGAGTCTCAAGATGGATAATATGGTGAACCATGGTGGTCAGCCCACAATAGCCCTCTTCTTCCACAATAATATAAATTGGTCATTATGCGCCAAAAGTAATATTAGGATGTGATGTATACATATAGCAGGAAATACATAAATTAATATATTATGATCTTACTAATATTATAAACGCGAAAGTTTGTATGAATGGATGTATGGATGTTTATTACTCTTTCACGCCTAAACGGCTGAACGGATTTGAATTAAACTTCTAATATACATAGTACATGTGCTGGATTAACATATAGGCTATTTTTATCCGGTTACCATGCGAGCGAAGCCGCGAGAGACAGCTAGTATAATCATAAACGTGGACTCCTCAGCGAAGCGGTAATGTACCTGAAAACAATAACAAAACTTAATATTGTGAGTCTACTTGCACTTTCATTACTTGAGCAACACCTTACCGGCACTCTGGGTCGAAGTCGTCGAAAAACTTGACCATATTCTTTTCTTCAGCTGTCGGCTCCGTCATGTGCACCTTCCACGGATCCCTGATGAGATTGTATCTGAAACCTTTTCTCGAAACAGGCGGCCAAAGAGCATTGTCATCGCACATTGGATTGCTGAAGTAGAGAAAAACTGTGTATTTAACTTTTCGAAACCGAACATATTTTATTCCACCTTAATTAAGGACGCACCTGCATGTTATAAAGTTCGTAATTAAATATACCATCCAAGGTATCATGGCGTCATCCTTGTTCCTCGGCGGATAGCAGATCCGGTCGCCGAGTATAGAATTGACGCGGAAGACGCAGGCCAAGTCGTCCATGTGCGCTGAGCCGCGGTAGTCCACCCAGTGGGCCTCCTTGATGGGGCTGCTGTCGAACTCGTGTGCGAACTGGTACATATAGGTGGGTGCCCCGCCCACGGCGGCTCGCCACTGTGCCACCTTCAGCGCAGGGTGCTTGAAGAACATGTCGTTGTAGTAATTTATAAGTTTGTCAACTGTACGCGTTCCGTTAAAATATCTCCGATTAATCTTTTCAGCTATTTCCTTCACTTCGAAGTCTGACAAGGTATCCTCCAATCGCGGTGATACTAACAATGTGTCTTTCTCTTTCAGAAGCGACAGGATGTTCCTCTCGTGAATCACCCATTTGGAAAATGCCATTTCATTGTTTGTGTAACTAATTAGTAGAGGAAGTTCCCGTCCCCTGCCCTGAGCCATCAGCCTTTGCGGCTCTTCGTCCAAGACTGTGGTTACTCCCTCAAATTTTTTCTCTACGACTGGATTGAAGAATACAATGGGCGTCTTGAACTGCACTGCACAGTTCGCGTGCATTATCTTCAGTAGTGGAAGTTTAGTGAGCTCTTGGTGAATGAGCACAGGGTCTGTCTGGTTGATGCCGAGTTCTTCGAGGAACATGTTAGAGGCTTTATTTGCCATTTTTTCAGATGTCGTAAAGAACGACGGTAAAGCTGTGCAGCTCATCAATATAACCCTAAAACGAATAATCATTATATTTATAATAGTTATTTTACTCGCATTATTTATCTTGCCCAACTAAATTTACCTTTTAAATAAACCTTTGGTTGCTTTCGATAGAGAGAGGATATGTGCACTAGAAGCTCCAGAGCTCTGTCCCATCAGTGTGACATTATTCGGATCTCCGCCGAAGTAGACAGCATTCCTTTGGACCCAACGTAGCAGAGTCACTATATCACGGAACCCTTGATTACCGGGGATTTCTTTTGAGAAAAGACAAAGGAATCCGAACACATTTAATCTGAAAAAGTGACAACAAATTAGAAAAGGAGGTAGAAATTACCCGTCATCATTACATATCAGTTACTCGCCTAAAATTGAAAGTAATGATGATGACATTCTTTGTCATGAAATACTCTGGACCCAAGGCATCAGTTAGACCAGCTCCGCCCTGAAATGCGCCGCCGTGCGTAAACACCAGTATAGGAAGACCAGGCTTTTTAGACAGCCACGGGTACCTCGGCAGGAACCTGTACGGCACATGCAGATTGAGGAACATGCACTCCTCACTCATTCCTTTGATCAGGAGTGGTATTCGGCCATAAATAAGATCAGCTTGAGGGCACGCTGGTGCATCTTCAGTAGCGTCGAGCATGATCTTGTCACCCCATGGTTTAACAGGTTCCAGCTCCTGAAATAAAACACCTAGTATGTATTTGTTCCGTTTATATATTTCGCTTTTTTTTGTTCTGTTCTGAGAGCACTGGTGGTCAAGTTGGTAGTGACCCCGCCTTCCGACCCTAATGTCGTGGGTTCAAACCCGGTCGTGTACCAATGGATTTTTCTGTGCGAAAAAATTATGTGCGCTATACCAGTACTCTCAAACGGTGAAGGAAAACATCGTGAGGAAACCCGCGACTTAATCAGCTCCGCACGTATTGACCATGTCTTTCCTGTGGACAAGGCCGACTAAGCGGAGAGGATGGAATAGGTGCTGGGCAAGCCTATTCCATCTTAATTCGTCCAGAGCACTACAGCGTCCCGTTTGTGAAGGTAAAATTTGCCTCCTGACGCTGTATAAATCATCTATTAATAGATGGTAAAAGGCCTTAGTTTAGTTTTTGTTCTGTATCATACCTTGAACCGCAACTCTCTCACGGGTTGTTCTGCGTAGGGCACTCCTCTGAAGCTGGCGTAGGGCGAGCCGTCCTCTGCGGCGCGCTTGCGGCCGCACGCCCAGCCCGCCTCCAGGCGGACTTGCACCTCACATTGTTGCGGCTTGCAATTGTAATTATTTACACAAGTGCCTAGAAAAATGTGCAATAGTAACAGTAAATATCTTCTGTATTTACATAATAAGGCCTTTAACCATCTATAGTAGATGATTTATACAGCGTCAGGAGGCAACTTTTTACCTTCACAAACTGGACGCTGTAGTGCCTGGGACGAATTAAGATGAAGTAGGCTTGCCCAGCACCTATACCATCCTCTCAGCTTAGTCGGCCTTGTCCACAGGAAAGACATGGTCAATACGTGCGGAGCTGACTAAGCCGCGGGTTTCCTCACGATGTTTTCCTTCACCGTTTGATAATACTAGTATAGCGCACATAAATTTTTCACTCAGAATAATCCATTGGTACACGACCGGATTTGAACTCACGTCCTTAGGATCGGAAGGCGGGGTCACTACCAACTAGACCACCAGTGCTCTGTTTACATACTTAGATGTTTATTAAATCTACCACTTGCCTTGAGTGACAAAGTATGTGAATGTTGCAGCTAAAATAGTGCCTCGCAACATGTTGCCTTTGCCCGCTCTCTGTTGCAATAATATCAGACTTGTTTTTCTTCACCTTTTAAACAGGTGTCAAGCGTAAAGAAAACGCACATGCTCGGATAATTATCTATAGTCATATATACATTGTTTCTAATCTTTATAAATGAAATGAAATGGTTTATTTGCTAGAAGCATGGTATTGTAGGTCTCTTGTACCTATCCTACTCGAGTAAAACCGCGCGAGTTGGATAGTCTAAAGATAATATTGTTGCATAAAACAATAATAAATCAAATTGCAAAATGCTCTAGCTAGACAATGGTATTCAACGGTCCCTTTGTAATAATGTCCCTTTAAATAAGTTAACTTTAGAATCTGTTTGAAATATTATTATTTCTTTTAATCTTTGTAACTTTTGCATGACTACTTCCAGTTTGTTTTTTTTTACAAACTGCGTAATGCTGAGTTAGGGTCCGTTATGTAGCAACTTAGACATGTTGTTTATAAATAGGTACCTACCTACTTAGTGTTAATGTTGTTGAGAAATAAAATATTATTCTATTCTATTCAGTGAGGGACATTTTATTTCAATTATTATTTTGAACAGGTTTTCGTTTAGATCAGCTCTGTGCTCATGACTCATTGATTTGTCATGAATCATTGATGATAAAAGCGTGTTTCAACTGAAGTTTTCACAAAAGCTCAAATTCTGATCCCTTCAACCGTAACACGCTTATGCTCCAATATAATAAAACCTTTAAAGTTTTGCCATCCCTGTTTCAAAGTGATCTTTACAGATTCCACTGAAAAAACTATATTTGACTTAAATTTTGTTCGTTGACTTAATTTTAGATAACTTTATAAAAGGGGATGATTCAAACACAAACATTAAACTTTCATATCTATATTATTTTGAAAATATCCGTGAGTATCTTCAAGCTTTAGCAATTTTCTTGTATTATGTGTCTTACTGAGCATCAAGTTAGTCATCGTTCTTCCTGCCATCCCACCGATCTGCGTGCTTGTTATATCTGTACAGTACATATGGTGGTCTCTTGAAGCTGACGAGACCGGCCAGGGTAGTGTTGATAAAGGCGGCCGACTCGGGAGAACCTTCTACGACAGTAGCTCTCCTGAAACAATCACGAAGGAACCATTATAATGGCTATTCGATACGTTATTGAATTTTTACCGCCTGGTCATAAAATATCCGCAAATTGATAGTGTTTGCTAATGCAATTTTAATAAAATCTCAATTTGACTCATATAGTTGACCCCACAATCTCTATGTCGTGGGATCGGAAACTACGAATATACGCTACCACAACACCCAGAGAAATATCTCTCCCGCTGAGGAACTAAATCCCCACCTCTCGCGTCAACTGAGATTCGCCCACCACGACAGCGAGGTCGTCAAATCAACAAATCCATTTAGATATTCGTAATAACATTATCTAACCTGGCAGTTGCTTCGATCTCGTCAAAGAAGCGAATCATGCCAGCTTGTTCCTCCGTGGGCACGCTGTTGCTGTACACCCCGGGGGAGTCGATGCGCTGGTAGTTCAGCACGTGCTTGTGGACCGCGGGCCAGGGGGAGACTCCATCAGGGGTGCAAGTTGGATTACTGGAAACATAACTCTTTCAGGTGCATGGTATCACTGGGCATCGGGTGTAGTGTAAAGCTCTAGATTTCATTTATTATATATTTTTACATTACAGATTTTTATACTAGTAGATGGAAATATTTTATTTAGATATATTCATAAACGAACAGACTTTTTTCAGTAATATTGATGGTGTTGGAAACTTGTAATAATTTTTACCTGCATTTCATAAAGTTGATGACGAACATCTTCATCCATTCCTTCATCATGTCGTCGTTAAAGGGCAATCTTTCATATTTTCCCAAATAAGAATTAGTTTTAAATAAGTACGTCAAATCTTCAATGTGCGCTGTGCCGTTGTAATGCAAAAGGATTGCTTTCTTCACAATCGCAGCCTCGCTTTCGTATGAAAACTGGGAGAGGTAGACTGGAGCCCCTTTCATGGCAGATCTCCACTCGACCAGCTTGAAAGTCGGATACCGGAACAATACATCCAAACAATTGTACATGTACTCGTCCAAAGTCGGCTTTCCCTTGAAGTATCGGCGCATCGTCTTGTTCGCTAGTTCTAGAGAAACTTGAGGAGGAGTGTTGAATACCAATCTTGGAGACAAAAGTACAGTGGGGTTCGCTTCTATCCGCCTCGTGAACTCATAGTACTCCAGTCGGTTCCTGAAGGCCTCGCACTCTGCCGTCGTAAATTGAATCATGAGAGGATATTCTGACCCTCTGCCTATTTTTACAAGATGTAACGGTTCATCGTCTATAACCCTCATTACTCCGTGGAATGGCGTCTCGACGACAGGCGCGAATGATACAAAACCAGTCATGTATTGAACCTCACTGTTAGCTTTCAAGATTCGTTCTAGAGGAATTTTCACAAGTTGATCATGAATAAAGACAGGGTCAGTGGAATTTATGCCCAGTTGAGTAAGAAACAGAGTGGCGACTATTTTTGCATTCAAAGGCGAGGCGGAGTAGAACCCGGGGTTTGCTGTGCCGCTCAGCAAGATAACCCTGAAATCATATTTTATTTCAAATTCCATTCTAACATTGTCTTATTAAGAAAAAATACCTTTTAAAAAGTCCTCTAGCGGCTTTAGATATGGATAGAAGATGAGCGTTTGCAGATCCGCTGCTTTGGCCCATCAACGTGACGTCATCAGGGTCTCCTCCGAAATGGCGGGCGTTCCTTTGCACCCAACGCAGAAAGGTTATCATATCGCGCATTCCTGCATTGCCAGGAATTTGTGTCGTATTCAAGGACAGGAAACCAAACACATTAAGTCTGGAAAACGGGAAAACACTGTGCATTCAGATCAGACAATATAATGTTAAAAGACAATATATTATTTTTTTACCTGTAATTGAACGTTAATAGAATAATCCCTTCGCCGACCAGGTACTCCGGACCGTAAAGATCAGAGTCTGCAGATCCCGATTGGAATGCTCCTCCATGGATGAAAACTAAAATTCGCAGACCTGATTTCTTAACATAATATTGCTCTTCATTGCTCTGAAGATGACTCTCATAGGGGTTAGATAAAGCAGCAAAAGGAACGTAAACATTGCCATAAATGCAGGCTTCGCTCATTCCTCGGTGTGGCGCCATGAGACGGCTATAGATCTCGTCATGTTGTGGGCAAATAGGCCCCTCATGAGTGGCGTCCAAAAGATGATCCCAGGAATTAATGGGCTCCAGCTCCTATATAAACATGGAATTTAAAAGTTACTGAAAAAAAAAATACCACTCTAGCATCACAATAAGGGACCTTAAACCTCCTCTCTCCCAAAGGCTGCCGTGCGTATGGGATTCCTTGAAAGCTGGCGTACTCAACGCCATGTTCTGTATGACGCCGCAAACCGCAGATCCAGCCAGACTCGATACGCAACTGTACTTCACATGGTTCCTCCGCGATATAAGGGGAAGCTGCAATCACTAGAAATATTGCCAAACTAAATAAATTAAAAAACTCACAAATAACTTAACGTGCTATAAAATTATTTACTACCTGCATATTGTGTACAAAATATAAATAACACGACTACTACAGCACTGCAAGTCATGATGCACTGACTGACAGCGAAACTAATTCACAAAATTATGTAAATACTGCCCTATAATAATCACACGTAATTATGTCTTAATTGCATTGAAGATTGCTCTCAAATCATTCGCAGGGGCTTGTTAAAATGATCTCGAAGGTACCTATGTGTACAATTGAAAAAATTCTATGTCCTGGCCACGTCTATGTTTTACCACGTTAACAACGATTAAACCTACATACTTAGTTATTTAACTAATTAGTAAGTGGACACCAGAAGAGCACTAGTTATCACTAGCCGAATAACCGAACAAAGAAGTTATAAACGGATATGCGTGATACAAGGCCTATTTTAATTACTTAATTGTTCTGTCTGATTGAATACTGCTAATGGCTACCCACAATCGGTAGCTGTACCGAAAAATGCATCAGTATTGCGGGTCTAATCATTTATTTACCGACCTTTTAATTATTTCCATAACATTCCTTGATATGCTATCACAATGTTGTGGTATAAGATTGATAAAAAACATCGTCCAAAACAGTATCTTAAAACTATCGTTTTCCAGGTCCCACTCGGTTCCTGGCGTAGTAATACTTGTCGAATATGTCGTCCCACATGGTCGTCGCATGCGTGTGTGGAAACTCCATCATCTTCATCTCTGTCCCGATGTCCAGAAACCGGGGATGCTCCACATCGACTACGTCCCAGGAAATTGAGACATCATACGTCGGATTTCTTAAAAAATAAAAATTAAAAAAATCGGTCATCTCTTATTCTCTTGATGTTGATTCATGAAAGAAAATTTATAGACTTACAAATGTTTGACAAAGTTCGTCCAGAGCTTTACCAGGTTCCTTTGAACAACTTCATCATCACCGTTAAAGTCTCTACCACTGAACAGATATACTAGCTCATCCGAATGTGCAGCTCCCGATTTCTTTATTCCTGGCTCCTGCTGGACTCCCAGGTCGCTGAAGTAAGAGAATCGGTAGTAGTAAACTGGATGAGCCAACGCATGGAGACAGACGCTGCGGTGAATGTGGTTGACGAAATACGCGTCTCTGAAGATTAAATCAATCTGATTATTATTCTGGAGATACTTCTGAACTGAAAACCATTAGACGTCTTCAAAGATTACCTATGGTACTCCAGAACAGAACTCATGCTCATGTTTCTCTTAAAGTACATATCTTCGATTTGTCTAGCAATTTGCTTCATTTCTCTATCGTTTAAAAACTTTAACTCTTGTGGCAATAAAAATGGCATTCTAGATTTAGTAATTTTAGCCTCTTTTAGTATAGAAGCGAAAATATAAGCTTCGTCGCTATTGTATCCAATTATCATTGGAACTTTTCCAACTCTTTTTGCATTTAAAAGATCAAAAGGTGCTTCAGACAATAGTCTCTCTTCATGCTTATGAGGATTTTCAATACATATTCCAAAAGGGAAATAAGGTGCATCAAGTTTGTTAGATTTCTCGACCAATTCTTCTATTCTAGCATCTTGAAAAATAGATGTCGAATAGTCATCATCCGAGAGCAATTCTCCTAGCAGCATTGCTCTCTCTTCCGCGTCGTAATTGAACGCCCAAGGGGCTAAAATTGTCCCACTTTGCAATATAACTGCATGATAAAGACCTTCAGCCATTGGTGATAGAGTAATTCCTTCAACAACCGCTGCGCCGAGGCTCTGTCCTGCGACTACTACCATCGCGGGGTTTCCTTTGAATGCTACTATGTTATCTTGCACCCATCTCAGGGCCAACACAACGTCTTTTACAGCTGCATTACCAGGAATTTTCTCATCATTCGCGCAAAGAAATCCTAAAGGGCCAATCCTGTAATAAATTATAATTGTCCGTATACAAGAACGATTCTCAAGCATCAGTCACAGATTCGCTGTCCTTCCATCGAAAACTGACAAAAAATTAAGCTTCGTTCTGAATGCAAATCTAAATCTAGCAATTGTTAAATCATTTAGAACACCTGAAACTACAAAAAATACTTCACCTGTGATGCACGATAACGACCATAAGTCCTTGATGCAACAATTCGTTAGGGTTATAATGCCCAGTGCCTCCAGTCACCCAGACCAGCACCGGCCAAGGGCTGGACCCGGCGGTGGGCACGTGGACATCCAGCTGCAAGCATTCCTCCAAACCGGAAACCAAAGAGCAATAAGACTCTTTGGAATCTCTTATGCCTGACCAAAAAGGTGCTAGACCAGCTTTCTGCAATTTTATTGAACCTGTTTATTGATCTAATCAGATTCTCTTAGCATTAAATTCAACACTTACCTTGAATCTTCCATCCACAGCAGCCTGTGTTGCATAGGGGATGCCCCGATAAGACACATACCCAGGATGAGTCACCCCTCGTAGTTTTCCCTGCGCTGTGCTGATCACGTTCTGCTTGGTTTCCCTTACTGGACCAACGAGGAATATCAAAGTCATCCATAGCAACATCTTCGATTGCTCGTACTTTTAAGCTTTGAAAAATCCTGAAATTTCGTTTAGTTCCTCTTTTGTTAAGTAAGCAGGATTGCAGTCTGCAATATTGTGCAACGTCAGGAGGATGTCGAATCATGTCCAACACGCACTAAGCAAAATTGTCACGCAACTTACAAAGAATTCATTTTATATGATGCATTTCAGATAAATTGAAATAGTGCTGGGTTGCACTTAGAACCTAATTCCGTAAAACATACATTTCATGCTCAAAACAAACGTTCATGCAAAATTATCTCAAAGATATTTAACAAAACCAGTATTATGGTAATGAGCGCTATGTGATAAGAAAATGAAACAAAGTTAGTTTCGGCTATATCTTAGTCAAGGCCGCCAAGTTTTTATTTTCGGCACATGGGTACTTATATGTGAAAGCATTGTATATTTACTATTGTTTTTGTTTAGAAATAATTATTATTACAATTCATAAAATGTGATAAACGTATATCCTTGATCACATTAAATTACTCTGAACTCTATCTAGTCGTGTCACTAGTTCTTTCGAACCAGTGTGGTGAAAGGATAAAAGTTCGCCTCAAAGGCTCTTTTCGTGCACTTAACATATATCTTCGAACTTTTTAGGTTGTCGGCATGTCGCTTTCCTCACGATGTTTTCCTTCACCGTTTGAGAGTACCTACAGGTAATAACGCACATAAATTTTTGAAAATTGGTGCACAACCACTATTGGTTGTGCACCAATTTTCAAAAACTTATGTGCGTAATCGGGTAATCAGTTTATGAGAGCACTGGTGGTCTATACCACCAGTGCTCTCATAAACTGATTACCCGCGGCTAACGGGCAATTAAATACATTGATGGAGATTGAAAAATAATGTAAGTTTAGTAATCTAAATAAAAAGTCTAAGTTGAGTATTGTCTTCTCTTCCCATCTCTATATGTTTATTAATTTATTTATCGCATCCATCGGATGCGCTATTGTTGAGCGCTGCATTTTTTACTGACACAATACGCATTGTCACGCGGTGAAAGTGATTTCATAATGCACTGTTACAATATCATTAATTCTCTATTGTGTTCACACAAATATTGAAAACAAGTACTCCTTATTCCACAGGAAGACGAAGATCCAATTTATTTTATCCTAAAATGTTATCTAGCCTTATTTGAGACTCCACTGCGAGTTTGTCGGAAACTACGGAGCTTGCATTAAAAATGCAGCGACATGTAGCGAACGCCACAAACACAAAAACATTAATACCTAAGCTTAAATAAATTACATTACCTATCATCTGACTAACTCAAGCTTAAGGCACTAATCAGTCTATGTCCACGCTTAAAATACAAAATTGTTCCAATAACCATACAGAATACTTTTAAAATTACAACAAAATTATTTCATAATTACAAAGCCAAACCTCCAAATAGGTTACAAGGACATTTCAAAATCTTATCCCATTCAGGACTATTTATCACAGCGAGTGCTAATTACTATTTAAGGTATCGAAGAACTTAAAATTGTCTCTAAGCTCCTTCGTGAGGTCCCTGTGACTGTAGGCCGGTTGAACTATGTCTTGGAATTGCAGCCGTTGTGACGTCACCGCTGGCCACTCTGACCTTCTGTTGCAAACTGGGTCACTGGAAAAGATTATATGATTTCATAAACCTGAAAATGATCTCCTCTCGATAACATACCGATGAATCTAATAAAAAGAAAATTTCATTTTAACGACAAAATCGGCCGAAAATTACCTGCAGTGCATGAAGTCAACAAGGAAGTTCGTCATCCAGTCCTTCATCTGATCGTCCTTGTCCACTGGCGGAAAGGAATTATGCGTGCCCAACATAGAGTTTGTTCGGAACAAATACGTCAAATCCTCGATATGCGCCGCCCCTTTGTATGAGAGCCCATGAGTCTCCCTAAGCACGCTGTGCTCGCCGTCGTAAGCGAACTGGTAGAGGAAGACTGGCGCCGCGTCGGTGCCTGAGCGCTTCTCAGACAGCTTTAAAGCCGGGTATTTATAGTAACTATCGGTGCAATAGTCAATGAAGCCTTGCGTGCTGATCGTCCCGTTGTAGTACTTCTGCTCGACCTTCTTGCTGATGAGAGGCAGCGACTCTGGAAGGGTAGTGTAGATGATGTTGACAGGCACGTTCAGTAAGGAATTGTTTGTAATTCGAGACACTATATCTATCTGTTCCAATCGAGGGCGGAATACTTCACATTCCACGTCGGTAAACCCTATGATGAGAGGTACGTCCTTGCCGCGACCCTTAGATATGAGCGCCTCAGGATAGTCATCTAGCACTCGCGTGATCCCGGGGAAGTGTGACTCGACGGTCGGCACGAACGTGACGAGTCCGAACTGGTCCAGCATGATTCTGTGAGCCTCATAGATCTTCTCCACGGGCATGTCTATCAACTGGCGGTGGATGTTTGCAGAGTCCGTGGAGTTGATTTCGAGCAACCCAAGAAACACTTGCGAAACTGTCTGTGCATACAGCGGCGAAGGACTATAGAAACCGGATATGCCTGTTCCGCTCATCAAGTATGCCCTGGAATAAAGAAATTTATAAGTAAACTAATTTCGTGCAAAATGACTCTAAATGGAACATGATTGAGCAAGTCTCTGAATCAATTAGAAAAGTGGTCGACCTCACCTTTTGTACAGTCCTTTGGTAGCTTCAGATAAAGTCAGCAGATGCACGTTGGTAGCGCCAGCGCTCTGCCCCATCAGAGTGACGTTGTCAGGGTCTCCTCCAAAAGCTCTCGCGTTCCTCTGCACCCAGCGCAACAGCGTCACCTGGTCGCGCAGGCCCTGGTTTCCGGGGATATCCTTGGAATTCAGAGACAGGAAGCCGAAGACATTCAACCTGAAATGTGAATACCACCTAGTCAAATTTGATGAATAAGATGTGGGCTTCGTGAAAACCCATATATATTGTTTTTTCTCGCGCTCTTTAAAATTTTAGTTTAGGAATAAAAATTGTCTATATTACAAAAGTGACATTTTATTAACCTAAATAAAACGAACGTGTCACTTAGTAAAATACTTATAAAAAACATTGTGCTAATATAATCTGTTGGTTTGAAGTGTGCTATTGTATTCACCTGTAGTTGAAGGTTATGACGATAACTTTCTTGGAGACGAGGTATTCGGGTCCGTGCAGATCCGAGTCTCCAGAACCGCTCATGAAGCCTCCACCGTGGATGAACACTACAATCGGCAGCCCTTTTTCTTCATGTTCCTCTCCGATGAGACCTGGAAATGAGATAATTATAACTTTTATTAATTCCTTCATTTTGCTGATACCCAGGACTTCTACTTAATTAAATCGCACAAAACGCATGTCACTGAATCCCATTTTCATCCGACTTTTACCATGGCCTTAATATTACCTGCATGGTACGGTGCCTGCAACTCCCTTGCTAGCCGCTGGCTGGTCTCAGGCAAGGCTTCGATGGGCAGGTGGATGTTGGCGTGGATGCATTCCTCGCTCATTCCCTGCGGCTGCATGATGCGGCCATAGATGACGTCGGTTTGGTAGCAGACTGGTCCGTCTTCTGTCGCATCAAATAGGTGCTCCCAAGGTTCTGGCGGTTGCAGCTCCTGAAATATTAACATTTCTTTTGTTACGTGGTGTAAATTTTGACACCCCGTTTTCACCTATTATTTTGAATAACTCTGAAACGTGTCGATTGATCTTGTATTTAAAGTATCCTGACCAAATTAATTTTTTTACAGAGGCAATTGCACTGCCCGTGAAAAGTTTCCATACAAACTTTTAGAACTCCCTTGCATTTGTTTTAGTACTTATAAAATAAAATAAACTATAGGATTGTAGGAGTAGAAGAAATAAGTAGGATGCCAGTTTTCAGTCTTCCCATAATCTAGTTTCGTTAGGTAGCTCTAAGAACGTTTAGCTGACCTTGAACCTCAGATCTCCCACCGGCTGCTTCGCGTAGGGAACTCCTCGGAAGCTGGCGTAGACCGCTCCGTCTTCCGCCCAGCGCGCCAAGCCGCACACCCAGCCGGCGTCGGTGCGCGCGCGCACGTTGCAAGAGTATGACGCGGGTTGCGCAAAAGCGCATGCTGAAACAAGGCGATAACATTGTTGAATTGAGAGCTTTTCCACCATGTTATTGTACCATTGTATTCGTACAGTAGGGAGATCCCTACAAATTTTAATCTAGGCTCAAAATTTATCTTATCGTAAGACAAGTTCTAAAATTCTATATGTACACGTAACTAAATTATAATGCAGCATCGATGAGTTTGAGTAGGTACACCTTACCCCCAAGTTGATCAGCTCGTTCTCGTAAAGAAGTCGGCTCAAACCAGAAAATAGTTTTAATTATTATAACGAGTTTCATTGATCAGTATCTCAATAAAATAAAAATTATCAAGAACGCGATATGAGTGGTTCCTTTGTTTTTGGTCATTTACACTTGCGGAGAGTAACCTATTAAATCGTTGCCCTTTTGAGGGTTCATTGCTCTGACAAGAAAGGACATTTTTGTAATTAAAATAAAAGGTTTACTAGATAGCAAAAAAAAACTCAAAATAGTTTAACTTGATATGTAACATTTCTGATTCCAAGTTCTAACCCAACTGGTCACTTACATTGGTGTAACTTTTTGAGAATTCGATTAGAAATAAGGTAGTAACGAGTAACAGTGTAACTTGATTAAAAGAAAAACTATATAACCCAATATGTCAATTTATAGAACTTTTTCCAATACGTTAGCGTACAATTGCTACCGTTCATTATATTTTCAACATCAACATACTCAGTGGTTGGTAAGAGCACTGGTGGTCTAGTTGGTAGTGACCCCGCCTTCCGTTCCTAAGGTCATGGTTTCAAACCCGGTCGTGTACCAATGGATTTTTCTGTGCGAAAAATTGGTGTGCGCTATACCAGTTCTCTCAAACGGTGAAGGAAAACATCATGAGGAACCGCGCGGCTTAGTCAGCTCCGCACGTATTGACCATGTCTTTCCTGTGAACAAGGTCGACTAATCTGAGAGGATGAAGTAGGTACTAGGCAAGCCTGTCACTACAACGTCCCGTTCGTGAAGGTAAAAGTTGCTTCCTGACGCTGTATAAATCATCTACTATAGATGGTAAAAGGCCTTAGTAGATAGTATTTACCTAACTAATCAATTCGAACCTAGTTGTAGTTCATTAGTGCACTATGTTCCTGAGTAATTTATCTGATTATACGATGGAACTTGTTAACTATTAGGTACAACGGTAGAGTTACCTTGGCAATTTGCACATCCGGCTATCAATCATCATCTGCAGTTCAGCTTGTTACCACTCTATCATTAGCCGAATGATTTAATATCCTTATTATCTAGTATCCTATCCTACTTAATATTAAAAATTGGAATAGATAATTATATATGGCAGTCACGGGGTAACAGCTAAGTAAATAATCCATACATTGTTCGTGACCTGAAAATACACAAAGGATATTTTTAGCGAAACTAGGACGGTGGCTTGTCATTCATAACTGAGATTTTTTATTTGACGACTTCGGTGGCGTGGTGGGAGAGTGCTCGGCTGAGACTCAAGAGGCGCGGTTTCGATTCCCGCTACGGGATAAATGTTTCTATGTTCTGCAAACATTTGTTCCGGGTCTGGATGTTGTAGTACGAGTATTAGGTATTTTAATTGTGTTTTCAAAAAAAAAGTATAAAAGTATTCTATCAGCCATCTGGTGTCCATAATACAAGCTAAATGATCCACAGATATTTATTATCATTCTATGTTATTATCATAATTTTCAGTTCCTATGACGACTTTAAAAAAAATCATAAATATTGATGAAAACATTTTGAACAAAACCGCCGAACAGACAAGTACACCGCATGCAAATGAGGCAGTACAAAACCGCCGAACAGACAAGTACACCGCATGCAAATGAGGCAGTACAAAACCGCCGAACAGACAAGTACACCGCATGCAAATGAGGCAGTACAAAACCGCCGAACAGACAAGTACACCGCATGCAAATGAGGCAGTACAAAACCGCCGAACAGACAAGTACACCGCATGCAAATGAGGCAGCACAAAACCGCCGAACAGACAAGTACACCGCATGCAAATGAGGCAGCACAAAACCGCCGAACAGACAAGTACACCGCATGCAAATGAGGCGGTACAAAACCGCCGAACAGACAAGTACACCGCATGCAAATGAGGCAGTACAAAACCGCCGAACAGACAAGTACACCGCATGCAAATGAGGCAGTACAAAACCGCCGAACAGACAAGTACACCGCATGCAAATGAGGCAGTACAAAACCGCCGAACAGACAAGTACACCGCATGCAAATGAGGCAGTACAAAACCGCCGAACAGACAAGTACACCGCATGCAAATGAGGCAGTACAAAACCGCCGAACAGACAAGTACACCGCATGCAAATGAGGCGGTACAAAACCGCCGAACAGACAAGTACACCGCATGCAAATGAGGCAGTACAAAAGCGAGTTGGCGTGTTATTTCGGAACGGGCTTGAGACTTACACGCGCCGCCGCTGACCTTACACCTGGGTTTATAGGATAACGTACAAATACAGGCGTTTGTATATGTGCTGTTCTCTACCGCAGACCATCTACTAGTTTATAACTGCTACACTCGTGTCACTAGTTCTTTTGAGCCAGTGTGGTGAAAAACCCCGGTGCACGATACGACCACGACTTACGACCGAAAGATGGGGCCGCTACCTTTAAATCGCCAGGGTCCAGGGACTCTAGTGCTCTACCAAACTATACTCGTTAACCAGCGTACTAAAAATATAGGCAAATTAACATTATAGGCTATTTTTATCAATGGTTTTTTCAAACAAAGCAAAGCAAAAAACCTATTATATACTCATTGTCTTTTTACCAAAGCCAAAAGTGGATTTAGTATTAGTAGTGATGGAACTCCCTTATAGTTTTCTTGGAGGAGGGCGTTTTGTAATCTGCAATACAGTTTTTATACTTTGCAGATGGCATCGATTTACCAATTTGTTTTTTGTGTCACTTGTTTTTAGTCTTACTGATATTATAAATGCGAAAGTTTGTGAGGATTTTTAGATGTTTAGATGTTTGTGCCTCAATCACGCCAAAATGGCTGGACGGATTTGAATGAAACTTGGAATATACATGGTACATGTGCTAGATTAACATATAGGCTATTTTTTATCCAGGTACCACGCGAGCGAAGCCGCAGGCGGCAGTTAGTTCTAAATAAAAAAAAATACTTTATTTTCCAGTTTGCGTCTGTTATGTTTGATTTCGTAGCCCGTAGGTGTCGTAGCAGCCGCCGTAGCTTGTGCTACGACGCTAGGGAACAAGTCCCAAATTTAACCATTTATTTGTAGTATTGACTCTTAACTATGCCTAGATTGTTCTACTTTTCCTACAAAATAAATTAATATACTAGTTGTTACATTTTTAATTTCTATAACATGATTTTTTTACCAAGACATCATATCTACCCTGAAGAGCTCGTGGCGTAGCTTGCTTAGACGTTCTTGATTGATTGTTGAAGATAAGCAACGTTGTGCGCGGTCACAATTTGGTCGGGTGACCGCAAGTGGCATTACGAGCTGAGCGCTTCCGTACTTCGGAAGGCACGTAAAGTTGTTGGTCCCGGCTTTTAAGTCGTTAAGCCACGACGGAGGTCTTAAGGCGGCCTGAAAAATCCGTCACAAGAGTTGGCCACTAGCTCATACGAATTTACTAATGTCTACCCTAAGTTTCTATGAGACAGAGGGTTAGAATATTATATCAACTCGTTTGTCTTGTAGTAAAAAGCTTTTGAACCTTTTGTGGCATTTTGACCGATGCGATGTACGATGGACTCATTTAGTTCCGTATGTTTTTATTTAACTCCCTACGTCACAGCTAACTTGTGAATTAAGAACTGGTTCTATTTGATAAATGACTCACAAACATTTTTTATTTAGTGTAAACCGGTTTTAATTATATACAAATGTATACATATTATGCAATCATAAATTTTGCGGTTTAACTAAAAGATATGAATAAATCTAGCTATGCCTAAAATTTCAATTTATACCTAAATCCTGATGATATTTTTTATCGCTAAAGGTCGCCGCCTACTGTCCCGTTCCAAAACCAAACCATTACTGTTTCTACACAAAAAGCAAAGACCTGTCAAAAAATTGATTATTTTTTTTAGCCTGAGCAATTTCGGTCCAGAGGACAGTGGTTGAAAACTCAAATATCAGAAAGTCGGAGGCTGTAGGTGCAAACGTCAAGCCATTAGTAATCAAGTAATAAATTAGTAGAGAGCACTGGTGGTCTAGTTGGTAGCGACCCCGCCTTCCGATCCTAAAGACGTAGATTCAAATCCGGTCGTATACCAATGGATTTCTCTTTGCGAAAAATTTATGTGCGCTATACCAGTACTCTCAAGTGAAGAAAAACATCGTGCGGAAACCCGCGACTTAGTCAGCTCCGCACGTATTGCCCATGTCTTTCCTGTGGACGAGGCCGACTATGCTGAGACGATGGCATAGGTGCTGGGCAAGCCTACTCCATCTTAATTCGTCCCGGGCACTACAGCGTCCCGTTAGTATAGGCAAAAGTTGTATAAATCATCTACTATAGATGGTAAAAGGCCTTTTTTTGTAATCAATAACTGATGAACTCGTGTTTGATAAGTTGTTTACAAGCGTGCTTATCGCCGGCCGGCAGCCAGCTCGTCCTCGTGTAGCCGTCCCCGGGCCGTAATGTAAAGTTTACAAGACGAAAGGCTCTGCAGGCTTTTTAGGGTGCCTAATACTGAGCAGCCGCTGTCCGTCCGTCTGTCTGCGGGCTGTATCTCATGAACCGTAATAGTCAGAGTTGAAATTTTCACAAAATGTTCATATCTATTTCGCTATAACAACAAATAATAAAAATAAAATAAAAGGTGTCCCCAATTCCCCATACAAGAATGATTGCAATGGTACGGAACCCTTCGTGTGTGAATTTGACTAGCACTTGAGCGGTTTTATTAGAGTTTCTGATTTCGGAAAATATCTGTCTTACGAGTCTTTTAGTAATGATTCCCTTATAATTGCACTGAAAGTCAAAATTAAGGCATTGCTGATCAATCAAGAGCTACATTGTTGTGAAGCAAACAAAACATGGTAGACTATGTGGTAGACTTTGAGGGCCTATAAAATAATTCTCAACGAATACTATTTTTCGACTCTGAGAAAAAATCAAAAAAGCTGTAAAGTCCAGTCAGTTAATTCAATTAAAACTTTTAACTTAAATTATTACATTTAATAACTCTATTTTTTTTTAAATGTTTACGACCTTTAAGAACACTATAAATTTAACATTTGCAAAAACAAAACACTAATCACTGCTAGGAATCCTGTTGTAGCGGTTAACATTTTGACCGTTGCAAGTGACGAACAATTGCATCGATCGTCGGTGCAAGTGAAGGGTTTCCTTTCAGCACTGGTTGGGAAGAGGTGCAGGGGCGAGGGGGGTGGGGGGGGGGCGGGGGGCGGGGGTCACTCACCGGCGAGGGCCGCGCAGGCGAGCAGTCCGCACACTCCGGCGACCATGGCTCGAGGCAGGCTGCTCACGACTACCCGCCGCGCCGCCCGCCTCTCTATATAAACCAACACTCGCTGATAACCACGGTACACGCGAGTACATATCGAGTACTGTCTGCCTGTCCGAAGGTTTCGACAAACCCTGTGGAACTCAAACAATTCAATTATAGCTGTCGCCCCAACGGGGTTCATGTTACGGATAACAAATATGAATATGAATATAAATAAATAAAATAAATAAATAACACCCAACAGTCAAATACATAGTCCTGACCCCACACTAGGATTCCCTGTGTCGTGGGTATCAGAAACAACTAATATAATTTATAATTGTAAAGTATTATGGTTAATAATTATATTTATTAAATGAGATCACATTTTGTCAAATGCAAAAAGTACAAGTAGCCAAAAAACAGACGCTACGTGCCTTTCAACGCTTCAGTTGTTGCGGTTCACAATTAGGATGGGTGACCGCAAGTGGCGTTACGAGCTGAGCGCTTCCGTGCTTCTGAGAGCACGTTAAATTGTCGGTCCCGGCTTTTAAGTGGTTAAGCCACGACGGAGGCCTTTAGGCGGCCTAAAAACTCCGTCACAAGAGTTGGCCACTAGCTCATACGAACTTACTTTCACCCTTCATTTGGCTTGCGTTAGTCGGTTAAAAGAAGATAGTTATCGCTTTCCTATCTCACGTCGAGAACACGTCAAAAGGCTGACAAGAATACAGCACGGATGCAGGCCTCCGTCCGCGACTCTGCTCGCCTGCTACTAACCCGGATGAAAAGTACCTATAAACGATTTGCAGACGACCTCGATGGCGTGGCGGGCGAGTGCTCGGCTGAGACGCAAGAGGCGCGAGTTCGATTCCCGCTACGGGAGAAATTTTTGTATGTTCTGCAAATATTTCTTCCGGGTCTGGGTGTTGTAGTATTATGTATTATATGTATGTATTAACAAAAAAAAAAGTTCCTATATAAGTATTCTATCAGCCATCTAGTTCCCATAGTACAAGCTTTGCTTAGTTTGGGGCTAGATGGTGCTGTGTGAAATGTCCACAAATATTTATTTATTTATTCCAAATTTCAGCCAAAAACCGTTCAACCGTTACAGTGAACCAAACTTTTACATTTACAATATTAATGTGGTGATGAGATTTCTTCATAATATGATAAATCACGTTCTTCTGGTTCACGGTCTTTGTGATTTCGAAAAAATCATGAGACAATTTATTTCCTTATTTCAAAACAGCAATAGGTCCTTCAGTGAGTCGTCACCGGCCGTTATAACAGCGATCGCGAGCTTTTCCAATTGATTTTTGCAGCCGCCAAATTAATTGGAAGGGAAGACCTAGGCGTTCATTATTAGTTTATTATAAACATGAATGCAACATTACAGATTTATTCTAAACTAGCTATCGCCCGCGGCTTCGCTCGCGTGGTATCCGGACAAAAATTAGCCTATACCTATGTTATTCCAGAACACATAACTATGTATATTCCAAGTTTAATTCAAGTCTGTTCAGCCGTTACGCGTGATTGAGGCACAAACACACATCGTCACATCCACACAAACTTTCGCATTTATAATATTAGTCGCCATATTTATGGACACATTTAAACAAAATAACTTTAAAAACAATATGCGCAAGAAACAAAAACATCTTAAAACAATATAGTTAAAAAAGTTACCTGGACTAAATCGGTGACGTTCTGGAAAAAGGCCAGGTCTAGAGTTGAAGCAAGGATGGAGGGTGAAGCAAATGGAGATCCGTGGTGTCTGCCTACCCTTATGGGAGACGTGGGACAAGCTTGCTTTTATGTGTGTATGCATTCAATATTCTTAAATAGCTTGGACTATCTCCCCTCTGATAGAGTATCGTATGCTATCAGTCGCTACTCATTGCTTGAAATAGGTTTATGATGTGCAAAAGTAAACAGTAACCAAAACATGCAATATCGCAAGACATGGCCGATTGCAGTTGCTGTCTCCATACCTATATATTTTATGTAAATACATACCTATAGTACTACAATACAACACCCAGACCCGGAAGAAATATTTGCAGAACATACAAACATTTCTCCCGTAGCGGGAATCGAACCCGCGCCTCTTCCGTCTCAGCCAAGCACTAGCCCGCCAGGCAACAGAGATTGTCAATAGGCTGTACTTATTGTTTATCAATAATAAAAGCATGACTCCTAACTATTTCGTTATTATAGAAACTTTTGGGTTTGATGCCATGCTTACTATAATCCTTCTTCGTCTGGTCTCAATAATAAGAATACGATCGCGGTAGTCTGGTATTTAGGTAAAGTAAGTAAGTTCGTATGAGCTAGTGGCCAACTCTTGTGACGGAGTTTTTAGGCCGCCTAAAGGCCTCAGTCATGACTTATCGACTTAAAAGCTGGGATCAACAATTTAACGTGCCTTCCGAAGCACGGAAGCGCTCAGCTCGTAATGCCACTTGTGGTCACCCATCCCAAATGCGACCGCGCACAAACGATCAATCAAGAACGTCTAAGCAAGCTACGAGCGCTTCATTAGGGTATTTAGGTAAGAATCTGTTTTACTTTCAGCATATCTTTAGTAACTGTTAGATAGTCTGTGAGCCGATAAGCGATATCAGTGTCTTACAATCACTTAAAGATGACACGAGGTGTTCCCGACATGACCTAGGGTCGTTGGCATACGGAATAGAGATTGTAAAAATTTGGTACATCACAGATAAGGACCATCTATATGAGCGATGGGCTGATCACCTGTCACCATGGTTCACCATATCCATCTTGGAACTTTGAATTAGGAATGGCTGCAAATTTTATTATGATTACTTGTGGCTCTGCCTACCTCATTAGGGGTAATATGATTGTTGTATATACTAAAGGCTTTTAACCATCTATATTAGATGATTTATACAGCGTCAGGAGGCAACTTTCACCTTCACGGGACGCTGTAGTGCCCGGGACGAATTAAGATGGAGTAGGCTTGCCCAGTATCTATACCATCCTCTCAGCTTAGTCGGCCTTGTCCACAGGAAAGACATAGTCAGTACGTGCGGAGCTGACTAAGCTGATGTATGTTCATTGCACATTGAAATCCATGATTGGTCTACAATTTTTTATTTGGCGCAAGAATTTATTTGAAATCGGCCTAATTACTATTCCAGGTCTAGCTACAATGTCAAGGGTAGAAGTACCTGTGTGAAGAAAGTTACCTACCACGTGAGCGGAGCCACGGGCGAATGCTAGTATACAAATACAATTTCGACAACGTGTTTTGAACACAGACGTCTAGCCAGTGAACTATTGTGTCTAATATCAAATAATTGATGAATTTTACGTAATTTCAAACATTAATTTATTGCCTGTTGAAATGTCACGAAATATCATCTGTTACTGATTGAATAATTTAGATGAAACTAACTTCCGCCTGCGGCTTCGTTCGGCTCGTATATTCCGAGTTTCATTCAAAATCCGTGCATCGGTTAAGCTATGTATGAAGCATAATCACACTCACAAATCTTCGGATTCATCTTATCTATATAAATATTCTGTCAGCCATCTGGTTATCATAGTACAAGCTTTGCTTAATTTTTGGCTAGATGGCGCTGTGTGAGCTGTCCACAAATATTATTTATTTATTTAATCAGACTTTTACACAGGCAGCCTATATTTAACTGTACACTGGAATCTCTCTATGTCCTGCGCGTCCAGTAGAAATGGCTTGAGGATTCTTCTGGGGCTGCCAGTTTCTGTAGCGCATCAGAAATGTGCGCAGAGACCTCTCTCAATGGTTTCCACACTGTTGTGCGAAAACGTGTTGCCTCCTCGATGTAGCAGCACCCATAGCCCCTCGTCACCACACTGAACAGGGTTGACTTTCCCATCGTACGCAAATGGAATGCCATACACATGGCTACCAGAACTTCTATGACCAATGTATCATCCATCCACTGCTGGGAGAGCACTGGTGGTCTAGTTGGTAGTGACCCCGCCTTTCGATCCTAAGGTCGTGGGTTCAAACCTGGTCGTGTACCAATGTATTTTTCTATGCGAAAAGTTTATGTGCGCTATACCTTTCGTTCTCCTGCCTTGTTTAAATCACATAATTATTTTTAACCCAAAATAAGTAGTACCTACTTTCTTTGCCGATCTATCTCTCGTCGCATACAATGTTACTAATATCATTCTTAAGGTGAATTCAATGTTGTTCAATAAATATATTTTATCTCGTGAAAGTATTCCAAAACAAATCTTATTATGTTACTTAAACCGTAAATAAGATTGAATGCCTGAGTCAATGTATTAAAAATAATTCTTATTTTCACCCTATTACTTCTCTGCTGGACTGGAAGTAAAGAAAAAGCATAGAATGCGTCCAGCTGCATCTCTCCCCGAGCATGTCGTAAAAATCGACTAAAGGATAGTATCCTTTCCAACATGATGGACCTACATGGGCAATAGGCTGATCACATGTCACCATGGTTCACCATATCTATATTGGGACTAAATCAGAAGTGGCTGCAAATTTTTTTATGTTTACCTGTGGCCCTTTTTTTTTTTTTTTTTTTTTTTTTTGGCAGGTGGAAAAATCTGCTCCCAGACGAACCAGCTGCGATAAGGGTCGCAGCTGGACAGTGTGGGGTTGTCGAAATCCGACGACCCACTAAAAAACCACCTGGTGGCCAGCCTCGATGCATGTCAAGGGGCTCCGGGATCTCCATACGGAACGCACCGGTGCCCCTCTCGCATCGTGCTCTAGAGCACTGTCCCGGTAATGGCACCCACAGCCACGCCCGGCACCCTCGCGTGCTACGACGAAACTTGCCACAAGAATCGCCGCCCTCCCGGGATCCGTAGCCGGTAGACGGAGCCCTCACTCCGCTACCGCGGACCCAAAAGGTCCCCTGTTTGGCAGGGGATACCACTCGCCCCCTCA
Source organism: Scotopteryx bipunctaria (assembly GCA_949320045.1). Classification (NCBI taxonomy): domain Eukaryota; kingdom Metazoa; phylum Arthropoda; class Insecta; order Lepidoptera; family Geometridae; genus Scotopteryx; species Scotopteryx bipunctaria. The sequence goes on from OX439457.1 coordinate 424,684, forward strand.
CGGGGCAGGCGGTGCGGGGCGGCCGTTAGCGCCCCGCCGCCGCCTCCTCCGAGCGGGATCGGCCCTCTCCCGATCTCGCTCAGCTGCCTCTTTCTGGACCATCACGGTCTCACAGAAAGAGGCTACGGCCTGCCACGCCGCCTCATCTGCCAGCATAGCCTCGACTACGCTCGGCAGAGAGAGATCCTGCCCGATCCTGTTGACCAGGATTCCGCGCTCCTGGCACCACGCTGAGCACTGCTCCAGCGTGTGCTGCGCGGAATCCAAGTCCCACCCACAATGGTGGCATTGTGGTGTCGGTTCGCGTCCGATCCTATTCAGATACTCACCGAAGCAACCGTGCCCGGTGAGTACCTGAGTAAGTCGATAGGTGACGTACCCGTGTTCCCTCCCCAGCCAGGCTTCGAAGAAAGGCGCAATGGCGCCGACGACGCGTTGGCGCGAGCACCGCGGCTCCTCGAGCCGCTCGCGCCACATCCCGAGCGCACGTCGGCGCTCTTGCGCCCGCACTTCAGCAGGCGCAGTTCCGCTCCCATCATCCTGTCGGAGACGGACGTACACACGCGCGTCCATCACCGCCAAGACGTCCAGGGGCGGAAACCGCGCCAGGATTGTTGCCGCCTCAAAGGATACTGTGCGGTATCCTCGTGCTTACCTGTGGCCCTGCCTACCCCATTAGGGATACGGGCGTGATAATATGTATGTATGTAATTCATTAGCGAGTACATATGTGCTTATGATTAGGTCCTATAATTTAAATTTTACAATTTATGCATCACCAAAGTTTGGCATGCAAATATTCTAATATATTGAAAACTACAAGTCCACATAATTAAAAAAATCACTAACTGTGTAAAAACATTTTGATAAGAGCCACTTTTTCAATTTAATATTAAACAAATTTCCATTCAAGCCATGAAATAAGCTTGTTGTGTGCATTTTAAGTCATATTTTTTAATATGCTCAATGATATGCATGGATAAGTTAGAGTAGATAATAATGTCTTGATTACATTTCAAAATGTCGTTACAGTACAACTTTATAATCGTTTCTAATTTTTTGTAGGAGCCGTAGCAAACACAACTACTGCACTACCGCATAAATCACAAGTACAGTCTAACCTGAACTAATAATACATCGACACTCTAAACAGAAGGGAGTTCAAGTTACAGCGGTTTTTAATAATTTTACTTTTTTAGTTTTATTTCAAAAACTATGAATCCTAAAATAAAAATAAATACAATTTTGGAATGTACAAGTGAAGCCCTTTCATATGGCACCCCACACGACACATTTGTAAAACTTTTTTTACCTTCTTGGGAACCCATTATCTTTACAACCCCTTCACCAATTAAGCTCAATGCTTCCCAGCTAATCAGAGCATAATCTATTGGCTTACCAAGTTCCATACAGATTGGCTTAACAGTTCGAAAGTTATGCTCTAACAAACATACCACGCCTAATCGTCCAAGTTGCCACCGAAATCTTTGCTCGCTTCGCTCGCTCGATCAAGTAGTCAAACGGTAAAAAAAGTCAAAACGTTGTATAAGGAAAGATCCAGTAGCCTCTTGACTGATGATGATAATTACTTGCCACGCTCGATGGCTGATCACTCGCTGCCTAATCACTGATAGTAATATTTCGTACATATGTCGCAATCGGTAAGAGTTCCCCGAAGAGTTCAAGAAATTAGGCCAACGATCCAATCGCGATGTCCTTCACTGCAGGTCAATGCCCATCTCCGACGTCATAGGCTTGCCTAATTCGACCGTGGACTTGTGTGAAGTTTTTAAAGATATTGCTTCTAGTGGAAGCTTTTTAAGGTTGAAATTAAGAAAGGGAGCAATCCATCGCAAGGTATCAATGATTGGCATTCCTGAAAAGCTATATATTTTATGATCCTCTGTCACGGGAAGCATATTAATATATCATTTAAAAAAGAGGACATCCTACCTTATTCTTATTTGAACTTAATATTTCCTTAGACTACGCCAAAAAGGACGTTCTTGAAGACTTCAACTCGTAACTTAGGGTACACGAAAAGGAAGTCGTCAGTCGACAGTGTCCCCAAACAGAGATTACGGTCAGATGTGGGTCAATATCATCAGAACTGTGATGCGTAAGCACTACGTAATACCGATAACAGCGTGTTGTCACGATACATTGTAACCGATGACCTTGCTTACAAATGTTAACCAATCTCGAATAAGTTTCAGAGGATGGCTTCCGTGCTTGGGCTCCAGTGAGTTGCATTGATATAGATACTTACTTTTTCTACTAATATTATCCGAGAAGGCGTTGGCGCGACGATTTCGACTGCTTCGACAAGGAGTGGTGGGAGACCGAGAAAGACCGGGATCAGTGGAAGCTCTTGGGGGAGGTCTTTGCCCAGCAGTGGGACAGAACAGACGCCGAACGGATTTAAATGAGACACATGCATAGTACGTGTGCTGAAATAACATAATTCTGGATTCTACGCAAGCAAAGCTAATAAAAAATAATATAATAATTGTAATGTTTGATTGGTGAGAACCTTTCATAAACAACGTGGTAAAAAGAACTAAGCTTTACATTGTCAGCTGCTTGTCGCCAGACACGAACCATAGGACCTCTTCACAACAACTTTCCCTGATACACAGTGATGACGATAACGTCACTAGTCACTACATGTGCATATCAGTTACTCGTGCCCTTATCAGCCGCCAGGGCATTCATTATCTAATGATATCAAAAACCTACCAAGCCATTACCTAAGGTCTTTTACCATCTATAGTAGATGGTTTATACAGCGTCAGGAGGCAACTTTTACCTTCACAAACGGGACGCTGACGAAATAAGATGGTCCTCCATCTTATTTCGTCCCATTCTTATTTCGGCTTGCCCAGCACCTATTCCATCCTCTCAGCTTAGTCGACCTTGTCCACAGGAAAGACATGGTCAATACGTGCGGAGCTGACTAAGCCGCGGGTTTCCTCACGGTGTTTTCCTTCACCGTTTGAGAGTACTGGGATAGCGCACAACAATTTTTCGCACAGAAAATATCATTGGTACATGACCGGATTTGAGCCCACGACCTTAGGGTCGGAAAGCGGGGTCACTACCAGCTAGACCACCAGTGCGAGCCTTTATCACACCGGTTTTCTGCACTAATGGACCAAAGGGAACCTTCCAGTGACGCCACGAGTTTTCATAGCGACTGTTGTATAAATTTATATGAAAACTTGTCTTGCGAAATCATGAGGTGGTAAAATTTATACAAATACAGTCGCTAGTCAGTAGTCTGGAATAAACCATGGTAGCCACAGAATTATATAAGGCAGAGCTTTACGATGGACATCATTTCTAATCATAGTTTGTTGTTTTACACGTTCTTTACAAGGTTAAAACTTACAAGATGACACACTCGTGTTCAGGAAGTAAATAACTTCATTTGTGTTCTATAATGATAATGATGTTGTCAATGGTTGTGCCCTTGGTATTTTTGTTATTTATACGGCTGAGGTCGCAAGGCTTGGCTTCCTTAGAAGTCTATGGATCAGTAGGCCGGCAAATCGCGTGCCATGCTTTGACGGCCTGTATTACTTAAGGACCTCGATGGCGTGGCGGGCGAGTGCTCGGCTGAGACGCAAGAGGCGCGGGTTCGATTCATGCTACGGGAGAAATATTTATATGTTCTGCAGATATTTCTTCCGGGAAGTATAAGTATTCTATCAGCCATCTGGTGCCCATAGTACAATTTTTGCTTAGTTTGGGGCTAGATGGTGCTGTGTGAAATGTCCACAAGTATTACTTGCTTCTCATTTTCTTGCCGGGACGGTGACCTAAAACTGAAGGACTCCAAGATTGCATAATTGCATTGTATGACGCCAGCGAGCTGTCGACATGTAAACATTGAAATCAAGTTGATTGTAGCAGCGGAGCGAGTCAGGGAGCAGGGTTGGGTTATCTCGCCTCCACGTGTAGGTACTATTGTTTATTGCCTCCGAGCCGGTTGTGGCCGGAGACTATCTTAACTGGACCACTCAAGGGTTCCCAGATAAAGCCCTTCGCATGCTGATCCCATTCTAAATATATAACAACACGCAACAGTCACACACACATAGTTCTGACTTCTGAGCACACCCCAGGACTTTGTGTCATGGGTATCTGGAACTGCTACTACTGTACAACGAGACCCGGAGCCCGACGAAATATTTGCAGATCATGCAAACTGGAGAATCATATTATAATAATATGCAACTGAAAATGAAGAGCACTAGTCTGGTGGTCTAGTTGGTAGAGACCCCGCCTTCCGATCCTAAGGTGTTGGGTTCAAATCTGGTCGTGTACCAATAGATTTTTCTGTGCGATAAATTTATGTGTACTATCCAAGTACTCTCAAACGGTGAAGGAAAACATTGCTCTGCACGTATTGACCATGTCTTTCCTGTGGACAAGGCCGACTAAGCTGAGAGGATGGAATAGGTGCTGGGCAAGCCTATTCCATCTTAATTCGTCCCGGGCACTACAGCATCCAGTTTGTGAAGGTAAAAGTTGCCTCCTGACGCTGTATAAATCATCTACTATAGATGGTAAAAAGCCTTAGAAGTGTTGGCATGGCGAGTGAGAGCTTGTTATTACAGTGCTTAGTCACTGCAAATAAAAGTTAATCCACATACACGTGTATGCACTCGGCAATGTCCGACTGTGCTCCGCGCTATCGAAAACAGCCGGCTCATCCACCTAAACGTTTACACGTGTCAAAAATATAAGGTCGTCTAAGTTTTATCTGTTTAGCGATGTAGATATTCCTACACGAGTCTCGTTTGCATCCATCATGGATTCTGCAAAATATCATACTAATATTATAAAGAGGAAAGATTTTTTTGTTTGTTTGTAACGAATATGTTCCGAATTTACTGTACCGATTTCAAAAATTCTTACACCAATAGAAAGCTACATTATCAGGGACCAGTATAGGTTATAATATATTTTCAAAAAAAATCAGGGATCCCTAAGAAAATTGCAATATTGTAACCCAAGGTAGAAAACCTAACATAGTTTTTGGCGTGCGCTGCGAAAATATCGATTATAGAACAAAATAATGTACACGCGTACAAAGTCGCGGGCAACAGCTAGTGCTTTATAAAAGTTAAAATATTCGTTAGGCTTGTACAACACCTCAAGGACAATATGAAATGGTTTGACAAAATGTATAAACTTGATATATTTTGATAATCGTTTGTGGAGAGTTTATGAAATGGCGGCTAGGGACCTGGATTCGTGAAAAGTTTAGGAAGGGCCCCGATGGACCGATGTCATTGTAAAAACCACGAGTGGTCGGTTGATGTGGCCGGCATACAATAGCATACGCATGTGATTCAAATGAGGGTCAAATATTTTTAATAAATTTTATTACATCAGAATTATACATCCATCAATACTTAAAAAAAACCTGTTTAAAAAGTTCAAAATACCTATGTGTGGGAAATTCAAATATTTGAAACGCGACGCCATTGGTCAGAACGTATACAGCAAATGGCGCTTAGTACACCTTATGACAAAAAAGGCGATTAAAGTGCCCGTGTCGTTGGCTATTTTTAACTTTTTTTTACATACATACATACATACATACATAAAATCACGCCTGTTTCCCATAGGGGTAGGCAGAGATCACGGATCGCCATTTGCTACGATCCTGACATACTTCTTTTACTTCCTTCACTCTCATTACATTCCTCATGCATGCTCGTCGGTCTAGGGTACTCTTGACCTGGCCCTTTTCCAAAACGTCGCTGATTTGGTCCAGGTACGTGCGCCGAGGTCTTCCCCTTCCAACGGTACCATTCACACTCGCCTCATACACCTGTTTCGTTAATCTTCTTTCATTCATCCTCTCTACATGACCGAACCATCTTAACATACCTTTCTCAATCCTCATCACTACATCTTCTTTCACTCCACATCGCTCTCTTATCACGCTATTTCGCATTCTATCTTTCAAAGTTACCCCACACATACTTCGCAACGCACGCATTTCTACTGCATTCACTCTACTTTGATGTTTCTTCTGCCATACCCAACTTTCACTACCATACATAAGTGTCGGCGCCAGTACTCCTCTATGTACAGCCAGTCGTGCCTTTTTAGACACTTTCCGGCTTTCCATAAAGGCGTGTAGTGCCCCATTCACTTTGTTTCCTGCAATCACTCTCCTTTCAACATCCTCCTCATGCTTTCCATCTCTCGTGAACAATGTTCCCAAGTATATGAACTCATTCACTTGTTCCACTCTTTCTCCATTTACCAAAATATCACACGCTGTCATGCATTCATCTCTTTCAAAAACCATAACTTTCGTCTTATTTACATTCACTTTCATTCCTTTCCTCTCAAAAGCTCTATGCATGATTGTTACCATCTCCTGCAACTCATCTGCCGATGACGCAAGTAAAACCTGGTCATCGGCATAAAGAAGGCATTTGACGAGTAACCCATTCATTCTTAAACCACATTCCTTACCTTTCAAATCTTGCAAACAACTGTCCATGAACAAGTTAAACAGCCATGGTGACGCTACACATCCCTGTCTTACACCCTTTTGGATGCCAAACCATTCAGTGTATGACCCATGTATCCTCACGCAAGCACTAGAGTTCTCATAGAGAGACTTCAGAGCTCGAATAAGGTTGCCGCTTACACCATACATAGACAATACCGACCAAAGTTCATTCCTCATCACTTTGTCATAGGCCTTTTCCAAATCCACGAATGCGCAATAGACCTTTTGACCCTTGGCCAAAAACTTTTCGGCTATGCTTCGCAAGGAAAAGACCTGATCCGTACATCCCATTCCCTTTCGAAAACCCGCTTGTGCATCCCATATTTTCTCATCGGTTTCTTTCATAACTCTTTCAATCAACACTTTCGCATACAGTTTGCCGACAATGCTGAGTAGACTAATGCCCCTGTAGTTTTTGCAGTCCTGATGCGAGCCTTTTCCTTTGTACAGTGGAACTATAACGGCCTTGCACCAATCGCTTGGTACACGACCGTTAACCCAACACATGTTGAAAAGGCGGCATAGCTGACTTGCTACGAGACCATGTCCAGCCTTCAGCATCTCGACTGTTACCTTGTCATATCCCGCTGCTTTTCCAGCTTTCATACTTCTTAATGCATTCACAACTTCATTCATGCTAATACCACTTTCATCAATGTCAACAATTTCATCCATCGTTGAGGTTGGTGCATGTACACCATCCTCTCTTTCAAACAAACTTTCAAAATAATCCTGCCATCTTTTTAAAACACATTCTTCACCTTTCACAATACTTCCATTCTGGTCTCTGATAGAGTTCAGCTCAGAGCTCTGCATTTTTCCTCTGGCTGAACGGATGGATTTCCAGAAGAACTTAATGTTCGCCTGGAAATCCTCAGATAACCTTTCATCAAACACGTCTTTTTGCTCATCTTTCTTTCTTGCAATCATTTCTTTCACTATCCCTTTCAACCTCCTATATTTTTCTTTCGCTTCATCCACGTCCTCATTCGTAGCTGTCTGCATTCTCTCATTAGCTCTGACTGCAAGCCAGTCTAACCACGCTTTCTTCTTCTCACATACCAACTTTTGTACATCCTTATCCCACCATGCATGCTTCACCTTTTGCCCTTTACTCCTCTTACTTACACCACATACTTGGGAAGCCACACTTACAATCTCATCTTTAAAAACCTTCCATAACCCCTCAATCTCACAAATACTATCAAACCCATGAAACCTTTCAGTCAATTTACTTTCATATTCTTCTTTCACTTTATCCTCTTGCAAATTTTCTACTTTTATTCTTTCTAGAACACTTACGGGCTCACGCACTCGATGTCTCCATCCTTTGAAGAGACCACTCATACGGCTCATTACCAAAAAGTGGTCTGTATGGATGCCCACACCGCGATAAGCCCTAGTGTCTAGTACATTCTTTCTTAATCTTTCATCCACTATCACAAAATCAATCATACTTTTTCTGACATTCTTCGCCTCTCGTGTGTACATGTGAATCCTTTTGTGGTCGAACATAGTGTTTGACACACAAAGACTCCACTCCAAGCATACCTCAAGCAAACTTTTACCATTTTCATTCACTCTTTCATCTCCGTACTTACCAAGAACCCTTTCAAATCCATCACGCTTTAGTCCCACCCATCCATTAAAATCTCCTAACATAATTATCCTTTCGTTATCCTTGCATTCTTTCAAAACATCTCTTACATTCTCCCAAAACTCCTCTCTTTCTTCTTGTACTTTCTGGGATGTACTCGTACCGGAGTCTACGGGAGCATAAACCCCTACAACAAAGATACGAGTTAGTCCCACTTTCATTCTCATCCACATCAGTCTTGCACTCACACATTCAAATTCGTTCACACACTCAGCCATTCTTGCAGATAGGATGACACCAACTCCCTGGCAAGCTCTGGCGGCACTGGGTACCCCAGACCAGTACGCCGTGTAGGGTCCGTGCTTGGTGGTGTCACATCCTTTTCGCTTCGTTTCATTCACACACAGAATATCAATCCTTCTTTCATCCATCATCTGACATACCTCATTCAGCTTTTCTTCCACTCCTCCTCCAACATTCAACGTAGCAAAACGGCTCTCCGTTAGCCGCTTTTCGCCCCCCCGGGAAACGAGACGTGACGGGTGGCGTACCGCATCGCCGCCATGCGGATTATGAGATTTTTTGTAACCATTGCGTTCCCACGAGAGTTAGGGATTTAAACGGTCCACCCCCGCAGAGCCCTTTACGGGGGTAAGGCGGAATATCGAGTGTGTCCTGTGACCGCCAACACAGACACCCTCCGTTACACCAGCTTTTCCCTCTGGCTACGAATCCTCGGCACGGGTCGGCTAACACCTTAGATCGGGGTTTGTTTCCGGGTATGCTCCCTCCTGCTACTTTTTTTAAACACCTTAAATTACTTTATTGGCGTTGAATATTTAGTATCGAATCGAATAAAAATATAAAAAAATACATATTCCTTACTGTCTTTGAAGTGAATTGGGAAGGTCTATGTCCAGTAGAGGACTTCCATAAGCTGATGATGATGATGATGATAAACTAAATTCATAAGTTCTAGATTATAGGCGGGAGTTTGGATTGATTTCCGAATTTAGCCAAGACGAACACACAGCTGCATCAACCTGTATGAGTCGGCCTGTAACAGGCTACATTATCCGGCTTAACAGCGAATTTTACTGGTTTGGTGGTAACAGTTTTAATGGTCTTTGAAACATGTCCGTTAGAACATGTTAAACAATCGGCATGTCGAAAACATGAGTCAAGTGCACGTCAAGGCCCTTTAAGGCACACTTTAAATTCTCTCGCTTCATTGGCTCGAAATAACTAGTTAGATAGATAGATAGATAGATAGAAAATTCTTTATTGCACACAAGAAAACATGTACTTACATAGGCGAACTTAATGCTAATTAGCATTTTCTTTCAGCTAACCTTTGTGTAGTTTGGAGAAAAAATGGAGGCAGTGCATTGTAGAAAAGTTACAAGAAAAATAATTATAATACATAAATAAATACAAATAATATCTAACATAAAACTAGAGTTGGCCACTAGCTCATACGAACATACATACATAACATAATGTATAATACAAAAATACCTACAGGTGCTCAATTTTGATGACTAGTGTCACACGGCTTAGTAATGGTCTGAAACTAAATCAAACTCGGCATGGAAAAGTTTTTGTCATAGCGAACGCCGCGTTGCGTAGGAGGTAAGTTTTTGGTGTCATGTCTAAAAGTAGGTAGGTATGTAAGTACTTAATTAATCTCCTAGCAACTAACAACAACCGGTTAATCCGAATTACTTTACACGTGTAAGTAAACAACCGGCCTGTTTCCTTTGTATCGTACAACTAATTAGGTACTTATCTCTCGATCTACTGGTTCGGATTAGTTTACACTAGTTTAACAGCGCTGCTTCGTTTGCGTGCGGTAAATTTTGACAATCCATTTTATCCCGTTTTGGGGGTTATTTTGAAAAAAAAACCTGAAATACGTGTCCATTGGTTTTGTATTTAAAGTATTCTAACCAAATTTTGAGCCAATCGTTAAAAAGTTCCCATACAATCTTTGACACCCCATTTGGCCTTCTTTTTTAAGGTTTATTTTGAAAAACTTTGAAACACGTATCCATTGATTTTGAACTCTATATTTCTAGACAAATCTTCAAGGTAATCGAACCAAGTCATATATTTTTCCATAAAATCTTTACCACCCTGTATAACCCCCTCAGGGGTTGATTTTCGAAAATAAAATAGAACCTAAACTATTTACATTATTTTCATCGAAATCGGTTTGGTGGTTACGGAGATCGTGGTAACAAATATTCACACAGACAAACTTTCGCATTTGTAATATTAAGTAGGATACATTTAGGATCTATAAAATCGGAAAGAATATTGCAAATAGAAATAAAGCTACGTCAAAGAACGCCGCCCAGTGATTTCAACAACAACTAGTTTTACAGAAATGCATTTAAAAACCTTTTAGTTATCAAAAATGGTAAATCAGAACCCTTATAGTGCAACTTTGTCCGATCGCCTCTCTCCCCCTTTTTTTCAGTCTTCAAGAGGTTTAACGACTTGACAACTCCCTCCCCCCATATTTCACCCCCTGTTGCTGGGATCTCCAAATCGGTTGAGGAGAGGGCATTTTTTTAATCGTATGTGTGTCTATTTAGAATAGCATAACAAGAAAACTACGCGGGCTGCTCGAAAAATATTCGTGATCAAAAACTACGATGCTAAAAAGTAATTCAGTGGAAATAGTTTAAAATGTAAATATTATTTAAAGTGTCCAGGATATTGTGATGGAGTTTTTAGGCCGCCTAAAGGCCTCCGTCGTGGCTTAACGACTTAAAAGCCGGGACCGACAATTTAACGTGCCCTCCGAAGCACGAAGGCACTCAGCTCATAATGCAACTTGCAGTAACCCATCCAAATTGTGACTGTGCATAACGTTGCTTAACTTCGACGATCAATCAAGAACGTCTTAAGCAAGCCACGATACGAGCTACCAACAGCTATAATAAATGTCCTTAATAACTATAATAGAAACAGTGAGCTAATTATAGCTGATAGTACTAGAATAATTGTTGAACCACTACATTTTACAGACTATTTTATCACTGAGCTAAACAAGAAGTTAAACTTTAGGGTTAAAAAATGGAGTGTTAGATATCGCCTTGCCTTGGAAATAATATTTTTTTTATATTTGAGGACTTATCACACAGCACCATCTAGCCCCAAACTAAGCAAAGCTTGTATTATGGGAACCAGATGGCTGATAGAATACTTATATACTTTTTTTTGTAAATACATACTTACAGTACATAATACTACAACACCCAGACCCGGAAGAAACATTTGCAGAGCATGCAAACATTTCTCCCGCAGCGGGAATCGAACCCGCTCTTGCGTCTCAGCCGAGCACTAGCCCGCCGCGCCAGAGGTCGTCTATATTAAACAGATCAATGTCAAATAAGTTGATCGATTACATTGATAACAGCACACAGATAAAGAAGTGCCGATGTGAGCCTGCTCTGTTTGCGCTGTATCCTGTATGTCATGAGATGAGCGGTGACGTGCGCCGAGCTCTTAGCTTACGTAGGTAAACATCATTCAAAATAGGGTTTATAGCTATCATGTTATGTACTGATTATTTTGTTCTGATGACCTTGAAACAAAAACGCTTATTTTATTTTATAAACAACATTGTATTCTTGTTTATCTATGACGACTTTGAGTGCTCGGCTGAGACGCAAGATGCGCGGGTTCGATTCCCGCTACGGGAGAAATGTTTGAATTTTCTGCAAATATTTCTTCCGGGTCTGGGTATTGTATTATGTATTATAAGTACATATTTACAAAAAAAAGTACATGTATTCTATCAGCCATCTGGTTCCCATAATACAAGCTTTGCTTAGTTTGTGGCTAGATGGTGCTGTGTGATATGTCCTCAAATATTTATTTATTATAACTATTATATTTAAAGGATAGGTGGAGTGACGATCTGCGAAAGGCTGCTGGCAGAAACTGGATGCATCAAGCCAAATATAGGGCGCGATGGCGCTCATTAGGGGCAGCCTTTGTCCAGCAGTGGACTGCTATAGGCTGATGATGATGATGATGATTATATTTAATATTAGTAAGGATTTATCTTGCGTAGATGGCAAATCTCGCGACAAGCTTTTATATCATACAAGTTGTTTAGGTATTAGGTACGATAAGTAGGATTATTCGCATCAAATCTTTATAACAAACCCTTTCATTTGATATCCATATCACGGGGGTGACTAAAAACATATCGTCGTCTTCCTGCCCTTATCCCACTCTATGTGGGGTCGGCACAGCATGATCCTTGGATGACGCTGTAAGAGTTTTGGCTAAGGTGTTTTATGACCGGCCGCCTGCCTGACGTCAACCCTCCTTGGGAATAGACGCTTGGTGACTAAAAACATATAATCCGCCATATTTTATTTAGAATGCTGATCATGCGTTGTCACCCATACCAAACGTGTATGCAAAATTTCAGCTCAATCGGTTGAGGATAACTGCTTTAAAATTCAGTTGCAAGATTTGACCCGAGCAAACACACATAAATACATTGCAAGATAAATAAAAGCTTTTAAAAGAACTGCAAATTTATCGTCGACCACAGAAAAAAGCAAATCGGCTAGCAACTGCAAGTGATAATCTCAAGATCAAGGCCGCGGCGGCTACGCTACCCAATCGACACGTGTATACTCTTATCGACTCATCTGATGCAGTACACAAGGCCTTTTACCATCTATACTAGATCATTTATACAGCGTCAGGAGGCAACTTTTACCTTCACTAACGGGACGCTGTAGTGCCCGGGACGAATTAAGATGGAGTAGGCTTGCCCAGCACCTATTCCATCCTCTCAGCTTAGTCGGCCTTGTCCACAGGAAAGACGTGGCCAATACGTGCGGAGATAACTAAGCCGCGGTTTTCCTCACGATGTTTTCTTTCTCCGTTTGAGAGTACTAGTATAAGCGGACATAATTTTTTCGTACAGAAAAATCCATTGGTACACGACCGGATTTGAATACACTACCTTAGGATCGGAAGGCGGGGTCACTACCAACTAGTCCACCAGTGCATATAGCCGGAGTATCTCACCATTAGGGCGACGAAGCTTGACTCTACTTTCAAAAATGTACAAGATTGTCATAAACGATGTTACTACGAGACATTTTCAACTACGCGACGTAAGCAATATAGGGATTATTGAAATTGAAAATTGACTAGTCACTGGCGTGTCTGAAAAAACTCACGGTAGAGCGTCTGAAAAGAAATGTCACGAGAGCTTCTTTATGATGTCATGTTCACATCAGACACCTGCAAAGCCTTTTGTAGTTGAGTGTACTTACTTTGGTGTCCGACGCCGACGCCGACGCCGCGTTATTGCACTCGCATCGCCGAAGTGATGTCATGGCCACAGCAGCCGACTGGAGCAGAATCATCACACAAAAAAAACACATACGGACACTGTTTAGTTTTTGCATTGCCTCATTATGTTGCCAATTTATATTTTTTTACTATTTACACTTAGTTTGCGAAATAAAATCGCATCGCAAAAGACCGGCATAAGTGGAAGCATTTGGGGGAGGCCTTTGCCCAGCAGTGGGACAGTATAGGTTAAAAAAAACCACTTAGTTTAGGTTTTTATAAATCCTAATAATCTTATGAATACGACAGTTTGAGAAAATATTAGGATGCTTTTAGTAAAATAAAGCTTAAAATATATTGACGCCCTCGGTGGCGTGGCGGGCGAGTGCTCTGCTGAGACGCAAGAGGTGCGGTTTCGATTCCCGCTACGGGAGGAATGTTTGTATGTTCTGCAAATATTTCTTTCGGATCTAGGTGTTGTAGTAATATAAGTAAAATATTTTTAAGTATTATATCAGCCCTCTGGTGCCCATAATACAAGCTTTGCTCAGTTTGGGGCTAGATGGTACTGTGTGACATTGACATGTCCACAAATATTTATTTATTTAATATACATAGTATGTGACCTGAAAAATGTACCAAAGCCACGGTCGGAAGCTAGTTACAAAAACAATTTTTGTATTGAACTAATCCTTAGTTTAAACGAAACCCTCCAAGTCGATGGAATCGCATTTCATTAGTGCGAATCGCAAAGGCTTAACAAACCTTTGAAATGAGTGGACGTTTACTTCTCCGTATGCAATGTATACCTGATCTAGGGTTCCGAAGTCACGGGAATCCGTATAATTTCGCGATGTCAGTTTGCCCGTCCATCCAGAGTCAGTGGCATTATACCCACAGACTGTTGCCTTCACGTTGAAAACACGTCAGTAGACGCCTACTCTTACCAAAGTGGTTTTAAAAAAGCCTTGTTTAGGTTACATGGGGAAGGGGAGATATTTTTTTTTCACTATCTTGTGATTCACGCATAGGATTTTTGATATAAAGATTCGGTTCGTAGATGTGAAGCTTTGAATTTGCTAGCATTCAGTTTGCTCGGCTTCGCTTGCGTGGAGTAAAATTTGACACCCCATTTTACCCCTTTTTGATATTGAATTAGTTTATTACTAGCTGCCACCCGCGGCTTCGCACGCGTGGTACTCGGATAAAAAATAGCCTATATGTTAATCCAGCACATGTACTATGTATATTCTAAGTTTCTTCAGCTGTTTAGGCATGATTGAGGCACAAACATACAAACATCCTTTCAAACTTTGACATTTATAATATAGTTGGATACGTCCGGCAGAGGGGTCATCATGATTGGAAGAATGAAAAGACATCTTTTGTTTTTTCCTCAAAATGTTCCATATCATTCAGAGGGTCATCTTGAACTAAAGAAACTACGCAGAATCGGTACCTCTATTTAACCTGACTGTACACATTGGCAATTTTATCGTTGTTGATAAACATGGACTTTCGACATTTAAATACACGTTTTTTCCAGCTTATACACATGCGCTGGCGTCGGTTATATTCGTGATATTAGATCACCAACTCAATACACTCTGATCTTTTCTGTGTCTCGATCCACATCAGGCCAGATTGCGCGACGTGGTGGTAAGCGTCCAATCCTCCTTCAATGCATCCATGGATTGTATCATGTTTCCAAATCTAATTATCATGATGCCAGACGCAACTTTCTAACTCAAATTCAACTATATGTAATCACGTTATTTATTAAAAGTGCACCTCGGCCAATCTTCAATTTCTAGAGATTACCCTCCAAATGCTGTCTGGAAGAGATCACTTATTAGCGATTAGACCAAATATTTATCAAATTTATTAATTGTAAGGTAATAAAGAATTTTCATTTATTCGTTTATTCATTCATTCAACATCATCCTCTGCCCATAATATCTCACTGCTGGGGGTTAGGCCTCTCTGTTTTCGTCATTCATTACGGTCCTGTGCCTCACGCATCCAAATATTATGAGCCTTTTTGAAATCAGTTTCTCACAAACTCTTAAGGACATTCTTGGTAAAAATTGACACTGAATTCGTCATTGTTGCAGGTGTAACGGGTGGCTGGACCATGGAAGACGAGGTCACATTCCTGTTTCAGCTGGGCGTGATGCGGGACGCGGTGGCGGCGCCCGCTCACCTCCTCACGCTGGCGTACCTCAAGGAGATGGCCGTCAAGTTCGTACACGAGAAGGTACATCCAATCGCGAAGCGCATCGCTTGTAGAATATGATGCATATTTTGTTCAACATCAATTTCGTAATTTGTATAGGCGAAACGCCGTCTGTATCAGCTTTCTCTTTATCCTTTGTTCATACAAATACGTAGTTAAAGTCTACGCAATCGAGTAAGCAGAAAAACAAACCTACTTAGTTTAGATTTTAAATCCTGAAGGAAATCTGTTAACCGCTACAATTTTAGCCCATGCTCGCATTTGATATATATTTGTGGTGTTAGATCCCAGACAACGGGCTGAACCGCCTCGGAGACCGCATCCTGCTGTTCCGGCACGACTACTACTCGCCCAACGTGCTGCAGCTCATCAACTGCGCCACCGACGTCATCGACGAGACGCTCGTCGAGATCGTGCTCACTGCCAACCGTGAGTCGTGTATGCTCGAATAAAATAGCCAAGCGTGGTTTCTTACCTCTATCTTCCACGCTTGGTGTAACAGGTGTAAATGCAACGTAGATTTAAGACGTGTCCAAGGGATCCCAGTGATTTTAAGGAATATAAAATTTTGACTTTGACTTTATATTGGCATGAACAGAAATGCTTAGGTAGTTAGTGGCGCAGCCATCTCGAGTAATCTGTGTAAGATTCGTGTTTTACTTACACCAACTGTCACAAGGCTCTTTTTAATACCAGCCACTTTGCCATGTGCTCATTGATCTAACGAAAGGTGTCAAAACGAACGCAGCAATTAAGAAAAATCAAATTTGTACTGCACTGTTCTTCAAAAGAAGATCATGGAATGAATGAGTAGAAATGTAACGTTGTGTTCCAGCACTGATCTGCGACGGCGGCGAGTGCTCGGCGGCGCCGCGGCCGCACGCGCTGGCCGTGCACTCCTACAAGGCGCCCACCTTCTGCGACTTCTGCGGGGAGATGCTTTTCGGACTCGTGCGGCAGGGGCTCAAGTGTGAAGGTAAAAACATACAAGTCATTAAAAAAATGCAAAAGTGTTTTGATCTTTGGTTCCGTCGAAAGTTTTCGACATGGTTTTATCGGTCATTGCTGTGAAAATGACCAATACTTTTCAGTTTTCTGAGCCTAATAATTGCGATGCTTCATGTTTGATACTCAAAGAACGGAGTGGTCGATATGATTACGGTCGCGTTACGAACAGGTGTAAATGCAACGTAGATTTAAGACGTGTCCAAGTGATCCCAGTGATTTTATGGAATAAAAATTTTTGACTTTGACTTTGACTTTGATTAACCAATAAGCAATAGCTTCTTCACGGTGTTTCTCAAGGCTACTTTTGGGCCCTCTTCTGTTTTCCGACTATCCTGTAGTGAGGATGTTTGTATGTTTGTGCCCCAACCATGCTACCTCAATCTTTTTGGATATCATGCGAGCGAAGGCTCAGGTAACAATAAAGGTTTTTTATTTGCAGGTTGCGGCCTGAACTACCACAAGCGGTGCGCAGTGAAGGTGCCGTCGAACTGCGCGACGCCGGCAGTGGGCGCGCGGCGGCCGTCGGCGCCGGCGCGCAGCCCGTCCCGAGCGTCCTCCGCCTCGCACGTCTCGAACGACGACTCGCTGGTAAGGCGCCTCGCCGACCTCGTCACGCGCAAGGACTGGCCGCCGCACTCGCAGCTCAAGGACGACCACTAGAGACTTTACAGCGCGACAAGGGGTTTTTTGGCGAATAGCGCCTATAGTGGAACTGCCGCTTGCTTCGAATGTCTACCTTAATGCAATAACAACGCTCCCCTGTATGTCATTCGTGTGCCAAAAGATCCTTGTCGCACTGTAGCCCTTTTTCATTTAGCATGGGTAGGGTGACATAGCTATACTATGCTCTCTCTCCCCGAGTAAGACTAACAGGAAGTCAAGAACGTCATTGGTCGCATATAAGTAAATATCAGTCCCTACCGTTTTTTCTCAGGTGCACACGTGTTATATAATAATAATAATAGGTTAAAATTAATCTATCAATCAATCCCGGTCGTCCAGTCCGCTCTCTTGAGGACCTCGGGTATGTGACCCATCGCCCTGGCGTATACAATCTCCTAGTCTCTTTCTAGCCTTCTGGCTTCCAAGTGGCTCATATTATGGGCTGTTCGCTGGCAAAGTGGAAGTCACGATGCGCAGACAACATACTGATCTAACAGCTGTTCTACCCATGCTAAATGAAACAGACTATAGCTCGTGTAGAGAATAGTGGAAAATCCATCCTTAGATAGCAGAGAATCTCAGTATTCGGTCTCATTCGTACATGGTAGCTTTGGTACTGATAGAATCTTTTCAGATACTCTGTATTTAAACTTAGATCGTGGATCATCTCGCACAAAACATGTCGACAAAGCCAACTTCCGAAATGGTCCTTACATTATCTATAGCAGATATTCTTGGTCTTCGCGATATATATATAATTTAGAGTTTTGACAGTTGGTATAGTATAGATTAGTCAGGGACGTCATGAAACGTTTTTTGTGAGCGATGTTTTTTTTATATTTTGTTTTATTGACAAAAGTATCGCATACTCGGTACGAATCTCTAAATCAATATTTATACTGACAGTATTTTATATAAAATGTATTATAATTATTTCAAGGTCTACACAGTACTTTTGTACTATAGTATTTAAATAGCAATCTAATATATATAATGTAAGATAAATACTATAAGAGTAACAGCACATTTGGTGGTGGGTAGCATTGGTTATATTTTTTTAAATAAATGCCATAAAATTCAATGATTTGTTTTATTTAAATGCCTATACTACCCATCATCCAATTTTAATATAATTAAATTCTTTAGAAATCATAAAAATGCAATTCCATTGATTTACTTTTATGACTAAATTGTTATCTAGTATGCAATTTATGAATTCAAGCATTATTAGAAGTTATCAATTTCATCTGGGCATCATAAGTAATCAGTTTTATGTGGTTTTAATACACTACAGCCTGACGTGGCTACTGGAAGGTCAGATCAGACTATAAGAGCAGTCATCATCATCATCTCATCATCTTCCTGCCCTTATGCCACTATGTGGGGTCGGCACAGCATTTTTCTTAGATCATGCTGTAAGAGTTTTGACTATGGTCTTTAGACCGGCCGCCTGCCTGACGTCAACCCTCTTTGGGAATACTTGCTTAGACTATTTTTTCAGCAGCGTTTAGCGACTTCAGTGGCCACAGGCTTTGATCACTGATGAGAATTAACGACCCCTTGTGATCAAATACGTTACTGTGTTGAAATATGCAAAGAGCGCCATTTATTAAAAAAAACAGCCTACCATTGGTTACCTTTAATTTCTCACCTATTAATAGAATATAGGAAACTGCCATTAGCTTGACTTAAATCTTACTAGTTCCAAGGTTGTCGCCAGCCGATGGTCCAGGGGGCGAGAGCAGGTTGATATATGGAGGATGGTATAAGTATGAAATGAAGGCACAGTCAAGAGCATAGGTCTTTTGCACATTTTTTGCCCCTTCTTGGCGACGCCCTTGACAAGTACCAAGTACCAAGGTATTATAAATAGTAAGAACACGAAGGGAGAAGAGAAGTTTCCCACGGGCCGCCTTGTCCGCAGCTGGGCCGCCGCAGCCGCTCACCGTCGCGCGGCTCGGGCGGCTGGCCCCCCCCCGCGCTGCCCTCCCCCTCGCTGGGCATCCCGCACACCTTCGAGCTGCACACCTACACGCGCCCCACCGTCTGCAGACACTGCAAGAAGCTGCTGAGGGGACTCTTCAAGCAAGGTATTTATTCATCACCCCACAGGGACGTCTATTTAGCTGCCGCCCACGGCTTCGCTCGGGTTGTACCCGGATAAAAAATAGCCTTTATGTTAATCCAGGACATGTACTGAACGGATATGAATGTAACTTGGAATACACATAGTATTCCAAGTTACATTCATATCCGTTCAGCCGTTTAGGCGTGATTGAGGCACAAACATCCTCACAAACTTTCGCATTTATAATACAAGTAAGATTTTATTACAAAAACGTTCGCCATCAGCTTACATTATTATCTACTGTTACAAAGGTGGTTTTAAAGAGTGCATTGAGTTACATAAGACAATGAGTCCATTATAGTCGGACGCAGCATCTGCAATGCCACATTACGAGGAGCCTAGCATGGAGATCAAAATATTGCATGCCTACATTTTTCTTGGCACGGCTTGTTGATGGGTCGAATAATAACACAAAATCGATTATGGTTTGAAACGTATGCCGTATTTTATGTAAGCAGCCAAATAAACAGTTGTTATTACTTGAAGGGCTGCAGTGCAAGGACTGTCATTACAACACGCATCGGAAGTGTCTGCCGTACGTGCCCAAGGACTGCGGGGGGGAGATCAGAGACGTGCAGAGTAAGTACACTGTCGGAACAAATTAAACTTATTTTTTAGAACTTGTGAGAAACTAGAGTTATGGACGTGTGAAAATTAGTAGTTAACTCTTTTTATTCTGAAAATTCACGGAACTCCCGAAATGAGGAGGTGCCCGGCGGTTACCATAACCTCGAGTCTCTTGATCGTGCGGAATACTACGAGCGGGTGGACGTCGAGCCTCTTGACTGCGAGTGGCCCGACATAGTTTCCGAACAGCGAGCGTTTTACAACGAATTACGCTTTATAGGGTCCCTTCAAGCGATGGTTTATAATGCTGTAATAGTTGTGTTGGATCGAACAGACTGGATGAACAGACTAGAGACAGAGAGCTTTGGAGAGACATGGGGGAGGCCTTCGCCCGACAGGCGACTTTTACATAACCAACTGACATTATAACATTTATTCTTTACTTAAAAATTAATATTTTCATACTATGAATTCTCAATTCAATTAAAAATGTAATAGAATAAAGGCTATTTTAAGAATAAAGACTGCCTCGAAGGCTTTGCCGACGATTGCTCGGCAGAGACGCAAGAGGCACGGGTTTGATTCCGGCTGCGGAAGAAATGTTTGCATGTTCTGCAAATATTTCTTCCGGGTCTGGGTGTTGTGGTAGCATGGTACTCGTAGTTTCTGATACCCACGACACAGGGAATCCTAGTGTGGGTTCAGGTCTATGTGTGTGAACTGTTGGGTATTATTTATTTTATTTTTAACGTGTAGTTGTGTTGCGGCTTTGCAGGCGAGAACCAGGACAGCATCAGCACGGGCAGCGAGTTCTCTGACACGGCGCGGCTCGTCGACGACGAGTCCGACGACGGCCTCGACAACGCGGAGAGCACCACTGATGACGAGGTACCTTTGTAAAGTGCTACCAACTGACTTCATCCGGACTGCTACTGTTCAATACATACAGATTTTATGTTTTCTTAGATGAAGTTATTTCCAAGCCTCTCAAGGCAAACTTATTAATGCAGTGACATGATAAACATACATTATTATTAACACCTATTGTGGACGTGTTTTTAATACATTAACACATATCGTGGACGTGTTTTCTACTCGGAACTTTTTATTTGTTATTTTGTAAATGAGAACATAGTGTTTAGACAAGCCTAACATAGGCTTACACACACTATCAACCAATGTTTGTCAATAAAAAAAAACAGACCCCAACCTTACGGGGTTAGTACATAACTCATGCCCTGATTGCTCTGTCTAATAGAAGATAGAAGTTACCGCATCGTCGTAACCGGTCGTAACTCAGCTTTGAACTAACTTCACGTGGGTACAGGCTCGGTCGCAGCCTTTAATTGCGTAGCACGGCGCAGTTCAATCGTGTAAATTAGTTTGTTTATAATTTGTGTTTTTCATATGTATGTTAGTTTTAAGGTATATATTTCTATGGGCCGTAGAATAAGTTTATAACATCTGTAACTTTTCTAATGTTGCCTGAAATAAAGTTATTATTATTATTATTATTATTTAATTTTGGAGGGGGTCACTAATAATAGAATTATATCGAGTAAATCAGTTTTTTTTGCACAATACATAATTTTATTGCACATATTATAAAACAAATGGAAGCCTTCTACATATATTGGCATCGCGGCTAGGGGCAGAAAATTGCTTTTTACTTTGTAAATTTTCAGAAGATTTTTCAATTTGACTTGTACGATTTTAGGGGGGGTCATGTCCCCTGTGACCCCCCTCCTGCGGACCGCGCCTGCGTGGGTACCAGGTGCAATAGTATTTAGTATAATAGTGGTTGTTGATCCAGGTGCAGCTGCGGCGGCGGTCGCGGCGCGCGGCGGCGGCGGTGGCGGCGGACGCGGAGGCCGAAGCGGAGGCGGAGGCGCCGCAGCGGGACACGGTGCCCGAGCGCTGCGCCTCCCGCCCCAGCAGGTGACGTCACCAGCATTAACACTGCCGGCACTTCTACACAAACCATCAGCCGTTACGCACACGCTCCCTTTGTATCTTATCTTCTGCCGCAGTCCACTGCTGGACATAGGCCTCCTCTATGGAGCGCCATCGCGACCATTACATGAGTAGCTGTTGCCCGCGACTTCGTACGCGTTAGATTGCTTTTATAAGTAGGTACCAATTTCACCTCTTTTTAAGGGTGGTTTTGAAAAATCCTGAAACACTTGTCCATTTGTTTTAAACTAGCTGCCGCTCACGGCTTCGTTCGCGTGGTATCCTCATAAAAAATAGGCTTTATGTTATTCCAGCACATGTACTATGTTTATTCCACGTTTCATTTAAATCCGTTCAGTAGTTTTTACGTGAAACAGTATCAAACATCCATACATACAAAGTTTCGCGTTGATAATATTAGTAAGGATTTATAGTATTCAAACCGAGTTTCAAGCCAATCGCACCGCACCGCCCTTCCTTACGCGGTTTCGTTTCCGTACCCGGATAAAATAAATAACACCCAACAGTCACATACATAGTCCTGACCCCACACTGGGATTCCCTGTGTCGTGGGTATCAGAAACTACGAGTACCATGGTACCATGGTAAACTTGGAACATTTAGCGCATAGCGTCTGAATTGAACTGAACACGACATTGTGTATTAAATAAAAGTGTTGAAAATGTGCAAGAGCGTTGGATGCGTAACGGTTAACTTGGGAGTGAAAGAAGTGCCGGCATTAAGGACCGGTTAGCATTCACCAAGCAGAGAGGAAACGGGGCATTAACGGCATTAACGACTTCTGATTGGTTATTTACAAAACATAAACAATACAAGAGAAAAGCCTCTTCTCCTTTCTGCCTTGGTGGAAACCGGACCTAAGCAGGGCTTGTGGTGGCGGTAGTTACTGGGATGATTTTAAATGGAGCTGATAAGCTGACCCTTTTGAGATCCAGAGAATCAAGTGATCTAGTTTGCCGTCGCTTTATTTACAATGGATGACGTATCAGGGTCGCCACTACCCCGTTCCATAACCGGACAGTCACCGACTCAGTTATAAAGCAAGTCAATTGTTTATTTGTGAGACGGTGGCTAGTTACGGAATGTGGTAGTGAGCAGAGACCATCGGCCAGCTCTGTCTCATGTTCCTTCCGTGCTTAACGCAAAGGTGTTGGTATATGTAACGTGCAGTGTTTCCACCGAGGTTATAAGTCCCGTAATTAGGGTTCCAAATCAAAATGGTGAAACGGAACTTAGTGCAACTTTAAAACTTAAAAAAAATCTGATCATAAGTCACGCAAATTGATTCTGTGACATAAAATCTTAACCTAAACTTAATTTGACAGTTTTTAGTAGAATTATGTTCCTTATGACAATAAAAACATGAAAATGATATCAAAGTTTCACGTGCGCAAGTGATGTAACTATACTCATACATATAGCCTAGTCAGGGCACAGGTGTGGTTATGTTACATCACTTGCTGAATCCCCTCCCGCCACCACCCGCCCCCCTGCCCTCTCCCCCCGCCTCCCGGCACAGTCGGGGCTGAAGTGAGCACTCCACAGCTCGTCGTCGTCGCCCAGCGCCAACATCCCGCTCATGCGCATCGTGCAGTCTGTCAAGCACACCAAGAAACGCGACGGGCAGTGGCTCAAGGAGGGCTGGCTCGTGCACTTCACTAACAAGGATAAGACGGTACGTTCCTAAAACTGTAGATTTACCGTGGGCTTTCCCAAACGCTAGCTGCTGTACTAGCAAAAATTATGCATGAAAAGTTGTCCTACGAACGTACTATGTAACTGTTAGCGGGACAAAGTAAGACTGATCAGCGAAAGAGGGTCCATTCTACGTGTAGGACCATTATCTGCTCTATGCTCTGTATTGATTTTGTAGGGGGAAAGTCACTTAGGTCGCTTTTTGGAAGGATAAGATGCAATAGATATTTCTTTGTAATTCAGATGAAACGACACTACTGGCGACTAGACAGCAAGTCAATCACTCTCTTCGCATCCGAAAACAGCTCTAATTACTATAAGGAGATTCCTCTCAACGAGATATTAGCAGTCGACACGGCACGACAACCACATCCAGGTAAGTTGCATTAAAATATATGGTGAAGAAAAGTAAACCCATAGTGAGACCCTGTGAGACTCCACGAGGAAAAATTAACCTCAAATCATGCTTTTGCTATATTTTACTAATTAAATAGTTCTTGTTATTCATAAATATACCGACAGAGCTGTGAATTCTGCATGAGTACTCGAAGTCTTTAGGATATTACGTACTGGGCTAAGTCGACTTCATCAATAGCTTGTGAAAAGTACAAGAAATCTCTCTCATTCTATTTTTCTTTTAATTCACCTCAATGTAAAGTTTAATAGCTTTAATATGTGATATTCAGGCACGGAAGTGATGCACTGCTTCGAACTGCGCACGGCTAACGTGGACTACCTGGTGGGCGTGGAGAGCGCGGGCGCGGGCGGCGGCGCGGCGCCCGACTCTGGCGTGGGCGCCTACCTCGCGCGCTCCTGGGAGACCGCCGTCAGGCACGCACTACTGCCCGTCACGCACCAGGTCGCAGGTAAGTGAACTAACTACAACGTACACTACCTGTGGCCGAGGAGGCCATAATATAGATTTATTTTATGCTATGTCCGAATAGTGGCCATGCAAGAGTCATAGATCACCTGGCAGACCAATATGGTCTGATGATATTCATGACCGAATCCACTGGATTCGGTTGGTACAGGATCGCGAAGCATGGCGATTGGCGTGCTACTACTACTAGTAGTGCCACTAGTATTTCAAACCAGCCTTGTGAAAGGCCTTAAAGTGCGAGCTCAAAGGCTCCTTTTGTGCACTTGACACATGTTTTCGACCTTAGGGTCGGAAGGCGGCGCCGCTACCGCTAGAACACCTGTGCTCTCAATTCATTCATTCATTAACTCATTCATTCATTCATTCATTCATTCATTCATTCATTCATTCAATGACTGAGTATGAAATGTGTGTGTTTAGAAGTGGACGTGGGGTGCGCGGAGGGCGTGGCGGAAGGTGCAACGGGGAGCGGGGCGGGGCGCGCGCTGGAGATGGCGCAGGTGTACCAGATCTACCCGGACGAGGTGCTCGGCTCGGGACAGTTCGGCATCGTCTACGCCGGCCTGCACCGACGCACGCACAGACCTGTCGCCATCAAGGTACTACCACACCTGTCCAGGTGCATCTCACTGATGGCTCGTGAACGTGTTTCGAGCGAGACGATCGCGGATGAGTGCCTACAATTCTCGCAACTAGTCCGCTATGTATTCGCCGCGACACATAGCTGTTTGCGAGTCGTCAGCACGTCGTCTTAGTATGCTCGCTGGAAACGCATTAATCACCTCTCTAGAACACGCTCGCATATTTCTAATGTGTCAAGAAGTTTTGCCTTTGCATATTTGACTTTTTAACATGGTATCTACCATTAAAATGACTTCAGATTTCAAGAAAATCATGGAGTTGACTGATAATTTTTCGAATGACGATAACAATGTCACTGTAGAGAAGATTTTCCTATAGCTTTTCTGTTAAGCGAAGAAGATGTGTCACCAAGCTCTATAATTAAACGTTTAAAAACCCAGGTGATAGACAAGCTCCGCTTCCCGACCAAGGAAGAAGCCCAGCTGAAAAACGAAGTGGCCATCCTCCAGAACCTGTCTCACCCGGGCGTGGTGAACCTGGAGCGCATGTTCGAGACACCTGAGCGCATCTTTGTCGTGATGGAGAAGCTGCGGGGGGACATGCTCGAGATGATCCTCTCGCACGAAAAAGGACGCCTCACGGAGCGGATCACCAAGTTCCTCGTGGCTCAGGTAAGAATACAAGAAACAGTATCACCATATTGAACTGACCATCTTTGACTTTTAATTACAAAATTCATTAATTCTTAAGGACAAGTGACATTTTCACCGGTGTTCTCAACACAAATTGATTTATAACAGTCCAGCCGGTTTCTACATGCTTTTCTACCAGCGTATAACCTAGCTCTCGAATATTTTTTGTAATGTGATAATCTCAAACAATTGTATGATGATATGATATGATGATCAAACATTTGTATGATGATAAACCTTGCAGTTCGTCAAAGTATCACAAATACCGACAAGGATCTTGAACGTTGACCTCTCTCTAACCTTCTCTCATGATCATTCAAATGTTTGTTCTGACAGTAACTAACGAAAGTAACAGCGAAGCGAGCCGATCCATGCCAGGATCTATATTACAAGCTCGCTTCGCTCTCCAATTTCCCTTGTTTTGCTCCGTGATACCCTAGCACCACGATGTGTTGTCAGATCCTGGTGGCCCTGAAGCATCTTCACGAGAAGAACATAGTGCACTGCGACCTAAAGCCAGAGAACGTGCTGCTGTCGTCGGACGAGCAGTTCCCGCAGGTGAAGCTCTGCGACTTCGGCTTCGCGCGCATCATCGGGGAAAAGTCCTTCCGTAGATCTGTAGTCGGCACACCCGCCTACCTCGGTACGTACCCTGTGCCATTTATTGAAGATAGTTTGGATTTACTTTTGCAGTATTTTCACTTACTCTTCTTGAATATGTGCCTTACAATTACAATTCATAACCGATAAAGAAATATCCCTGACTAAGTTCAATGTTAGTATTTCATATACGATTCCTGCAAGTGTTCCATTTCTTTGCCTACATTGCCCTGCTAGTGGGATCACTCGGCGCTTCTTCTTGAGCCAACTATATTTGTGATCGTGTCGTGTGTTACAGCCCCAGAGGTGCTCCGCAACAAGGGCTACAACCGGTCCCTGGACATGTGGTCTGTGGGCGTCATAGTCTACGTGTCTCTGTCCGGCACCTTCCCCTTCAACGAGGACGAGGACATCAACGAGCAGATCCAGAACGCCGCCTTCATGTATCCGCCCGCGCCCTGGCGGGACATCTCCCCTGAAGGTATTTACCGACTTTTCTTTTTAAATGTTTCATTCATTCATTCATTCATTCATTCATTTTGGCGCAGCCTTGTGGATATTTTTCGGCGCAATCTGAATTTTTTTACGTTGTCACGCTACATTCTGTGATCACAACTTAAATTTCAGCGATCGACCTGATCAACAACCTGCTGCAAGTGAAGCAGCGCAAGCGGCTGTCGGTGGACAAGTCGGTGGCGCACGCTTGGCTACAGACGGACGAGGCATGGCGCGACCTGCGCGCGCTCGAACGCCGCGTCGGCCGCCGCTACCTCACGCACTCCAGCGACGACCAGCGCTGGCAGGACATGGCCGAGCCGCGCTGACAGTCAGTACCACGATCGCTACTACTACCCCACGCACGCGTGGCATTCTATGACATTCCGGTCTCTTCACGACGTTTTCCTTAAACTTGGACCTGAAAAATTCATTGGTACACAACTGGATTCATCACAGGGTTTTCCAAAAAAAAGCTGTTTGAATGACATTGACAGTTCATCGTCTTCAAACGTTGAACATGGTTATGAATTGAAATATGGTTCGTAGTGAAATGAGAGTTGAATGTGGTTTCCAGGTCGGACAAGGGTCGGCAGGCGGGCCGGCGCGCCGTGCTGAAACAGTGCGCGTGGCTGCGCTGGAAGAAGCTACTCGTACGGTGAACCCGCCCCGCCCCGCCCCGCCGCGCCCCACCCCGCCGCGCCGCTCATCCACACCACACGTAACGTAAACGAACCATGACCTTTAAACTTATGTAGGTGCGGTGTTAGCGCTCGTTTTTTATTGTAAGATGAAATCGTTGGAAAAACTTTGAACGTGTATTTGCCTATAGTTTTATGCATTTATTTATTAATTATAAATAAACATATATAAATAAGCGTTCAATTTTCCCCACGGGTTCATCTCACGCGACCCATATTTTCCTGACTTCCTCTTAGTCGCGACTAGGTATTATCGCGGCTTCTCGTCTCTGTAATCAATATCAAGTAATTCTTCCAATATTTGTTATTATGTAGTGCAAGGATGTACGTATGACGTTTCTATTTATTCAATGTCATAGGTAACGTATGCCTGGCAATGAATATATAACCATGAATTAATGTAGGTTTATTTACAAGGCATAATGACCGCTACGCCACCGACGGCCTCGGTGGCGTAGCGGGCGATTGCTCGGCAGAGACACAAGAGGCGCGGGTTCGATTCCCGCTGCGGAAGAAATGTTTGCATGTTCTGCAAATGTTTCTTCCGGGTCTGGGTGTTGTGGTACCATGGTACTCGTAGTTTCTGATACCCACGACACAGGGAATCCTAGTGTGGGGTCAGGACTATGTATGTGACTATTGGCTGTTATTTTTATTTATTTTTTTATAATAAAAGTACATAAATAAATAGTAGGATTAATAAAAGTCACAAAGCAATGTATTTGAGCCAATCTTCCGATCGCAGCATTCCTACTTTAGTAGATTATATGATTAAGTTATTAAATTGTACTCTAATTTATTGACTAGCTTCTGACTGCATATATATGTCAGTGGGGAGATCGTGTCGGAATAAAATCATTTTAATGTAAGAATTATTTGAATGCAGCCGAAAATAAGTCTGTTCAAGCTCTGAGCGAAACATGATCATTAATTTGACATTGTCATCACTCCAATTAGTCGAACAATTACTTAAGAAATTAATCAAACTCACACTAATTATAAGTTAGTTGTAAGCGACATCATTCAACGTTTTTAATTGAATTGAAAACTGAAACCTAGTTATATACGGGTCTTTTTATAATTATTATTTTACAATTTTTTTTTATTTTCCTAAACGAACGAAACGACTTGTATGTGTATGAGGAGTACCAAGAATGGACTTTGTACTTTAGGTATACCTAATCCTTCCCTAACCCCATAGATGGCGCATTTTGCCTATAAACATTACGGCCTAAGCAGGTGCATAACTAGATATTTAAAATAAATATTTGCCAATAGACTTAGATAGCTTTTTAATATTGAATATTAAATTAACAGGCCTAATATTAGGCCTAAAGAAATAGTAATCATGTTTGTGAATATTTCCCACGGAGAAATAGCTAAAATCTTCCCTCATTCCTGTGCCAACCTTTTGGATTCATATACCATTGTTATAGCTACTTAAACACATTCAAATAACTTTATGAAATAAGATTTACCTAATTAACTGTAAATAAGAAGTTGCTATCTTAATGCATAATATTACTTTATTACTTACTGGTCAAAATATTAAAAAGTTATAAGACCCTCACCAATGCAATGTTTTTAAGTTAATAAAATGTTGGTTAGTAATTCTTTAGAATTCAATATTATTTAATTCTGAGGTTTGTTACAAAAAAATCATATAAAAAAGTGGGAAGTATACGCCCCATATAATGGCCTCACTACAAATAGTTAAAAATAAGAATATATTTTTTTATAACGTTTACAGCTTTAGCTAATACACATTTTATTTTATTCTGTTTTTGAGACAAGAATAAAAATCTAGCCTGTTGAAAAGTACGCTTTGATAAAGTGAATTTGATGACTGCTTGGCTTATTTGATAATGGCAACATTAATCAGAGTCCCATCAGAGTGACGACGAACGATCCGACTTCCGCGTTTCACTTTAGAAAGGATGTCAGTTGATTTAAATAAAATGGCGGCATGAAATGAAGAATACAGTCCAAATCTCAGCTAGGAGTAATAGTGTTCTGTGGTCCAAATCAACTTTGTCAACGAAGCGCTCGTGGCGTGGCTTGCTTAGACGTTCTTGACTAATCGTTGAACTTAAGCAACGTTGTGCGCGGTCACAATTTGGATGGGTGACCAAGTGGCGTTACGAGCTGAGCGCTTCCGTGCTTCGGAGGGCACGTTAAATTGTCGGTCCTGGTTTTTAAGTCGTTAAGCCACGACGGAGGCCTTTAGGCGGCCTTAAAACTCCGTCACAGGAGTTGGCCACTAGCTCATACGAACTGTTTATCAACTTTGTTACTGTACATAATATTAAAATGAAGTTTGATGGAAGCTGCCTTGCCAAAGCGTACTTTGATCGTGTGAACGCCGCAATAGTTTAAATAACTATAACCAGATAACTTAAATAAATTTATTAGTTACATACAACCGATTTACCTTTTCAAAGGCATTCCAGCACACAATATGTCTCCTGTGATTTTATACTTGATTTTAATTCTCTACAACTAATTATGTTGCAATTATATCTTCCATTTCTGTGATCTTTTGATACTATTTTAACGCTTTTATATTTGAAATTATTGAACTGCTTTTTTACTTAGTTTTTGCTTTTTTGTAATTAATGAGTTATGTAATTAGGTAGGTAAGTACATATATTATATTTTATAGAATAGCTAACTATGTAATGTTTAATTATTGTACAATGCACGGTGTAACGCTTATTTAATGTCTAAAATAAGCATAATCTATTTAGAGTATGCAAGAAAACATAATAAGTCATAAAAAGTATGATTTTTTTGCAAATTATTTGATATAGGTAAATAGCTAAAACTAGCTACCCTTTTCTTGCTTGATACCAGAGAAAGTAGAATTTACTTTTCTTCCAGGTCATGAAGTACGTACATTTCAAGTTCCATTAAAATACGAAGCGCTCGTGGCGTAGTTTGCTTAGACGTTCTTGATTGATCGTTGAAGTTAAGCAACGTTGTGTGCGTCACAATTTGGATACTAGTTGAGCGCTTCCGTGCTTCTGAGGGCACGTTAAATTGTCGGTCCCGGCTTTTAAGTCGTTAAGCCATGACGGAGGCCTTTAGGTGGCCTAAAAACTCCGTCACAAGAGTTAGCCACTAGCTCATACGAACTTACTTATTAAAATCTATGAGAAAAATGAGCCACAAACTTTCCGATTTATAACATAGTACTGTTTATTTATTGGCCTATTGAAATAATAAACAATGCATTTTAAATTATTCTCTATTTTTATGTCAAGTAACAATTTCAAAAATGGTGAATACTATATTATATTATAGATGTTTTGGACCAAACAAGATTGTAGGTACTTAGTTTTAATATATTTCGCCACACGTCGTTCGCAATGTCACAGTGTCGAGCCTTGCAAACAGCAGCGTTAGTAAACTGATATAGTACCTAACGGAGTGTCAAATGTAACAGAATATATCGATATTTATATATAGAATAGTAAATAGCATAACATATTTAATAATCGTAAATGGAATGTATACTTGTTGTATTGTTGATAATGTGCAGAACTCGCATACTGTGTAAACAAAACTCATGTGTTTTGACGATTTCATTCATATCTTCCATGACTTAGGTAGGTACATGTTGGTGAACCAGTGTAGTGAAGGGATTTAAAGTGCGCCTCAGGGCTCCATTCATGCACTTGGTACACGAACTTTTTAGGTTCTATGACATGCTTTCACCTTTTGAGTGTACTGGTAAAGCGCAATGGATTTTTCTGTTCGAAAAAATTATGCACGACTGGATTTGAACCCACGACCTTAGGATCGGAAGGCGGTACCGCTACAAATAGACAACCAGCGTTCAATAAAACACTTTCTTTTCGTTGTCTAAAGTAGGAAGATTTTTAAAATCACAAAAAGCTCATGTACTACTTAAAATTACTGTAGGTACATACAGTTTTTGAGACCTGTGAAAGGAGCCTCTTTGAAGTGCACTTATATTCTTTCACTATACTGGAGCGAAAGAACTAGAGACACGAGTAAGAGTAGTAGCAGTACCGGGGAGGACCCCTCACTATAAGCCAAACAGTCTCTGACTACCCCTTTAGGTAGGTATGAGTAAGTTTGCGCAGTATGTGAGCTCCCTTTACCTATTATGTCGATGTTGTTGTCTAAGTGGTTAATACGGAGAGAGCGATTTACAAATTTTGTTACTATAATTATAAATAAAACGCCGTTTTTTTTAATATTTTTGTATTTCATTAACGATCCCTATATTTATTAATAACTAGCTGTAACCCGCAACGTTGTCTGCGCAACAAAAATGTATGTAGCACCAGCTAGAGGCCCTTACCCACAGCCCTGCAAGGAAAAGAGAGCTGCTGACGACCCAATTGGTATGAATGACATTGCCAATTGTCAAAATTTTATGTCAAATTAACTGTTTTGTCATAAATTAATGTCTAAGAAGGACTTATTTATTTTATGCGTTATCTTGTTTATTCTTTTACATCCCTTTTACATTTTGGGATCGTATTACACGATATTTTTTTTTTATTTTTTTTCCTGGAATGGAATCTATCTCCTTGTCAAATTTAATCAAAATCTGTTCAGCAATTTAGGTGTGAAAAGGTAACAGGCAGTTACTTTCGCATTTATTAGTATGGATTAGAAATCTAGATCAGAAAATTGACCCTGGCTTCCCCGCACTCGATCGGTTATATTATACCATCGATTTTGTGTAGGTAAATATTCATTTTAGTATCCAATTGTGTTGTTTGCGATCTTTACACCGCTATCCCCCTGCGATTTTGGACAAGATTGTTGCAAAATCGTATTGTGACATTAGCGACCAGGATTTTCACAGAAGTGTAGCCTTTAAGCCTTAGGACCAAAACACACTGCTTTGTAACATCACAGCTTTGTGTCATAGCTCTCACTCAGTCCTCGTTCTAGGTGTTAATCAGGGCAACAAACAATAAACAAGTGGGTGACAGTTTGCTTTAAATATGATTATACCTACGTCATTGACCTTAATGTTCCGGAGATGTGAGAAGTGGCGCGAGTGCATGGAGCAGATAATAGATCTGCACCTCAATCTGCACACTCCGCGAGCTAGACGCGTTCCGACCGAGGTTGACAACAGTTTCATTTCTACAGAGCAGATTCCTGTGGTGAAGTTCATCTCGTAAATTAATGATTTGGTTATCCTTTATATTTATTCTTAAATCGCTTTTATTTATTCACAAATAAAAAGTTAATTTACTACGGGAAGTCGTATTGGGAATCCATTTCGGAGAACCTAAACTGAAATTTTACATTTTAATTTAGTCCATTCACAGTGTCTATTGCGTGTTTTACATCTAGGTACTTAATTTGTATGGAATAAAAACTGCGCCATCTAAAATTGTCGTTGCAAGTTATCTGTTATCTTTTCTCATACAAATTGAGTTCACGTTTGCGATCGAGTAGGTATGTAGAAAAATCGCTGTGCACTCAGAACCAGAAGTGAGTTGTATCGTGTTCACTGCCATTATCGTTTACTTCGTGGTGCAAGTTGTGCAGCCCTGGCCGCCAGGTCCCTGCGTACAGTCCGTCACAGTCGGCTCACACCATGCTGCTTGCACTGCTGCTCGTGACGCGCGCCGCCGCCGACTGGGTCGAGATCTCGCAGCAACACTACCACAAGCCCTTGCGGTCATCCCACAACCTCCAGAAAGACAACAACGATGTCTCACACACTCCCAGAACCACCTACGGAAATACTCAGAGAAAAATCTATCAAGAGCAAGGCTTGAATGAGACGAGCACCTATCTCAATCGTGATGTGTTCCTTCAGAAACCTGTGACAGATGATTTGAATTACGATGGACCTCTGAATCCAACAAGGAACTCTTACATCGATCGGGAAGTGAAACCCGTGCGAGTTAATCCATTTCTCTCTTCTGAAGTATCGTCGCAAACCCCATCCAGAATCTACTTTAAGAAAGGTGTTTCACAGAGTCCAACCAACACATATTTTACTAATGAAGTTGAGAGTCCAACGAAAAAGTATCACAATCTCTCGATTTCAGAACATAATTGGAATCAAAACGTGCATCACCTGGACAACGGCCGAGGAATAAAAGTATCAACAACTGCGCCCCGCTATGATGATTGGAATGGAAACATTCACAGACCAAATAATGAAAGAGATAAACCAGATGCAAATAAACGTAAAGTAGATGACAATGTTCCAGTGAGAGTAAAAGAAGAAACAGTGCCTGGAAAGATTGAGAGAGTACCGAATGCAGGCAGTGTTAAAAGAGTTCAACTAGCTAATACGCCGGTAAAATCACCTGCTCTCACTAAAAAAGACGATGGTCACTCTCATGAAGCATATAATTACAATAGTTTTAGCGATGAGCTAGAAATTGAAACAAACTTTTTCAGTTCTCACGAAAACAAAGGCTCAAATACATCACTGAACAACTTCAATCAAAAGATAATCACAAATGATGGCACAATAATTCACATGGACAGTGGAATAACGGAAAATACAAAGGACCAGATAGAGATTCCTATCAATACCTTAAAAAGACCCTTCAATAGTCCTGATAGCGATACTGATACTGTCACCAAAGCCCAAGAAATTTCGATGTTCAAACAAAACAGTGCAGTAACAGACAATACTCAATCTAGAGTTGGAAATAAAGCAGAGGAAAATACAAGCATAGCTGAGAGACCTCAAGAAGAACTCAAGAAGAACTTTGAAGATAATTTCTCCGACTTTGTTACAAAGACTGATAAAAACACTGAGAAAGAAATTAAAACCAATATTGAAAATGACAACATGCAAAAGAAACTTGGAACTGTGAAATTCGATAAAGTACACAAAAAAGACGCAACTGAATCCAGTTCAGAAAAGAGTGAAAATACAAGTTCGTCATCAAGTGAAATAAAAGTGAGTACTATGGAAAACATACTAAAGTTTATGAAAGTGGTGGCTGATACGATATCCAAGAACACAAGAAGGGGTGCTGGCGGGAAGATAACGTATCTGAACGAGTTGAAACACACTTTGCTGGACAATATAAGTAAGTACTGAGTTCGGAAGAGGGAATCATTCAACCTCCAATGTTTAGGGCTCCGCGTCTAAGTAGGTACTTGTGAAATTAGGTAGGTGCTACATTGGTTCTATTTATGTATTTATTTAAAGGAAAACCAACAGCTACAGGAACAAATTTAAATACATATTTAGAAAAACAGAAAACCAATTACAGGTTTTCCACGTGTAAAAACATTTTACGACACAACTCAGTCATGAACAAGGAGGAGGAGGATAAATGAACAAACAAAGAAAAACAGGCTTCTAATTCGCATTACCTACCTATAAAAAAACTGCTCAACCGTGTCTAGCTGAGTTAACACTCTTACAGAATAATTCGTTCTGTACGTGAAAGATGACATGAGTAAGAAATAAAACTGTGTTGAATTAATCTGACAGAGAGAAATGGAATAAGAATACACTTACGAGTACATGATGATGTTCCTAGTTCCTACCAAACGTAAGGTGGAAAAAGACAGGATTCTAATGACGGTTCTATGCAATATTTTTTTTATTTGCCTATTTCATTCTAATATTTTATGACCCTCTCATTTCCCGATAGAATACCGATAAATTATTAGTATTTGTAGAAATATGATAGGTAGGACCTAACAAATTATCGAAGTCAGCTCATTATATTCACCAAGTACAGGCAAGAACAATTTTCAGAGGATCTTCTGTAATTGTTGTACGTTACAGAGGAGCGTATCGAGGCGACTTGGCCTGACGACTCCAGCGCGGGGGGGCGGCGCCGCTCGCGCTCCGCCTCGCCCCGCGGCCACGTGGAGTTCCCGTCCTCGGAGAGCTCGCTCATGACCATATCCTTCCTCACCTTCGCCGTGTTCCTCATCAAACTGGTGCTGGTAAGATCTCTGATGTAGTTATCCTGATAATTTTGATGCCATTATCATCATCCATAGCCTACTGTTTCCAGCTGGGCATAGGCTTCCCTTTGCTTGTCCCATCCAAGCCTGTCCTGTGCTAGCCTAATCCATTTACGGTCCATGATCTTGAATGAACCTATATCGCCTGCCCATCTCGCTACTAGACGCTGAACGTCCCATATATCATTATTATGTCTATAGCCACTACACACACTACCTATAATAAAATTGTGAGGATGATTTAGTATTGATCTATTATATACTTAAAGGTACAACCAACTCTTTGATTTACTTTGAGTTTTGAGACTACTTACCTACTCGCTATTGATGCTATTGGTGCCAAATTAAGAATGGAACTCACTTCCCGTCGGCCCGTCTTACCACACCCCGCCCATAATTTCGTAGAGCATTTGTTGGACAAGTTTTCATACCTACATATTTTTGTTATTCGTTCAAGTACAGAACCAATAGCCTGGGAAAGTTATGGGCACTGATACAAAATACAAAGCCTGACATAATTACGTAGGTAGGTAAGTAAGAAGTATCTGTTATTGACGACCTCTGTGGCACTGAGACGCAATAGGCGCGCGGGTTCGATTATCGCTGCGAAAGAAATGTTGGCATGCTCTGCAAATATTTCTTTCGGGTTTGGGTGTTGTAATATTATGTATTTTAAGAATGTATTTACAAAAAAGTATATAGGTAACTATTCTATCAGCCATCCGGATTCCCTTAGTACAAGCTTTGCTTAGTTTGAGGCTAGATGGTGCTGTGTAAAATGACCACAAAATATTTATATTTATTTATTTTGACAGCAAGTGATCCAGACGTACAAGCACAAGACCATGTTGATGGCGCCGCTCATGGTGGCCACCGCGGGACGTGCCGCCGTCAGCAAGAAGATACGGGGCAACTGAAAACATTATTATAAAAATGACCGAATAAAGTAATCCTGCTATTTTACAGTTTTATTACGAACTTAGATAATATTATATACCCTACTCTGAGATAGATAGACGTTTATTTAGAAAAACAAAAACCCGACTGCGTAGAATTTAGGTGAGTATTTCTCAAAATAAATGTACTTCTGTCAAAAAAAAAGTGAGCTTTGAAACATTGAAAAAGTTTAATGTTATTATTTAATCATTCAAATAGAAATAACATAATTGTCAGTCACAATTATATTAATCTTTAAATTTATGAAGAAATAAATATTAAAATCCTAGTATTTTCATATTTTAAGAGACTTTTTTAAAACAATGTTTTTTTACTTTCATACAAAAATTAAATTGCCACCCTACCTACCACATCCGTTTTTGCTACATAAAATATGTTAGGTAACATTAGTATTGTACATTTTTGTATAATACAGATCTTGATTATATGTAGTTTCTGTATTAAAGTGATTTTCTGTGTGGTTTCATAACAAAAAAATAATTTAACTGCGAAAAACAAAATGAGTCGTATCTATTTACTTTTTAGTTACTACTCTTTAGTTACGATTTATTTCTACTTCCACGTTATTTCTGAAAGCATCCGTTAAATTTTAATATAGGCAAACACTAGTTTCATTCTGATTGGTTGTTAGTGTGGCGTCTCCGCCATTTATTTTCGTGTGAAAATCAGTAAGACGTGTTGTGAAAGTGGAACTACTTTTTCGAGACAGGAGTTAAAAGGCCTATTTTTTTACAAAACGGTAAGTCTTAATTGATTTTAATTGTCGTGACACGTATTAAATAAACATTAGATAGGTTTTTGTAGTTGCTGTTTTAAGATACGACAAATCATTGAATTTTGGGAACCTGGTTTTGTCTAATTTCTGTTACTTTTTCGTAACATTATTTAAGAATTTCGTTACGTTACGAAAAAGTATGGTGTAAAGCTGAGTGTACACAGTCACGAAGTATCTGTCTTGTCACGCTAATGTTGTACCGACCATCTCGATATAGGTACGTACTTTAGGAAACAAGACCAATAACTACGATTCATGAGCTATCTAGCAAATATACTCTATATCTAGTTACTATTTAGTTACATCTTGAAACTATTTCGTAACAGGATTTTGTAACGACTTTTTCGTTACGTACATTTATTTTGAGAAATACTCAGGTAGCATAGTAGGTAGATACTTGGACACGTCTTGATGGCTTCTGATAGCCGCCATATTGAATTTTTTGATAGGTACTATAAGTATCTAACACTCGCGTCATGCAGACGAATCCAACGACACCTCATTTGCCAAAATCCGTCCAACCCAAAGTCAGCAGTCGGGTAAGACCTGTAGGGTAAAACACTAACTTCCTCGCTACGGCCGGCGCGCCATATTTCTCAAGTTTAGCTAGGTTTACGATTACCGTTACGCGCTGGGGCCCCATTATTTATCCTGCAGTTGATAAATAATGGGGGCTCCCTCTAGGAAACATTTATGTACGAAACCCTTCGTGTGCAAATTGGACTCGCACTTCTTGACCGGTTTTTGTAAAATGTATGTGTTTAGGTACATTGTTAGTATTTTAAGGCACTTAGAAAAGTGGAACTTTTCTTATTAAGTAAGTTGTACCTAGTATACATTCAAAACACAATACCTAACACATACAAAAATAGTAGCAGCATTAAAACAGAGTAGCTTTCGCCCATGGCTTCACTCGCGTGATATCCGGACAAAAGTAGTCTATAAAGTTATTCCAGCAGCACACATACTTAGTACTTACTATTTAGATTCCTTTCATTCAAATCCGTTCAGTCGTTCGTTACGGAGGATTGAGTGAGGTACGAACATACATCGTCACATCCACCTTAGAGCATTCTCTAAGACATCCACACACACATCCTCA
The DNA here is from genome assembly GCA_949320045.1 of Scotopteryx bipunctaria. Taxonomy (NCBI): domain Eukaryota; kingdom Metazoa; phylum Arthropoda; class Insecta; order Lepidoptera; family Geometridae; genus Scotopteryx; species Scotopteryx bipunctaria. The sequence continues at coordinate 463,161 of OX439457.1, forward strand.
CAAACTTTCGAATTTATAATATTATTAGGATTAGAACCTAAGTATTAGAACTAAAAAGATAAACTTTTTTTACTTGCCCGGTTCTCAGACATTGAATAATTGAATCACAGCACAGAGTACTATCAGGGTATTAAATCTTGAATTGAATGCTCGATCGATTGAATGAAACCTTGGAAGAATAAAATGAAACGGACACTGGCAGAATTGTGACAACTAAGCCACAGAAACCAAAACTAAGAAGTCAAGTCACAAGTCATCAAACAATTGAACGAAAAATCGTGCTTAGTTAGCTACCTACCTTCTATGAAGCAAGCGAGTCGCGAAATAAAAATAAAAAACGGTAGGATCAGTCTTTTAGTGTCTTGTCTACTTCACTTCTAGAACTGGATCAGATCGGATCAGCACGAAATAAACGTAAGAAAAGGCATCTAAAAGGATTGGATTATAAACAACAGAAAGCAAATGGGAAATCCCGAAGGAGCCGAAGCCAAGCTGGCATCAGAAGAAGCTGCGCGGACATCGCCAAGTTGGGGTGTATCACACGAAGCACAAAAGGGTATTGGCTCTGAGATCCGAAACCTGCCAGGTAAAGATTAAGATTAAGTACCTATAATCATAACCTAAAGGTGTCTTGTCTTGACTCCAAAACAATACATAATCCACTTACCTATAAAAAAGTAGATACAAACCTAACCTACGATTACAATAGTCATTCAATTGAGAACAGTCCTTTCACATTTTCACTAATGGTCACAATATAACCCTAGTTTAATTGAGAGTCCACTTGAACTCTTGAAGTGTTAAAATTCAACCGAAGAACTTTATGATAGTTACCTATATCTGATTATTTAAAAGACATAAAGCTTAATACCTATAGTAGATGATCTATACAGCGTCAGGAGGCAACTTTTACCTTCACAAACGGGACGCTGTAGTGCATGTGATGAATTAAGATGGAGTAGGCTTGCCCTATTCCATCCTCTCGGCTTAGTCATCCTTACAAAAAGCTTAAGACTAAATAATATGACCTATCTCTATTTAATAATAATAATTTATTTATTGCAATTTAGAGTACATTAACATTTAAATTTTAGCTCTACCTACCAAACTAAGTTAAAAAAACTTGTATTTTAGTAGGTAGTGCCCTTCTTTAAGATTATTCACCAGTAAGGTAAATTCTAAAGGGTTTATATGGTGGATTCATGTATTTTCTTGCCTGTGTCTTCCATGCTTGGTTGATTTATAAACAGGTGTAAAATTAAACAAAGAGTTGATATGTTTCAATATTAAATGTTGAGAATTGAAATTTTATTGAATAAAGAAAATTAGAATATGAAAATTTTAGCTAAAAACAATATTACTTCGCAGACAACCTGATCCTGACTAAAACCAGATTTTTAAACAATATCTGTAGAGTATGCGCCACCTACCATGAAAAGGGACCGATGATGTTACCCCTTTTCTACTATGACAAAGGGACACGGCCTCTGGCAAAACTAGTCCATACATTGCTCTCTGTTAAGGTATGTACTCTGTAGCTTTAATGTTATTACCTACTTTATTATATTCAAATTGCAGGAGTTATTTTGTTTGTTATATAGATAGATTGAAAATTCTTTATTGCACATAAGAAAACATGTAAATAGGCGAACTTAATGCTAATTAGAGACTTCGTAAACTTAATTCACCTAGGTGTATTAGCGTATTAGTGTATTACTTTTAGTAAACTTTAGCATTTTCTACCAGCTAACCTTTGTGCAGTTTGGAGAAAAAATGGAGGTAGTGCATTGTAGAAAAGTTACAAGAAAAACAATTATGATAAAATCAAATTATTATTATTAGAAATATAATGTTTGTTGACACTTTCACACAAGAATGTCTGTCTATTTTTTGTTTAGGCGTTGTGTCAGGTGTAGTATTTTGCAGGAAATAATAATATCTAAAACAATAGCCAAAAGAGGAAAGTAAAAGAAGATGTAGTGATGAGGATTGAGAAAGGTATGTTAAGATGGTTGTCATGTAGAGAGGATGAATGAAAGAAGATTAACAAAACAGGTTTATGAGGAGGGTGTGAATGGTATCGTTGGAAGAGGAAGACCTTGGTGCACATGCCTGGACTAAATCGGTGACATTTTGGAAAAGGGCCAGGTCAAGAGTACGCTAAACCTACAAGCATGCATGAGGAATGTAATGAGAGTGAAAGAAGTATGTCAGGATCGTAGCAAATGGCGATCCGTTATCTCTGCCTACCCCTATGGGAAACAGGCGTGATTTTATGTATGTAATAGCCAAAAGATTTTGTGAGCTTCAGTGAGAAGTTCATCTTACATGGAACAAACTATACATTTCTCCTTTTTCTTGGATATCTGTATACTTCTGGTGCTGTTGTATAGTAACATGTAAATATACAAAATTCTTATGTTACTGGCTGATTGACTGACTGACAATCAATGCACAGCCTAATCCATGAACTCTAGAAGCATGAAACATGGAGTGCATATTCCTCTTATGATGTTAGAAAAGAATTCTCAAAATTCACCTCTTATCAAACAGACTTAAGAGTATATTCTTAAACAAAGTCTATTTAAACACTGTGTCATAGACATACCAGCAACAGCTAATAAATAGTAATCAATATTTGTGGGCATTTCACACAGCGCCATCTAACCTCAAACTAAGCAAAGCTATGAGAACCAGATGGCTGATAGAATACTGATATACTTTTTTTTGTTAATACATACTTATATTATATTACACTAGCTGCCGCCCGCGGCTTCGCTCGCATGTATCAATCCAGCACATGTACTATGTATATTCCAAGTTTCATTCAAATCCGTTCAGCCGTTTAGGCGTGATTGAGGCACAAACATCCAAACTCACAAACTTTCACATTTATAACATAGTAAGATAATACTACAACACCCAGACTAGGAAGAAATATTTGCAGAACATACAAACATTTCCCCTTGCCTCTCAGCCGAGCACTCGCCCGCCACGCCACCGAGCTCCTCGTCTATCATCGATAAATAAATCCCTTTTAAATGTCAGGTGGTGCCAAAGGATGGTCTGCCAAAGAACGCGTGCCGCGAGTGCGCTTGTAAGCTGTTCGAGTGGAGCGCTATGCGGGACAAAGCCGCCGACGCGCAGAAGTTGCTGCACTCCCAGACAGAGCTTCTGATCGAGGTAACTATCTACCACTTGAGGTGGACTCTACCCACTCCACAAATGTATAACAACAATAAACAACACCCAACAGTCACATACATAGTCCTGACCCCACACTAGGATTCCCTGGGTATCAGAAACTACGAGTACCATGGTGCCACAACACCCAGACCCGGAAGAAATATTTACAGATCATGCAAACATTTCTTCCGCAGCGGGAATCGAATCCGCGCCTCTTGCGTCTCTGCCGAGCAATCGCCCGCCACGCCACCGTGGCCGTATGAAACGTCATTGCAGTGTCAACGCACCAAAAATAGCCAAGCATTATTTCTTGCCTGTATCTTCCATGCTCGGTCGCGTTTTGAACATTACAGGCGTAAATTCAACTCATTTAAGCTCAGGGCAACTTGGTTTTGTCATCTTTTAATTGCCCAATACTTTTTTCTTCCCTATGAAATAAAAAAATATTTTGCCAGAAGCATGGTCATAGAGTATGTATTTAAAATAAATAAATAGTTTCACACACTTCACCGTTAAATATAGCACGCAAAAAAAAATTTTGTTTGTGCTGGGCTGGACCAGTTATGGGATGGGTAGTAGATCCCTAAACTGTAATTTTTTTGTTCATGAAATCAGTTTGTAATGGGAAGTTAAAACATTTTATTTTGTTATTTCAGGATCCTCATCATCACATTTACAGAAGTGTAAAGTAAGTTCATAATTTCTTTAATTCTATTCTATTATAATAACTAAAATGATTTTTAAGTGCTTATCAAACTGCTATTGAGCTTAAGAGACACTACTGTTATTACCTTAGAAGATCTTTGTAACAAAAAGTATGTTGTGATGTGCACTCAAAAATCATAAATTCTGTAGTGTCTATTTTAACAACAACTTGCTAGTAACAATATTATTAGGAAGCTGATAAATGCAAATAGGGTCTTGCCCCAGACTATCTCCTAGATATAATATTCCTTGATGGGGTTTGCGATTTTGCCAGTCTAAAACATAATAAAACCACCGGTCAAACATCCGGCTTCTGTCAAAGTCAATGGAAATTCTGTTCAATGATTATTGTGGATCCTGCTACAGACGGTAAATTCAAGCGAGGATATCCCATCCACAGATCGGACCTCACCGACACGGTTGAAAGCGTTCTCGCTACCTACTCCCTAAATATCAGCTCGATGGAGCTCGTCTGTCTGGAGTGCAACTCGAAAACTTCCCGCGAGGACTTCCCCCACCATTTGAGTTCTAAACATTGTTTGACAAGTCAAGAGGACGTAGAGGCGTTTGTGAGAGATCACGTGACATTTGACGAGAGGCTAGATTCAGAAGACGACACGTCATTCGTCTCAACCGAAGCTTTTGATGGCCAATGCTTTGACTGTCCTATCTGTAGCACAGCATTCCCGTCTCGCTCTCGACTTTCCCAACATCTCACCATACACGACGTAAGTACTGATAGTACATCGTGTGGTGGCGGCGGAAACAACACTGAACTCATAGCCAACTCAAAAAAAGATCCAACTAACCCTTTACAATGCAAAAGCTGTTCCCACCTCGCATCAGATATGACCGCGTTGGTCACTCACACCACCCACTGCACGAACGATCCCCACCCGAGAGACGAGACCAACCAGAAGCGGATCCCTGCCGTGTGCCCGGACTGCAACCGGACGTTTTCCAACAAATACAACATGCTCACGCACATGAAAAGTCACAGGGAGACGAGGAAGTTCGATTGCGAATGCGGAAAGAGTTACAGCACTCGGGGGAACTTGCTTGCGCACGCACGGATAGCGCACTCGGGACGGCTGGTCCATGCGTGCTCGGAGTGCGGGGCGGGCTTCCCGAGCCGCGCCGCTCGCGACGTGCACTCTCGCCTGCACTCCGGCGCCCGACCCTTCGTCTGCGCGCACTGCGCTCGCTCCTTCCGCGCCAAGAACTCGCTGGACAGGCATCGGGAGACGCACGAGCCGCGTCGCCACGAGTGCCAGCTCTGCGGGAAAAAGTTCCGACGGAGGTCGCACCTCAGGTACCATGTGGGCACGCATCGACGACGGCACAGCTGAGGAAGCGAATAACCTAAAAAATTAACGAGTGGAAACATTTAATTGAATCGTCAATATCTCATAGATGTCGCTCATCGTTTGACTTTCGGGCTACGCGCTATAACTGCGCTTGCGCGCAAACCGATTCGGATGAAGACGAGCTATTGTTGCGTAGGTCCGCGGAGAGCTCGAGGGAGGACTCGCCCGCGCGCGCCTCCGACGACTCCGAGTCGGCGCCGCTCGCCCCCCGCCCCGCCGACCCGCTCGCTCCCCTGCGTCACGCCTTGCGCACCCTGCGCGACCACTACGCCGCGCGACACGCGCACCCGGCCCCCGCGCCCGCGACTGCCCCCGCCAGCGGCGAGGAGGAAGAAGAGGAGGAGGGCGAGCGCGACCCGGACCGCTACGACGACCTCTCGTGCGATAACATGCGCCGCGACCGCTTCGACGAGGCGACGCGCCGCGCGCTCGACGAGGCACGCATCCGTGTCGACGGCCGCACGTTGTACGCCTGCGCCGAGTGCGGCCGCCGCCTCGCCTCGCCGCACGCGCTTCTCAACCACGCGCGCATCCACTCCGGCGAGCGCCCGCAGGTCTGCCACGTCTGCGGCAAGCGCTTCCGCTTCCCCAGCGGCCTCGCGCGGCACCTCGCCGAGACGCACGAGCGCCGCCGCCGCCGCGCCTGCCCGCGCTGCCGCGTCACGCTCGCCAACGACGCAAACCTGCGCCAGCACCTCCGCACGCACACCGGCGAGCGCCCCTTCCAGTGCGCCACCTGCGGCAAGCGGTTCGCGCAGAGCGGTTCGCTGCACGCGCACCGCCGCACGCACGAGCCGCGCCGCACGCACGCCTGCGCCGACTGCGGCGCCGCCTTCCGCCTGCGCGCCGGCCTCGCCCGCCACGCGCGCGCTCACGCCGGCCACCGCCCGCACCGCTGCCCCTGCGGCCGCGCCTTCGCCGCGCCGCACGAGCTGCGCGCGCACGCCGCCCTGCACGCCGAGCGCGCCCCGCACGCCTGCGCGCTCTGCCCCGCCGCCTACAAGCTGCGCCGCGCGCTGCGCGACCACGTGCGCCGCGCCCACCCCGCCCCCGACCTCACGCCGCTCTCCTTTCCAGAGCCGACGCCGACCTAGGCCCGCCCGCCGCCGACCCCCAACGCCCCGAGGCGAGTCCTCGAGCAGAGGTTCCCGCGCGGAAACGACGACGATTCGGCTGCCCGACGTGCGGGCGCGTGTTCACCGACGCGGCCAACCTGGCCCGCCACGTGCGCGCGCTGCACGCGGCGCGGCGCCCGCACGCGTGCGCAGAGTGCGGGCGCGCCTTCACCCGCGCGGAGCACCTGCGCGCGCACGCCCTGCGGCACTCGGCGCCGGCGCCGCTGCTGTGCGAGGCGTGCGGCGCGCGTTGTGCCTCGGCGGCGGCGCTGCGCTCGCACCGGCGCACGCACGCGGCGGCATGCCACGCCTGCGCGTGCGGCGCGCGCTTCCGCCGCGCGGGGGAGCTACGCGCGCACGCCTCGGTGCACGGCGGAGCAAGACCTCACGCGTGCGGCTGCGGCCGCGCCTTCCGCCTGCGCGCGCAGCTCAACATGCACGCGCGCCGCCACGCCGCCGCCGCCGCCGGGGAGGACGACGACCCCGCGCCCGACCACTGCGCCGACTTCACCCGCCCCCGCCAGCCGAACGTCCCGATGATCCGAGATCCGTTCATTGATAACCTTGACTTTGACCGAATCGCTCGTGATGTAGCTGACATGTAAAAATATAAAAAAGCAAAATCCTAAAAAGTTTTGTCAAACGGAATGAAAACATTTTACGCTCGACTGGCTCTCGTATGATCGTTGATCCATTGTAACTGCTGTGAGCTCGTGGGGCATGTGTAACTCTCGCACGTGTTACGGGAGACTAAGACAAAAGACCGGTACAGCTCGTATCGGTCGCAAGGGTGCATTATCAGCTGAACGTGCTTGAGAACGTCAATCGCGCGATTGATACCTAGAAATTACCAAGTTTGATATCTGCTCTAATTTCGAATGGATTTCTTCAAGATAATATTTTTAGTAATATAGACTAAAGCGAAAGTTTTCCTTCTTAAGCGTACCTGGGCAGCGGCGGACTTACATCTTGCTGCACTTCGTGGACCTGACGGATTCGTCCTCGGAGTCGGGCTCGGGCTCGGAGTCGGAGGCGCCGGCGCCGGCGTCGGCGCCGGCCCGCGCCCCGCGCCCCTGACGACAGGAACCTCGGTACCGACTTCTCGGCCTCGTAACCCTCGTAGCGAGCCAGCTCATCCCGTGTGCTCCTTTGCTAACATGTGTTTAGCGACAAGGATCCAATCCACATATCGTGACATTAGAGTAATGATGGATTGAAGGTGTTAAATTGGGTCTTTAGTCGTTTCGCCTATGTACTGTTTCTGAATGCGGTCATTCGCACCGCAGTGGTTGAACGGTGCAAACGATGGCCCTAGGTATTTTTTTAAATGGGTCGATTCGGACCAATGCTCTCTTTGTAGGTTTGATTTTAAAAATTTAAGCCTCTGTCCAAATTCACTAAAAGAGAACTGTATTATTCACCACTGCGGGCCGAGTCATCCCATTACACAAATTTCTTGGGCGATTCGCACCGCGGTATGAAAGGACCCAAATAAAAAGAGCTTTTGGACGATTCGCACCGCGGTTCGAACCGCTCGCGGTGCGAAACGACTAAAGACCCATTAAATTAATGCCTGCCTGTAAAATGATACCTCAGATCGCTTAAAATGTTTTTTTGCTGCAAAGTGAGAACAAGAATATAAATTAGATAAAATAATCAAAGTTATAGTTGAATTACAAAACTCAGGTAAAATTTTAATATGTATACATTATAAGTTTGACGACCTCAGTGGCGAGGCAGGCGAGTGCTTGGCTGAGACGCAAGAGGCGCGGTTTCGATTCCCGCTACGGGAGAAATGTTTGCATGCTCTGCAAATGTTTCTTCCGGGTCTGGGTGTGGTATTATAAGTATGTATTTCTATTATTATATATTCATTCTATCAACCATCTGGTTCCCATAATACAAGCTTTGCTTAGTTTGGGGCTAGATGGCGCTGTGTGAAAAGTCCGCCAATATGTATTTATTTATAAGTATTGAATGCCTTGTAGATGTTTTTATACAATTTTTAATTGTTAATTGTGCAGTATAGAAAGTTATGTATTGTCAAATATTTTTCACGTCCACATTATAAGACAGGATGGATTACCCATAATACATGATAACTGTAACAAAGCAATATAATAAAGTAAATCTGTAAAATCATTAATATTTATTTTATCTTATCAATAAGAATAATACACCTAAATAAAATAAACAAGCAATCAAACATTTAATCAAAGATTTGTTGCATATTTGTAACCTTCATAAATTTCATTGAACTTATTAATATAATCTAATTAATAAACAGATATTTAACAGAACAATACCATAATTTTGTGTAAAATTAAATCAAATCACATATTATTTTAATTATTGTTAGGGCTTCTTCACACTAGACTAAGCAGTATAAAATGAATAGGAATAAGATGGTAACCAATCTAGCGTTTCTAATCTATCTATTCTTTCTTATCTGATATTTCCTTGCAACTAATTGTTTGATGTACAATAATTAATTTGTTGGTTGCCGGAAACATGTGATTGCGTTCCTTAATACCTAATTATAAAATTAAATAAAGTCTCAATACATACATACATAACATCACGCCTGTTTCCCATAGGGGTAGACAGAGATCATGGATCTCCATTTGCTACCATACTGACACACTTCTTTCGCTTCAAATGCTCGTCTGTAAGATACTCTTGACCTGGTCCTTTTCCTTTTTCTAAAGTCTAAATAGTTAAGTAATTTATTTCTAATGTAAATGGACTGAGATTTATAAGAACTGGACATTTGGAAAATTAAATCCTGACAGACAAAATCAGCCATATAGGTATCTATGTTAGATTTCCCTAAGTTATCAAATTATATTCAGCTCTATGGCAAATTACATTGATCAAAGTTAAATTACAAGTGTTGTTTTATTTGAAGCATTTTCATTTTTATATCAGTAATTTAATGGAATGACTGGCCATTTAATTATTTTAAAGTAAACAAACGTAATGTAGTAGATGATTTATACAGCATTAGGAGGCAACTTTTACCTTCACTAACGAGACGCTGTAGTGCCCGGGACGAATTAAGATGGAGTAGGCTTGCCCAGCACCTATTTCATCCTCTCAGCTTAGTCGGCTTTGTCCACAAGAAAGGTCAATACGTGCGGAGCTGACTAAGCCGCGGGTTTCTTCACGATGTTTTTCTTCACTTAATGTACTAACATACATAATATAATAATACAGCAAATTAATTAATTTTAGTAAAATAATTTAGTATTTAAATTTTCTTGTGCATTTTTTTGGCTGATTCGCTAATCTTTAAAGTTACACTGTCGATGATCAACTCGAATATAACACAAGCTTGATTGAATCCCAAGACAATGTAACATTTGGTAAACCATTTCCAGATCCTATTCTAGAGATAAACTCACATTGTGTGTCAAACCAAAATAAATGAACTTTGACAATCTCCTGATAAAAAAAACATGAGACATATCTTTAGGTAGGTAGGTATACCTTCTTATTTCGGCTGTATTGTGAAAAGTTTGATGCACCTCTTGAATCCTCATAGCCACTACCATCAGTCTCGAAGAGGAGAAAACATCACTCTTACCTAACTTTATTTCCTAGCTTCCTAATAGCTTTGCTCTTCGCAAAGTATCATGCATGAGTTAAGACCTTAGGTCCCAAGTTAAAATGTTCAACCAATATTCTCGTAGACAGACATACATGCGTAATAGCCCTGCACATCTGAATATTACTACACTATTTTCACAAATGCTCAGGCCAATAAGGCCAACAAACGCATTTCACATAATTCTGATTTTTTTCTGTAACTTAGCGGCTACACAGGTAGTTCCCATATGTTCAATGGAACATGATATCATCGGACAGGATAAGATATTTTTTTTATTTTGTACTTTGGAACATGTAATACTTTTCTTTCTCAAATTGTTCTATAGGGCAAGGTAAATAGGACCTCTATGATTATCTTATCATTCTTGCTACGAATATCCATTCTTTAGATTTTTAGGATTTTCTAGTAGGATTATTTTACCCAAGCAGATGTTTGATCAATTGTATGACAGAATAATTGTCATTATCAGTGTCATTTAGCTTATCGTGGAAGATTTTGGGAAAATCTCATTCCCATTTTGTTCTATGGCATGAAACTCGGGTGAAAAGCTAGTATGTAGTTCTATGGAAAAATAGGGAAGAAAATGTGTCATTTTGTTCGATGACATTATGTTCCATAGTACAAATGGGGATTACCCGGCTACACTACCTGGCTTCGGTGAAGTTTTTACAACAGAAGCCAAATGATATAGCAGGTAAATATCCACAGCTAGGAGTATGGAGTCCTAGGGCAGCGGCGGCGTGGAGCGGCCGGCGTAGGGCGCGTCGCTCTCGTTCACGAGGCGCTGCCGCTCGCGGTACATCGACACCTGCCGTACAATACAACAGAATATACTCATAAATATTATTTACATCCCGTTAACAGTACATCCCAAGTTTCAGCTAAATCAGTTCAGCCGTTACCATGATGAATGTAACCAACCAAACACAAACTTTCTGTATTTTTTATTTCTCTCCATTATTTTGTTTAGTAGTAACATAGTTTATAGATAGACAATTTAACTTCAGAACCAACTCCCATGTTCAGGAGGTGGGCGTTGAGACTGCGTCACAGTTGTAAAACTTTTGCAGTCTCATCGTTTTTACTTGTATTTGTCCAACTTGTTCTGTTCTGAATAAATAATTTTAATATTTTTTTCCTCATTTATTATTTATAATAATAGGATTAAATAAAAACCGAGAGAGTCAAATTCGCACACAAATGGTTCCGTACCACCCAACATATACTTTTTAATATGACTTGTACCTACTTTTTAAATAGGTCGCTTCGATAATTGATTACAAACGATAAAAAAAATGTTTCTTTAGATTCTTTAAATAGAATCTAAAAAGTTCTATGGTATACAATATTTTGTTTTATTGAAAATTTCGTCAGTTTTTTGTTAATATTATCGGTGGTTATAACTTTGTCCCCGCAACAATGTGGGTACTGAAGGAACCGGCGCGCCGTCGGTAAAAATTGGTAAGAAAGTATATCCGACATTGTTAATAGGGACCATCGAGAGTATAAAGATTTATTTTTTTACTAAATACCTACACTGCATTTTCAATAGCAGAGCGAACATGCCAAAACGCCACGCCAGTCTTCCGTACTCGCACTAACACTAGGTGTAATCTTTTTACTTCTCTGTTGGACTGGAAGTAAAGAAAAAGCATAGAATGCGTCCAGCTGCTCCTCTTCCCGAGCATGTCGTAAAAGTCGACTATGTCGTATAGTGTTCTTTCCAACATGATGGACCACCTATATGGGCGATAGGCTGACCACCTCTTACCATAATTCACCATAATTCACCATAATTCTTAGCAAGTTTTATGTTTACTTGTGGCTCTGACCACCCCCATTAGGGATACAGGCGTGATAATATATATGTAATATTTTTCAGACAGCATGTATTGAGGAAGCACTAAGCTCTGCATGTTCACCTGTATGTTCTCGAGCTGGTGGTAGCGGCACACCTTGAGCGTGGAGAACACAGCCAGCCCCACCCACGTCGCGAACGCCGCCCACGCGCCGAACTAAAAACAAACAAACTAAATTATTCTGGGTTTTAATGTTGTCAAAGTCAAAATTTTTTATTCTTTATTCGCGACTAAGCGTGGAAGATACAGGTAAGAAACCACGCTTGGCTATTTTTTTGGAACATGATCCCTTTATAATCATGTTTATAAAAGGAGTTTGAGCATTATTCAGTCCCAACCATTTTTGTGTATAATCGAGTTCATAAATTGTGGTTTCGGTACTTGCAGTCCCCGATACCCACAGCCCAGGGAATCCCAGTGTAAACTGTATGTGACTGTTGGGTGCTTATTGAGTACTACATACTACTACAAAACAGACGAGATATATATTTTCCATCACCAATTGAGAGTACTATCGGTTGATAGGTACTGATAGATCAAAATACCTACCAAACTAGATTACTTGGAGACTGATGAGTCTAACAAATATTTACCTGCACACTGCCGATTTCGATATAAAACGAATTTGTTGATATTTTGTCTTTGCTGTCGATGTCCTGCCCAGCAGCAACTTCGCAACTAGAATGAAAAATAACTTTCAAATACACCTATCAAGGAACATAGCGTCAAGCGCACTGATGCACTCACTGTAGTTACCACAACAAGTACACAATTAAATCTCTTTGTAAATGTCTAACCCTGCGGCAAATAACTTTTCATATACCAAAGAATAAGATAAATAAATAAATATTTGTGGACATCACACAGCACCATCTAGCACCAAACTAAGCTAAGCTTGTAATATGGGCACCAGATGGCTGACAGAATACTTATATACTTTTTTTTTGTAAATACATACTACAACACCCAGAACTGGAAGAAATATTTGTAGAATATCTAAACATTTATCCCGTAGCGGGAATCGAACCCGCGCCTCTTGCGTCTCAGCCGAGCACTCGCCCGCCACGCTACAGAGATTATCATGACATCAGATGTAGCGATATGATTTGTCACAGGTAGACAAGGACTGGTGGTCAATTAGAGCACTGGTGGTCCAGTTAGTAGTGACTCCGCCTCCCGATCCAAAGGTCGTGGGTTAAAAACCCGGTCGTGTTCCAATGAATTTTTCTATGCGAAAAATTTATGTAGACAGACTCGCAAACACTTCTACAAAACGACAAGTTTTATTACATATCGTTTACGACAATCTCTAAACATCCAGGGTAGACTTAAGAGTTTACTATTAGGTACTAGGTTCGCGGGTTCTTACGTGGCATAAGATGTAACCCGCAAGAAAAATTTAGAATGTGCTACTGTCGCACAAAAAGGATTTTTGTAATTTGGAAATTATGAAGAGGCAATCATTTTTAATTTTTTTTAGGCAGGTTCATCTTAGGAGGTGCTAGTTACCTAGGGAAGCGTTCCACGATAACCTGGCACCAGTTGATGAAGCCGAGTGTGACCACGACGGCAGCGGACACGGCCAGCGCGCACAGCGCCATGCAGCCCACCGCCTCCACGAACGCCGATAGGAACGAGCTGTCCGTGCCCGTGTACACAAACATCGACAGTCTGAAACAGTTTCCCAAGCGAGATAGGTACAATATTCCTGCTAATGAGCTGAATTGCCTTAATTTTTTATGTGGACATTTCAGCGCCATCTAGCCCCAAACTAAGCAAAGCTTGCTTGTACTATGGGCTGGTAAAATACTCATAATACTTTTTTTTTGTAAAAACATCTTATAATCCATACTAATATTATAAACGCGAAAGTTTGTGTATGGATCTTTGTTACTCTTTCATGCAAAAACTACTGAACGGATTTGAATGAAACTTGGAATATACATAGCACATGTGCTGGATTAACATATAGGCAATTTTTTATCTGGGTACCACGCGAGCGAAGCCGCGGGCGGCAGCTAGTACTTACATATTATTATAACAACTAGACCCGGTTGAAATATTGGAGAACATACAAAAATTTATCCTGCAGCAGGTATCGAACCCGCACCTCTAGCGTCTCAGCCAAGCACTCGCCCGCCATGCCACTGAGGTAGTCAATACCTAACACATGGGTGCCATCTGCCTGCCGATGAGGATAATTTTATAAGCTAAACTGTTTTAAATTTAAATTAAATCTTTATAACATTAGTACAGGATAACAAATTGCATATTAACTGGATCACAACTAAAATTAAGATTTAAACAGTGGGTACTCTGGAATATTTACCTGTAGATCTGTACACAGCACACAAAGAACATGATGACTCCCACAACTATGACATAGTTACAGTATGCTACGGATGCCCAGTCCATTTTCAGCTGTCCTTCCTGATCCCATGTGCCCTTGGAGAACAGCAAGCAGTGACCACTGCGGAATAAGAGATTTATGAGGCAATTACTAAGTCCTATGATGATTTATACAGCATCAGGAGGCAACTTTTGCTAACAGGACAGTGGAGTGCCTGAGATGATTTTAGATGATTAAGAGTCATTGTATCTATCTATTTAGCCGGTCACCTCTTAATACTGCATGTAATCAATTGAGACACGTCTTAAATCTATGTTGCATGTTCGCAACACGACCAAGCGTGGAGGAACTAATCAGGCTAAAATTAGAAGAATACAGGGAAAAACTACAGTAAAACTAGGTACTTACTGACTTTCGGTAAATAAACTTCAGAGGTGTTGAATAAAATTTAGAGTTTGTATTACGATTTACATCGTAATAATACCTATTGTTTGGACTGGGTACTTCTGGAGACTTACTTGAATTCGTCTTGGTGCATACTCATCGGCACCACAACGCAAAGGGACAGGATCAATCCCATCACATAGCCGGCTATCTGGCTCAACAACAACACATTCGTTAACGCCATGGTATTATAAGAAGTTACAAGCACGGAGTTTAAACACTATTGCGACATAGAAAAACAGAAATTGCGCTACCAATAACACACAAAACACAGCTGATGATAATTTGTGACATTGATTGCCCATTGAGTCATTGACATATTTATTTCGGACCTCTATCTTGGTCTATGGTAACTAAATAATTATATTCTGTGCTCAGAATTCAGAATGCGGACCTTTGTTTGAAGGAAATAGAGATGTCCCTGATGATAATTCACTATCAATATAATTGGTATAGTTTGGTTGTCTAGACTACCTTTATTCTCTGACTAGTATATTAGATATCTGTGACCTTTATGTCACTGAATGATGAATGAGTATGAATGACGAACTTCTATGACGAAAATGCTGTCAAAAATACGATTTTGAGTGGTGACTGGTGATGTGTTTCAATTTGATTTCATTTCACCAGTGAAAACATAACAAAGATCAAACTAATTAAACTTTTGAGTATGATATTGCGCTCCTACTGTTGATCAGATATTGTAGCCAGACATGAATTTCAACGCGTCCAGAAACGGTAAGTGCGGCTTTACGATGTATCTATTGAAAGTTGATATTGTTGTGATTGAACTCTTGATCCCGTTTGTAGTGAGCCACCCAGCTGGTCCGCGGAAGGCGAAGCGCGTGAGTGACGTGGCGGCGATGGGGGCGCCGTCGCCTACGCCCGGGTTCAGCCCCGCGGCGCCCTACAGCCCCGGCTTCGCGCCCGCTGGCCCTTCGCCACCATACCAAGAGGGAATCCAATTAGATGCCCAAGACTTCGGATCACCGGCTCCCGCTGCAAGTACGTATCATATATGTACCACCTACCTACAGGGATAGCGAAAACGAAAACATTAATCAATATTATTGTTATTTCAGATTTTGGTGGTGGATACTCACAGTCGTTTGTGGCTGGCTTCCCCCAAACCCCCATGACTTCCCCAGCTCAAATAGGTTCCATGTTACAACAACCTGTTGTTCAAGTGAGTAAAGTTTACACTAAGTTGAGTGTTCCCAGACAATACTCACTTTGTAGGGATGGTATATAGTGGTCACTCTAACCTCCTATTGCCTACAACTACATAGGATACCCTGTTCATAGATCTAGTTTTCATACATATTTTGAAATGCTAGTGAGTAAAGCCTGATGAAAATTATGATAGAGTCTCTGATACTAATTAATAAAAGGGCTTGTGCTCACAGACTATGCGGTGTGGCATGGCATGCCGCCGCAATGGGTTAGATACAACCTTGATTAAAACTACATGGTGTAACCTATGCATCTCAGTATATTTGTACATACATACATACATACATAAAATCACGCCTGTTTCCCATAGGGGTAGGCAGAGATCACGGATCGCCATTTGCTACGATCCTGACATACTTCTTTTGCTTACTTCACTCTCATTACATTCCTCATGCATGCTCGTCGGTTTAGGGTACTCTTGACCTGGCCCTTTTCCAAAACATCGCTGATTTGGTCCAGGTACGTGCGCCGAGGTCTTCCCCTTCCAACGGTACCATTCACACTCGCCTCATACACCTGTCTCGTTAATCTTCTTTCATTCATCCTCTCTACATGACCGAACCATCTTAACATACCTTTCTCAATCCTCATCACTACATCTTCTTTCACTCCACATCGCTATCAGTATATTTGTGTTGAAATAAAATTGAAAATTATTTGTCCACAAAACCGCACCGTACCATGCTGCTCTGTCTGTGAGTGCAGGCTTTAAAAAAGCTTAATTTACAAAAGTCTGCCCTCGTAATAGCAAATGCAGTACTTGCAAAATGGCAGTTTCCAGAAAAGCGCGGTAATCATAATAAATTTTTAGATATCTCTGTAGCAAGTCAATGTTATATACTTATAGTAAAATATATAACGAAAATTATTTTTTTATGTAGATATAGATTTAGCCCCTTGGAAATACCATTTCTGCAAAAAATTGAAAAAGCCAAAAATGACGATTACTGCATAGTAGATAGTAGTAGGGCAGAAGTACCTACGACTGCCCACAGTAAGATACTACTCACTATAAGATAATCTTAATATATTCAAAGCTTAGAGTCTGAGCGGTATTGTATGCCTGTTGTGTAATTTTTCCCAGGACATGGCTTTCCAGTACGGCAACCAGCTTGCCTCCCAGGGTAAAGAGGTGGTGCAGAGAGAGCTGGGAAAGTATGTGCCGGTGTCCCGACTACGGTACTACTTCGCAGTCGACACTCGATATGTTGTCAGGAAGCTCCTGCTTATCATGTTCCCCTATACTCATAAGGTGAGGCATCAAACATTTTATTAAAATTTATATAAACCTTTTTTCCTTTGTGAAAAGCTTAACCTTTTATCTATACTAGATGTTAGACAGCATCAGGATCATTTTGCCTACATAATTGGGATGCTGTAGTGCTCTGGGTTATTTGAGATGGAGCACAGAACGGTGAGATGCTGCTCACACTTTTGTCCTTCACTGTTTCTTTAGTGCACTTCCAATACTTTGCTCTAAAGTTGGAAAACATCCCACTGGGTCAACACGGCTCTAGCGCAGAGTAGATCTCCTGAAAGTAAATTATTATTCATCATCATCGTTATCATCTTCCTGCCCGTATCCCACTCTATGTGGGGTCGGCACAGCATGATCTTTGGATCATGCGAATCTAAGGTGTTTTATGACCGGCCGCCTGCCTGACCCTCCTTGGGAATATTCGCTTATTGTATCTCATCATGTTGAAGGATACTATCCCTTAGTCGACTTTTACGACATGCTCGGGGAGAGAAGCAGCTGGATGCATTCTATGTTATTTCTTTACTCCCAGCCCAGCAGAGAAGCTGGACTGGGAGTAAATTATTATTATAGTTCTTTTTTATGAAGTGTCTCCCATTGTTTTCTACGCATCCCTGTCCTGAGCTTTCGCCTTCGAAGTTGATTGTATAATTGTTAAATGGTCCAGGATTGGATGGTGAAGTATGATCAAGACACGCCGGTCCAGCCGCGCTACGATATCAACGCACCAGACCTGTACATCCCCTCCATGGGATACGTCACGTACGTGCTGCTGGCCGGCTTCATGCTGGGTGAGCTGCTTTATCTGCTACTAGCTGTTGTCCGCGACTACGTTCGCATTGAATATCAGAATTTGAACTTGATAAAAAAATATATGGAGTGCAAAAAGTGCAGTCACTATGAGTGATTCTAGCGTACTACTGTTACAAGTCATACACTCGCAAACGCCTGGCAGCCAATAAAGACAAACTCGCCAAGACCGGATGGCGATTTTTTTTATTTCAAATATATTTCAATCTCTTAATCTATTTAGAAATCGCCTTACTTAATGATTAAAAAAAAAGGGTGAAGCGCGAGTCAAATTCGCACACGACGGGTTCCGTAAATTTACAAATCGTACATTTATTTCTGAATATGATTTACCCTATGTACTTTGGCCACAAACAATGGTTTTTGTATGGAGCCCCTTTTTATTTTCACTTGTTCTTTCAAACCAGTGTGGTAAAAGTATTTAAAGTGCGCTTCAAAGGCTCTTTTCATAGCGGCAATAGAAACACACACTCACAAAAATTTCAACTCTACCTATTATGGTTCATGTAAATGATAAATGATAAATGATAAATGACATTTATTTGCTTGAACACATGTGTTTAAATAATAATGGTCTTAAAAATAAATCAGTCCAATTTATGTCCTACCAAAGTCTATGGCATGCAAATATGATAATGTTAATAAATTAAAAATAAATGTTAATAAATTAAATTCGATTGTTAAGTCCTAATTAATTGTAATGCTAAAATCAATTTAAGAATGTCAAAATATGTCATGAGATACAGCTTGCTGACAACGGACAGACAGATAGACAGCTGAGGTTTAGTAATAGGGTCCCGTTGGCACTCTTCTAGTACGGATACCTAAAAATATGTGACAAATTAGTGTGGATATTTAAAATCCCTTATCAACGAGCAGGAAATGTCGCGACCTCAACAACAAACAAAAGAGATATAACGAGAAATCATAACTTTTTTAGAACTTTTAAAAATGGTTTGTAAAGTACTCATAGTTGCATTTCTTTTAGAAGCGCTCGTGGCGTAGCTTGCTTTGACGTTCATGATTGATCGTTGAAGTTAAGCAACGTTGTGCGCGGTCATAATTTGAATGGGTGACCGCAAGTGGCATTACGAGCTGAGCGCTTCCGTGCTTCGGAGGACACGTTAAATTGTCGGTCCCGGCTATTCGGTCGCTAAGCCATGACGGAGGCCTTTAGGCGGCCTAAAAACTCCGTCACAAGAGTAATTGGCCACTAGCTCATACGAACTTACTTAGAGCGCGGTCAATGCGCATAGGAAGTGGTTGAATACAAGCGATTTGTTATAACTAGACGACTGACTTAACAGACGAAACATTTTTTTAATGAAATATAGTTTATGTATTTTAATATTTGTATGTATAATATTTATATTTAATATTTGTATCTAATATTTGTATGTATTTCTCTGGCGTGATTCGATTCCCGCTACTAAGAAATGTTTGTATGTTCTGCAAATATTTCTTCCGGGTCTGGGTATTATAAGTATGTATTTACAAAAAAAAGTATACAATAGTAATATAAAAAGTATTCTAACAGGTGCCTAATGCCCATAGTACTTTACACTAGCTACTAGCTTTGCTTAGTTTGAGACTAGATGGCGCTGTGTGAAACGTCCACAAATATTTATTTATTATTTAAATGATTCTGCCGCAAATCAAATCTTATCCTACTTTCTAGTTAGCGACTGACTAGCCAACGAAACACGTCTCAAAATGATTTTTATGACTTAACAACACTACTGTACTAATCCTGTCAATAGCTAGTTTTTTCGAAACATTTACAACAATAATTTGTCCATTGAATTTTCTGGCCATTCGCTGTGAACGGGACCATCATGTTCTCTAAACGGTTTCCGCAGGTCTCCAAGACCGGTTCTCGCCGGAACAGATCAGCATGCAGGCGTCCAGCGCGCTCGCGTACATAATCTTCGAGATGGTGCTCTACCTCGCCACCCTGTACATCACCAACACCAGCACCAGCCTGAAGACCCTGGATCTGCTGGCCTACTCGGGCTACAAGTACACGGCCATGATCAGCAGCCTGCTGGCCGGCCTACTGCTGGGCCGGACGGGGTACTACTGTTGTCTGGTGTACGCTAGCTTCGCGCTATCTTACTTCTTGGTGAGTCTTTTTATTATAAAAAAAACTGAGGCCTTCTTAACATTTATAGTAGATGATTTATACAGCGTCAGGAGGCAACTTTTACCTTAACTGGACGCTGTAGTGCCCGGGACGAATTAAGATGGAGTAGGCTTGCCCAGCACCTATTCCATCCTCTCAGCAATATCCCTCGAGCAATCGCCCGACGCCACGAGGCTGTCATGTGTTGTGTTAGTACTCATAGTTTCTGACACCGTTCAATCATCTTCTTGTCCTTAAGTCACTCTATGTCTATGTCATGTCTAGTTACTGGATTAATCTTAGTGTGTTTTCCCACAAAAAAGTGTAGTAATCCTACTGTGAGGTCCACACATAGTAATCTAATAATCCAAGCTTCATTCAAACTTCCGCTGTTCAGCTGTTATGTTGCGTATGAGGGAGGAACATCGGCACATTTTCAAACTTCCACACTAAAAATATATTTTATTGTTATTTTTCCAGGTGAAAACCCTCCGCCTGCAACTGCTCTCAGGCTCGCAGGCGCCGGAACACCAGCAGCCATCCTACGGCTACCCTCAGGACTACCCTCCTAACCCGTACTCCGACTCCTGGCAGAAGCCGTCCAGCGGCGGCACCAAGAGGCGCGTCTACTTCCTCCTGTTTGTGGCTGTGACGCAGCCACTGCTGTCATGGTGGCTCACCTACCACCTGGTGCCTTCCGCCCCCCCTTCTCTCCCCCTCCCCACGTAGCCGGATCTACTTAAGTGAATAACCATGGGATGATTAGTGCAAAAACTTTACCGTTACGAGTATGCTGAACAGGAAGTATGAAAGTTAATTTGGCATTTCAAAATGGATGGTTTTTAATATGTATGCAAAAATTTAAGAGTATAAACCTAGAATCTTCTCCCATAACCGCACTAAGTTCAACAATCTATATTGACTTGGAAACGTCTTAAATTTACGTTGAATTTACACGACCAAGAACCATAACGGACCTTAATAGGATCGGCACGTCGTGCGCCGTGCGTTGACGGAGTTTTGCTTTTTTGAGCTGGGACTGTGCTGGTTATGGAACAAGGTAGTGGGCGAAAAGCGTTACTGACTAGCATTTATGTTTTTGTAATATACCTCTCCAATCCTCTATTTACTAATTGTTTTAGCTGTTTTGAATGTGTTCTGTTTGTTCTTTATTCTTAATTTTTCATGATGCTTGTAAAATTAGTAGGTATAATGTAAAAAGTTACTGATGATTTTAGTTTATAAGAACCAAGTACTTCAAAAGTTAATTATGCTATATATTTTCGATTTCCTGAAATACTCCATTATGCTTATTTGGGAAAATCGCCAACCTGTACCAGTCTGATAACATATTTTTTTGTAAATAATAAAAAAATATAATGTGTAAAAAATATTTTATTTATAATGCTAAACTATATTTTTTTTAAATAGGAAACCTCTTACTACACTCCTTGGCTAATGTACCATTCCATATGTTAATAAAAAATTTCCTATGTTTTTCAAAGGAAAGGAAAATTCTTTGGTTCATTAGACATCCACTAGGTATCGGGAATCCCTGCTGGCAGTCAACTCATATGTTGGAGGTAAAAGTGGTACGCTGCCAAAAGGCTGCTTTGTCTATGAAGGTACCCATTTCATTTCTAACGAGCGACCTAAATCCAGGCAAAGCACGACCATTGCGGTTGTGTAAAAGAGATAGAAATACACTATGTATGAAATCCTTGACCTAGATGTCATACATAGTTTTATACATTATCAACTATTTGTAACCAATATTTGAAGCTTTTATCAAATGTATAAATCAAAATATTTCTATGCGGTTTTAAAGGATATATTAATAACTTAAAGCTATAATAAAAAAAATAGATCAAATTTTGTTAATGTGACAGTATGACTGTTTGAAAATCCCGCCTAGTTACATTACCACTGAAGTTAGCAACAATAAGTTGCTGATTGGTCATTGAACGACCTTGACGCATTATGTATGACTGATTAGGGACGTCCATTCCCAGTCATGATCAATAATGAAACATCGTATTTTTTGTTTCTGGTTTGTTGTAACCTCATTATACCACAGCATTCCTTATTCTGTACTCGTGCTAGATCTATTACGACATCTTCCGAATACTATTAATATTGGCAAAGCCAAGTAATATGCTACTAAACCGATATGTAGGATGTAGACTACATCTACATATCGGGTAGAGTAACAATAAATTTACTTATTTGGAAATTATTAATAAAAACTTAGTTTTAAATTAAAACTAAAAATTTATTATAAAATGGTAAAAATCCGTATTCTCCCTATAACTTCTAAAATCATCGATAAATACTTCCAATTTAAGATACAGACATCACTACAGCAATCAGCTGGGTGCTGTCAAAACCCAATGCTGCCAACGTAAAGTTTCCTGCTTGTAGCTATGTTCGGGTTGGCCATGCGCCACAAACAGCCGCAGTATCGACAAACGTTCACAAAACGTTTAGACGTAAGAACCATAGTGACGCTGTGACACTTCTCTTCATATTTTTAGTATAGCAGACCATAAAATCTTTAATTTATTTAGTTGTAGTTGGTAAAGTGCTAAGTGAAACGTTAAATAATGCAAAGTGCCGCATCAGTACCCGCTTGCTGAAGCAATTACGTAATGGGAATTATGCTAGACAAGTTTAAAGTTTTGCCCTGAATTTCAACATGGCCGCTGACACAGGAATGGACACTTGCTCCAGTCCGGAAATCACGGACTCCAGGAAACGACCCCTAGACGGCGACTCGGAGAATGGCGACGTCAAGAGATCACACTTTAGCTCGGGTGAGTGGCGCACTATTTACTTACCGCGCTATACCTACATACCTACTCGCTAGGTAGATTTACTTCATTGCGTACTTGGCAAAGTGAGCATAACATTGACACATCGAACTTGCGGCGGACTCGGCTGCGCTCAGCGGGATTCCAATAAGATTCTTATCAGAAAAGCGCTATCAACACGACCTATTTAGAGCAACTTCGAGGTCGCAACGGGCTGAATTATTTTGGAAAACTAGCTTCTATTTTTTTGAGCTCCAAAACTCCTTAATTGCTGCAACTGAGACTTATAATTACAATGATGTGTAGAAAAATATACCTATGATAAGTACTAAAGCAATACGCCGTGCTGATAAGCGGCGCAGGGCCGCATGGAAAATCCTCCTTGGGACTGTTAGTGATATTTTATGCAATGTTAAAAGAGAGTGGTTGTTTTTTAGTGCAAGACTTGGTGACAGCGTTGCCTCTGGCCAACGGCCATGGCACTATAACTTCTCATTTTGGTGAGTTAGTCCGTCAATGCATCAGATCTTTCATTGGCTTTGTGGTTGTTGCGGAGCGCATGCCTCACGCGCGCTCTCCTCTGCCCACCGTCTGCTGGCACCATGCTCGCTCACTGCACTATCATGTTCAGGGAAATCTAGAGACCCTTGCACTAAACCAACCACAGGTCAATTAGATTACCAGCTGACTTTTAATTGGTTGTGACAATATTATCTTTCAATTACTAAACAGCACTCACACAAAAACATGTTAAATTAAAAACAACCATTCCAAGGTTATTTTACAACGCTATATTGTTTTGTTGTCTGATGATCTATTGAATATATTAAATTACTAAATATTGCTAATCACTCTACGGAACAATATTGGATGATTAGTTAATTGCAAATAAATGTAGTCCCTTGGTAATTACATGCCATCTATTCAGATAAATTAATACATTACTCATACACAATTGAAAATGTAGTGCTTAAAAATAATGGTTTACCTACTCACTTGAATGAATAGCACATTATTATTATTATTATTTAAAATAAAAAGAAGCAGTGTAGAGTATTGAGCAGAGTGTGTGTTGCAGAGGTGTCGGCGAGCGTGTCGGTACTCGCCTCGATGTCGTGAGCCATGCAGTACTTAGTCTCATCGACACCCCATGGCTTAGTCGTTACATCGTTGGTGTGAACATCACTTTATGTACAAATCTTCTACTACCCATTATTTTGGTGTATCTTCACTTCTTCTTGAAATATCGTTGCTTTTATCGCTTTAATTTTATTTTGAAGTCATGAACTAACAGATATTGATATAACATTATTTTAATTTTGCATATTGAACCATCGAACACGACTCAATAGAATGGCACTCTCATCCTCATTTCTATAAATTTGTAATTTGTAAATCGTTAGTTCGGAAATAAAATACTCGTAAACGTGTTTTTAATAACTATGTGAAGGTTTGTGCTCATGCTGACGGCAGGCAAGGTCATTACCGGTTCTAGCCGTGCAGCGCCTCGCGGGCGGGGATTTGAGCTCATTGCCGAGGGAATAAAGTCTGTTGTCGATTGTCTGCCGGTGGGCTTCAAGGTCGCCGATCTGTCATGAGAAGCTGCTAAGGTTGCAAGTGTTTACATTGCGTAATTCATACTCTTTATAGCTGATTCGTTCAATTGCGTAGGATTGCATTGTCTATTAGCTGTTGGAACACGGAACGTGTCAGTTTCAGTTTTACCTAATGGTTTCAAAAAGCGTTGGTCTCCCGTGGAATCCCTAGTTCGTACTCGTAACTTTGTCGATATAGTGCACCTAATGTTTTGGTGGGCCCACATCAGCGGCCAGATTTGCTTGGCACTGGCTTATGCGAAAGCGCTCTAGTTTTATCTACCTATCTGGGTACACCTGTCTAAAATCCTTCCTGTTCAAATTTTACGTGTGACGTCACCAAAGGCCAAGGGTGGGATAACTTCCTCGGATGCTGTAAAATTGCTACTTTATTGTATTTAACAAAGTTGGGAAGAGCGGTAATTCCTATTTGCTCCGTAAGGGCCTTTTTGAAACTGTGCCACGGCATTTTACGCCATGAAAGCTTTACTTCTTTGAGTACGCGGGTTTATAAAGTTTTTGAAGTTGTAGGTATTACTTAGCTTGGCGGATAAAATATTATTAGGTACGAGGATGAAATACCTTGGTAGGTAACTTATTATCACAGATATTATAACAGCACACATACGTGCCTACTTACCTACTTAACTTAAGCACCTACTTGAGTTTGTTGGTTTCTTAAATGAGTTTTAGTTCTCACAAACAGT
The DNA here is from genome assembly GCA_949320045.1 of Scotopteryx bipunctaria. Taxonomy (NCBI): domain Eukaryota; kingdom Metazoa; phylum Arthropoda; class Insecta; order Lepidoptera; family Geometridae; genus Scotopteryx; species Scotopteryx bipunctaria. Next base: position 488,332 of record OX439457.1, read on the forward strand.
TAATGCAAAGGTCAAATTAGCATTTCATTAGAAGCAACATCATTGTTCTTAATTAGAGTGGTAGCCATTTACCACGTTATCTAGCGCGGCGTAATGGTGGCTGAGGCTGCTAATGGAAACACGAAAGGTAATTTCGCCCATAACAATTAATTACATACCATATTTATGAAGGTTTCGCGCAGAACTGACCTTTACTATTGTTATTAATTGAAGAAAGATGCTATGAAATAATTAGGTAGATATATCATGAATAGGCCCTTTCCTTTCTAATGAGAAACGGAATACCCTCTGTTTTAAGATCTCGTTCACAATCGTCACCGTCCCGGAACTAAAAAGGTAAAGCGAGATCCGTGCCTTCGTTTTTCTGGATTTCCCTATGTTTAGAGACCTTCCATATAAAACCTACCACGATATTTTTTATCAGCATACACGTGGTTACATGTTTTTCGTCATCACAAATGTTTCACGACCTATTTCGTTTGATATTATATCATTTTGTAATTTTCTGATACATTACATTACCTGATACCGTTTATCTTATCAAGGTTGGAAGTATTACTTTGACATCATTTATCTTTGAAAAGTTGAACGTAGGTAATTATGTTCAGTCAACGTAATGTGAACACAATTACAAATTACGAGGCTTAAAAAGTTGGATAAAGCCCTTTGAAGGGATTATAAAGTCATCGAATTACATAGAAAATAACCTAGAGTTAAGTTGTAATACAACGCTATGCTAAAGCGAAGAATAAGTGCAAAATAAATAGGAACTAAAAATGTCTATTTAGAAATGCTATTCAACATTTTCGGCTTTACTTTAAGTTGCTGTGCATTGTCCTTTACTTTGACCAGAGAAAAGTAAATAATTGATTGAATTTTTAATTCTCGCGGTACACGTCCCTGTCTTACAATAAGAAATACGAAGCTTTTTTTTAATTCGCTATTTCTTAGTGCAATAATGGCATAAGATTAATACGACACCGGAGTGACAAATGCTTGTCCTAGCTGTTCCACTGAGCTTTAGCTACGTCCATGAAAGTATCTAGCGTAGGTGCCTACTTTCACGAAGAAAAGCTTTTAAAAGTTACGGTAGGAAGTTCTGCTTGTTGACCGGAATTGCTTCGTTTTGCTGTTACAGTTTTTGATTCGATAGAAATGTACTTTCTTATATTTATTTCTTTAATCTACCATCCTATTGATCTTCGAGCACATTACGGTATATAATCAAAGGTGCTCGTATTTGTGTCTATTTAGCTTGACGTTTTATCTTTGAACGCAAACATTTTCTAAAGAAATCCTACTGACATTTAATAAATCCGAATGAAAGTTTGAGGGGATTGTCTGTGCCGTTATGCCTAAATCACGGCATAACGGCTGAACAAATGAAAATTGGAATTTAAATAGTTCCTGACCTGGAATAACATAATATCGGCTACTGTCCAGGTAGGTACAACACGTGTGAAGCCTCGTGCGGAAGTTAGTAAAATCCAGTGTAAAACAACACAGCGCTGAATTAGAACCTACAAACGGCGGCATGCTAGTCTAAGTTAACCAATCTGGCAAGCCCTTTGTCTCCGAGTGGGCGTGGCCTTCGTGCCACAGACGTTAGCATACTCGAATCAGCAAAATTGATATTCGTGCTGAATGCGACGCGGATATTGCGTAAACAATCGTTTTCGTGCGATGGGCATTGTCCCGCTATCTTCACAAAGCGCAGCCTCTGGCGATGTATTTCCCACCTCCCTTATCGCCCACGCCTTTCAGCTTATTGAGGAAATGGAGACCACAAGGGTTTGCTTAACCGCCGTTTAAAAGGATATTAATTTATCTAAACGAGCTTACCTGCGGTCCTGAATGAATGTTTTCGGATTATGGGCTTTAGCAGCAATTATTGTAGGATTTATTTTATAGCTTTTATTGAAAAATGTAATCTTGACAAAGCGACATTTGTCATGCTTTTTGTTTTGTGTACATCACACCTAGAATCAAAATCAAATTATTTCACGTAAGTATAAATTGATTGCAAGTACTTACATATCTTTAACACTTTAATTTTTCGTTGAACTGGAAGTAAAAAAAAACATAGAATGCGTCCAGCTGCTTCTCTCCCCGAGCATGTCGTTAAAGTCGACTATGGGATCCTCTCCAACATGATAAGATACAATAAGCAAGTATTCCCAAGGAGGGTTGACGTCAGGCTGGCGGCCGGTCATAAAACACCTTAGCCAAAACTCTTACAGCATGACATGATCCAAGGATCATGCTGTGCCGATCTTACATAGAGTGGGATAAGGCCAGGCAGATAATGACTTACATAACTTTATCACGGTTGACCCATTTCTAAAGCTTTATGCGTCAGGAAATCTGTTACTCAACAGTGTGCCTGAACATTTTATCAACTTCACAAATCTCCAGGCGAATCCTGAAAATTGTCGTTATTAGCCTCCGCTCGTCGCGTTCATTACTGTTTGCCCAACTTGAGTCGGTAACTCGGAATTAGTGCTACACGATCGTTCTGCGCCCCAACTTTGAGTTGGGTTAGGGAACTCGCTGACTCGTGTTGCGGAAATGCCTTATATTTCAGCCAAACTTACTGCAATAACATTCCTTGTTTGATAAATTATGCTTTGCTTGTCGTTCTAATTATTTGTCCACTGTAAGAAGCAAAATATGATAGTAGTTAAATAAATGTCAGCCTGGATATTTTGCTGATTAGGTACGACGACGTAGGTATCTATAGAAAATGAAAGCCACGGTGACATCCAAAACTTAATATTAACAGCTCAAAAACATGTCCCCGACTGAAAGTTTTATTCCTTCAATTTACAGTTCTTTTATAATATTCTCAAACATAAGTTCAATGCTACTTTCAGCTCTGTCCCCAGTGGTCTTGAGCGAGCTAGAAGTCGTAATACTTCAACTACATTATTAAATAGTTTCTTTTGTAATGTGGCAGGGGGTAACGTTCCAGACTGTAGAACCATAATTGGCTCTCAGCTGAGAGTAGTTTAATTAAAACTTACGAGTGTTCTGAATTGGTGTAAACTCCCCTTTATAATAGGTAAATTCTATTTAGCTAATTACCCAGCTATCTGAATAGAGGCAGGTGCACTTATCTAGAATGTGCGCTTACCTACGTACCTAAATGAGTTTACCTACTGAAGGTAAAACCACGCATCTAAGCAGCGATCAACTCGTGTTTTGCCAATCTCATTGATAAAACTAGAGGTTTCATCTTTTTATGAGTTAAGAATATCAATTTATAGACTTTTCTTAAGAACATTTAAGTTAGCTTTATTATTATTAGCCCATATCGTCCCACTGCAGGGCAAAGGCCTCTTTATCCCCCTTCCACCTTTCTCTGATAAGTTAAGCTTTAATCCTAGAATAAGATTTCCGGAAAGTTCTTTCGTAAGACTAGACAAAGAGACGTCTGTATGCGCCACTTCAAACTTTCGTGACAAGACTCGTCTATTTGACCTTCCGATTCTTATCACTTGACCCGCCTCGGTGCCGTAACTAGAACGACCTATAAATACCCAGGAAAGTGAAATAAAAAACTAAAATAAAACCAACCGACTCGTACATACAACGAACACGTTTCACAAACGAGTCACTAAACAAGTGTGCTGTTACAACATTAGGTTAGCGCTGAAACAATACGAGCTATTAAAAAGAGTTTACAACCAATGTGGTTAGATATCATCATGTTGTTACCAAACAACTTTGGACTCAATGTCTACGCTTTAAAACACGTATTAGAACAATACGAAGCTGGTTGCGCTGATAGGAGCGCCAATGTGTTATGTAGTTACATTATCATCATCGCAGTGATCGCAAGCAAAATCAGACCTAATACCAGTAACGGTAAAGTATTTTTTAAGGCTGCAAGTTTTAGTGATAAGAAAAACGTGATCGTTGGGATCGGAATCGGTAATCGATGCGCGTTACAAATGAAACTGTCACAATAAGTGCGCATGCGCCGCCGCTGACGACGGTTGAATGACAAATAGGATCCATTTTGATTTGTTCTCGATTTGTTTCCGCATTAAGATGCTTGACTTTCGTTAACCTCTATTTGATAATGTTGGTTTTATTGCCTTACCATATCGGCTACATTATCGGGCTTCGGCGATCTTGTCGCTAGAGCGACAGGTGCCATATTATGATTTGTCATCTATGGGTATACAAAACTTCCCAGTATCGCGATAGTGTAACTGCAGGGTTAGAAGTATGTCCAGTAACGATCTCACTCCTACGTCATATTTGTCTTGAACTTGAAAAGAAGTTGTGCCACACTGTTGTCTTTCCCAACCAATAAGTCTATATCGAACTAAACTAACTAAAATGGTCCTACCGTGACGCAAATCTATTAGTAAATTCGGTCCACACGATACAGGCATGGCCTAGTGTGAGGTCAGCTGTGAACTCCTAACCACAGAAATTAACTGTCAACATTTACATTTGTCCTGATTTCTCTCTTTGTATTGTGTACAAGTATTCTTTATTTGCTGAAAACACATTTATTTTGTATTTGTAATAAGTAGATAAACTACTTAGCATGAAAATACATCTCAAACCACGTTTATATTACGAATGAATACATTAGTAAATTATGAATATTCCAGTCACATCACAAATTATTTTATCCTTATCCATCCATCACAAATACTTCGCAAGAAACTGTTCTCTAAACTGGCTGTAACAGTAGTCCTTGGCTTTCGCCGCTCCGTGGGTTTCGGCAAACGACATAGTCGCAAAGAGTGACAGGGTAGACCGAGGACGGACATGGTTACAAAACGCGAAGCTTCCCAGCATCACGACAATGTAGCCGCAGTAATTCGCGTAAGAACCATCGATGTGATTTATTGGCTATCGAAAAGCCTTGAATAATGCTTGGTTTGCAAAGAATAGACCTTTTCCTGAATGTAATTTTATTTCACCCAAAGAATTTGATTCACAATGGAATAAATATTGAGTCTTTGTGTACGGAACCGCGGGATGGAAGGATAAAAACGGGCTTACGAATGTAATCCCCTTGGTAAAGAAAGACATTATAACAGTTATCTATGTACTTAAAGTCTTGAAAATTGTCCCAGACTTTTAAATCTATATTGCCCAATAAAGCCTTATAGATTTAAAAGTCTGAAGGCGATAATGAGTTTTCATCAAACGTCTACTCTTACAATTGGCTAATCAAGAGCATTGGTGGTTTTGTGGTAGTTTCTCCCTCCGCGGGAGCCGAACCAGCAACTCTGCGTATCAGGCGGGCACTCGCCACCGATGTCCTCGGGTTGATTGGATTACCGAAAACTATACTCGAGATAAGGAAATGATCCACTTCGATTCAAGGTGTGGTATATGGATCTTACGATCTTGTACAACCGTTCACCCCTTCTTGACGGCACGCATTAACTTTTATGACACCACTAGATAGACTCTATGGGCACGAAAACATGGCATTACGCAAACTACCGCAGCTAGAGTTGGGAAACAATAAGCTCGTTCAATGAAGACATTTGGATGCTTCCAGCGAACTAAGTAGATGGTTATGCTTATAGCCGAAATTATAGAGGGTACTGAGAGTCTGTCGGTGCGAATTTATCGTAAAATCTTGTAAAGTTACGACCTATTTTATGCCAATTTATGTCATAAATTAAAAAAAAATCTTGAAAAAATCTTAAACTGAGTTGAATAATTCTCTTAAAATTCATTTAAAAACTATGTTCTGTGGTTTGAAGAACCTATTAGTTCCAAAAATGTTACTCTCTAGCTAGCATGTCATAACTTGCTGTTGTGGCCTGCATCCTAAGTCATTTATTTGTTAGCACGCTTTCTTTTCTGGCCAATTGTGGTTTCAGGTGGGTAGCTCTTGCGTAACCCCGATGCCATCCAAACTTCGCCAGTAATGTTGCAAACATTTTATTTTGACGCTTATGTGAATATGATTGAAGAAAACCACAACTACTTTTTGTAAAAGACTGCTTAAAATTTTAGTAGTATATGTTTAATAACAACGTTAATTAACAAAATTTAAAATAAACCTCACAAATGGCTTTAGGCCAGCAACTTTATCATACTCTCAATACGGGACAAAGGTTCCTCTATCATCATCTTCCTGCCCTTATCCTACTCTATTTGGGATCGGCACATCATGTTTTTTTCTTTCATTCCCTCCAAGCAAACATAATACGAATATCGGTTTAATTATTTTTATCAGAAGCTAGACTCACTTTGAAAGAAAACTGAAAGACGCATATTCCAAATTACAAGAAAAGTATTTTTTTACGTTCTAACAAATGATATTCGTGCGACATCTGGTAAAATCAGTCTTCTATATTGTTAGTGTGTCCATCTGTATGTTATCCATCATCACTCAAAACTCAGGAATAAGGAAGGATAGTGTATTCTTTTGACAGATTACGATGATGCATCGTTTCTCAAAGGTTCATGAAACAAAGTCTCCCGCCGCCGCTTCTGTCTGATCGCGAGAAACTCAAAAACTACCGAACGGATTTTTATACGGGTTTTATCAATGGTACGTCCGTAAGTGTGATTCATTAGGAAGGGTATTATTGAGGTTTTGTCTAAATTGGCTGAAATATGACGATAAATGTAGAAGTCTGGAAAAAATCTTTGCGACTGGGAGCTCTACTGGCGTGCGCTGCGTGAACTAATACAGTTATATGAAAACAATAATGTATTATAGAATAGAATCAGTTTATTTTACGACACGGTATATGTCTGTCTATCTTCTAAGATTAACACACGATAACGAAAAAATATTGCTAGAAACTACTTTAAACGAATTTTTGAATTAAGACATTTTTGGTGTAATTATCTACGTATCCTTATTAAATTTAATTGGACCATAGTTTTTTGCATTGTATCTTTATTGATTTAATAAAACTGTATTTTTATCTTACGAAAAAACTCAGCGTAGTGCAATATTTAAAAAAAAATTGTTTTTGTAACAAAATAGGTCTGAATAGCTGAAGGAAAGTATTTAATAATTGATTCAAGGCTTCATTCAGGTATTAACTGCGTTGATTTTGCTTCATGTATCTATCGCGTGAGAACTAGGTACCTAGGTATACTGACAGAACCTAATGTTTGTTGATCTGTTTGCACACTCACGTGCATTTGGAGCTGGTGTTGACACGAAACCTGGCACGGAATGTTATAAAACTTGTTCTTCAAGGTATGCTAAACCAAGGTAGGTACGTTAGTATCGATTTCTGGTTTCGAGTTGTCAAAATAGGATCTATGAGCTCTGCTTTAAAATATCCATGGCTAAAATGAAGCATTACATACTGAATGTTTATTTTAGAATACTAGCGGCCGCTAAAAATACTTAAAAAATATGCTTTTTCAAACTTTGTGTAAAAGCATTATTTGTAAAAAAATTGGCATGCGAATAACTCGTTCGTTTTGTTATTTTTGCTCATAAATTTTAACTCTTGTTTTAGTTATGCACCTCGTGTAATACTTTTTTATTTAAATTAAAAGTTGCTTTCATATTTTGTTCAAAATGCATATTCTATCCTAGAAAACGGGTCTGATAGAGCGTAGTGTTTCAAACTAACACAGTATCACTCACGAACTATTGGAAATGGCCATTGCTAATCAACAGAACGACACAAATTACGTAGCTATGTCACACACCAGCGCGATAACAGAGTGTATTTCACTACACAAGCTATCTGTTCATAAAGTGATGATTCTACGACCTCAATTTCAAAATACTTTCGGTGGGTAGAATTTGAAATAAATTAATCCACAATTAGAAACAGAGTTTCCTGAACAACAATTGTTGTTCATGAAATCATTTCAGGGTGCTATTTATCATATTAGAAATTCCACATGATTATAAAACTTTATTGAAACAGCCAAAAGTCTGCCAAAACTCGAAAGATTACACAAAAGCTTCAACAACTACAGTGATCTGTCTCTGGTTTTGAAATATGACTTACATTTTTAAAAGTATTCTCCTCATCAATCTTTCCAGTTTCAAAGATCAAAGGGTGAAAGAAAGTTACAATTTTCAAAGCGAAAAAGCATAGTCGAGGGTCTTCTGTCGGATAATCTCCTACCAATTCGTGCTCTTTTGAATAGCGCGAGCATGCATGAAAAGAGTTGATGAGGCTCGAGTGCTGAGGACCGTGCGAAGTGGGACGGACTTTCAACCTTGTGCTTTTATCGACGTAACTAAGTGGAACAATGTAGTTCAGGATTCCAGTTGCCACTGCTGGCAGCCTGGCACGGTAACCCTGCAATAAATACCAATAAAATACGACTCGCCTATAAATTTTCACTACGACTGAAATCGCACCTAACTATAATTAAATGAAGCTATATAAAACAAAGTTTTTCGTTTGTGATTCATTGTTATATCCTTGAATTGTCATTCCATTTGTATCTTGTTTGAAAAAAGCCATTAGCTGATTAAAAACGCGATCGCGTAAGCCTTGCCTGTGTGCTTCCGTAACCTCTCGTCAGATTGAAGTGCCTTTAAATTGTTTTGTATTTAAATGTTTTCATTCATCGTGAACGTGATCGATAACATAGATAAGAGGATGCTTCTGCACGTCACGCAGCTATTATAAACATAGTTGAATATTTTATCACTACCCTTGGCACTACCTTATCTCGAATCTCAGTCAAATCTCCGCTCTCCCTTGGTTAAGTAGCTGTAACCCAGTTTTTGCCCCAGCAGAATAATGCGCTCTAGTTCATAGCGTATGACCTCTTTCCATGCGAGCCATAATGCCGCATCAACATTGGCAGCTGTTTCCGACTGCAGAGACTCCCTGCGCCATTTACTTGCTGCCTCTGCTTATTGATTCTTTGTTTCAATGAAAATATGGAACTGATTCTCAGAACGCTTTGCAAAGATATCTTTTTGACACAGCTTGAATAAAAAGTAACTTCAAATGATCTCTAGCTGCACGTAGAATCTTACAACAAAGATAGAGGCTACACAAAGGCGCGCAAAGCTGACGAAGAATGTCATCTGTATTTATTCAAAATCTTTGTTCAGTGGCGCCCCAGTTGGGTCGTTTCGCTGGTTCTTTCATGGTTTACACTTTTTTCAGTCAACGTATATTTATGTAATCTCTTCCAAGCCCGTCATTTCGAGTACGTGACCGATTATGAAATTCCACCCTTTTTCCAGCTTTTAAATCTTCTGGCAAACATCAATCTTGCTATTAATATACAAATAAAATTGTGTTCTCCTTTTTCTGTTCGCCAGTGACGATAAGCAAACTTCATGCATAATATGAACAATTTCGTTGGTTAGTTAATATACTGCAAAAAGCTATCCGAAGGTCGACATGGGGCGTTTTTAGATAGCCGATAACCCCTTAACGGACGGGCCATGCGGCGACAGCAAAGTGATTTATTATACTTACCATACCTACCTCAAACTAATCATTAATTTAAGTCCAAAGGAAATTATGCAAATTGCATAAAGATTATTCGTGGCGAAGCGAAGATATCACTACGGTTAGTTCGCGAGTAAACTTGATTACATGGTCCGCTTTCACGCGCTTGTCAAACTTCATGGAGATCCAACGAATCGAGGCGCGAAGCTAGCACAAAGGCACGCACACAATCGCGTTTAGGTCAAAATGGCGTACAATGGAATGTTACCGCAGTTGATTGAGCAGGAATCATTTTTATTTTTCCAACAGATCCCTCTTCTTACAAGGAAAATTCCTCCGTCAATTCAATTCGGTAAATTCGATACTTCGCTAGACTTTTCGACAGCCACTCCAAATATTATTTTAGGAATTAAATTGGCTCTGAAACTACTTAGCCCCTCCTTATATTAAAGATCGCTTTAAGTTCCATCCATCATCCATCATACATCATACTACAAATTCACATTCTCTACGTTCTAATTTTAATCTCTCATTGGAGACTCCTTGTCATACTCGTAGCTCAAACTTTTATGCTGACTCTTTTACGTGCATGGGTTCGGCTGTGGAACTTGTTGCCTGAGTCGATCCGTCGCGCGTCGTGCACCTTCAGTGTATTGCTTTAAAAGTCGTGTCAAAGCCCACTATCTTCATTCTTCCACCTCATTTATTAGTGTATTTTTGTGTCTTAAATATATTGTAGAATTGTTTATATTGATCCCATTGTTTTATTGGTATATCTGTATATATTTAGGTACAAAAAATATTATTTTTATCCTTTGCACGACTTATTTGTTCAGCGATGATAACACCATCGCCAATTCTTACCTTCTATCCTCTCCATCTCAAGGTTGTCTGGAAGAAATTGCTTTAGGAAATAAGACCGCCGTTTGTGTATATCTGTTTTTGTGTTGTTAGTACCTAAGTTCGTATTATTTTGTTTTAATTTCATATTGTCATACACAATAAAGAGTTCACCTATCATCTATCTAACTTAAAAATTGTTCGGAGGGATGGTGAACGAGAGAACTTCGAAGGAACAGACTTTTGAAAAGGTGTGTTGGCCACTTTACCTATTTTGGCACCAGAGTCCAGTAATGACGTAGGTAAGTACGAGTAGTTACTGTGAAAAGTTTAGCTGTACCATTTGAACGGTCAGACGTTGGCTACGCCGATTTCAAAAGCACCATTAAAGTGATTCGAAACATGAGGTACATTCTGCTCCGGATTAGATTCAAAGAGAATACGCGAGCCGAGATGAAGCAGCGCCGTGTGTGCTTGACATGAATGCATGCCGCGGCGCACGCGGCAGAACGTGCTCGCGTCTCGCTAAGAGCTTCTACATAACCTCCTTACTTTACTCTTGATGGCCCATTATAGCAAATGTTTTGTGATTTTCTACGAGTTTCAGAAACTCTAGCCTTATCATCCGCCTAAATATATGATATTTCATCCAGGAAGGCGTGGTTTCGAAGTCGGGAGGCCTGCACTAATAATTCGGATGACTTATGATCGCATTTATCATATTACAAACGATGATATCGGACTCTGTGTCGCACCGGGAACCGCCTCCAGTGAACTGAAGACTTATTGATAGCCTTTTAGTACTCGTGGCGCGAACGGCATCTGAAACCTCTGGAACTGCACGTTATTAAAAAGTGCTTGAAAATATTAATAGATGTCTTGAAAGTGGAGCTACTCACACCAAGAAGCAGAAATATTACAATGACGGAGTTAACAATTCATAGATCATGTAGGCCTTATGTTTGTTATGAAGAATTTGCTCAATAAATAGGGTAAGGGAGCAATCCATCAATCTACACGCACGAACGGATGCGTAATCCTCTCTCAAACGTAGATTATTTGAGCTTAAACCCGCGTGCCCGAAGATTGATTAGTACCCACTGGGCGAGGAATGATAGATTCCGTATTCCATAATCAAACTCAACCATACTTTTTTCCACTGTTTTTACTTTGTTTCCGTAGATACGGGTCGAAATGGCCTAAACGTAAAAGCTCTGTTTTGTCATCGACTTTGTTAGGTTCTTCGCCTTCATCGTTCCCTTCGGAAGTTTATCCCACTATAGGGTTAAGGGATAAAGTTTTCTTTTTCTTTACTTTTCCATCCATTTCACAATATAAAGCTGCGGTGCGAAAAGTTAGTCTACTTTCCCCATAGTTTAGTCGTTGGAATATTCTACGAGGTGGCGAACAAGGTTTTAGAGTCGAAAGTTTTCTAAACTATTCCGATATTACCCTATAATAAAAGTATAATCTTTATCGTTGTCTCGCTGATTAGCACTTTTTCATCCAGCTTCGCCAACTTGTGATGTGATGTGACAACCTACCTAAATGAGTTAGGTTTATGCGTGTTATAATTGAAGTCAACAATGCTAGAGCTGACAAGGTTACAACAAGGCGCTCGTACATACGTGTTGTAACGTTTGTTAACGACAATTTATAGTAACTAGTATCGCCACGCCAGCCGTATCTATATGAAATGATGTTCTTAACTATATAACATTTATAAAATGCGTCATTATTATAATGAAGATTCATTTCTCTCATTTCAGACCTAGACAAAGACTAATAGTTCTCGCATGGAACCCAGAATAATTTATGTAGGAAAAGTGTTAAAGCCTAAAATAGTTGTTTTCAGGTTCCAACTTTGTGGATTTAGCGAGACGGTTCAAATAAAGTGGCTGTCAAATGTTGGGGTACAAAACGCTTCTGTCACTGTCACTCTGTAGTAATATTTCACGGTGGGCCCAGATTACAATCGCGGAGATTAGGCGAGCCGTTCTATTGTCGCACTGAAGATATGAAGCCGCCTTTTTTCGGCATTTAATAACGTTTTTTTGAAAGGAACTTGCGGGCAAAGTCATTTAAGCGGTTGCGCGGTAATGAAATCAACGTTAAATTACTTTTTTGAATATTTTTTGTGCGATAAATTGTTCATATCAATAGCAAACGATTCATTAACGTCAATGAAAAGCACTTGTGTGTTTCATTCCGACACAATAGCACAATTTACTGAATTCCCAGGCGGAGCAATTTGCGGGCCTGTTCACACTTCAATTGTAACCTGCCATCCATCGGCCAGTCATCACGACGACGACGCGACGTCAGCCAAGTTCAATGGAGCAGAAACACAAAGGACATGTCTATCGGTGTCTTGCCGTGCAGGGCAGGTGGCCTAGGCTTGCCCCATTTGTAATGAGGTCACAAGAGCCGACCATCACACGCCTGTGGGATGCCTCTCAATTGAAACACATTGGATGTGGGCGTGTGTACTAACTCGCGTATTGTTGACCGTGTTTCATATTTGGTTTGATTAATAGCTTCATCGAGGTCAGGATATTTGATTGTCCAGATTTCTTGGCTTTGTTCGTCCTTAGTGGTTGTCATATTTGTCATCTCAGTAGGTTCGAATATCAATTTCATGTCCATCAGTCTTCTATCTTCGCCGTCTTCTCCATAATATGTGTTTAGAAATATCAAATGCATGTCAATAACTGTATAAATAAACATAAAGCTGTACTCTCGCCTATAAAATAAATCTTGACAAAATCTAACATGAATTTATTTTGTTTGTACGAAGCCAACATGATATGAATCCCAGCATATGTTGAACATGTTGGATGATGTTAATGAATTATTGTTGTTATTTATTGGTATTGGCTGCGCACATCGTGACATGACATCACGGCAGGGTCCGAAGGTGTGGCCACATTACATACTGCACTCACACATGACAATTTTCCGGCACTTCAACAACTCAATAATCGCTGCTTATCCATGGATGTCATGGTGTCTTAGATAACTATTTCATACATGAAAGCTCATTTATTTCGCGCGGCGGAGCGCCGTGTTCTGAGCTGCTGCGCTCACAAACAAAAGGCATTTGATCCGTGGTTTAATCTCGCCTGTTTTGTCTCCAACAATAACACCGGCGTACAATGTTTCGTCCCAAATCTTGCTGAAATTCCCTTGTAATTACCATTAAATATTACGCCGTTCGCTCGCATTTTGCTCTGGAAGCGGCTGATTAATCAAACTAGTTACGTACTCGTGTACCTTGAGGATGGGCTCGTATCGTAACACAGATTTATTGCGATTTGGGGATATTGAAGCATGAAGCAACTATAGCGATTTCCGATTTCCCCCTAGGCCTAGCAAACAATACAGTAATTTTGATAAGAAATAACCGGAAATTGACAAATAGCCGCCGGCTTAAATAAACATTTGTCGAGAGAACCATTCATCAATACCACGGTCAGTTTGCCAATGTTTCTCCAGAACACAGTGCTCCGATCTTACCTACCCTCACTCATCAGCACTTTATCCGCAGCCGTGGAGCCGACGTACCACTTCAAGGTGCTCGTACCCTCGATGGTTGCTGGCGCCATCATCGGCAAGGGCGGAGAGACCATCGCCCAACTCCAGAAGGACACCGGCGCGAGAGTCAAGATGTCCAAATCACACGATTTCTATCCAGGTAAGTGCCCTGCCTTTATTTCTACAAACGAAAACATACATTTAAAACGTACAATACAAAGACATTATAATCGCTGTTCCTCTTACACCTACAAATCAAAAGGATGGACACCTGTACTTCGCGCTATTGTATTTCCTTCTCAATTTGTTTATGTGCTTATCTTCTCGTTGTCATTCAAGAGTTATGTTATTATGTGTGGTGATTTTGGTGATCAGTAGTAAGTAACTCATTATTCATTGAAGAATAAACTTCCGTTGAATTTAGGTACAGACGCGCCTACGCCTGGTTTGTACGCAAACACTCTGAAAATTATGTTAACATTAGTTGCACTTTTAAGCTTCGTTTCTTCCGACGAAGTGTACTTTCTTCTGAATAAGACGACGCCGACGCCGCAGACTGTAGTACGACGAAATGACAACCTACTTTTCGACGGCACGTGTCTGCCTGCATAGACGTGCATCATTAGGCTCGCTCGCCGCATTCGCGCATGCACTACCCACGTTAGCTTACGTAAGGAACGACAACGATTCATCTTTATTTCGAAACTTGAACGAAAAAAATCCTATAGAAATAAACTGAAACGGCAGAAATATCATCATTAGTGTTGCGCTAATGATGAATTATGTCGATGATGAAATTTCGATTACAGTTATAGTGATGCACCTAGGTCGCTCATCGATATCGATGTCGTAAACAGTGAACTGGAGGGTTGGCAGTCGGCTGATGGGCTCGGCGGGGACATAAAACTGCGAATGACAATAGTAGTGACATAAAATTTAGGCCCTCGTCGCTGCCGAAACAAACTGCCGGAAGTTAGGCTCGACACCAAATGTAATAAAAGTGAAAATAATCTTAAATTAATTTCAAATACTCGACCGTAATAAAAATGATAGTAAAAGTGATTAACTGTCGACGTACACTCGCGAATTTGGAATGTCATTTCCCGTTTCATAGGCACGGTACAATAACCTTTGTGAAAAATACTTGTTTGAAAAGTCTGGAATCCGAATACTCTTAAGCCATTTCACTATATTAGCATTTACAAATCAGGTCCTGCCCGACTTGTGAATATTAAATTCCCTGTAATTTATCTACCAGAAAAAAAGATTATTTCGGTTTTCCTCCTGTAATTATTACCTGCCTACGAGAAAGGCATTCCCTTGAGTTTTTGCGACACAAATATTTGCGTTCGTGAAACAAGAGGCTCCTCGCTTTTTGTATTTCCCCTGTCGTCGCATTGTCTCCATGTAGAGTATTCCGGTTATGAGCCACTGTGTATTATCCCCTTTTATCCCTTACGGAATGGGGTCGCGCTGCTCACAGAACTCGAATTGTGAGTGCTTAAATAAAATGTTCGAAGCCTTGATTGATAAAATCAAACCACCGGCACCGCCTTTGCTTTGCTGTGCTTACATCATTTGACTTCAGCTTTGCTAGCCAAGGCGTGTCAAGGTCTCTACGCTAACGATCTTTAGTTTGCGCAACTTGATATTGTGAATTCATAATCAAATAGTGCTAAATATTTATTAAGTACAGTATCAATGTGAATTCAAACGTCTCAAACCGAAGGGTTTGTTGTGCAGATTGTAGGTGGACGTTTACAAATGAGAATGGATATCGATAAGATCTCCCGTCTCGCTATCCTACTCAAAATTACCATTCGAGCCGCTTTTCCTTTTAAGATGTATCGATTAGATGGCAACATTCCCTGACGTGCTTACTTTCCGTTTCGTCAGAGGCGATTTATAACTGGATTCGAAGTAAAACCTTATTCGGATCTCTTTATTGTAGCTTCGTCAAGGAACGGGGGTTTCAATTATGGCCTAATGGTGAAATCGACCATTAAGTTGGCCAAAAAATAGGAATGACACGCGCCTCGGCTCATCAAGTAACATTAATTATTCCGTCCGGTTGTATTCCTGTGCCAAATTGAGGATGGCGTTTTGTAATAAAAATGTGGGTTACCGTCACGGGTTCGCCCATCGCCTCGAAATAACTGTGCCTGACATTTGCTGATATCGACTGTGGCGCAGAATTAACAGCTGCTCGGGAAATTGTGCCCTATTTCATTCGGGAGTATAAATCAACCCTGTAATGCAAACCGTGTTGATTGAATATTCATCACGGTCACGTATGATGAGCTTACAGCTGAAGAGTGATAGGGTATGAATAATACAGTATCGTGAAACCACGACATTTGATAAGGATAAATACGAGGAACCCTAGTTCAGTCAGGCTCAAGCTTGTAGTTTATGCTGATCACAATCTGAATTTAATGGAGTACACTCTGGGCTTTGCGGCAATAACACTTGGTTAGCTCAGTTGTTTGCTCCGTTGATTAGTAATTCCATCAGTGTATGGATTATTGTATTGGCGGCGCAAAGCAAACATCGCTCGACTCAATCGATTGCCTGGGAATATGGTCGAAAGGTCAATTAGCGTGGACTGTGTCCAGTTAACCAGATTATTATCGAAACCGATGTGGTGAGCTGATACTCGTTATAGCGAAAAGCAAATGGCTCATCAGATGTGTTGCATAATTGGAGATTAAATTGAAGCATTCTATTACAAGAGCCAGTGTCATATCTTCAGCCTTCTGTTTTGGTTTGGTGCGTGGTTAAATAATGGGGAGATTTGGCCAATACAGGTCAGATTTGTAAATATAACAACGAAGGTCTGGCTTACAAGCTAAATATTTAAAATCAAATGTAAAATCGGTTCGCATTTTCCAGACCTAGCCTACGCTGTCATCGGACGTCGTTTCCCTCCTAGCTGGAAGGCACTCAAGCGTGAAGTATAAAATTCTAACTGCAGCAGTGACGTCGAAGGTTGCATTACAATTTTCCGCGTTGAATTTTTCATCTCAATTCCATCGTCCGTAATTGCGGCGGGCGCATTGCAGTCAGACTGTATTCGGTCCTTTGCGGACGTTATATCGACCTCAAAAAGAGCACTTGTGACATTGTACTACTTTAAAATGCCTTTGTTTCAAACAATACAGTAGTTTAAAGTGCTTAAAATGTAAATTCTCTGTTACAAAAAAGGGTAGGTCGCGTTGTATTTAAAAAATTAAAATCCATTCTATAGCATTCAGTCAGTATGTATTACCTCGCTTATCGTCTCTAAGCTATTAATTTGATAAGACCTTAAACCTATATAGATAGGCAGCGGATGATAAGACCTTGGATTAATTCAACTCTTGATAAAGTTTTGAATATTTTCCTGTCAAGTTTATAATTTAGGTGTTGTAATTTTAACTTATTTCAATATTAAAAGCAATAAATCGCAGCAACAAGTTCGTGCTTGTTATTTCATCACAAATTCTGCTACTGAACAAATTGCCGGTGATTTTTTACCTGCCTGAGATTTTCACACCTCGACTAAATATATCCTTGACCTACGGTAAGCTCACGAAAAAGGTGGTTGTTTTTAGATGACCCAAAAAGCAAAGCACGCGCTTGATGAAGTTCCGGCTCATTCCCTGACTCATTAGCTAATTAACTGTTCATGCTGACAGATGATATTACGATGACTGACACACGTCACCTCTATTTCTGCTTAGATCCGTAAAATCAATCAATATCTCTGTTTTAATTTACGGACGGTTGTTCAGAATGATAATCTAATGAACATCATTCACTATTGAGCATAGAAGTTTTATTTTCTAAGCACCTAATACTTTTCTTTTATCAATATCTAAGTAAAGCAGAAATTCACTTGGGATTGAATCTTCAAAGCCAAGATATCAAGTATCTCATTCTGTAGCGTTTTGTCTAGTTTTTGTATCAAACAGAATATTTAGTCTAGGAAAGGTGTTA
Source organism: Scotopteryx bipunctaria (assembly GCA_949320045.1). Classification (NCBI taxonomy): domain Eukaryota; kingdom Metazoa; phylum Arthropoda; class Insecta; order Lepidoptera; family Geometridae; genus Scotopteryx; species Scotopteryx bipunctaria. The sequence continues at coordinate 506,070 of OX439457.1, forward strand.
CTCAAAAAGGATAAAGTAACGACCCATCAAAGTAAATGTAACGAGGGACTTGCCAATGGTATTGTCATCTTCGACAAAAAGGTCAAACAAAATTGAGGAAAAGGGTACAACAAAAGCAAGTTAGAGAAATGGGAAATCATTATGAATAAACTCCCTTTTCGTTACTTTGCTAAAATTCAATATTTGCGAAGTGGAAAAAATGAATTGAAACCTGGAAATAATAAAGGTAACATAATTATGAATTCGAAGAACGTAAAAATAACATCAGCATTCCGAGTTTGCTAAAAGGCAATCTGGCGGTACATAATTTGATTTCCATCATAATTGTGCGATTCGATGATTATTCACGGCACGCTATCGACGGACGTGAATAAGTTTCGCTACATTTTATCGTAATACCTATTACGGAGCTATCGATTAGATTGCGTCACATCACTAGGCGGGCTTGCGTAGAACACAATACAACTCGTACTTGCAACCACGTACAAGCAGTAGATTCACTTTTCAAGCTCTTCGAGAAATTACTTGTAAATATATCATACTAATATTATAAAGAGGAAAGATTTTTTGTTTTTTTGTTGTTTGTAACGAAACAACAAAACTACTGGACCGATATCAAAAATTCTTTCACCAATAAAAAGCTACATTATCAGGGACCAGTATAGGCTATAATATATTTTCAAAAAAATTAGGGATCCGTAAGAAAATTGCAATATTTTAACCCAAGGTAGATAACTCAAAATAGTTTTTGGAACAAAATAATGTAGGTACTGCACGTGTACTAAGTCGCGGGCAACAGCTAGTCGCTCAATAAAATCTGTGGCATTTTAATCCAGTCTCTGTAAATAATACTCGGTATTAAGTTATTCTATCATTAAAATATGACCATGAATAACTTACGACCTGAAGAGTGGAAGGTAGGAATCATACACGATATTTTATGTGACTTTTGAGACAAAGTCAAAGTCAAGAAAAAATATTCCATAAAATCACGGGGATCACTTGAACACGTCTTAAATCTACGTTGCATTTACACCTGTTCGTAACGCGACCAAGCGTGGAAGAAAAACTAAGGCCTTTTACCGTCTATAATAGATGATTTATACAGCGTCAGGAGGCAAGTTTTACCTTCACAAACGGGACGCTGTAGTGCCCGGGACGAATTAAGATGGAGTAGGCTTGCCCAGCACCTATTCCATCCTCTCAGCTTAGTCAGCCTTGTCCACAGGAAAGATATGGTCAATATGTGCGGATCTGACTAAGCCGCGGGTTTCCTCACGATGTTTTCCTTCACCGTTTGAGAGTACTGGTATAGCGCACATAAATTTTTCGCGCAGAAAAATCCATTGGTACACGACTGGATTTGAACCCACGACCTTTGGATCGGAAGGTGGGGTCACTACCAACTAGACCACCAGTGCTCTCAAGCGTGGAAGATACAGGCATAAAACCAAACTTTGCTTTTAGAACACCAAAATTATTTATTTAATTAGAACGGCACAACCAATTACACTAATTAAATCACAAAACATAAAAAAAATCACAATAACATTATCAAAATTCATAATAAATCAGGTTTTAAATGTTCAATATTAAGTCAAATAATGATTATAATGTCAAAACTCAATCATCCGTCATTCTCACAATACCTCAAGCACAACAACATAATTAGTCTCTCGCAAATACGTCAATATGAAGGTGTATACTAGTTTCCGACTTATTACTCTCTCATCCCGAGGTGAAACCCTAATATGACTGGACTATCTAGCAGCTGAAAAATTAACAGCAAAGCCTCTTCGCTCTTTTCTATAACCAGACCGAGTCTGCCTACTCACAAAAGCAAAGTAAAATGGTCAAAAATGACAAAAGTCCGTCAAACAAAGCAAGGCACGCGACATGTCGGTCGTATTACGGTCGGTTAAGGAAGGGGGTGGGGTTGGGGGGCGGTTATTTTAAAGGATGATGCGAGAATCGATATATTATGTAGTGTAAGTAATGTTACTATGTGTAGTCGTGCTCTGAAACTGAAACATTATTCAAGTGTCTACTGTTTGCTGATAATTACTTTATTTTTATTATAACTCCGAGCTCAAATTAAATGTGACGTTTCAACTGACGGCCTCAGTGGCGTGACAGGCGCGTGACGCAAGAGGCGCAGGTTCGATTCCCGCTACGGGAGAAATGTTTGTATGTTCTGCAAATATTCTTTCGGGTGGTATGTTGTAGTAGGTATTACGTATTATAAGTATGTATGTATTTGCAAAAAAAAGTATATAAGTATTGTATCAGTCATCTGGTGCCCATAGTACAAACTTTGCTTAGTTTGGGGCTAGATGGCGCTGTGTGAAATGTCCATAAATTTATTTATAACCTAAAGCACAATTAATTTAATTTGTGGGCTATTTTAACAAAATTAGCAGGTATTTCACGAGTTCAGAACTCAATTGGCCTACTTTGGTGAATTGAATAGGCCTTCTATTTCGGTCGGGTTTCGACGGATATAAGACATCATGTCTAATTCAGATGAGGACTCTCCCAAAGAGCCCGTCTCTACCTTATTCGCGTCTACGCCTTTTCATTCATTTCAGGAGATTGCGGTTGGTGAGATGATAGAATACTTTGTTATTTTGCGGGACTAAATTCACTTACAAGTCAGTAATGTAACTGGGAATGAAATCGTGACCATATTTTTTGTGGGTATCTTGTAAATCTGACATACATTTTGTTAGAGCGAGCTCTATACTCGCTAACGATTGTTGCAGACAATGTCTGAAATCGTGAGGGGGGTGAGGTAAGACGGCTCGGCGGAGGGGAGGAAGGGAGTATCCATTCTGAGTAGTACTATATAGTAGTATCTGTTCTGTAGCGCTGTACAAGTTTTATCCCACTAATACATACATACATTATCACTCCCGTATCCCTAATGGGGTGGGCAGAGCCACAAGTAAACAAGAAAACTTGCAGCCATACTGATTTAGTCCTAAGATGGATATGGTGATCCATGGTGACCGGTGATCAGCCCATCGCCCGTATAAGTGGTCCAGGAGAGGATACTATCCCTTAGTCGACAAATTACGACATGCTCGGGGAGAGAAGCAGCTGAACCTATTCTATGCTTTTTCTTTACTAATTTCAGTTCAAAACTAATGTTATTGAGAGAGCAATCGTGTTTCGCGTGACTGCGCTAGGCACATGCCTCCAACCTATTTATACTCTCTCCGCTACATTTGATACGTTTTTATGTCGACTATTACAATTATTTACGTCGTAATCCGAATAGTTGCGGCGTCAATGACCGGGAGGAGCGACCACGCTATGCTAAACATCCGAGATAAATACAAATCCAAGCAGAGAAGTGAAAAATGTATGGATTACATTGGATTGTGACATCATGATTAATACATACCTGAGAGTTGACCTTTTTGGCCACAATAAAACGCCGATTGGTCCGCGGGAAGGGTGAAAATCAGACTGTATTAGTTCTAGTTTTAAATAAGTTTATAATAGGTACTTTTGTCGTTTGTGTCTGTCTTCTCTTGCTTTTTTCTGTACCTCATTTTTTGTCCCTTTTCCCTTTGTAATATAATAATAATAATCATTTATTTAATAACGTTTAAGGATAAATTACAACAACAGTGTCTTAAATGTACATAGATAAGAGATACACGAGAGCCTGAACTAGTTTATCCTGTGTTTCAGGCGGTCATAGCACAAAGTATCCTAAATAACAAATAATCATATTAAAAAACAATAAATAATTAATATACAAGGAAAATATGTCTTTGTGTGTGCTAAATAAATGTTATTTCTTTCTTTCTTTGTACTTTTATATCGTTACAAGTCTGTAGAAGAAGCGTCAGGAGGCAACTTTTACCTTCAGTAACGGGACGCTGTAGTGCCCGGGACGAATTAAGATGGAGTAGGCTTGCCCAGCACCTATTCCATCCTCTCAGCTTAGTCGGCCTTGTCCACAGGAAAGACATGGTCAATACGTGCGGAGCTGACTAAGCCGCGGGTTTCGTTCCGGGAAATTTTAATCAACTAACTAATACATAAATCCACAAGTTTGTGAGGGTGTTCGGATATTTGTGCTTCATTCACGGCGACGCGGCCGAACAGATTTGAATGAAACTTGGACTACACATAGTTCGTGACCTGGAAATAACACATTGGCTACTTTCTACCCGGGTGCACAAAGCGAACACAGCCTCTGAATGAAGTAGCAACCAATTCATAAAGCACATAATCTATGTGTAGTAAGAAGCCGAGCAGTGCCAAGATCCAAAGCCTCTGGCTGTACTGAAGGCAACTTGAAATATACTATCACATAGCTTCATAAATTCATTCCAAGCACTCTTAAGCTTATTTTATTCCCCAAGCTACAATTACCTAGAAACGCTACAGTCTAGTAGGTATTCATTGCGAAGGGGTCATTGCATTCACAAAACATTTTAGCTACCGATACTGTGGTCATAGGCTGATGATGATGATCACCTGTCACTATTGTCCACCATATCCATCTTGGGACTAAATCAGATGTGGCTGCAAATCTACTTATGTTTACTTGTAGCTCTGCCCACCCCATTAGGGATACGGGCGTATTTATGTAAACTTCTTGAGATCGGCATGTCGTAGAACCTAAAAAGTTCGCAAACATATGTCAACTGCACGAAACCACTTTGAGTTGCATTTTAATTCGTTCACCACACTGGTTCAAAATAGTTTTACCCAACAGTTTGTACTAAACTCTACCGACAGATTAAACAGTCTCTATCAAAACATTATGACATTTCAGTTAGACAGTTACAGCATCAGCTTTCGGTAATGTCACATTTTGATAAGGTAAGCGTTTTGATCCCTCTGTTAGCAACAAGAGGTGCTCACCAGGTCTTACCGCGATGGTACTTGTCCCGTCGCGACTAGGGCTACCATCCGACCGGATAAACCCGGTTGAAGTTTAGGATCCGTCCGGATTTGGGACAGTATTTTTTGTCATGCCAGACTATAAATCACTGACAGGCGCCGCGCATCCTACACAACTTCAAACATAATAAAATTATGTTATGAATTTCAACGAACTTTTGATAATCCGTTGCTAGTTAAGTAAAGAGTAAGTTCATATGAGCTAGTGGTCAACTGTTTTTGGACCGCCTAAATGCCTCCTTCATGGCTTAATTTCATGGCCACTAGCGGTCACCCATCAAAATTGTGACCACGCACAACGTTGCTCGACTTTAACGATCAATCAAGAACGTTTAAGCAAGCTACGCCACGAGCGCTTCATTGCAACATGAACACAATTTAATATGTAAAAAAAAATTCCGACGGTTATTTTCAACCAATGACCGGTCTTTTTTACAGAACTCGGGATGTTTTTTAATACTTGTAACCAGCTTTTCGATTTGTAGCTGGTAACCCTAGCCGCAACTGGGTCATTCTAAGTGTGAAGATGCGGGCCCTAATCCAACACGGACCTTGGAGATTAGATGTATTTGAATTCGTGGTTTCCTTTGTAAGCGCACCAAATTATAGCCCATTAATTCCAAGTCGTGTAACGTATTTTAATGTTGCGACTAAAATAATGAGCGGTGATCTTTATCCTAGGTTTTAGAGGATCTTACTTACAAGCCAGTAATAAATCGCTAAGCGCGTGCTGGGCAGCGGTGGTTTCCGAAATCATCACGGCATTTATTGTAACTATCACAAACCCTATTCGTAAACTAGTAAAATATACTTAGCTGTGATAATAATTATACATTTTATCTGGTAAATAATTTGGAAATATTTGCAGAACATACAAACATTTCTCCCGTAGCGGGATCTCAGTCGGTACTCGCCCGCCATGCAACAGAGGTCGTCCTAGATTACAAACATCTCTTTATAAAACTTGTACCGAGCAATCTCTCATCTCAAAGCTTACTCTAACATAATATAAAATCCAAACAAAATGTTTGAGATGATAAACGATCTTAAGCCGCGACTCCACTGCGGCGGAGGACGTGTATCTATTTCTCTGTTTGCGTGCGTCCCCGACGCCACTGCGGCCTGCGGCGCACGGACATTGCCCATGCCCATGGCCGAAACATTCGCTGCCCATCCCGTCCCTCCCACCTCTCACACGCCTTGAGCTGCGTGGGCGGCGTATCCGAGTTAGCCACGTTATTCTGGTGATATGATCGTGCCCGTGTGTCGCAGTGGTGGATCTTCCACCTTTTATATGTCACCGTAAAATAAGTAAAAAAAAAGCTTAGACGTTCTTGATTGATCGTTGAAGTTAAAGTTGGGATGGGTGACCGCAAGCGGCATACGAGCTGAGCGCTTCCGTGCTTCGGAGGGTACGTTAAATTGTCGGTCCCGGCTTTTAAGTCGTTAAGCCATGACGGAGGCCTTTGGGCGGCCTAAAAACTCCGTCACAAGAGTTGGCCACAAGCTCATACGAACTTACCGTAAATTTTAAATACCGTTAGATTATAATCTATGTATCTCGCGAGATTGTAAACTGTAGAAAGATTGTGAACCGTAACATTTTTTGGCGCTTCGGCCCTCGCGCTTTAGTGGTCACTACTATAACCTACTAACCTATAACCAACTGAATTCGATCTGGGTGGATATGGATAAGTAATAATACGTTGAATTGTAAGCAGTATGTTCCAGTTCACAATCTTTCGACAGTTTACAATCTCGCGAGATAGATAGATTATAATCTAACAGTATTTACAATTTTACGGTGACATAGCTAAGTACACGTGCGCGGCGTGCTCGTGCGCCGCAGTAGTGTCGTAGCTTTATACAAATGCATTCAACAACAGTCAAGGCTCTTTGCCCCAACAGAGGCGGTGATGTCATCGGCGAAAATAAAAGTGAACGCTAAGTCTTATGTTCGTATATATATACATCTATGTACATCTATCTTCCTAAGCACTTCTACTTCTAGTTCTCCCGAACCAGTGTGGTGCAAGGATTAAAGTACGTTTCGAAAAGGCTCCTCGTTCACTGCTAGACCGCTTTAAAAACCCGTAAATTCTACACGGAACCGCAACCCGGCTTTGTTGTGGCTGGGTGCTAAAATATATCCCTAAAGAATTCCTAGTATCTTACTAATATTTTTAATGCGGAAGTTTGTGAGGATGTGACGACGTTTGTGCCTCAATCACGCCGTAAAGGCTGAACGGATTTAAATGAAACTTGGAACTTACGTAGTATGTGTGCTGGAATAACATATAGGCTACTTTTTATCCTGGTATCCTTTGTATCCTGGCGAGCGAAGCCGCGGTTGGAAGCTAGTACAAAATAAAATGTATAAACTACTCGTAGCAGTAGTTCATTATTAATAGTCTGACTAGAGTAGGCTCAAATTGTATTTTAACTGCTATAGCATAATTTGTTTACGATGTCTGAACTGTTATGACACTAGTGATCATATCAAGAGCTTGCTGCTTGCTTACCTGTTACCAAGAGTAGATGAGTGATATCAACAGACTATGAAATGTGTTTTTATGAGAAAATAAACAATGTCTTGTGCATATTTAAATAATCCTACTAATATTATAAACGCGAAAGTTTGTAGGTATGGATGTATGGATGTTTGTTACTCTTTCACGCCTAAACGGCTGAACGGATTTGAATTAAACTTGGAAAATACACAGTACATGTGCTGGATTAACATACAAGCCATTTTTTATCAGGGAACCACGCGAGCGAAGCCGCGGGCGGCAGCTAGTAATATTATAAACCCGTATGTTTGTATGTATGGATGTTTCTTACTCTTTTATGCAAAAACTACTGAACGGATTTGAATGAAACTTGGAATATAAATAGTAAATGTGTGCTGGATTAACATGTAGGCTATTTTTCATCCGGGTACTACGCGAGCGAAGCCGCGGGAGGCAGCTAGTATTTAAATAATTTGATATAGTAGTCGGCCATCAGTGGATGGGACTCACGAGGGATTGGAAAGAATGGCGTTATCAAATAGAGGTTTATAAACAATCGGCCTAGTTGCAAGCTACCCTTGAATTTCGTTGGAAATAGATACTCATCGTTTGTATTATTGAATGGGTGGTCATAAAAGCCAATCAGAAGAGGGTCAAATGTTAAATCTGCAAGTAAAAACAAGATTTTCATATGAATTAAAGAAAAATAGGAATTATATTTGTTTAAAAACTATGTTATTTCCAGTTAATTACTTAATAATTTAATATGACTGTTCAAATTATCTAAATTGAATCTGTAACTGGTTCTGAAGGCCAATCGATGTTAATATTTTTACCTATTAATTTGTTCAAATGTAACTAAATAATTTGGAATAAGTATTTGGTCGTTTGTTGCAACGTTCGCTCCAATAGAAGCAAATGAAAGGAGACGAGCTTCATATAAAAAAAGAAATGTATACCTGTCACTCTACCTATACCTATATAAGAGCTTAATTAATTAACCTGACTGACTGATTCATCATCTCCTAGCCGAAACCTGAAATTTGGAAAGTAGCTTCCTTTTGTGGCAGACCCACCCACTAAGGGATTTTTCGAAATTTAAACCCTAAAAGGGTACATTTGTATGGATTTTTTAAGGCGTGGTGAGATTTGCTTGAAACTCGGTTCGGATACTGTAAAGGCAAAATAAATAGACATGTGTTTCAGGATTTTTCAAAACAACCCTTAAAAAGGGGTAAACTGGAGTGTCTTAGTTTGTATTGAAACTTTAAAGGGCGGTTTGCTAGAAACTTGGTTTGGATACTAGAAATGCAAAATAAATGGACTTATAAAAGTAATCTAACGCGTACGAAGTCGCTCGCAACAGCTAGTTGTTTTTATAGGTATAATCTCATTGTACACGAAATCTCCAAAAAGTCCAGCATCAAAATACTATAAGTACTACTATTATAAATTCCAGTTTGAGAGGATGTCTGTTTGTTTACGCCTCAATCTCGCCGTAATGCCTGAACAGTTCAGTTAAACATGCTTGGAATACACACAGTTCTTGACTTGCAATTATATACTATGTACTGCTACTAGCTACTTTTTATCTGAGCACAAGGCGAGCGAAGTCTCTGGCGGAAGTTCTTATAGTTCTTTATAGATTTTCCTGTTCTTTTGATCGAATGACACGGGGCGCCGCGCGCTGGTCCGCTCATTCAAACCAGTTCTGCAAAATTGCATTGCAATTATTGCTACGACTGCTTTGAGCTTGTCACGAAGTCTATTCTAGTTTTCCTAGTAGGCACCTACTTAGAACCTCTAAGACAATCACTACTGGGGTAAAGATCTTTTTTTAATAATACAGACTAACCCCCGAATACTCAAACGAGACTCAGATGTGAGCATGTCTCAACTCACGGTTTTTTTGTCAGATTTTCATCAGAAACTGTCAAAAAACACTGAGTTGAGACGTGCTCAACTCTGAGTCGCGTTTGAGTATTCGGAGTTAAGAACATTTGGAATTATTTTTTCACGAATAAGTATGTACATAAGCGTGTTGGGGCTATCCAAGTCATGCTTTGCCTAAGCTCAGCCGTGGGCAAAAACAAGCTGTGGATGATGATGAACTATGTACTTCGAATATTCAATTCAATATATTTATTTCAGACTAAAATAAGACCTAAGCTAAGACAGTTCTCCTGTATCGCCTATAATTTCTGATTTCACCATACTTTCATACCACTGGCTGCTTATATTTTCACATAAAATGCCAAGAAAATTATCTTCAGTCATTTACATCTTCATCAATTCAACAATTGGTCATGACTTTCAGTGTGGTTTGTTATAATATCCAAGCCGGCTCAGCTCATCACTAGGTTTTCTATTTCTAATGGAAAGTTGAAAGTAGAAAACATTGTTTAGATTATAATTAATGAAAATTGTTAGAGACACATGTACTTGAAGATCTAAGCTAATGCAAATTTTCAAATGAAAAATATTTCAGTGCTGACACGAGTAAAGAAAGTTCTTAAAAATAAGAATGATTTATTTCCCTAAGTCATCCTATATGTATAGGGCTAGGATCAAGGATATTATCTATACTAATATTATAAAGCTGCAGAGTTTGTTTGTTTGTTTGTTTGAACGCGCTAATCTCTGGAACTACTGGTCCGATTTGAATGATTCTTTCAGTGTTGGGTAGTCCATTTATCGAGGAAGGCTATAGGCTATGTTTTATTTTTTTCAAAATTAGGGATCCGTAATAAAATTGCTATTTTGTAACACAAGGTTTAAAATCGAAAACCTATTTTTGCGTGCGCTGCAAAAACTATTGACAATAGAACAAAATGATGTACTACGGGTTTGTAGATCCCATTAAGACCTACAAAAAAGTCCGCGAGAACATATATCTAGCTATCATGGTTTAATCACAATAACCGATTTTGTGTTCAAAATAATTATTAAATCGTCTGAAGAAAAAAAAACTACGTTAAATATGTATCGTAATATTAATCTTTATCGAAATTAAGCATTATGTTATCAAGAGTATTTATGTAGAAGTAAAATACTTTTTGTTTCATCTCAATCGGATATTTCGTTTAAAAGATTACACGTGTGTAAGATGTTAAGAGTTGGTACCTAATAATGAGTTATGGGCCATAGTCCATTTATTGAGGGAGGCTATAATATAGGCAATATTTTATCTCGGCATTTCCACGGAAACGAGAAAAACGCGGGTGAAACCGCGGAGCACAGCTAGTATTAAATATTTTTGGCTAGGATTTATCTCACTGGCACAGTACAGACTTACACACCTCGCTTTAATATTATATTATACTAGCTGCCGCCCGCGGCTTCGCTCGCGTTGTACCTGGATAAAAAGTAGCCTATATATTATTCCAGCACTCGTTTTATGTATATTCCAAGTTTCAATCAAATTCGTTCAGCCGTTTGGGCGTGATTGAGGCACAAACATACATCGTCACATCCTCACATACCGAAATTTAAGACAGCAGAAGGTATTTATAATATTAGTAGGATTTGTGCCGGCATAATCGAATCGTTCAGATGATACTTTGTTCTCTATGGCTCTCGGGTTTTTAGACAAAACGCCATCTAGAGTGCAGCATTTAGAGCAGCATTTAGTCGTGGGTTCAAATCCGGTCGTGAACCAATGGATTTTTCTGTTTGAGAAATCTATGTCCGCTACAATACCTCTCAAACGGTGAAGGAAAACATCCTTAGGTAGAACCTAATTAGTTAAATCCTTAAATCCTTTCACCACACTGGTTCGAAGGAACTAGTGACACGATTAATAGTAGTAAGGTGCAGCTGGGAACTATTTTTTTTTAAATATTCTTCATTGAGTCTCGTCATAGCATTGTTCGTGATCTCATAACAATCGCTATTGACAAACAATCTGATACAGTAGGCGAACCTTGACCAACTTAGTCGCACATAACTAAAATAAATAGTAATAACGAAAAAGATATATTTTTACACCTGACGAAAGAGAGGGAGACTATTTCCGACGTAAAAGTGCCAGGAAATTCTTTACGTTTGAGCTCTCGTCAAAAGAATTTCAATATTAATCTTGGATGACCTTGACCTAAAATTAGGATAAATCTATGGACACTGTTATCCATTATCCTCACTAATTATGGATTCTAAAGTAACTCGTGTCTGTCCGCATACTTTTCACGCTTAAAAAACTGAACAGAATGTGATAAAATTTTGCAACGAAGTACTTACATCATAGAGCCTTTCCATTTTTCTTTGACACTAAAGGTGGCCCTTATGTAGGCTGGCTTTTGTCTAAAAAAATCAATGCGGAGAACGTTGCTGGCGACAGCAAGTGGAACATAGTTTTGTTTAGCATGAGTACAAAATAGAGAGACGTTATTTTCCATCCGAATCGATGGGAGATGTCCAGTTCAGAGAATATTTCAAACATCGCCAACCATTTTAGAACGGCCTTGACCTAAAATTATACTACTTGTCATATGAACAGCCTGTTACAGAAGAGCTATTTTTGTTCCATTGTTTGGTCTACATTTGGTCTTGAGATTCAGCGCAGAGCAAAATGACACATCTCTACAGCAGTAGATTGAATGATTTGAATGCGCGACAACGTTTTGTAAACTCGACTGTTTTGATGCAGATATTTCGAAAATAGATTTCGATGCCTACTACCATAGTGCTTCAAAGCCGATTCAAGGCTCTTAGAGTCTTTAATCGGGGAGTGAACCAAATATATTTTCTAATCGAACAATGTATGTGCGCTGTACTAGCACCCTCAAACAGAAATGGCAAACGTGACGAAACTGACATGTCATAAAACCTAAAAGTTCAAAGACATGGGTCAAGTGCACGAAAGGAATGCTCTTTGAAGCGCACTTTACACTTTTAGCTTAGCTTATTCAGAAGAACTAGTGATACAAATAGTAGAAGATACTCATTAAAATCTCTACGTCATCCGTGAGCATGATTTTTAAGGAATGATTACAACAACTTTCAATTTGTTGCTAAACAATTGATTTACTAAGATTTTACTGCCGACTTCAAGTCATCATAAATCTAAAAGCGTTTCGTTGTAATAACGTTTGTTTTCAAACATCGCTGTAAAAACAATACAAAAACGCGGTAAACCGTACAATTATAAAGAGCAATTTAATTTTATGTAATTGCGAGTCGACTCATCGACGTCGCCATTACATCTAATGAACCATTAACTGACGCTAAACGTGGAAACCTGTTCAAACATAAAGCCACTGTAGATGGACTAACATCGTCAATTTATTATGCTTCCAATACCAGGGGCACAGAAATCTCCATTATCACAGAATCCTTCTCTACCTGAGAAACGTAGTGATATGATTTTTTAGAGATTATATTTGAAACCACAACATAAAGAGTCCGCCTCAGACCGTCGTCGCCATCCTGACTCAAAAAGCAAAGCAAATAGTCAGGATCACGGTGGATGTCACTAATAAAGAGATGCCTAATTAATCTAGCAATTAGTAAAGTCAGGCTGTGGAGGATGATGATGATGAAGTCCGTTAAAGCCCAACAGGAGACGTGCCGGTCCGGTTATGAAACGGTGTAGTGCTCGGAGACCCCAATACTTGGCAGTCAGTGTCACTCACGCACGGTTGAGCAAGCCTGATTACACCTGTCCTAACAGCGGAATAGATCCCATTATAATTCTCTAGGCACGGCTGCACGGTGTGTTATATCAATTACACAGCTATTGTTCCAAGATTTGATTAAAGAGAGACAATAATTGTAATTGGAGATTACTAACGAACAGACAGACAGGTCTGAAAACTTCTTTGGCATCGATTTATCTATTTTATTTTAAACATTAGTCGTCGAATTTGGTTGTAAATAGGAGTCAAAATAATCGGAGAAATTAATTGGAAACCACCAGATTCGTAGACGTTAAATGTAAGGAATGTTGACAAAGTAAACTGTATTGTATTCATTTTATGAACTAAAGGAGCTTTTTGAGTTCAAGAGTCGTTGTGGTCAAAATGTGAACAAAAAACTTTCCTGACTCAAATAATAGAGGGTTTCCCAAAACGCACCGATTCTAAATCTACGGGCAGAAGCTAGACTAATTCATGAACATTGAAAAATGTGTTTTACGCCTGCTGCCTGTGGTTTCCTAGCAAAGTTTTATAACTAAACATTCCATAATATCGATTTTGGCTATACCAGTGCCACAACGAAAGAATGTAGATCGTAAAATAGATACACCACAAGTTTGCAAATACAAAATGATGTTACATAATAATCGTAAATGTATCTAACCTAATGATGGAAAAGAAGCTTGCCTTTGTTTGTGCCCTCCATCCAACACTGTGTCTTATCTTAGACGTAAATGTTTTTTTTTTCTTAGTCATATAAAATTCTTAGGAGGAAACTGCGTTACATACTCGTGGTTTCATACAAAAGTGCTCTGCGCAGGGACCCGCGCGGACCCGTCAGCGGTAAATAGGGCATGTACACAATGGTCGATGCACGCCATGCGCCATGATAGGCCACGATTGCCTGCGACTTCGGCGACGGTGTTCCGCACTGCCTAAACCATAAGTCCTAGGACTTGGAAATAATTCCCGAAATTCAGCTCATAAAGTTCGTAGCAGGAAAATTAAGTTTACATGAAAAAATAAAACAAATTTCGGGGCGTTCCTTCAGTCTCCTTATAAGGGTCTTTTCACAGTAACATACGCGGTTATCGACTTGCCGTCGCTTTGATGTCTAAATATTATGTTTCAGACGTATCGGAGGAAAATAAGACAAATAACACGAGGATAATAAGCTCGGATAGAAAAACAAGTTAGGTACTCGTTCTCAAATGAATATGTGACTCGCAGGGAAAATCTATTAGAATTTTTTTTATCTTATGAACCAGATTCCACCAGAATCTACCAGATATGGAATTACAAAGGTTTTACTTGCGTGTTTTTATTACCCAATCTTTGTTTGTTCTCATGTTTTGTCAGAAATCGTGCGGTAACATTGCAACTAATTCGTCATCGTCATTGCATGATCTTGACACTTGACATTTGTTGAAGATGACACGCCAAGGTTTGACGTTTTTACAGCTTTTACGACGCTGTTTTGTCATCCTTTATTTATTCCACAGTTTTGTATTCACAAACATTTGTTTGTAGCTCAACTGCGCTTAATCAACTAGTACTACCCTTGTTTTTCCACCCCTTTTGTTTCTGATTCTATCTAATCTGCTGTCCCCTACATATCGGTGAAGTTTTGTACTTTATCACAATTTGTATCCGAGGACTCCGTTGACATTGTGGGGAGTGGGCGCCGTGGGGTTCTACTGATAATGGTTTTCCTGTTACTTAAAGTATCGCTCGGTACGCAACTTTATGAGAACTTATGGACAGTCTCTTGTCTCGGTAATCCGTTTATGCGTTCATAAATAGCTCTCGACTTGTGCTACGTCATTGGTCTTTTCTGAGTGATGGATGGATGAGGTTGTGAAAACAGTAACGGAGTGCGGATTAGAGAGACCAAGAATTGAAAAATGAAAAAAGCTTTATTGCGAACAGCAACCTAACATAACAATTGCTGGCAAAGGGTGGCCTTATCGATTTCTTTGAGGCAATGCGAATTCTTCTAATCCTGCAGCTGCATTTTCAAAACTGCATCCACAAACTTGAGCTATACTCTTGGCTCTCAAAGCCTGTTCTTCAAAGTCACTACAAAAATAACCTGTCGTACTTAGGTACTGTGCACGTGCATTTATTTGGATAGAAGCTCGGTTGTCGTCGCCAATGAGATGTACCTACATTCTGCTGGGGATTCAGTCGGACACGGCATAGTGACGTCACACGCACGCCACGTGACGCAACTTCAATAGCAATATATAAAACTCTTACTTTACTGTCTAACTATCAACACAGCCAAAACCAAGAGCAGAAAACTTGGAGGGCATCCTTGGTATGGGGTGCACTAAGAAAGAAATTCCCAAAATTCAACTCGAAGAAGACGCAGCGGATAGATGAAGTTACTATAAAAAACTCAACGCGGTCAAAGTCGCGGGGCGTTTTTAGTACTTTATAAATGTTTTCGTTGTGATTAATAAAATTAATACGTTAGCCTACATAGTGAGTAGAATTAGGTCAGCCAATATTAATCTCGGATTTGTGGATTTGTGTTCGAATTTCATTAGAACCAACGATGAGGATCGAAGGCATTAGGCAGGTGCCTGTACGTCATTACAAAAGACGATGTATTTGAGATGACTGGTGAGCAAATAGTCTGTAAAATCAGTCAATAAGAATTAAACGACGAATTGTGTTTTTAGGAATGATTACAAAATACCAAATGTCGTATTGCAAATAAAATTTAAAGGTCAACCATTGCGAGCAATTTAATTGCCTAGAAGGAATTTCAAATTCGAGATAATATGTCTTCTGAAGTCTCGTGAAGATAGTAACAGTTGTGTTATGAGTTTTCCCAGAATACTCGCTAGCGTAGCGACTCTAGTAAAAAATATGTACTTTACCTTACTATTAAAACATATGCAGAGCCAAAGAGCAGTTAATATTACTAAATACAGATTGAACACTGACGAATCATTTTTGACAACCTCGGTGTCGTGGCGGACGAGTGCTCGGCCGAGACGCAAGAGGCGCGGGTTCGATTGCCGCTACGGGAGAAATGTTTGTATGTTCTGCAAATATTTTTTCCGGGTCTGGGTGTTGTAGTAATATGTGTTATAAGTATGTATTTACAAAAAAGTCTAAGTATTTTATCAGCCATCTCGTGTCCATAGTACAAGCTTTGCTTAGTTTGGGGCTAGATGGCGCTGTGTGAAATGTCCACAAATATTTATTCATAATCTCGCTGATACGTATTATCTCATCGATGCCCACGATTTCATAGGAAATTCCTAGGATAACTTTTATCATACATATTTTCTACTAGTCGCTAACGAATATAGTCTTAGAAAATTCATTTGACCAAACAATATTCCAATCTGTTTTGCATTTAGGGGGGCCAACCGGGGGGTCTTAAACTTGAAGCTACTCGAAATAGACGCTGAGCTACTGAACAGAGGGCATAATGTAGTGCATGTACAGACTACTACCAAGTTATGGGGGATCCTTTGTGCACATGTTGTTTTGCTAAAGCTGATTATACTGGTACACGTCTAATGGAGCCGTCTTAATAACGAATCTATCTATACTATGACGGTATAAATTATATATCTATCTGTTCCGTGTCTTTGTTCTAACAGAGTCTATACATAGAGACAAGCAATGAAATGTTTCGCTAATTTAGCCTTTGTTGCGAACAGAATAACTTTCGTGTTTTGAGGAACTTGACTTGACTTCTCTAGGCTTTATTTTAAGCTATTTTCGCGGTTCGTTATCACGTTAGATTTCGATAGCCTATGTCAATCCCATACATTTTGGCCTTTTTAGGGTTCCTTTTAGACTCTGCTTGTGCGTAAAAAGATCCTTTATTCCTTTCACCACGCTGGACCTTTTATCCCATTATAGTCACCAGGTCCTTCTATTAAGTAGATCGTATGGTCGTAGTATCGTAGTATCGTCTTCGAACTGAACTAGGTTCTATCTTAGAATGGTATAAGATCTGTATCTCTCCATATGTGAGACATTTCATATAGTGATCCCATAAATTAACGCGTACCGTCGACTAGGTACTCGGTGGCGTAATTAGAAGCGCAGAGCCACAGTAAGGTCCGGGTTGTGGGCTCAAGTCCCGACAAACGTGTCAAACTTAACGCCGATGAGCAAGAAATCAAAATTGGCGTGTGTTCTTTTGTCACTTTGTTAGTCTTACAAATTCTTATCCTGGTGATAAATGACATCACCAAATATGTTAAGTTCAAATTTAGCCAAACCACAAATTATGAGTTTCTATAGAAATACCAAAGGTACGCGGAAAATTCTCGCCTGTTTGAAACCGGTTAGACGTAATGACATCACAAAGTCCCATTCGCGTAATAAAAGAGATCACACAAGTTTATAACCAGCAGAATATCAGCTCCATACGTGTAGAGATACAGGCTTTTAGCTTAGCCTTAGTTCGAAGTTTCGTGCAATTTAAACACGAATCCATTGGTCCGACCTGATTCAGATTCTACATCACCTACTTAATCTTAGAATCGGAAGGTGGAGCCTTTATCACTAGAAAACCAGTGCCTTTTTTTGCACGATTAAATATTGAGGCCCATAAAGCCGTCATCATCATGTTTATTCAACACATGTGAAGGGTAAGGGGGAAAAAGGATCATAGTCATAATGACATTGTTTACGAGAAAATGCAAAAAAACTGTCTTATTTTGAATAAGTAATCATTTATTTGAAACAAATGTATTGTCATAAATTGTGGTCTTATAGTCTTTCATTATACTTATACGTCAAAAACGATCATAGTCCATTGACAATGCTCTTTATTTTAATTATTGATTTGACTATGACCTTTTATTTAAAAAACGGGGGTTTTTTCTACTTCATTTTCCGTAGACAGTGACCATTTTATCAAATTTCTGTCTTCACCACATCATAGTACACATTAATGGGAACCAGATGGCGTTATTACCTCAATTTTGCTAAAAAATGACTATGACCTTTCTTCCCCCTTACCCTTCATGTGTTTAAACACTTTTTTTTTCTATAAAATGTATACTCTGTTTGTGATACCCTCGTGCGGTTACTTGGAACATAATGAGATACGAATCGTTATTCATGAACTTGATACGATGACAAAATCGATGTCGACGCGAATTAATTCAGTAATTGTCTGACAAAAACCTTGTTAATAAATGATACATGCATTGGAAACAGGAATTCATGCATTAAACATGTACTTGGTGATAGTCAAGTTTATGTGATTCTATTGAATGAAGTATATTTCATTTTCATTTCATATCAAGTCCCACAAAGGTAGTTAAAAGTCTTAAGCCGTCAATTTTGTCGCGTTATCGTTAGCCACGTTATCGTTTGCAACAGAAGCAATTCTATCTCCGCTTATTTGATAATGGACTAATAATCAAACGTAGATATGCGTAACTTTGATACAAGTACAAGATACCTGAATAACAAAGAAAAGCATCAAACTAGGTTATAGTTAATAGGGTTATGATTTCGCAACACGTTGTATAAACCATTCCAGTTTCCATATTAATGCGTTTCGTAATGCTAAGCAAAGAACACACTCGCGCGGAGCACTGCTATAACTCAATAACATCAGGCCACAACACGCGTAATTGGATAATAGTAATCTTTCTTCAGCGGCCTTGCCGAGAAACCGAGCCGTTTGCAGAGACAAGCCAATTGTCCAGCTCCTCCTGTAAAACAACACCATTCAAATTGGCCGGATAACGCCAACGTCGGGCTAATTCAGGCGGCTGATTGGTCGAACGCGAGCCAGCTTCAGCCACTACGCCCAGCTGTCGGTCGCCTATTTCTAAGTACAGTTTTTTGGCCCACTGTTCTCAATTACTAGCATTGGACTAATACCAAATGATAATGACCCGTATTCGTTGGAGATTGGTCGTTGGTGTCATTGGATATAGGTGTTATATTCGCGTGCACCGCGTTCACTGCGCCAAGGTCAAGGGAGTTACTCAATAAGACCGGTTGTATGTGTGACAGACTACTGCTGGTTGCATAATCCTCTCCGGTTCTGTTCGCTTGAAGATGGCAAACTGGTTGTCCAGTTCACTTATCTTGTTCTAAGAATCGACCAAATATTGCGAAGTGCTTACCAAAAACATAACTAAATTAGAATTTGGAAATGTAATATTTTTCCTCAATAAGGTACTGTTTAAATCATTGATGTAACGATCACGAAAGTCGAAGGATAAATAAAGTTAATATGAATTATTCAAGATTTAACGACATGTTGTGGATTCAGAGTCGTTTTCGGAATCTAGTAGAATCCATATCGAACACGAAGTGAACTCAAGTTCGTCTGTTATCGCAGGAAATTGCGAGCGCTGAAAAGTTTAGTTGTTTACAGTAAGTGTAACGAAGTACTCGCTGACCCGATTTGCTGCTCTCAGAAACGTATTTAGGGATGAATTCAGGTTGAGCGATAAACTTATGAAAAGTTGAGCAACTCGAATAGCCGATACTGTTAACGAAAACAGTCAACTCGCTCGGAGCCGTGAAATATTTATGAGGGAATCTTGTAGAATAAATTGCTTCCCACAAAAACGAAATAGGTATTCCTGTTTAGCATAACGAAACGTTACTCGCGGATTTAATCAACAGTTCCCAGGGAATCGCCAGCTCGCCAAACATGTCTATTTCGGGCAAGGGCTTACCGAACTGCCGCTCACGCAATAATTCTAGCATATTTATTAAAACCACTCCCCGAGAAACGAAACTAGGGGATAAAACTCGATTAGTTAAT
The DNA here is from genome assembly GCA_949320045.1 of Scotopteryx bipunctaria. Classification (NCBI taxonomy): domain Eukaryota; kingdom Metazoa; phylum Arthropoda; class Insecta; order Lepidoptera; family Geometridae; genus Scotopteryx; species Scotopteryx bipunctaria. The sequence continues at coordinate 525,908 of OX439457.1, forward strand.
GAAGTGGATCGGTGTTTGTGTCGGCACTTTCGGCACAGAAGGAGCAGCGAGCCAGCGAGGCAGATGTGGGCCGGGGCCCGCGCCCGGCAGGCCCGGTGCTATCGATCGCCGAAACGGGCGCGGTCTGCAGGCGCCAATACGCTCCCGGAATGAATAGGACACTGTCACGCAGAACACAAACACGACATACTCTGATTTTGTAGCAATTTTCTTTCTCAAACTATCCAAATTGATGAGTCCGCAATTTCCGCATTGTGACGCGGCGCAGGTCGATCGGCGATTGATGACATCGTGGTGTCTGGCTCTGCGAATGCCTTTGAACTGCTCCTGTGATAAATTACTTTGCGGTGAACGTTTTCTAATCTAGGACAGTTTCTAAAGTAAATTGTGGACATTTCATTCCACACCATCTTTTTCACTGGGAAAATGGATCAGCAAATTTGCTTTTACGCAATATATTTTATTAGGATAGTGAACGCTATCCTATTCTAATACTAACGTTCATTAAGGAGTCGTATATTTTATATCTATCCCTAAGAGCCTCGACTAAATAGCCGGATATGAATTAGGTAATTTATTGATTTCTTTCTATGCGATATCGTTTCGGTTGTCTCTTGCATGAATAAAGGAAATATATTTATCTCGGGAAGCTTAAGTATCATTTTTGTGGGTCTAGCTGAGTAAGGGTAGGATGATCGGTCTTTTCAGTGTGACGTAGGCTTTGAGATAAGTTCATTGAACCAAGCGCAGCTTTCACCACGTGCTAGGGCGTAAGGCTCTTGGATGAAATACCAACGCGTTTAGACAAACCCTTTCAAAGTTGCGTGTATGCTTTGTTCCATTGTGACAAAGGATTGTGGTTCAAACAAACACATTTGTCGAGGTAGGCACACACTACATAATATAGAGAACACAAGGTATCTTAGTCCGTATAATGTAAAGGATTTCGGTGTACTCGGTGAAACTTTTTGAACATTATCATGTTTCTTTTAACGACGTCGAATAAGTTGAAATTGGGTCGCTCTAGTTGGTACTTTGGGAATACTTGGGTAAGGTAAGGACGTTGGAAGTACTGCATGGCTATTCAGTGCCTGTATGTACCTTTGCTGCTGGCCATTTGTACTGAATCTCAAAATACCATATTTTCGAAATGTTCGAATCACCATTCGACTGAATACTATGTCTAAAACAAAATATGCCAGATTGATGTACGTATTGGAAATAAGATATTTCCAAATTTAGTTCTAATGGTCCGTCAGCGTACCTTTTAAGGGTTGTTTGTTAGTGTGCAGCAAACGCATGAAACTAGCCAGTCTCCGAGATGAACCAACCGCGATGTAGGTCGTGTCCTAGATTCTCGGCCAGGCGATCCCGCGCTTTGCCAGCTCCGCACTTTATGCCCTAAAAGAATATTAATCGCATAACTTGAAAAATGAAACATTTTTCAAATTATGCGATTAGTTGTTCCACTTACATCTTTGCACATTTGTAAGAACTCTTAGATTACCCAGATTTTTTGTATAAACAGTCAATATAGAAGCTAATGGAACTTATAAGGGTCTCCGACTCCGTACTACTCGGTTCCACAGCCAGACCCTCACCGACCACAGCAAAGTCCTGCAAAAGTTTATTTAAACCAACCGCAAGTACGAACGTTCTCTATTTGCAACAAAGACTAAATTATCTTATTCGTTAACAACAATTGTAGAAATAAAGCGCTTTGAAGGGATGCTGTGGCCGTTTGCCTAACGGTCCATAAACTACAAACGACATGACCGACGCTGACGGACAAATTAAATAAATAAAACCCGACAGTCACATACATATGTAGTTCTGTCTGACCTCACACTAAAGAGAATAAATATTTGCGGAACATTTCATCTTACATCGAACTTCTTGCATCTCAGTCGCCACAGAGTTCCTCGAATCATAATACTAAAATAAAAATGTGGTATCATTGTCTGCAGGTACAACGGAACGGGCATGTCTGATCACAGGCTCTGTCGAAGGCATCATGGTGGTGCTGGACTTCATTATGGACAAGATCAAAGAAAAGCCGGAGCTGGTGAAACCATTCCCCGAGGGTGTCGACACCAAGATGCCCCAGGATAGGGACAAGCAGGTAGCAAAATTGTATTCTAATTCGTAGCAGAGTTCATAATATTCTCATGATGGAGAAAGGCATTCTCAAATCTCATGCAAAGTGAAGCAAAAATTTGACGGGCCTTTGCTTTTTGTGCCGGAACTGTGACCTGGTTGTGGAACAGTGGTGGGACGTTTGAGAATATTACAAAATATCTAGAAGACAGAACAGCTCGCTACTATAATGCTCAAACCTCTGCTATTGTTAAGTCATCATTTCTTAAAGAAAATAATAAGCATGGTTTCATGATGCATATGAACAGACGTCAATTTGAAAAAAAAAACCCTTGTGGTTTTGTTGAATAACAAATATCAAAGTATGTCAGAACCTTAGCAAATGGAGATCGTCGGTCTCTGTCAACCCCTAGGGGAAACAGGCGTGATGTATAGAAGAAAGGTGGGAGCTCCTTTACTATCGTTGTTTCTCGAACACGTCTTTCGTTATTTTTTGCTCAGTACATTGTGTAGCCATGAATTTCCGTTTATTGATTCATTTTCTTTTCTCCCTGACACGTAATATTGCGTTGCGACACTCGGGACTCTGCTCTTGGAAGCGCTGGCCGTTATTTACACACCGCCATAACCATCGTGATTTTAGGCACATTTTACCTATAGGAATAACTTTCGTACCTACTGGTTTATTAAGTCATTTATAAAGGCCTTTTACCATATACAATAATAATAAATATTTGTGGACATAATTTCACACAGCGCCATCTAGTCCCAAACTGAGCAAAGCTTGTACTATGGGAACCAGATGGCTGATACAATACTTATATACTTTTTTTTAAACACATACTTATTATAATACATATTACTACAACACCCAGACCCGGAAGAAATATTTGCAGATCATACAAAAATTTTTTCGGGAATCGAACCCGCGCCTCCTGTGTCTCAGCCGAGCACACGCTCGCCACGCCACCGAGGTCGTCAAAATATTATAGTAGGAAAGTAAGGTAATGTGATCTCAAGTGTGGAGCGGCAGTGGAAATCTATGTCTGATATTGATCACGATTAATTTGCTATTTTTGAGCTTAACAAATGTTTGTACAACCGTATTCCAACGGTGTTCGTTTTCTACTAAACGAAGGCTTTACAAGTCACGCACGGTAGGTAAGCCATGACACGTTCTAGCTCATGTATTTCATTTGAGCCACATATTCCTTCCTGTTCTGAAAGCAAAAGCTGATGAATAATACAACTTTACTGAAACTTACGAAATCTTACGCAATGTTAGACCTTACGCTAAAGAAGTTACTGATGTGTTTTGTTTCCGTTTTCATTCTAATTACCCTTATTATGAATCCCACCAAAACATTCCATGTAAAGCTGGTTGCCAAGACTCACAAGTTCATAATGCTTTCACTGTTAAAAAGTTATGAGATCCCTACTAGTCGGGCCAAGGCTTTAAAAATAACTCTACCTGTAAGCCCTGATTCTACAAACTCTAAGCTAGGTAATTGATAATTGGTCTGCCGCCGAGGACATCTTATCCTGAAAATTTCAGCATTCTAGCATCACCCGGACCGAAGCTATGACGGTTCGAGAAAAGGCAGGTAGTGCCGCGCTTCTTTGTCTTGGCGGGCCACTACCGTGCCCTCAGTCGCCACTTGGTCTGGTCTGGGGTTTAAACTTTACCGTATTCGCTTGTGCCCACTTCCTCGTACCATAACTATACCGTCGCCGTCCCAGCTCAACAATGCAAAGCAAATAGCCGAAAGTCAAATGTCAAAAATCCGCCAAATCAGCAAGCTGTTCCTATTAAGGTCCTGTTAGGGATCTGGGTAGTACGCGGATATCCATAGTTTCAATGTCTCACAGACTATAGTAGTCTCAGATTTGTCTAGTCTATTTATTTTGTGCCAGAAAATATTAATAAGTCCCGAAATTTTGATCTTACCCGGCGCGGATCGGCATGGTGACATTGTAGACTCATAAAAACAATCATATTCAACGCAGCGGAGCATACAAAATAACGCAATATAATCCAAAATATATCCGGCCCCGCGATACCCAGTTCACTGCAATATAATAACTGTAACAGTAACGTTCAGGTCCAGAATGGGATACCAAATAAAAATGTAACGAAATCTTTTCAGCCAGCGACGGTATATAACTAAACTGTTGATTTCCATGCAAATCGCGCGGCCCTACCCTTCGGGAGATGGTCGTCTGTTCCTTACGTCATGCAGTTCTCTTTTTTTATATTTATTTGAAGCTTTATGTCGCCTCATTTACAATGATATCAAGATATTAAAAACCCAAAATCACTAATTTATTACCAATAAAGCACTCTTGACAATGGTCAGTATCTTTTTAACTTCGGATGAGTGGAAATGACAAACAAGAAGAGCATAATCCAATGGAGCTGTCTGAAAGCCGTCTGTTCCTCTCGTACCGAACACATTCCTTTATGATAGAGAACACGTTTTCATTTCAACGCGCTTACAAACACACATTTTTCACACAAAGGAGGTTTAAGTTTACCTATGAAGAAGACAGAACGTTCTCTTCGAGCCAAGATAAGAGTTTGCCATCTAAAGTAACATTTCTATTCCACTGACGGCATCAGTTTCGCTTCTGGGAGCCTGGTCCAACTCGGGGATTCAGCACCACCTGCCCGTTTCTTTGGCTGCTACCGTAGCCAGATCGAGCATACTGCGCTTATCATACTAGGAAGATTTCCATAGTCACTTTCCAACCGGCAATTGACTAGATTGGACCAAAGAGAAAAACTGGGTCGCAAAACGCATAAAATTAGTCAGTCAGTTAAACGTTTTATCAGCCTAATGGCGTGAATAGCAGAGCTAAAATGTCTCGAACACCAGATAGCCGCTTCCGGTGCGTTGAACAAATCAAGTTTATAGTCTGGGTATGTCTGCGAGTCTCAGCTACGCCAACGATGGCGTATTTTGGGGATGTTTGTGTGATCTGAGTATAGAAATTTTTCTGATTTCTACCATCAGGATAACTGAACTGTCGTGTACATCATTACTGTGTTCGATGACATAATTTGTGGTGTGGTGGTTATTTGTAGAAGTGGTGTTGTGATACCATGTTACTCATAGTTTCTGATACCTACGACATAAGGAATTATGTCGTAGGTATATTCGCACCTTTGACGTACTAGTTTCTAAAAGGTGCGGCAGCAGCATGACGTAGGAAAACCCTCACCGGCTCCCGTTCTGCCTCCCCCGGATTGTTTCAGCTTCACAAAAGGCAGGTCGCTGAGGTGGGTAGTGGGCCGGCTCATTGTAATTCGGTATTGTGTTTTTGACAGCCTCTAGTAATTGCCGAGCGGGGGGGAGCTCTCCGGCTTGAAAGTTAATTGGTGCGGACTGTTATTGTGAACCAAATTCAATTGAATTTAGTTAGTTTTGATTTTATACTGCTTCTAATGGAGAGCCTGTGTGTTTGTAATTGAAATTGTTTGAGTTGCGCGCCCTTTGGAACTAAAGTATTTTCTAATTACAGCGCGCTGTGGTCAAAAGTTTATTTTTTGAATAAAAGTTTTTTACCAACCTTTTCTTTGTTGAACGTGCTTACCACGAGCTAATTGAAATGAGCCTAAAAGTTGCCAACGTAGTATGGCTACTTTTAAGGAGTAAGGAGGCTGATTTCAAGGAGTTCCGTGGTTTGTTTTCCCAGCAACAGATCAGCTTATTTTCGGAAATTATGTTGTACTGTCCTTGGACCTTGTTTGATACGAAGGTACAGTTTAGCCCGTTCCATAATCATTGTTCTTTTTGCTTTGTTTTTTTGTGTCGTGGACGTTTAACAGAGTATTGGGCCGAGACCCTAAATAGGCCACTGGAACCTTGTCACATAGGTTTGCGTTTGACAGCTCAAACAAAAGTTGAATTTCCTTAACATTTTCCATTCTACAATTTCCATAAGCTTCAAACGAACAAGCCGCGATAATGAAATATGAGAGAGAACTGAAGATCGTAATTAAACTAATTATAACTCGTTTAGCACTAATTGAGTTGCTTAGAAAAACAAAGGCTTCATGGACCGTTTAAATAATACATTTTATTATCTCGTCGGATACAAAGGCAGCTTTACTGCGTTTGTCTCGACAATGTTTAGTAGTTTGTCTCTCGCATCGTTGTGTTTTAGTAGGTACTTTACAGTCTTTTGTTTGGTCTGGACATACCATGTTCTTAGATCTGCCTCTGATTCCAAGAAACTTGTTAAAAAACTGTGTTAAACTTCTTTATTTTTTTTTAACTACTAGATAAATAGTTGGCTAGATGAGTTATTCCATTTATGGCGTCTATTCTTGGACGAATAGAGATATTCGTCCAAGTGTCTATTAGATCATAGGGTTTCAGACAGGGCTAAACAAATAACATATTACTGTAAGTTTACCTATTGATTAGAGAGATGCTGTAATCGCGCGATTTTACTCATGTAGGAATAAAATATAGTCTGTAGCACTCAGGGATAATGTAGCTTTCCACCACTGAAAGAATTTTCAGAATCGGTTCAGTAGTTTCCGAGATTACCTTACAAATTTACCTACTACTTTACAAAAACAAACATTGTAACAAAATCAACAAAAAATAATAACCAGTTATTCAGGTAGAAGTAAAAAGGTAATGGAATCTATAATGTTTTCGCCTTCACCCTAGTGACCTTAAATGCCGACATATTGTAATGTTAGCGCGCCAGCAAATCAATAGCATTATATAGTAAGCCCTCGTGCACATTATGCAGGCGTTTTTACAATTCGCGATACGATATCGCTGATTTATCGTTGTACACAACGTTGACAGAAAATGTACAACGTAAGAGCTGTACGTACACTATTTGGGTCTTATAGATAGGAGGAAGAGAATATAGCTTTTCGTTTCACTGTATCTCTGAATCTTGATTCCTGGAATACCTCGGCAGGCAGACAGTTGACTTCGATAAACGAAACGGGACCATAGGTCCGCTGTTCCTTTAGACAGCCAAACAAACTATGTAACAAAAATCGTGTCGTAAGGTGTAACAACGCTCTATCGCTACAACATGACGTGTCGACACGATACTTTTCACAATTAGGGTCAGTGTTCAGCCCTAGTGATGACGTGAACAAAACCTCGACAAAACTACACTCTATTATAAACCGTACGTTGATTAGCGTAGATATTGATCAACAAATAGTGCCGTGCAATTTGTGAACGCTGGTTGTGTGGTCAAAATATGTCCAAACTAGCTTCCGCCCGCGGCTTCGCTCGCGTGGTACCCGGATAAAAAATAGCCTATATGTTAATCCAGTACATGTACTATGTATACTCCAAGTTTCATTCAAATCCGTTCAGCCGTTTAGGCGTGATTGAGGCACAAACATACATCGTCACATCCTCATATCCTTACAAACTTTCGCGTTTATAATATTAGTAGGATAAGGCCTTTGTCCACTACTCTTGAGAGTATTGGGCACTACTCAATGCTATTTATTGTTTAAGTAGTGTCCTGATACTTAAACAATCAATAGCACTTGTAAGTGTTGGAGGCTCGCGGCAAGGTCGCTAAATCGCGTCTAATGGCACGCTCATACAATCACATTACCGGAGGAAATGTTACGGTCCTTTGTAATGAGATTAGAACACACAATGTTGTTTGAGATACAATTATCGAAAAGGTCCATTAAAGATGTCTACAGGCATTTTTCCTTTTTCTCTCTCCTGATATTGGATAAGCGTCCTTGTATATTTGGTAAATAATTTCATTTTTCTTTTAAACGTGAGCACGATCATATTAACATGGAGATATTGACAAGATTACGGTTCTTCATTTCAGGGTGTGCCTCTACTACCCCGATCCGTAATAGGGTAGTCACCGTTCCACCACAAAAAAAAACCCGAAGTCCTGTCAAAAGCTAGCTTGTGAAATACTCTGTTGTTCGTATGAGCTAGTGGCCAACTCTTGTGACGGAGGCCTTAAGGCTGCCTAAAAACTCCGTCACTAGAGTACGAACTTACTTTTTATTCAAAAGCTGCCTTCTTTCCAGGTTAAGATCCTAGTGCCGAACTCGACAGCGGGCATGATCATCGGCAAGGGAGGCAACTACATAAAGCAAATCAAGGAGCAGAGCGGCAGCTACGTGCAGATCTCGCAGAAGGCCAAGGAGTTGTCGCTTCAGGAGCGGTGCATCACTGTTGTTGGTGAGTGGAATATGCCATGAACCTGGAACCTGTTAGTTGCTAGTTATGCTCTGCCGAATGTTATCATACATTGGTGTGATAAGTCCACAAATATTTTTGTATTTTATTTGTTTTTTGGCTGCACTTTAACATCATCATTCGCAACCAAACTTCACTCTGGCCAACTCTAGTGACTGAGTTTTTAGGCTGCCTAAAGGCCTCCGTCATGTCTTAACGACTTAAAAGCCGGGACCGACTGTTTAACGTGCCCTCCCGAGCACGGAAGCACTCAGCTCGTAATGCCACTTGCGGTCACTCATCCCAATTTGTGACCGTGCATACCGTTTCTTAACTTTAACAATCAATCAAGAACGCCTAAGCAAGCTACGCCACGAGCGCTTACATCATCATCATCATCCACAGCCCGACTCTACCCACTGCTGCGCATAGGCCTCTGTTTGGTATTAAACGGCAACAAAAAAGTCGGTCATATGACGTAAAAAACCGCCATTTTGTAGTCTGGAGTGGTGGAAATAGTAATTAGATCCCACAACAGATTATTGGATCGCGGTCATCCTTTGTTAGCCTCGTTAGGGTGGCTCCCGTGACCTGGCTGTCGTTGTCGATTCCATTCTGTTCCTCTAAATGTAGCTCATCGGATTAAAAACGATTTTTGGAAAAATATTTAATTTGTTCAGGATTAGTGACCATTGAGCACGCAATCCTTTGTCAGAATCTCCGTCCATAATACCGTTCTATGGTCAGATTCGTCACCGTCCCGAACACAAAAAAAGACTAACCAACTTTAGTCTTAAAGTTTGCTTGTCACATTTTAGCAAAATTTTGGTACTTTGTAAAGATGGAGTAACTATAATGAATAAATATTGTTTTTTTTTGTTTATTGACACATAAAGTGAAGTAGATCAGGAGCTAGAGGATACAAAGGCGCCTAAAGCCACAAAAGTTTCCTTTTCTCCGGGATGAATAGATGGAGTAAAATAGGAAATCATATCTCGCGTGTTACATGAAATGTATCCAATCATTCAGCAACATTGACGCGCTGCCAGCGTCACTACGAACTAATACAACTATGTAGGTCACGCACTTCACCCGGAATATAAGAATATTAGCTGTCGCCCGACTTTGTTTGCATTGAATATGATTTTCAGAATTTGAACTTGACAAAATGCAATCACCCATCCAAGTACCAACCGCACCCGGTGATACTTGACATTCGTAATCTCGGTTCCCCATATAAACTTTCATCCCTTATAACACCCCCTCTATCAGTAATTTAGAAAAAAAATGACTTACTTATGTCATTCTCTTGCCAAATTTCATCAAAATCTGTTTAACAGTTTAGGCGTGAAAAGGTAACAGACAGACAGACAGAGTTACTTTCGCATTTATAATATTAATATGGATTCAAATAGATTTCATCGTTACTGTCATCCTACTACTATTATGCGAAAGTAAATTAATAATAATAAATAAATAACACTCAACAGTCACATACATAGTCCTGACCCCACACTAGAATTCCCTGTGTCGTGGGTATCAGAAACTCCGAGTTCCATGGTACCACAACACCCAGACCCGGAAGAAATATTTACAGAACATGCAAACATTTCTTCCGCAGCGGGAATCGAACCCGCGCCTCTTGCGTCTCTGCTGAGCAATCGCCCGCCACGCCACTGAGGCCGTCGAAAGTGTGTGACGATGGCAAGATGTTTGTCCCGCAATGCTGAACGGTTTGAAAGAAACTTGGAATATACTAAATATACACAGTACTGCTGGCATAACAATAGGCTATTCGTCCGGGTTAATGCGAGCGAAGTCGTGGGCGGAAGCTAGCAGCTATATTTTTAAAACCCCGTCACAGTTATGTTGTTTATATTGACCCAATTATGCCTTGGTTTGATTCATTAATGACTTTGAAATGAGTTTAGCCGTGTGTTTGAATTTTTAATTAAATTGTCAGGACAAAGCTGATGATAACAGCGAGGTGAGACTCGAATGTCAGTAATAATATACATCTGAAAGTTTGTGAGATGTTTGTATGTTTGTGACTTGATAATGGCGTAATGGCTGAACGGATTTGGATGTGTAGTTATGATTTTACTGTGACGGGCTCGATTTTCATAAAAATAAGAAAACTTCTTCATAATTTCATCTGTTTTGCTGTTGTTGTTGCTGTCAGACCTTAATAAGCCCTAATTCTGGAAACCCACAGAATTGGGGCTTATTAAGGTCCTCGGGGAAACTCACACTTGTGTAGTGGGTAGTATTATTTTTATTTGACTCGTCAAGTACATAAACGTGGCCAAATAATATCACCAATCATTGAGACCAACTGTGATATCGCTTACAGAACCCCATTAGGCATAAACATAGAGAGACATTTTTTTATTAACAGCTTCATTTTAAGCCATTGAGATCTGGATTCGGCCAATCTCATCCAGGATTTTTTCTATCGACCCATTTGTCAGGTGATTTCGTACTACTCCTACTGTTCCTTCTAACCATACCGCTCACATTCCAGGCGAGAAAGAAAACAACAAGAAGGCCTGCCTTATGATCCTTCAGAAAGTCGTCGACGACCCTCAGTCCGGCTCGTGTCCCAACGTGTCGTACGCGGACGTGGCCGGCCCAGTCGCCAACTACAACCCGACCGGCTCGCCCTACGCTGTGCCGTCCGCAGAGGTGACCGAGGTGGTGACAACTTCAACACGCTATTTGACGGGAACTCTTGTCTGCTTTGTGACGGCGCTTATGTGACTCTGATGTTTGTGTTGCTGCGGGAGATACAGGGGTATGGGAGGTTGGGTTACTTCGAGAACTAGATGTACCCTTCGATCTACCCTCCGTTTCATAAAAAGTTATAGTGATGTGTAGCACTCAGGGATAGTGCAGTTTACTATCATTAAATTTTTAAAATCGGTTCGATAACTTTTGAGATCTATCCCCTACAAACAAATACTATTACAAAGTTACTTAGTTTGCCTCCAAAATTTCTGAGATTTGACAAAAATATCTCAGCTGCTATCAATAGAAAATTGATTAAATTAGATAAGGATTAAATTTCTTTCTGAGGACGAATTTTTTCGCAAATTTAGCAACAAAAAATTCAGAAGTTCTGTTAATTTTTTTTTTACTTGATCCAAATTTGGACCCTGGGATTTTCAAGTTTTTTGCTCTACTAACTGGAGACCCCATAGAATATACCTTACTCTTTCGACGTTAGTTTTAGGTTAGTGTATCGAAGTGGTCACGTCAGCGCCGAAGCACCCGGTGGAAGGCACTTGTGAGCGTGTTTAAGTGGTTTCACGCCCTTGCCCGTTCCTCGATGCTGTACACTTCACTAACATGCATCTATCTATATCTTTGCGTTATATCTGTATTATAATGTAATCTATTGTAGATAATACTAACACTTCTTGTCTTAACAAATTGTGCTATTTTCAGCTTAATGTCACTGATAATCGTAAAAAAAATGAAAAAAACACCATGTAAAGGCACTGAAGCCGAAAGCTTAGCTATAGAAAAATAATCCCATGCTTAGGGTGTCCGCCCACCGTCCCTTTCCATAATCAGACCATCACAGGCCCGGCACAAAGAGTGAAATAACATGTTTGTGTAACATGTGACGAGATTTTGTTTTGCTTCTTTGTGCCGATGGGAGGTGACGATCCGATTATCAAACAAAATGGTTGTCGGAGCTAACTAACCCTTAGCTCCAGTTTTCTGATCATGCGAATAACAATTTTATTGATCTCAGTAAATAATATCATACTTACAGTAGAGCATTAGATATCGAGCTGACTGTCTGTCAGTTTCACACCATCGTGTCAAATCGTGTGCCTTCTATCATTGCTATCATTTCCATGATTAATTGTTGATTCATATTTAGCAAGACCACAGTTAAAAGGCCACCCACCACATATTTGCAAAACCTAGAAATTGCAATTCTGAAATTGTTTATTGCACGCAGAGAACTTTCATATATATAACATTAGAGAATCCATGTACAAGGCGAGCTTAAGTCTAGAAGAGTTTTCAACCAGCAAACTTTTGAGGCATTGAAGTGTTAAACTGACAGTAGCAACCCTGATAAATAGTGTGATATTAGAATATTTATATATATTCGTATATATGTATTTATGTATTCAAATTGAATAGTATTGGAGTGACCTCGAGGTCGGCCCTGATTGAGTCTGTTTGTTCCAGTATCACACTAATACTAATGAACAGATTTTGACTGGGTTGTCACTTTTCGGAAGTTTAGAGTCCAACATAAAGTCTGAGGTACGTACAACTTTTTTTCTTGGGACAAAAACTATCAAATTATTATTTTTTTATTATTGAAATCATATGGGATTTTAGATAAATATTTATCAAAGTCAGGAGAATTTTTGTTTTATTGTTTATATTGCATCAAGTAAGTATATCAATGCATGCTAGGTTCTAGAACAGGATCAATTGAGCATCCATATTCACCAATTTGTAGGTATAGTGTCACCAACTTAACTTTTCAGTTTGTTTGACGACCTCGGTGGAGTTGGACGTGTGTCCGGCTGACACGTAGGAGAAATGCATGTTCTACAAATTATTCGGGATCTGGGTGTTGAGGTACTATGGTACTTGTAGTTTCTGATGGCTACGGGAAATCCTAGTGTAAAGTCAGAATCATGCGGCTTTTTGGTGTTATTTTGTTCAGGTGAACAAAATTAGAACTATGGTCTTGGCCTTGGTAAATTTAGTCATTACTAAACTGTAGCTTCTCTCAACTGAACAATTAAGTTGGTGGCATTGTAAATCATAAATATCAGTTCATCACGGTTTGGTATGTGTACAATTTCATATCAGCCATCAAGCCATAACGAAACGCCGCTGCGAATCGATTTAACCAATAATGCATGGTTCCATATCATTGGCTTCTCTCTCTGTTTAGAAGTATTGATCATCATCACATAGAAGTGCTCTCGACATAGGCCTCTCCAATACACTTCCAGAATGATTTTGTGCTTCCTCCCTCCACTGATTACCGACCTTCACAATGTTATAAGTCCAATTATCTGACTGTTTTTGGGGTGTGTGCATGTATTATGTAGGCATGAAGAGTGCCTTTGGCTATTCCTGTAGCTCAAACGCCTAGAAATTTTACTGTCTTTGGGTTTGTCTGGATCTCGACAGTGACATTAAACTATGTAGAATGTCAATATGACGACTGCGTTTACCTAAATTTTATATAGTGCAAAAGGGTTTTTTTGTATTTTTAATTAAATTACTGAGTGGCAACTTGTCCTGCGGCAGACCGAGACAGAGATGGCGGGACAAATTATACAATTTTGTAGCTGACTGTTAGAAAAGGGTCTAGGAGAGCACGGCGTCTGGAAAGAATGGGAGAGGTCTTTGCCTAGTAGGGCTGTGTTTTCACCAAAGATGTGCTACGTATAGATGGATTGGTGAAAGAAATCACTCAAGAAATAAAATAAGTGTACTTCATTTCCTATTGGTTTACGCAGAGACGTACAGGATCCAGGAGGCTGGCAAAATCTAAAGGAGGCCTGTACTAGCAGTGGGTAATAACAGTCTGAAACGATGATGACAATAAATCCTATTGGTGGATTTTTTTCCTACGAAGCACATTTCTGGTGGAAAACGTAACGGCTGATAATAAATAAGTTATTGGTTGTTTTGATGGTTGATATGTCGGATTGCAGAACCACGGGCTGGGGTCCGGCGTGGGCGGGGTGGGGTCGGTGCTGGTGAACGGCGCGGCGGCGGCGGCGGCGGCGGGGCTGGGCTCGCTGGGCGCCCTGTCGCTGTCGCTCTCGCTGGCGCCGCCCGGCTCGCAGCCGCCCGCGCCCATCACGCAGCACACGCTCGACCATATCAAGGTGCGGTGACTACCTCGCTTTTGAAAATGTTAAGATAAATTTTACCCTAATTTTGGCAAGAAGGAATGTTTAAAAAAAATCTCTTTGCGCTCTCTGTTCCCAATAAGTTCGTTGAAGGCCGATAATGTAGCCACAGAGTAATCTCAAAGGGCCCCTCCGTTGTTGTTAAGGCAAGCTGTTTGACGCCTAATTTTTTATTTTTTCTTTGTTCTTTCTTCCATTATTAATTTATTCACCAACAATTACAACACTATAACAGCAAATCCAAAGCAATATTCAACTGTCTTACCCATAGTTGCTAAAACAATTTGTTCTACGTTTATATTCCTTTTTTCCTTCCTTCCATCATTTCTTTAATGAATCGGAAAATACAAAGCGATATTCACCTCCGCATTTGGAGCAGGTGGCGCTCCGCCAGGCCGGGTACAGCGAGGGCGGCATCTCCGAGATCTCCGCAGCGCTGTCGCTGCTGGTGAAGCACGGCGTGCTGGGGCTGGCGCTGCCGGCCGCGCTGCCCGCGCCGCCGCTGTCCGCCGCCTACTTCCCGCTGCAGCAGGACGCGCCGCCCGTCTTCGGACCCATCAGCCAAGTCGGACTCGGTTAGTGCCTGAACACACCTAACCTGCGAGTCCATTGCGGCACGGGAACAGACATCCACTCCCTCGAAGAGTCACGAAGCAAACGTCAATTGGCGATGGAGCTACTACGCTAACCATTTGAGCTCAGTGTCAGTCGATGACGTTCCATTTGTGTAGTAGCTTTGTCACTACGCGACTGACGCTTGATTCGGAAGTCTACTTTTAAGCTGCGAATCTAACGGATAGGATGCGACGGACAGGAACAATGCGTCGTAGCCGTGTGCCGCAGTGGAGTCGCGGCTTTATACAGCTACATACTACATCCCATGTGATACACGCTAGGCCACACATCCCTCTTCTACAACCGATGTGGTTAGGTTTAACGTCGGTATAACTTTACTTTGGATGTTTTGATTCCCACTAATATAATTTAACCAAAAATCGGGATGTTTATGATTGAAAATTCAATTATCTAATGGATCCCTATTTCAATTTTCATTTTCAATAGATACAATTTGTGTTAACTAGCATTAAAAGCTAGCCTATGATATTTAATAAATATAAAAACTTCAAATTAAATAATTTTCATTCAATATGACGAAGAATTTTATATCGACAGCAAACCGTAGAACAACACGGAATGTGTTTTTCTGCATTTTACTTTATGAGATACCTCGAAAGTGTAAGACACATGATGAATCAGAATCACATCACATCAAAATGAAGTTCAATGCAGACAGATCGCGGCACACACTCCATAGACACAAGAGGCTGGCTTTTAAGACCATGATGTCACTCATTCACTTGGATATTTTGTGTCTTCGATGATATCATGATCACCTTGCGTGACTAAGTTGAAATAAATTTTATTTTTGTACATGATTTGATTCAAAATAACGTCGTGTTTTAATACTGTAAAGGATTGGGCAAGTTTGACCAGTGAATATGTGACATCAAAGGTTTAGCCGGATTTTTTACCAACACATGACAAATGTTTTTGAAATATGTAATGTGTTGGTAAACAGCCTTACACAGAGTTGAGCAGATCCACTGGCAAGAATACTAAATGAATGTTCAGACAAAAAACTCTTGTGGAATATAAAGGGCATGCATCAAAATGGGCATGATTTTTTTATGGGTTTCTTGCGATTGGAACACTCTTTGAAAACACATGATAGTCACGTGTCACATTGACTTTCTTTCTCTCAAGTCTTCGCGGACTTTTAAAGCAATTTTGACAACAAAAGTTAGACCATAATTGCATTAAAAATTGCCCGCGCAGAATCGTCTTTGTCTTTACCTTCCACTTCCCACTTGCCATACACGTAGTGTCCCACACAACACACAGATGAGGCTATAGTTGTGTTAAAATACTATTGCGATAAGTTTACTTTATTATTTCTCTTCCTCGGACCTACTAATAGCTTATATTCTTATTAATTTTTCATCCATCAATTCTTATTTTTGTTTTGGCAATGAAATCTGCTTTCAAAAACACGCAGAGAGATACAGGTTATAAAATGTGAATTGAAATGCATGGCCAATAGCATAACATTTTATGTGTTTCTCCTTTAAAAATCACTAAATAAATGTGAAATTCAATAGATACGACTGTGATGGCGCTTCTCATTAGAGGTAGGTCAAATATAATATGGGAACTGTTCGATTGCATCTGTTACGTAGTTGCTCGATTGAAGTATTTTTACATAACTGTAGCCTCTGATTACCTTGTATTTGAACAAAGACTGTACCTCACAGCAGAGCTAATATAATTATATAAATTACAGCAATAATACTTATCATATTCATTATACAAGCGACCTTGGATGACTTATTCGAATCGCTGTTTGCCGTCTTTGTTACATTTACATAAATGTGTTATGATATATTATATGAAACATTCTTATAGTGATTTGATCATTACATTATTTGCTCCCAACTAAGAGCTACCATCAGCTCTTTGACCCGTTTTAGGCGATAATGTTATATTTTGTACCGAAACATTGGTATACATAGGTACGTCTGGGCTACAAATTGGCCGAATAACGAAAGGTGGCGCTAGTGAGAATGCGGGTAGGTACTCCATTCATAAAACTAGCCTTCGTGCCTGACACTGGCTTACGACATTTTAGTCGAACTGCCTCTTATATTCCTTGGGTTGCACTGTCAAAGACCAAGGTTTTATGATGGGTTTGGCTTAAATAGCGTTGGACAGTGTTATCCGGGCACGGATCACGCTGTATATTATGGAAATCTCGCTTTTAGAGACCATGGTTCGTCTGTGTCCTTATGTGTATTATCCGGGGTAAACCTCTAACTAGTAGATAGAAACACCTAACTTGAGCTATTGACCTGCACTCTCGCTCGCGCTCTTTTTTCGAACTGACAGCTGCCAAAATGGTGGTATGTCAGTTTGACAGGTGGAATTTGCCGACTGTCAAACTGACAGTTGACTAAGCTTGCCAACTGTCAGTGGCGTGTCCGCTTGGAACATTTACTGAGCGTTTTGCGTTCGCCCTGAGACGTAACGTGGTAAGGCTGTGATTCTCACAGGCTCTTTTCTCTCACATCGCTTTCGAAATTCAAAATTCTATGCTTCTCATTTTATTCTGGAACTCAATTGGCTGTCGTGTTAACGTTTTACTACACCTTGTTAGTTTTCACGGTGACCGGGTTGTATTTCAAAAATTGAATGCGTATATTTTGCACAAATTCACGGCTTAAGAATATACTACAAAATGTATTTTAATATATTTTTGTAATTTAAATCAAAATCAATCGCAGTCATCTCAATTTATGCACTAATTTCGATTACATCACCACCTCGTTGAGAGATTTTGCTTTAATTTGAATATCTGATATAAATATCATACTCATCAACGTCCATAGCTTGGAAACGCCATGAGTGAACCGCAACGGTTGCTTCTCATAACTCGGCAATGCGAAGTCCTAAACAAAGCTACCTACTCTTTGCAATACAATTCGGTCATACAAATAGACAAGTATTTATTTTATTATGTGCATGTTTTAGTTTAAAGTTATGTGTTGTATTGCTGATGTTAATAACCCGATTGGCTTATAACTAGCGAGTATTTGACGCTGATAGACCGAAACTTTTTCAAAATTCTTTTGACATCGCTTATCCATACCATCTGTCGGCAATACATAACAGATTTATGCTGTGGACAAATTTAATGGTGAATACATTTTGTTCCTAACATCTTCGTTCATTTCCTGCCTAGGAATTCGAATTTTAAATTTTTTAATTTGTAGATTAGATAAAATGTTGGTTGTAATGGTAAACAAAATCATAAATCGTAGATCAAAATCATAAATTAATTCGTTTAGTAAAAACAAAAATAATGTATTTTTTTATATTATGTTGTCCACAGCATAATACAAACAAACTATAGAAGGAACAACTTATTGAATTAGAACTTTATTTATCGTGGAACAAAATTTTGACACGCGTCTTTTATATTGTTTCAGTTAACTTCTGGAATGAATATTTACAGTATAATAGTCTCAAAAGCCAGTAGTATAATATATTTAGAACAGAAGAGGATGGCGTTAGCGTCGCTACAGACAGACCAATCAGAGCGGACTGACATTTGCGTTACGTCAGCATTGTTTCAACCAATAGAAATGTGTAGGCGTGCGAACACGGCGCCAAAGATTCCCGCAGCTGCCATCCCAATTAGTTTTTAAAATACAATAAGTTGTTCTTTCCCTCATCTTTTCTCTTCCGATCCGCAACACAGCGCTGCCAACATTGACGAGTCAATTTAAAGTTGGAAACACGCGAGTCGAGTGGGTAATGCTAGTGCTACGGTTTAGTTGCAACAGAAACACAATGCATGGATAATATTTTTTGCAAACGTTCTGTTTTTGAGTAGAATTTGAGTAGCTTCGAAATTACACAACCAAACCACATTCACTTAGCGTAGGTAGAGATCTAGAACTTATATGGGTTTTGACATTTCGATCACTCTTGTAGTTGCTTGGTCAGTGAGTGCTATTTCTTTCTCCATTAAACTCTTGTAATGTTTTATTATTGAACTGATCATAGATATTAACGAGGGCTATAAAGGAACCTGAATATAAATAGAGAAGCAGTTTTATGGTTTAAAAGTAAGGACAGCCGAGCAATAAAATGGCAATTCGCGAAGTTGAACACGAAACTTCACGTGAAGAATAGCGCAAAGACACGCGAACCCAGATAGATCGCCAAGAGTTGCCAGAGTGAAGTTTGATAGCGATACACCAAAACTTTGATAGAACACTGTTCTTTTTAGTTTGTAAGAGTGCTTATAGACTTTCAAACATCACTTTACTGGGTGTCCATTTTGGGGTAAATAGCTTTAAAAATATAAAAATGAATGTAAACTCACGAAACTCTCTAGCCACCGCGTAAGGAACACGGTCGCTTTGAGGCAACAATTCTAATTATCTTTGTAGATAAATATACTTTAGGGTGCATTATAAGGTGCGTGCGGAAGCGTAGAATACAGAAGGGATAAGTAGGATATTATTATACAAGATGGGGTAATCTAATGGGCATTAGGATAAGTCTGGCTTACACTAGCATGACCTAGGTGTCATTATAGGTGCCGGAGTAGTGTAGTATTTGGGTCGTTTACTAGTATCACCTGTGTCATTATAGGCACTTAGGGTAAGACGGGACGTACATTAACTTCACCATTGAGCCGTGGTCTCTGGGATAGCGTAGGGTAAGTCGGAGGTACTCTAGCATCGGGTATGGAGGGTAGCGTAGGGTAAGTCGGACGTGCACTAGCATCACCTGTGGAGGGGGTAGGCGCGGGTGCTATGGCAGGCGTGCGCTGTGCGGCCGGCGCCACACGCTAACACATGTTCTCTCGGCAACAGCGCGAAACGTTCTTTAGTAAGTGTGAAGTCAGCAAGCGACTCGTAGACGTGTGAGTGCGTCCGCAGGCGGGGGCGGCCTGCACGGCGGGGGGGGAGGGGCGGGGCTAGAGCGTTTCGCGGAGGTTGCATTCGAGGCGCTTCGGCCCGCAGCCGCGGTCGCGCCCATCTCGCTGTCGGCGGGCGGAGTGCAGGGCTTCCCGCAGGCCGGCCTGCTGCCGCTCAGCAAGAGCCCGGCGCCGGCCGACGCGGGCGCCAAGGACTCCAAGAACGTTGAGATCGCGGAGGTCATCGTCGGAGCTATACTGGGTGAGCATTTACTACTAACTCATTTCATTTATGCCCCGTGGTGGGCGCCAGTTTTACAACTCTTATAAAAAGCCCCGTTTTGGGCGCCACTTCTCGAATATGTATTATGTAATTATTGTGGGACATGAATATAAAGGTTTCCTCGTACTAAGAGACTTACACCTTACGTGCATGTATTTAAACTTTTAAAGTTATACGACATGCCGGTTTCCTCATCAATACAATTTTCTTTCATCGCGATAAAAACTAAATGGCCTCTTATCTATTGGACGTCATCCTCATTCGACGCCCCCAATTTGTAGGCCCCGGCGGGCGCAGCCTGGTAGAGATCCAGCAGATGTCGGGCGCCAACATCCAGATCTCGAAGAAGGGCACGTTCGCGCCGGGCACGCGCAACCGCATCGTGACCATCACCGGCAGCGCCACGGCCATCGGCAATGCGCACTACCTCATCGAGCAGAAGATCCAGGAGGAGGAGCTCAAGCGCACCCGCCACAACGCCATCTCGCAGCTCATGCAGTAAACCGCACGCGGTGCCCCCGGACTTTATAAACCAACGTAAGCTGCAACCTTTGTAAAACGCTGTCGTAGGTTTTGATGTACAGTCTCCTGCAATGAGTAATTTTATGGTTTTAAAATTGTGTCACCTTATTAGTATAAAGTTTTTCAGGGCAAAAGTCTAAAATGATGTAATAATTTTTTTGTGTTGTTATTTATTTTAGTAATGAGACACAATTTTGAATGAGAATGTAAAGATGTTATTGCAGGTGACTACCGTGTAGGCGCTAGGTTGTCTGTCGGTTGTCAGTTGGTCTGTAAAGTCCTGGTCGGCGCTGCGCGAGCGTCACTAGTTCTAGTCAAACCGCTGTTGTATGACCGAGTCCCGCCCGCAACCACGCCGCGTCCCCACGCCAGTGGCGCGAGTTACCTGACTTCTAGTTTTATGTTGTTTTGTTTTATCTCACAGAGAATATTAGTTACGCAGCTTCGATACCAGTCTACTGTGAACCTCAGCACGTAGCGGACGTGTCCTCACATACGAAAATGTGTTAGAAATACACGTAAAGTTTTAAGTGATGGATAAAAATGCTATTTTTATCGCCCACGTCTAAAGTTAGAGGTTGGTACAAAATGGCGTCTTTGTCTTTGAAGAGCAAACAGCGCTGATGGACGCCACGCCCGCTGCTTGCCGAGGCCAGGATTGGAAACACGCTAGGCTCGTATCGACCGAGTTAAATATTTACAATAGATTTTTATGTATATTGATTAACGCCTGTATAGTGTTGAGCATAATTATTATTATTATTGCTATATTTTACGTTTGACATCGTGATGACAAGTTTTGTTTCCTCCGCTTAGCGGCAGGTTGTTGTTTAAGATTTAAAAAAGTACGATTGTGATATGTCCTATCACGGAAATTCCTATTCCATGCACATATTATTTTTGTATATTATTCGCCACAGCATACTTATTGTTTAAAAGTTTGATTTCATTGTAAATGTTACCATTGATAAGTTATTGTTTTAGTTATACGGCATCGTTAGAATTAGAAGACATTTATTGGTACATTGTGTACTGTGTACGTTAGTTTAGACGCAACCATGCGCTGAGGAGCTGTGCAATCGAAGGCAACGCAATATTAGGAGTAACCAAATGATGTCCTAACCAAAGTTGCTTTTTATTTACTTGGACATTGAAAATTATTGTAATAATCGTAAACAGGTGTTATATTTTGTTGCATGCACGTAAAGTTTTGTTCTATTGACATATTTTGTTGAACCTGGATAGCAGAGTTCGTCATTCCTGATTTTTCTCGGTAAAGATATTTATTTTTTTATACATTTATAAATTTAAATGTTTTCATTTTTTTCTCTATAATGTTCTTATAGATTTTGTCGTCTTGTCGGTCTAAATTATCTTACGATGTAAGTACAATTTAAATTATAATGCATGTCCAGAATAGTAGATGATTACATATTTTAAACATTTTAAAGCAGATTTCTATATATTCAAGATGACAATATAATAATATATTCTTATTTACAGTAATTATAATTATGTAAATGAAAGTTTATTTTTGAACGCGCCGTCTCGTAGCCAGCCTGTTTGATTTAGTCTCCATAGGCGCAATAGTTAAATACGAGAGCGGAGGTACGTTGCAGTGCAGTGCAACACGTGTGAGAGCTGTGATTGTTTCGACATTGTCAAGGTACTTCGGGTCGCGGAAGCGAAGCTCGCCCGCGCGAGACTAGTTTTAAGTTGTGTTCGTTTACCTCAGAAGTGCCATCGTTATTGATACCGTGGCAAGAGGCGCTCTGTTGTTAGGTCTTCACTGTCTTGTCATAGTCATGGCCCCGTGTTGGGGCGCCAATGTAACGAGCGGCCCCGCGGTGGGCGCCAACATTGCACATGTTAAGGTACACCTTCGAAGGCGGTCGAATACTTATCAAAAGGAATGAAGTACAAAAGAGATCATAATAAATTTAATTCAATCGGCTTAAAGGTGTTAATGTACGGTAGTTATAAGAATATGGAATTGAGATACGGTTTCTGCGCGGATGTTTCGAGCCGAGCGTTCGGCGAACATTAGCGTTAGATCGTTGTAAGCGTTTCCAACTGTCCAACGACATCTCGATATAAGTTGTGGTATTGTTACTACGTCTATACGTGTGTTATGTAGGTAACATTGCGCAGTTGTAGTTGCATTCAAACGAGTAGATAGTGATTAATGTATATTCAATCTTTAAAGTGTATAGGTATCGCTGTTCGATTTCTCTGGTGTTTTTCGAATTTTTCTCTCATCTCTACTACTTTGTATATTTGGGGGTAGGTACAGATATCGTCTTGTGTCAATTAAAATGTATTGATGTCACGCTCGCGACGACAGAAACGACAGCTAACGACATGTGAGGGTCCGGGCATCGGCCGCTTGTGCAGTCTTGAGCCGAGGCTGGCTCGCGCGCCGCCAGCCCGGCGCCGGCGGCGCGCGCCACTCTATGTTTGACGGGTTTGCGTTGTCTTCTTCGGTGCTGCTATCGCGAGGGTGACATGGGGCCGTGTCGGCGAATGCCTGAACGCATCACGCCAGTCAACGTCGATTTTACAAGCTCAATTTTATTGGAAATATGAATACGGTACGCGTAAGTTAAATCGTCAATTAAACGAAACAATTCAGTTCCCGAGGTTTTTCATTCGGCATCGTGAATTGGGCGTGCTCGGGGGGTAGATATAGTTTCCAATCTCTTAGTCTACTTTTCTTTCTCTATCGCTAAGTGTACGACTTGCCTGAATCGTGTCGGCAGCTCTCGGCACCGCGTCGTGTCGTGACTCGGCGAGGGTCGTCAGAGCGTTGGGTCCCTCTTCCCTGTTGTTAATGCCCGTGCTCTGGCCGGTAGCCAGCCGAGCTGCTTCAGAACTTCGTGGTACAGAGAACTGTCGAGATTTAAATATAATAGTATAAGTCCGCGAGTTATAGTTAGTTAAAATTGTCTTATTATTAACAATATTACGAGTACGTATAGATAATTTAAAACTGGAAAAATGTTAAAGTTGTTATACTTGAAGTTGTTACAATATTTGAGAGTATATTATCGAAAATACAAAAATAATTTAAGCGCGGTAACTTTATCTGAGAATAGTGTATCGAGTGGAAGGATAATAAATAGTGCAACGTCGTCCCGAGTATTTTTGTAAGTCGCAGGCGCCTCGGGCACCTGCGAGGGCAGGATTCAACTGTTTCTGTGATACCGACACACGCATCGCGCGCCGCGCGCCGGCCTGTGCCCGCCCGCGCTCGCACCCGACCGGGCAGTCGGCGTCGGCGTCGGCGTCGGCGTCTAGTCGTCATTTCCGTAATAGGTCTCTAGCGGGCGTTTTACTACCTATTCTTGTTGTTCGTAGAACTTCACCAGCATCACGGTAGTGTTCACCCCCGCACCTCTCACCGCACCCCCTAATCACCCCTCATCGCATCGCCATCGCCATCGCAATCGCATCGCCGTCGCGTCGCGTTCGTCGAGCGACGCTCCTACTGTTAAGGTTTCAATGTCGTAGGATAAGGTAGCTAGTTGTCATTGTCGACTCTCGACCGCCCCGCCGGCGCCGGCGGGGCGTGGGACCGCGTGCCCACGCCGCGTGGAGTCGGAAAGGTGTCGCGAGTCGCATCTCATCCTCCCTTAATTTTAATAGCTAAATGTTGTTGAATTTGTTGATAGAGTGGTTTATCGTAATGACTAGTAGGTAGTTTAGTGGTATACACGGAGGGTGGCAGCCGTCGGGTGCGCTAGGCTAGGGTAAGGTTCGATAGTGTGTTTAGGAAAATGGCTGTGCGTTCAAGTCGAACTCGACATTAAGACATCCCCACTCGGGGCGGGCGCGGGCCGCGGCGACCGCGCTCTATCTGTATATAATCGCATAACATTATTTCATTTACGTTACTCTCCTTGCTCATTGTCATCAATTTATTAAAGACTGAGGAATCAACTCGCGCATATTGACATCGTCACGAACGCGTCCCCAGAGGTAGGGATCGATCGTAGTACACGATCGTTTTAATTATTATCATTGAAAGTTTAGGTCGGTTGAATGCGCGGCCGCCGCGCCCCGCGCCCCGCGCCCCGCGCCTCACCACCGCGGTCCGGAGTCTCCAGCGCCGATCAGTCGTTGTCTCATCGACCTTTACACATGTTGAGATTGATATGTTATACTAATTCTATTGAATTATAACTTGTTGCGTATTATAAGTATGTATAGACAGACGCTCGGCATCGGCAGTGCGGCAGCCTGCGCAGCCGCAGCTCGGTGAATGTTTGTCGCTCTGGACGTTCAGTGGTGGAAAATATATTTTTATTATTTTTTTGTTAACTTTGTTTATTGTAAACGGGTCTGCAATGTTTATGTAACGATAATAAAACTAAGTTAAATTGAAAATGTTACGATTAATTTGAATTTTAAATTGGATATATTTAGTCAACGTTTATAATTTGTTTAGTTAGTTGTATGTAACGTCAGATTGTTTTTTAAATGAAGTGTTATTTTGCAATGTTAAATGATAAGAGGTAAAATGGAAGGTATAATGTCTTAGTGTTATAAAGCTCCAAAACCAATTCAAAGGTACCTTGAACATTGTCTATATTATTAACATTGAATAAATTTAAAAATGCACATGTTGTTTCAATTCATTCATTCACCTATTTATCTGACCTTATCACCTGATTATCGACGACCTCTGTGGCGAGGCGGGCGAATGCTCGGCTGAGACGCAAGAGGCGCGGGTTCGATTCCCGCTGCGGGAGAAATGTTTGCATGATCTGCAAATATTTCTTCCGGGTCTGGGTGTTGTAGTATTATGTATTATAAGTATGTATTTATAAAAAAAAAAGTATATGTATTCTATCAGCCATCTGGTTCCCATAGTACAAGCTTTGCTTAGTTTGGGGCTAGATGGCGCTGTGTGATATGTCCACAAATATTTATTTATTTATTATTTATTTATTTATCTACCTACCTCTTTACTATAACATCACGCAACCCACTCAGGACTATAAAGTGTAGGTGGTTGGTACATAACATGAAAGAATATTCTTTACAGCAAGCACTGTTAGGGGTAGGTAGTAGATATGATAGCAGGATGAATAGGTAAAAGAGCAGAATGTCACTGCGTATAAAAAAAGTATATTATTTTTTCACAGGCGCAACCTAGTAGGTTACCTATCGTATGCCTATTGTTCAAAGAGGAGGAAGTCTTTCTAAGCTTATTTTTACTTTCGTGGCTGTAGAATCTAAAATACTTCTGAATTGCCGTAAATTGTAGATCCCCCTCTGCCTATAATACCGGGAATCTGCTAAAAATTCAATAGGTAGGTGTGAATAACAAAAACAACTGAAATGTATTGCTGTTTAATTTGTATTTCGCTTATAAAATAGAGATTATTGTGTATAATAATCGCTAGTGCTAAAAATAAGTAACTACCAGAGTAAAATAAAAAATACAAAATTGGACGGAGTTCGTAAATTTCAGATCATTAAAATCAGTTAAATCTTACATAACTAAAAGTAAAATATAATAATAACACAAGAACACACAAATTATAAAACATTGAAATGCTAAAATAATATGAAGTTTCGAAGCTTGAGTACCTACAACAGTTACATTTAAGTTTTTCTCACTTTACACAAAAATTAAACGAAACCTGGAATAGTTTATAGATTCTTAACTAAACAATAATATGATGAGGATGTTGCTAAAGGTAAGAACTTATAACATGAGATATCAATGTTGCTAATTACCTACTAGGTACTAATATCAAAACATTTTCTATTTCACTTATCGTACTTTTATCAAAATATAACTGAAAATACTTTCCAATCTTCGAATGTGTGACTAAAGTACCTACTAAGATCGCGAGACTATATAAACCGCGGAAAAAAGTTTGAATGTGGATATTTTTGTTCTCAGAAGTGTTTGCTTATTGTATTTATTTTTTATCGTAACTTATACAATACACCTGAATAAAACAATATGAAAATCCTTTGTACGCAACAATAAACACGTTTAAACATTTTCCCGCGGTTTATCTTACGTGGCGCGAGTCGACCTCTAAGTACATAAATCAGAGAAAATTTAAATAGCAGCCTAGCAGCTCTACAATTAGGTACGTTAGGTTTGAGCTAGCCCTATAGTCATCATAATC
Organism: Scotopteryx bipunctaria; assembly: GCA_949320045.1. NCBI lineage: Eukaryota > Metazoa > Arthropoda > Insecta > Lepidoptera > Geometridae > Scotopteryx > Scotopteryx bipunctaria. The sequence continues at coordinate 552,550 of OX439457.1, forward strand.
TACATAATTATGGGCCATACTGTCAGCACAATGTAATTAATACTGTTAGTCTTATAAGGAGCTTATGTCTTTAAGCTTTATGTACAAACATCTAAAAAACATAAAATACATGATTAAACGGGTACTAACTAAGTCACCTATCGTATTGTCAAGGTTTACCTAACTAAGTACATAATTATGTTTTCGTAGGGTCTATCTATTTCAAAAAACATTAAAAAAAGTCCTAGCCAACCTCAGCCAAACTGGAGATACAATTTTATTTAAACAAACCGCCCATACTTAACCTAAAACTTACTTTTTCATTACATATTTATGGAACTTGTAAGTAAAAATATTAAAACTAACAATACTTAATATGTTTATGCTTTCAGTCAGTGCTGTGTTAGCCTTTAATTGGCTTGTGCATAATAAACCTAACGTTATGTTTTTAATTTTTACATAATGCTGTTGGCGATCTTTTTTTGAATGTTTTAATAAATATTGGGTAGGTACTAATAGGTTAAGGTGTGACTTATGTTGCGAGGTTTACCTAAAACTAAAGTGATTTCCAGTTTGGCTGAAGTATAGTCATGCATATTTTCATACATCTAACTTTAGCATGGCGACACATTTTAATACAGGGTTCATAAGAGTTATGTCTGTGTATATAAAATAGGAAAGTACCTACGGTCTATAGTTGCATAGAAAATAGGCATAGAGGCACTTGTTACTTTTTGAACAAATACCGACTTGGAAATAGAAACGTACAAGATCTTTGGATAATTATTGCAATGTAATTAATACATAGTTACGAGATTATTTCGTACTGCGGTATATGCGGCTCATATTCGAAGCCATTGTAGTGAGTGAAACTTAGGCTCCTAGTGCCCTGCGCTTCGGAAAATGGTACTAGTTCCTGTAGCAGTGATGTAAATGTAGGCCTCTCGTCAGGGTCCACCTGCCAGCACTGCAGGCACAGCTGGAACAGCTCGTCTCCCACGTACGAAGGCTGGGAGGGCCGCATGCCTCTCAAGATCCTAGCTGCGACATCTTTGTTCCCGCTGTGAGCATAGGGCGTCGCGCCGATCGTCAGCGCCTCCCACATAAAGCATCCAAACGACCAAATGTCCGCTTTGGGGTTGAATCGCGACTGTCGCAGCATCTCATGAGACGTCCACCTGGTGTAATCCGGTGTCTCGTGCAAGGGTCTCATATGCGACAGGCCGAATCCTGCGACTTTAGCGACCCCGCTCTCGCTTACAACAATGTTCCGGCAGCTCAGCCGTTTGTGAACTATTTTCGCGGCGTGCAAGTACTCCATGCCGCGCGCCACGTCGACGCAGATCTGCAGCAACCTGTTTTCTGTGACGAGGCAGAACTTGTTGTTCTGGAGGTCGCGCTGCCGGCTCTGCAGCAGCATTTCCTTCAAAGAAATCTTCATGTCTTCCAGAACGACGAAAAGCGTGGTATTCGTTTCGCAGATTCCGATAAGAGAGAGCACGTTTTCATGTTCATTGGATTTTATCAGGAGATCCAATTCCTGCAACATCAGCTTCTTGTCTGGTCTCTCGAGTTCCCTATCGGAAATCACTTGAACTAACGTGGGGGTGTGGCCACCTTGCTGAACCTTCCCTTTTGTGAATTTTCCGTAGCTACCCAGTCCCACCACACAAGAGATGTCAATGTCTATGAAATTCCTAGGTATGTTCCACAGTTTTCGTTTCAAGTTGCTGTAGTAATCCACCCTTTCATCTTCTTCTTGAATGAAGCCAGAGTTTTCGATCTCCATGCAAGGCTCGCTGAGACTCAGTGGCATTGACTGGGAGCCTCTCTGCAGCCTGACCATGTGAATTCTCTTTTTCAATATAATCAGTAATCCGACACCGATGAGCAACAACACTACACCTATGGCTATTCCAGCTCCGAGTGCAATTACCAAGGGATTTAATTCTTCAGGTTCATTAATGTTGAGTATTATCTTTTTGGCTGATTCTGCATACCTTATTTTCTTCACATGATCCTTCTCACTGACAACCCCGAGAGACACATCAATGTCACTAATTAGAGGTAACGGAGCATTGTAAAAGCCATTATAAGTAACTTTGTCTCCTATTATGAAATCATGAGCTATATCATCAGGGTCCAACTCTGCTGTTATGTAATAAGGAAGGCCATTTTCAGTAGCATAGGAATAGTTGCCCAGCGTGTCTATAATGAAACCTTGTTGATACAGCTCTATGGAAACCACAATCCTATACATAGATACAGGACCATTGACGTTTTTCGCTTTAGGGATATGGACAACCATTCTATCTCCATGCCTTGACTTGATCACTACATCGGGAGGGCTCGGGTCAGGTGTTCCAATCATTGTTTCAGCTGTGATAGTTATATTCACACCTTCTTCCTCTATATTCACTGCAGCTATGCTGATATTGTAAATGGTCCCTGGTTGTAGATTTAACAGTTCGGTTTGGTAAGTGTCATTTGAGACTCTCCATTCGAGAGGGATCAGTAGTAGATCTGAGTATGTTTGGACAACAGTGGCTCGGATGACATAGCCGGATATGTAGGTGTAGGCAGACGGGGAGGTCCAACGTACACGGAGCGTGGTCTCCGTGATGTTCTGGACGGCGACAGAGGAGGGCGGCCCGGGCGCGCTCACCTCCGTATCGTACACACTCCAGGCGTTGTCTCCGCCGCACATCTGTGTCTCATTCTTAGGACAGGTCACATTACAAGAGCTGGGCTCGAGCTGCAAGGTGCCGGCCGCGTTGCCGCAGAAGCATGTCGACTCGTTGCCAATCAGAGCGTACTTGAAGTACACTTGCTCGCACGCCGACAGACACACGTCCACCGACTGCCCGGTGTGGATATTCAGCACATTTTCGATGTCCAGCCGGTAGCAACCGACGTAGTCGCCGCGATCACTTTTACAATAACAAAAGATACATAATAGCACGGTCAGGACTATACAACTATACGGTCCCATTGTGTATTAATGGATATTGAGTCACACAAGCTAATTGACGTTACTCCAACGCCCATCTGAAAACAAGTTTTCTTAAGAGGAGAAACTTCGCATCTTTAGCGGGCATTGGCAATCTTTCAACAACATTACAATCTGCATAACGATAATGTGATTTACAGCGCTTTTATTGTATTTTTTCATAGAAAACACTGATCAGAATGGCAAAATAACGCAAAACGAAACTACACGAAACGTTTGATTTGGTTTGAAGTTTGATTGATCAATATTTGTTTGTGACAGTGACAGACAGACTTGATTGGTTAGAGTGAGGGTTAGAGTCTGTTGGTTGAAGTAGGTAGCGATTTCTGTTTCAGTCTCACCAACCTAATAAATCCAATTTGACTGAGAAGACAAACTGATCAAAAAGCCTGCTTGTCTATGGTATTAATATTTATTTAGTCTGTATTTATAATGTAATTTAGTGTTCTGTCTGTGCAAACAATCAACAACAAAATTCAAAAAGTTGTGATCGTTGAACGGTAAAAGCGGACGGAAAGTAAAACAAATATTGTGAATAAATGTCATCAAAGAAGATTCTACTTGATAAAAATGTCCACTAGATCTGGAAAAAGTAAGTTTACATTCCAGGATGATAGTTGCAGCTTATTTGATTCTTGCTTGATCGTCATCAAAACATTTTTGAATTTCAGGAATTCACATCTCTTTCCACGAGAATACCGTAAAAACTGACACGGAAATTACGAGAAGCGAAAGAAAAACAAGAAGTAAACATACAAAGGAGAATGTTGACACATATGTGAGTCCTAAAGTAAAGAAGCGAAATTACGTCATGTACCCCGCTGATGATGAAGTCGAAACCGTCGATGGCAAAAGCGAAGATGGGGAGAGAACAACTCGCGCCCTGCGGAAGAATGCTCTTAAGGAACGTAACGTTGTTTCGTCGACGGAAAGTGTGGAGCCTTCTGTCGATACCAGGAAGTCGATGAGATCCACTCGTAGAACACGTAAATTCGACGAGAATTCCCAAGACATCCCAGAAGATATTCCTCAAGTTGAGGAACCTACTAAGGTAGAACACCCAAAGCCAAAAAAAGGCAAGAAGAAGAAGAAGGCAGAACAAGAAGTGAAAGTTGTTATGTCTAAGAAAAAAACAAAGAAAAAGAAAGTCCGGAGATCAGATTCTATGATAGTTGAGCATGTTAATGTAGAAACTCCAAGTGGTTTGAACAAAAGCAACATGTCCATCGATTCTTTCCACAGCACTGTAGGCAGCCCTCTGAACATGGAAGCTTATGATGAACCTGCTCCTCAAGTGGATTTTGATCCTGTAAGTGCTGAAAATATTGATACAAATAATATGGAGGTGAGAAAAACCAGATCTTCTACCAAAGGCGATAACATAAGTACAAAAAATGTGACTGAGAAAGAATGGAGACGGAAGTCTAGTGTAAAATTGAACTTTGATATTGATGATGATACTGTTGAAAAGGGTAATGACAATGTCAAATCCCCTGATAGAGAACTCAGGAAGCGTAAATCTGGTATCGAAGATGTCACTGCAACAGAAGATACAAAAGATGATAAAACATTAACATTTGACATGGAGAAATCTAATATAAGTGCAAGAAGATCTTTAAGAAGCATAACTTTTGACAAAACACCAACACCTACCAAAATTAACAAAGCATTTGAAAAAGATGATGAAACTTGCCAAGAAAATAAGGCAAAGTTGATTACAAGTGAAACTAATATTACTGATTTTAAACCAACAGTAGAAGAAATTGAAAATATGGCCCTTGAAAATGATTCAGTCAACAGATCAGGATGTAAGGGCAAGAAAAGGAAGTCCGCTGTCAAGCCATCTATTAAAGTAACAGAAAAACCTTCACCGCTTAAAACCAGTACTGATGATAGAAGAAAATCAGTAGAAGCTACTGAAAAGGATTTTGAAAATATGACATGTGATAAGATGAATTCAAACGCTTCTTTAATAGGAAATTCATCTTACAAGGCATCTCCAATGAAGACTATAAAAAAATGTAATAGGGAATCAATGGCCAACAATACTTTTGAAACAAATTCTGAAACAGATTCTGAATCTGTACAGGGTAAGAAGAAATCTATTGTTGATATGACATTTGATATTACTTCATCACCATTTAAGTCAGCTAATGATATGTCATTCCCAGTAATTATAGTTAATAATGACTTAAAAGAAAAATCTGTTGTCAATACTACTTACGAGAAAGACTCTGATATAGAAGAACTTAATAATGGAAAACCTAACAATACATTTGACAAGGATGTCAAGATTAATACAACGTTTGAAAAAGATGCAAATGAGACAAATGAAATTAAAAATAAAAGAAAGTCTGTACTACGACTATCGACACAAAAAATTACCGACACAGAAATCAACAGTACATTTGACATTGACCAAAATAAACTGAACACAACTTTTGACAAGAACTCCAAATCATCCATCATAAGCTCTGACAACTCCATGATAACTCTTGACAAATCAGATACTTCACGAATCAGCATAACCAGTGATGAATCCAAGAATGAAGAGAACATCCTTAACACCACCCCTGTTCTGATCGAGAGCAGTATTGATGAGACTGTGATGAATATCACCAAAACCCCTACAAAAGAAACTACTGTAGATACTGTGCCAATTACCCCTTTAAAACGTGAAGGGACTTTCACCAAAGAGGAACCAGAGGTTATGGAATCACCAAGACCTAAAACCTCATTATCTAGAACACCAACCAAACAAATGTCCCTTCCATCTCCTGGTTTCACACCATTCCATGTGAACAAAAGCACCTCCAAAGAAAAAAGTATGATGAATGTTACAAGGTCTATTGAGAAGAGAAGGTCCTCGCTGGCCGAGCCTTCAAGGATCACAAGGGTGATGTTTTGCAGCCCGGTGAACAATCCGGCTTTGGTGACACAGAACAGAAGAAAGGTGATCAAGTCTAACTTGAAAGGGTCTAACAAGAGCTTCGTTTTTGATGAAAGTGGTGAGTTTCTTATCTACCAAATTAATTATTTAAACATCTATTTATATTAATTTTATTTCAGAGGAAAACAGACAGTCATATAAATTCTAATTACAAAACAATTGATACACCATGGAGTCATTTAAAAGTTTCCACATATTGAAAAAGAATTACATATCTTTGCTTCAATCTTTTTTGTCTCTGTCCAAAACAAGAATACAAGTTGTTTACGACCTGGAATAACATATAAGCTATTTTTATTTGAGTAGGTACCATGCATGCTGGAACCTATAGATTTTAATTATATTTCCAGTATCGTTGGAGACGCGCCCTGCGAACCGCAAGCGGTCGAACACGCAGAGCGATGCGGATGACGCGCGAGTGAAGCGCAAGCGGTTGGCTGAAGACATGCAGCAGTCTGTGGAGCGCCTGTCGCGGCCCAGGACCGTCAGCGCCTCAGGTACCACGCTACAGTTGACAACCTCGGTGGCGTGGCGGACGATTGCTCGGCTGAGACGCATAAGGCGCGACTTTGATTCCCGCTACGGGAGAAATGTTTGTATGTTCTGCAAATATTTCTTCCGGGTCTGGGTGTTGCAGTATGTATAAGTATGTAAAAAGTATATAAACATTCTATCAGCCATCTGGTGCCCATAGTACAAGCTTTGCTTTGTTTGGGGCTAGATGGCGCTGTGTCTAATGTCCACAATTATTAATTTATTATGTATTTAACAATTCTACAACTATAACACTAGGACCCTGAAGAAATATTTGCAGAGCATGCAAACATTTCTTCCGCAGCGAGAATCGAACCCGCGTCTCAGCCGAACACTCTCCCGCCACGCCACCGAGGTCGTTAACATAACTGTTTGCTCTGCGTAGGCGGGTAAAAAACTATCTCTGCTCCAAATCTAGCTCTAAGACTATTATTTAAAACCATGTGATCATCATTTGTTTATCAGCGTATATGACTTAGATAATTCATATGAACACGTACAGTCGCACGTGACGTACTTAATTGCTGTTACTTAAATTGGTATCATCGTATTTCCCCTCTCGATTGCATTCATGAAACGGAGATGCATTTATGTTGTTCCTACTAGCTGCCGCCTGCGCCTTCGCTCGCGTGCTACCCTGACAAAAAATAGCCTATATGTTAATCCAGCAAAATTAATGTACTATGAATATTCCAAGTTTTATTCAACTCCCTTCGGCCGTTTAGGCGTGATGGAGGCACAATCATTATAATATCCTCACAAACTTTCACATTTACAATATAGTAGGATATATCTAAAGTGCATACTTCTGATTAATATTATAAGCGAATGATTGTGACCCTTTTGAGCACAGCGCCATCTGTGTGTAAACTGATGCACCGTGGCGCTGTTCAGGGACTGTAAAAGCTTTTGGGCTGGTCTCTTCTCTATACACTGACCTGACCTGTAACTACATACCTAATATATATCCTGATTTCTGTTATAGCTAGCTTTATCCCTGCTGTAATAGCTGTGTACTGACTGACAGCTAACGTCCGCAGTGACTGCTTAAACGAATTGAATGAATCATAGATTAGACGTAGCAAATAACCTGGATATAGATAGGCTACATTTATTCAGACGCCAGCCGTTAAAACCGTCGATGGAAGCTTGTTTGCTTTATTATTTATGGAAAAACTAGCTCCCGCTCGGATTTGCTCACGTTGTATTCGGAAGTGGCCTTTATGTCTTATTCTAGGTATTTATATATTTAGAGTTTCATTCAAATCCGTGCAGCCGTGATTGAGATACAAACGTCTGAACTACTCACAGTAATTCGCTATTTATTAGGAGGTTTTTAAATAAAATACATTTAATTTGGTTTATCCTTTGTTTTACTATTAATAAAATCAGCGTTATTATAATTAATAACGAAGTAAGCTCTTATGAGCTAGTGGCCAACGGAGTTTCTAGGCCACTTAAAGGACTCCGTCCTGGCTTAACGACTTAAAAGCCGGGACCGACAATTTTAGCGTGCCCTCCGAAGCACGGAAGCGCTCAGCTCGTAATGCCACTTGCGATTACCCATCCAAATTGTGACCGCGCACAACGTTGCTTCATAATTAAATTGAATAATTACTCTCCTCCCAGCAAAACTGGCCGAGCCCACCACGCCGTCGAAGAAACCCGTCACGCCCAGAAAGTCGGAGGCGAAACTACCCCGCACGAAGCTCCCCAACTTCGCGGCGATGCATCAGAAGCAGTTCGACAAGATGGAGTCTCTGGACGAGTGCCAGGAGCGCCGGGCGCGGCGCGCGCGCCAGCTGCGCACGCCCACCGGCGCTCTCGACATGCTGGACAGAATCAGCCCTAAAGGTTAGCCCCTTCTGGATCCTGATCACTTTCATGTTCAAAATTATTATTGTTATTATGATCCAAATGCTGACGGCCTTTTCTAGTTTCATATAAAGGCTCTTGGGATTATTTACTCTCTAAGAGGTTAGTCAGAGGCACGCCTTTGTATGTAATAAGTCTTGAAGTCTACCTTTTTAGGGCTCCATTCCTAAAGGGGCCATCCTATGCCTCCGCTGTCCGTCCGTCCGTCCGTCTGTCAGCTGGTTGTATCTTATGAACCGTAATAGGTAGAGAGTTGAAGTTTTCACAGTATGTATTTCTATTGATGCTATAACAACAAATAATTTAAAAGGAGGCCCCATAAACATTTATATAAATGTACGATGGTACGGAACCCTTCATGTGCGAATTCAACTCGAACTTGACCGGTTTTTTATATCCAATCTTCTATTCAACAAACTAAATTGTATTGCCCTCAAAAATCTAATTTTACTGCATCAAATCATAAGTATTGTATGTAGGTAAATACCTATTCAATACATGGTATCAGTTAATCTAGGATTATTATCATAGCATGACATCAAATGATGAGTTTCGTTATAACTATATTATCTGCTCCACTGCGTATGGTAGAATTAACTGACTATAATAATAATTGCACCCTACAGTCACATAGTCCTGAGCCCATAATTAGGATTACTTGTGTCGTGGGTATCAAAAACTACAAGTACCATGGTACAACAACACCCAGACCCGCGAGAAATATTTGCAGACTGTATCTCATGAACCGTAATAGTTAGAGTTGATTATTTTATAGAGTGTGTATTTCTATTGCCGCTGTAACAACAAATAATAAAAATAAAATAAAAATATGAAAGGATACAAGAAATTTTTTTTAATGCACAATAGTTCGGAACCCTTAATGTGCGAATTCGACTCGCACTAGACTAGTTTTATTTAGCCACGCCTGATTCAAAGTCATGGTGGACATGGTGAACCATAGTGACAAGTGATCAAACCATCGCCGATATTGATGGTCCATCATGTTGGAGAGGATACTATCCCTTAGTCGACTTTTACGACATGCTCGGGGAGAGAAGCAGCTGGACGCATCCTATGTTTTTCTTCACTGCTGCACTAGCGGAAAAGTAATGTTGCATTTGTGATTTCAATAAATGCTTCAAGGTCTGCAGGCGGAGCGGACACGTGGCCCTTCCCATAGTTGTGACAAGGTCATGAACGTGCAATATCACTATGACACACCGTTTCTTCTAGTGCAGTCAAGGAGGCGCGCTCTAAATCCTGTCACCACACTGGTTCGAAAGAACTGACACGACTAGATAGATAGACCGTTTCTTGATTTACTATTACTAACTTACATATATTGAAGCTGATATCTCAATTAGACAACTAGTATTTAGAGTATTTAACTCCCTGACTGGCCACGTGTCTTTTGCGCTGTACTTGGGTTCGATTCCCACTCGGGCCGTATTGTGTGATGAACATACGAGTAGATGTCGAGTTGTGTCTCGGTGTTAGAATGTATTCTACCCTGAGATTCTACCACGCGGTTCCCATAACACAAGTTATGGGAAGCGCTCGTGGCGTGGCTTGCTTAGACGTTCTTGATTGATCGTTGAAGTTAAGCAACGTTGTGCGCGGTCACAATTGGGATGGGTGACCACAAGTGGCATTATAAGCTGAGCGCTTTCGTGCTTCGGATTGTCGGTCCCGGCTTTTAAGTCATTGAGCCATGACGGAGGTCTTTAGGCGGCCTAAAAACTCCGTCACAAGAGTTGGCCACTAGCTCATACGAACTTACTTATTATAGGTAACACAAGTTGCTTAGTTTGGGGCTAGATGAGTATGAAATATTTATTAAGATGAATGCGTTCTTTTACAGATAAAGCTGCCGAATCAGAAAAACCTAAAGAATCACAAGAAACTAAAGAAGCTCTTAAAAAACCGGAGACTCCAATAAAATCCTTACCAACATTCAAATCCCTCAACCCCGGGTATACAAGGTTCGGTTTCAAACTGAACTTAGACGTCAACCCCTTCAGCATCCCTAGCAAAGCGCAGCCCAAGCCAAAGGAAAATAGACCTAACGGACTGACCAGGCAGCCAACACTTCCTTCCTTAACTGGTGCAACGTCCGTAAGGAGGGAAATCGCTAAGCAGACCGTGATGAGAGAGAAGTCCTTTGCGGATAGAAGGAATGTGAAGAGGGTGGAGAACAGGACGGTGATCAAGGGAGTGAGGACTAACAGACGGTTTGAACTGCAGATGCGTATGAGAGATATATAGTTCATGGAGTTCTTATGGAGTTGCGTGATATTTACAGATTATCAGCATTTATGGTCTGGAATAACCAGATCATTTTAGTTGTATTTTCTAACATCAAATGCACCTTAGAATCCATGGGTCAATTCATGCTAGCGCAGTCGAAGGGCATCGAAGCGTCAAATTTTTCACAATAAAAGCGAATTTGCACGAAGTTGGTCGAAATTCGTTTGCTATAATTATCTTTTAGATTAACGCTTCGATGCGCTTCGACTCTGCGCTAGCATGAATTGACCCTAAGGGAGTTACCACACTAATCGATCGGGTTGACAATACCGAATAGTGACGTGGTAAACGAAAATTGTTAATTACTTTTTCATTTCATTTGTAACTTTACATAATTATATTCAGTATGTGTCAATTAGTATACTTTCAAATAATATACCTATTTTACACTTACAGTGAAATTATGATAATCTTCAGATTATTTTGAATCCGCCTGTTTGAAAAGGTTTTTAAGTTAGCCATATTGCGAAATCCTGTTCTATTATTTCTTGACTCTACTTTTTCTATGCTTTTTTACCTGAATTATGATTGGCCGTTTTGCTTGTATCAAGTCCTTCTTTTTCTTATAGCTAGATTTTTTACTAAAAATATTTTTAAGAAGTTTTTATACTTTAAACTAATTACTAAATATGTACTAAAATATTGATATTAATAGACAACTAACAATTAGTTTATTTCTAGAAAAGATAGCTAGATATATTATTGATTTATGGAATGCAAAGTTTAGCTATACATTTTAATATAACCACCTTGGTTTCTTAAGGCTTATTATCCATGTTCACCGGATGATAAGTTCAAACTTAACAGATAAAGTTAGATACTGATGTCGGCGCGGATCTTGAGCGCTGTCCTCTAAACCCGCAATCCACCCTCTGAGCCGAGCGCTCAACATCCACGCTGGCACCTCTGTCATGCATGTCTAATAGTGGTTACAACTGTTCATGAACAACTGAAACATTGATGAACTTAAGAAAGTCAATTACTTCAAAATGCACAACTGAATTAAAACCAATAACATGCTTGTTAACATTTTAACGTTAATTTAGTTTTTATTTACCTAGTTTAGTACCAAGTCGGCACTGATGAAAGTATGTAAGAAAATATGTCAATGTGGAGTTATAAAGACGCCGCCGCCGTGCGCGACATGGCGACTTCACAAATATTGTGTGTCACTAATGTGGAGAAGTTATAAAGTCGCCGCGTTGTGACGCCGCCGCGCGCGACATAGCCAAAAAACCAAAACTTCGCTTAGGTATGGAACGGCATTCGGACGCGCTGTCAATGACGCTTGCTTCGAAAGCCCCTAAACTAAAGCATGTGAATGAACTACTTTGGAGTCCTAATGGAAAGGACACATCACAAAGTATGAATTTCTGGTTGCTATAACCACTAACAGGCGACCAATGGTTGACATTGCTTTATGACAAACTGCGTAGTGTTTTGGTAAATGACAATGTTGCTACGGTTATCTACCATCAGTGATCCGTTAGTTGATTAGGAACCAGACAGAAATGTGGTTGATTGTATTGGGTTGTGTTGGGCACGTTTTTGTTAGTTTTTGTGCCATTTTTGTATTTATCATGTATCATGTATGATCCTTATCTCCGATTCGGAATAAAAATGATTTCCTCTTCAATTTTGTTTTTATTTTACTAGCGCTTGTGTCTGCTATTCTATGGTAGTAGATACCTACATTAATAGGTACTTTTTTGCAGGTATTTAGGTATAGGTAATAAATAACTGAAAACAGTGATGTAATGGCCGTTTTCTCGTGGTCCTACTACATATTTTGTCCTACTAGTAGGACGACGAGGGAGACTCGTCGGAAGCCAGGGGATGAGACTCGCGAGAGATCTGAGAGAATTGCGTGATAAAGAAGAAGCCTATGTCCAGCAGTGGACGGATATGGGCTGAAATTATGAAACACCTGAATAAGTCAATAGGGTAAATCCCTGCGTAACAGTAGGTACCTATCGCTCAAACTTCCCGCCGATTTGCAACCTATAATAATAGAGACACCTTACTTCTTCGCTGGACTGGGAGTAAAGAAAAAACAGAATGCGTCCAGCTGCTTCTCTCCCCGAGCATGTCATAAAAGTCGACTAAGGGACAGTATCCTTTCCAACATGATGAGATACAATAAGCAAATATTCCCAAGGAGGGTTGACGTCAGGCAGGCGGTCGGTCATAAAACACCTTAGCCAAAACTCTTACAAAGATCCAAGGATCATGCTGTGCCGACCCCACATAGAGTGGGATAAGGGCAGGAAGATGATGAATAATGGAGACACCTTTGTTTCATGTAGGTATTCTTAGTCAGCTCCGCACGTATTGACCATGTCTTTCCTGTGACTGCTGACTAAGCTGAGAGGATGGAATAGGTGCTGGGCAAGCCTACTCCATCTTAGTTCGTCCCGGGCACTACAGCATCCTGTTTGTGAAGGCAAAAGTTGCCTCCTCCTCCTGCTATCTGCTAATTAGGTATAAGCTCTCCTTAAAATACCGCTCCGTATATACCTACTGCCCTCCTAATGTAGAATAATCCTAGCATAAAGTTACGGTTGTCTCAATTAGGAGGGTATAGTTGCCCCAGTACTTAGGTAATATAGGTACAGCTAATTCCACAACGGCGCGGTGGCGCTCTACGCGTGTTAATTTTTATATTAATTAAGATAAGATAATATATTGTTCAGGTAAATAAAACCGTTAAATTCACGTGCGCGTAGCACAAGTGATCAAGAGCGCACGTGAATATTAGGTAGGTACAATAACTGTATCTAATCGACAAATATTGGGCTAAATGTTTTTATGATTCAAATCCATTCCACAAAAATAAATTGGCTTTTTCCGTAGCCTACAAGTAGGTGTATTTAGGTTCGGAGACAAAAAGCTAGGCTTTCAACTATAATGTACTTAATTGGAACGCTGAGCACGTAGCTGCGAGTAAACTGGTAGAGCGCGGGTAGACGAAAGTAGTCAGTTGAAACTTTGCCCTAAGAGATACGCATATTCAAGGTCATTATTTTAAAGGGGTCATTGGCAAATCCTCTGGAAATGATGGAGAAAAATGTGTCATGAGTGACCTCAAGGGTCTTTATCAGCCTTTGGAACATCAAAAAGTTACATATAATTTTCAAAAATAATGCAATAGCTCGACATTCCGTTTTATGTTTACTATTGATGGTTTGCACCATACCTATTAAAACAAAACCACCAGTGCTCTAGTAGGTAAGGTAGGTACTTTGTAAGTATCTCACTACTGCCACTGGGTAATACCATAAATCCAAATGTTTGTGATGGTGTTGGTTTTATATAAATTAATGACTCAAACCCTAGCTAACAAGATAAGAAAAACAAAACCTAAATCATATTGCGGAAACCTAAAATCCAATCGATTACAAAACTCACTTCCTGACCCACCGTCATTTGGCGACCTTCGCGTGAAGTAGGTATCTACGTACCTAAACTTAGGTGGTAGGTAGGTACAGATAGCAATTGAAGTTCACGAACATTTCAAGATTTAATATCTCGATTACCTATATCCGAAAACCGTCACCTTGAGATCAAAATTTCGACTAATATTTGAAGATTTGCTTTGACCCATGACAATTTTCATGGCACATTATTATTTTACCACACAACGAGAGAAATAAACTGTTTTCTCAAACTTACGTTCTTTCTATACCTAATGACATTAATCTACTTTCTCTGCTGACTTTACTTAGGTGATAGGCTACGTTAGCGTGTGAAGGCCGGCCTTGTGGCATGGTGCAGTTGCAGATACGCCGTAACTCGCTTGTCTTACGTCTAACCATTCATGAATATGTAGCGCGGTTATCATGTTTTGACGGGCCCTTCAGCCTTGACAAAGACATGATATGTCTATCAAATATCCATCCAAAGCTGTACCTTATGTAGGAAGACTAGGCCTAAGGAAAGTAGCGTTTTTCATTTTCTCTTGTACTCTTTGACTCGTCGTCGTGTTCGTTTGTTTGCTTGGTGGCCATACCTGACTGGACTGCTGGTTCTTTGAACCCTGTGGGATGACCAGGTTACTTTTGGTGTTCCCGAAAATATTTGTCAAATCTCTTGGCCCCGAGGTCCTAAAGACTTAAAGAGTGACTAAGTCGGTTTTCCTTGTAGAGATTCAGTCTGTTGTAAGTTGGTTGTAAGTATCCAATCTGTTATCTGACTAATGTCTGTCTGGTGTCCATCACAATGACACAATACCTACTGCTTACCCGTCTTTTATCAAAAATTCTGTCGTTATAATAATTTCTAGGTACCTAGTTGTAGTGCGCAAAGGCTAACACGGGTCCGTAACAGTCCGTAGTGAAGCATTCATCAGAAAACAATACAAATGCGAAGGTGTTAGGTAGGTACCAAATGATTCTCAAAATTTGAAAGTAATTTTGACACGTGTTGTGGCTACTCGCAGGAGTCTTGGAGATATCTGTAGCTTAGTTATTATAAAAAGCTAATTACATTGTCACAAAGTTATATGTCCATATTCGCTTCAATAATTAACAATACCTACAATGAACAATGTGAGCTCAGCCCATCTCCCCTGTCGATTGGTTAATTACGCATGATGTCACTAGACACAGGAAGCTAGGTTTCACTATAATGCGCTAAAGTCAACCACCTGCAACGATGTAATTGGTTACGATTTCTACACCAGTAAAGACTTTAAAGCGTAGGCTCAAGAATAGCTCCCTGAGGTATCCCTGACCTAATTTTAATAAGGGGGACATGAAGATGGATATTGCTAATTAGTTTTGACATGTAACTGGTACTTAGGCCAAGTTGGAAACATTTTGAATGATTTTAAGTAGGTAGTAGGTAAGGTACCTAATTGTAAAAGTTTAGCCATCACTACACTATTTTAGAGTTACATTTGTTTTTTACCTTGTACAGTACCTACAAGTAATATGGTGATTGTTGATATTATTTCGCATCATACCTACTTACCTACAGGATACATTTCAGGAAAATGTTGGTGAGGATACAAAATTGGAATCATATGCCCTAGATGGATATGTTGAACCATGGTGACAGGTGATCCGCCCATCGCACTTATAGATGGTCTTCATGTTGGATTCCTCAGTCGACTTTTACGATCCTCGGGGAGAGAAGCAGCTCAACATTCTATTTTTTTTCATTACTTCCAGTCCAACAGAGAAGTATTTTTACTTAAATTTTCGTGATTAAATGACTTTAAATGACATAGGTATAAGCTAGACAATTCAATTCATTTTGTTTAAGCGCATCCGTCCATCGGCAGAAACACAAAAACATTGGCCTTGCTCAGCCGCCGGCAAATAATATTTTACGACGTGGTTGAACGATACGCGGCCGCGGCTGGATCATTTGAATTCTGTTTATTTTGATTGAATACAAACAACAGCCGCGTCGTAGCTGATTGAAGCACTTCAAAGTACTATTTCTACTCCAGTCGCTAGAGAATATAGTTTAGGAAAACTCAACTAATCCGATTTATTTTACCTATTTCGTCCCGCTGTTATGCCAAGCTCTCCCAATGGGTTTCTATTTTTTGTACCTATTATTAAATAAGAAGATGATGGCTGGCTGACAGAAGGGAGTGGAAGAGGAGAACATGCGTGCCGACCTCACATAGAGTGGGATAAGGGCAGGAGAATGGTGATGATTTTATTGCAAACAAATATTGCATAGGTACCTAAAAGGTGTGGCTTAAGAAGATCAGAGTTTTAAATTGAACTTTACTGAACACTACCTAACTGCTAACAAGGCATTTTACCATCTGCACTAGACGGTTCATAAACCTACCTACGAGTGGCATCGGGAGGGAAATTTTGTCTCGGCACGCTAATGGGACGTAGTGCACGAGACGATTATAGACGGAATGAAATTAGATAGGGTACGAAGTGGTAGATAGATAGATACACTTACCAAAGATTTATTTAGGAATCAAGTACTAACAAGCTGTTAAATTAAACATTTAAATAACCCCCGACCCCCAACAGAACTCCACAAATCAATCGAACCTGGGTAAGTTAGAAAGATCCTTTTGTCAAGTGATCGCATGAGCTGATGATCTTCAAACGCCTCAACAGATCTTCATAAACTATAACTAATGTGGTGTGAGCCCATAGCTCAGCATATTTGTTACCTACCATAGTTTAGAACACAACTCATTGCACCTCATACCAATAAACACACATCCAATCATGAAGACTATCTTTCGAACCATCACGATCATATTGGCTTTCAAACAGAAAAACCGCATCAAATCGGTCCGTTCGTTTGGGAGCTACGATGCCACAGACATACCTACATAACACTCTACAAACTTATAACACCCCTCTTTTGAGTGGGGGGTTAAAAATTACCCTTGTCGGTCAGTTGCATAAAGTGAAACCTCAGAGGCACATTTTAACAGCAGATTCCAAAGCACCTTCTCATACCTACCCGTACGTTGTGTGTGCTCACTAACTCTTGTATTAATTCCCACTGGCTACCATGTTGTAGAGTGGGCTTCTTATTGCAAGTTTTCGTTGCATAATGAGTGCTTGGTATTGACATTGTCCGTGAACTTTCAGACTTGTTTCTCTGCTTGACGTCGGGCAATCCCAGCGTTTTATTGATGACTTACGTAGGTATAACGAGTGAAGTGTTATAAAAATAGACATATTTTATAAAATAAATATTTTTGAACTCAGCTTCAGCATCTTCTGCTTAAGCTTTGATAGAATGCCGTTTGCATTTTATTTACTATCTGGTTCTTCGATATAAATTAGGCTGATTTATTTATTCACGAGTGAAACCGCACAAGTCCATAGTAATTTATATAGAGGTTGGCTGGTTTACATAGGAGAGTATAAGAGTAGGATACGTGGTGGAAAATAAAATGACGAAAAAAGTATGTAGGTAAGTACCTTACCTATGTAGGTAAGTTGAGCCGGATGTGTATGTTAAAACAAAAAAGCCTTCAAAAACAATAAACTGAAGAAATAGCGCAAATCTAGGCACTCTCTGTTCATTTTGTAAACGAGTACCCAATTATGCTGTAAATTTTACTCACAGCTAGAACGACGGGCGCCATAAAATGACCTAACCCAATGCACTTGAAACCAGAACCTGATTTGTAGCAATTAGCCAGTCCGATAGTACAGTCAGCATCAATGATAAAGAACTTGTGGCCCGATCCTAAGATCGTGGGTTCAAGTCCGGTCGTGCAACAATGGTTTCACCGCTGCTCTGTCTGATGTTCTTTGAAAATTTTATTCGCTATACCAGTAGGTAAGGTACTCTCAAACGGTAGAGGATAACGTCGTGAAACCTGCTGTCAAAGAATCTAGGTAAAATGTTCAAAAACCAAGTGCACGAAAGGAGCCTTTTGAAGAGCACTTTAATTATTTTACTTCAATTTTAAAAGTTGATGACTTTACAGAATTTATAAATAAAGTTATTTATTTCAAGTTAGTACTGAATCCACGGAGTTTATAATCTATAGCTAATTATTTCTCAACTCAAAGATATTTCAAAACAAAAACTTAAAATTGGCTAGTTTTCATTTATGGTTTTAAAAGTAGGTACCTACTATCTTACCTATCAACTGTAACACAGTTGTTATGTTTTTCCCTTTCGCGCAGGCGGATAGTCTGAGACTTTATTGCCAGGTCATTCGTGAATTTTATTTTAAGTTATTGTTAAAAAGTTTTCCGTTCACTCAGGGTGCTTTTTTTCTCTATAAAGTTGTTTTATTACAATTTACTTTCGATGCTGAGTGTTGGATGAGGCTGTATGGAATGTCGTGGTCGCGCCGTGCATTCAACCTCCGTGGTCAAGGTCACCACTCTGATAAGACACTGCAAGATCCGGCCACTGCAACACGTGTCTCACAGTATTCAACATAATTAACTCCTTATTTTATTGTATATTTTAGTTATTCTGCTCATTTTAAAATGACAATTTTACGTTTTTCTAGTTTTAAGTACCTACCATCATCCACAGCTTGTTTTTGCTCAATGGGTATAGGCTTCTCTTCGCTTGTGCCATCCAACACGGTCCTATAGGTACTTATCTTGACTATAATCATCAGCTTTATTTATTATTTTATACATATAATTTTCCCTTTCTGGTAGGCGAATAATCTGAGACCGTGATATAAACCGTGACCTGGAATATTTTAATATTCCTAGTCCTAGGCTATTTTTTATTTAGATACCTACCAAGCAAGTGAAGCCGCAGGCGGAAGCCAGTAAATTTAATTTAAAAGGCATTGTAACCGCAATTATCCAGCAGTAAATACATAAGTTATGAATTATAGGCATTTCTCGACCCAGATATAATAAAATTTCATTCTATTACACTATTACGTTTGTGACGTGTAGGTAAGTAGGTACCTAAATCGAATTGTAAGCATAGTGATTAGTGGCCAGTACCTACTTACCTATTTATCTAGATCCGGATATCTGGTGTGTTATTGGAAGGGAATTCAGAAGGGGACTCCCTGAGTTGAGTCCCGTGACCGAGATTTTTACGATTTATAGCACGCGTGGACAGATTACGAAATTTTCAGTTACATAATTGTAATAAGTATCCACGATGTGTTTTTGTGACATTGCCAAGATCTGAACGAAAATTTACAAATCATCCATTCTACCTATCTTTGCAACAACCTAGTAAATATAATTGTGTAACAAAATTTCAACAAAATGCTCACTTTTAATTTGTATTTTTACATTTAAGTAATTTATGTTCTAGGCAAGAAGAATTTTAGATTTTCAGTTAGGTAGGTACATGTAAAACAACACAAAGTGAATTATAGACCGTTGACACTAAATTTCACTAAATGGTTGAAACTATTAATTTAAATTAGGTACCTATGACGAAATATCGTGACGAGTAGAGTAACTAGTTACGATGTACTAACATAATATTAGCGAACGACGCGAACAAAACCAACAACGAAAGTGAATAACCTACCTACTTTTGTGTTTAGCACTTTACGCAGATGAAAGTATTTACCCTATGATTGCGAACTTGCGAAAGAGAAGTACCTAGGTAGGTACATTGGCGCCGCAGAATCGCGCAACCGGTGGTATCTCAGCCAAGGGTACCACAGTATAGAATAGTACTCTGTGGGTACCACGTCATAATACAATGGAGGCCCGTGGCGGCCGAGGCAGGCTTTATACGAGCTTGGGACAGCAGACAGATAATGTTATGGTTTTGTTACATGTTAAAATGTTGCGGGAATCGGAAAGGAAGAAAGTTTCTACATAGAACTTCCTCTTTGATTGTGAGTAACACGCGTGGAATTAAAATGTGTCATCATAGTAGAGCGAACACCTGACTAAACACATTGCATCGCATATCGTCATCATCATCAGCCTATTAGCAGTCCACCGCTGGACACAATTTACATCGCGTAAAAACTTAAAAGGTCACTACAGGTTACGGGCCCAGAATTCTTATGGAATATTATTTGTCTTTGATTTAGAACAGAAAAGGGAACGTAACGATGTAAAGTAATATGAATAAGGGCGTTGGCGTCATCCATTTATGCCGAACGAAAATAGACAAAGGGATAAATGAAAATGTCAAAGATTATCTATGAGAAAACAGACGGAATAGTCCGTTTCATGTTAACAACCGAGCCCTTCGAGAAACTACGAAAAAACTTGGGTAGTAATAATATAGTCAGTTTTTTTGCAGACAACTTAAGTAAGTACTTATGTAATTTAGATACAACATTCTGTCTACAAAGGGCATGTCTTCATTATATTTTTAAAGAACAAAATACCACCAATATTAAGCCATTAATCCACATGGGGTAGTTATTATTATAGGTAAGTAGTCTATAATAATTATAATCTATATTCACAATGTATAAAATAAAAATATTAATACTTTGAGTGATTTAATTATTGATATTGTTTATCTTATCTTTAAATTAGGTAGTACTATATTGAAATCAGTGGCATGGCGAGCGATTGCTCGGCTGAGACGCAAGAGGCGCGGGTTTGATTCAAATGTTTGTATGTTCTGCAAATATTGCTTCCGGGTCTGGGTATTGTAGTAGGTATTATGTATTATAAGTATTTATTAAGAAAAAAATGTACTTTAGTAGGTATGTATGAATTATCATCAGTCATTTGGTTCCCATAGTACAAGCTTTGCTAAGTTTGGAGCTAGATGGCGCTGTGTCAAATGTCCACAAATATTTATTATAATCACATAAAAAAAACTTGATGACTTTACCTACATAGAGGTCGATGACGCGATACAGTAATTAAAAATAACTTCATATAAGAACCAAAAGTAGCTAGCTACTTGCTTGATTACAGAGTTTTTGTGTAAAATGGGTCATGTGGCCCATTTAAGGATATTCTGCAAACTGCTCTAAGCTTCCTTTGTGGGCCACGTTCGTGAAACATTCAATAGATTGTGTTTGTGGCTTCATAAAACACCAATCCAACAAGATTGTTTTTCCAGTGGCTTTACGAACTGCTGGGACACACGGTTCGACTCTTCTACCAAAATCTATGGCTACCTATGATATAATTGTATATGACATGACAACATTTGTGGTCTAGTGGTAGCGGCCTCGCCTTCCGATCCTAAGGTCGTGGGTCCGGTCGCGCACCAATGGAATTTTCGGTTCGAAAAGTGTATGTGCCCTATACCAGTACCTACTCTCAAACGGTGAAGGAAAACATCGTGAAAAAACCGGCATGTCGTAGAACCTAGGACGAATATTCATCACTTTAAAAATACTTTCACCACACTGGTTAGTACTAGTGACACTACTAAGTAGTACTAAGCATGACATAATTAATATAATAACGGGTAAATTAGATTGAAACTTAATAATTTTATTTTGACGTGCAAAACAGGCAGAAAATATAAATTACTAACTTTTGCCTGCAGCTTCGCTCGTGTGGTACCCGGATGAAAAGTAGCCTTTATGTTATTCCAGCACACATACTACGTACCGTACCTATATTTCTAGTTTCATTCAATTCGTTCAACTTTTACGGCGTGATTGAGGCACACACATACATCCTCCCTCACATCTACTCTACACATCCTCACAAACTTTCGCATTTATAATATTAGTAGGAGTAGTTATTTATCATGTAATGATCTATTACTAAAGGTTTGAGGCGCCGATGTAACGTCAATATCTTGTGGATAACAAGATTGTTTAGCCATTCATTATTTAGGAATACTACTTTAAACAAAACGAAGATTTGAAAATAGCCAATAATGAGTAATTTAGTTCTTGTGCGACAGCTTGCGTGTTCTGATTCAGATCGTTGCTGACGTCATGGCGAGACGTGGGCGTACTACAGCCGTTTTATCCGCAGCTAAGTAAATACACGCTCAACATTCATTTTAAAATGGAGACAAATTGATCTCATACTTTGCTCAAATAACTAGAAGTGACTTAGCAGTGAGCTCATCCTAAGTAACAATATGAAGTGTACTTGCTGGCACTCATTATATGACAATGGAGCCAGGAACTTTGGATTTTCTTAGACACTTGCTGTCAGACCTCATTAATTGTTTTCCGGTGCCAATGAGCAAGTTCGGATTCGTTACCCTAAAACATCACATCACAATCAACCAAAAAAACTGACAACTCTGACAAACAGCCATAAAATCTGGATTTTAAGTTACTTATAAGATTATTTAGTTATTTAAAAGATGATAAATAACTACTCGTACCTAGTAGAACATGGTATAGGCATTAGCCATTGTAATGGCGCAGACTGAAAAACAATACTTCAACAAAGATAAGGCTTTCTCTGAATTGTAGATTAAGTAATCAGGTTTTAATGTTCACCAAATTATAATTGTTTCTGTAAACATCCTTCATTTGTCTGGAATTAAGATTATAGTTTCGTTAAACATTAGCAATGAGAGTGGCCTTCTAATTGCTAAGTCAATTAGTATTCTAACATTAATCAGCATTGCCATTTGACGTGGAAATGCAGCTACATAACTGAGGCCTTGTGTACCGGCTCATATATCATTGTTCAGACTTATAGACCAGGGAACACTATGTCTTATCTTTAGCAACTGTCTGACTGGAGATATCCGCGTGAATTCTGATCGTCAATACTCCTTGAGTGACTCTGAGTGTAAGGGGATACGTCATTGTTTCCCACCGTTGTGAGTTGTCCTCATTTTGCGTGTTCAACTGTTCATATATAATATCGAAAACGAGGAATTCTTTCGTAAGAACCTTATCTACTGACTCAGTTAGCGATAAACTTTATCGCTGGTGTAACGAACCGCGATGTTCAGATATCCACGTAGGTAGGTCCTACTTAAATACCTTTAGTATATCAATTAATTGTGGTAACTCAACATGGGATGTGAACAGTTTTCTTACAGTAAACGGTGTGTAGATAAAAACGAGTCGATGATTGACTACCTATATAACAAAGCCAGTCAAACCATTCAGGCTATCATGAAACTAGAACTGCATACGAGAGAGTAGAAAAGGTATTACAGGATACTCGGTAAAGGTATTACATGTTGTGACCTCTGTTGTGATCTTTCTGCCCTTATTCTATTTATTGGGTTATTTAGGGTCGGCAAAATATGCCTTTTCCACCATGCAAAAGTCACTTGTTGTTTACCGAATGAAATCTTCTATAGAATTACAGTAGGTATGTAAGGCAATTATTTATCAGAAAGAATACGCACAAAAGAAAGGTAGGTAAGTACACAAATTATAAGGTATATCTACACCAAAAAAGTTACCTACCTATGAATTATGTTCTTGGAATAAGATAAAAAATATTACTAAAACATCTAATAAGGGGGAAAAGATATAAGAGATGATTTGCACAATTAATTAATGCCAGCTGAGAACGGAAAAATACCTACTTTATCTAATACCTACTTAATAGCCATTATTATCATTCTTACGACTCTTATAAAGTTTGATAAAATGTTGTTTACTCTGCATTATGTACTACCATAGTATCTGCCAGGTTAACTATATAATTTATGATTTAAATAGTTAGCTAATTTAATAGTTTTGTGCGGTAGGTTTTGTTTTAATTATCTTGATTGAATAACGTACCTTACCTACCTACATTTTGTAATGCACTGGGCCCATAACCTACAGTTACTTAAGTATAAGGTACCTAGGTAATGGATATACAAATGTATCTCTTTTATGGGAATACTTATGGACCAATTTTATTATGAACGAATTTAGTTATAATAATAATAAAGATTTTTTTATGAACCAAAGTCAATAATCTTTAAGAGTTAAGCTCGCCTTTGTACATGTACTTTTTAATGTTTTGTGTGTATTTGTTTCGTTTCGTACAATAAAGAATTTCAGAATTTCAAAATAATATCTAAAATCTAGTCAAGCTTGATGTTCTGATTTGACTTCATATTGCGAGAATCCTTCAAGAAGTGCAAAGTTACAATGTGTATAATAGGTAGGAAGTACATTTTGTATCAGCGTAGGCATCGCTCTATATCGACTTCAATTGGTCACGTCTAAATATTGATTCGCACTGATAAAATCTATGTGGCAGGCACGTTTGTTATAAATTGTTTGACCCACTATGTTATTTAATACCCTAGGTTCTCACTCTTTTTTAAACAATTGTTTACATTCATCGTCGTCATCATTATCATCCACAGCTAGATTTGCCCACAGCTGGGCATAGGCCGCTCTATTTTTGTGCTATCCATCACGGTCTTGTGCTAGTCTCTTTCACCACGGCACACGGTTTTAGTCTGAGGACTCTTTTTTCAACTCCGTAGTGCCATTGGCTCAGTCGGTCCATGACCCTGTAGAATCGCTGAGTATTTCGACTTTGACATTGAATCTGTTTACATAACAAACACGCAGTGGCACATGGTTAAAACACGACACCTGCGTTTGCCCCCCTTTCCGAACAACCTTTTATTATAAGTTAAAAGTTACAACTACACCGTTTACAAGATGCCTTTCGCTTGCGTGATACCTGGATAAAAAATAGCCTATATGTTAATCCAGCACATGTACTATGTATATTCCAAGTTTCATTCAAATCCGTTCAGACGTTTAGGCGTGATTGAGGAACAAACATCCTTACAAATTTTCGCATTTAGGTATAATATACCTAAGTAAGATATATTATAAACTTTTTCCCGAAACAGAGGCTATCTAAATTTGTTTTACTTTCGTAACAAAATGGAAAATTTTTGGCAATGCTCTCGTTCGAGTAAGGTATTGCGCCAATTCGTTGCTAAGCGACGGCGACGTCTATCTCAATGAATACATAGGTATACCTACACTGGAGGGTATTCTAAGTAGGTATACCGTTTAGAGAAAGTTTTGGGAGATGAAAGAGTGCCGCGTCGACCCCTCAACCTAATTGGCATTTATCTTGAACCTTATGAACATGTAAGTAGACAGTTTTTCTGATCAATATCAGAAGTGGGATGTTTAGAATACAGTATTGTAGTTGCAAAATAATAAGATGTATTGAACAGAGAAACATTTTGTTGAATGAGAGGAACAAAGCTGATGACCTAACGCTTCATCGATATTGCATCACAGATGCAGTTAGTCACAAACGAAATGGAGAACTGGTACCGTACAGCAGATAGCCAACAAAAACACCTAGGTTTTCACAAAAACTTTCACACAATCCATCCATCTTTTCTGTGGCCTTCCTCTAGCATATAACCATCCACATTCATCTCGGTTCCAAGACCCGTATCCCCATCACACTTTTTCATTTACTTTCATACCCTCCGTTCATTGGGGAAGATTTTAATGGACATGCATATAGTACATACAATTTACATTTCACAAAAAAGTAAACAAGGAAGATAAAAAGATTGTCTGAAAGTCTTGTAACGAAGGAAATGATTCAGTAGTCGGTTCCGCACTGGCGACTTGCAGCAAGGTTTTGCTCAACTGAGCTTACCTCATTGTCGGATAAACACTTTTCCATAAGCAAATGTGCGTCAAAGAGCAATCAAGGGCTTACGGCATGCAGAAAATTGAGCGAAATCGGAGTCATTCAGAAATCATACAGAATTCACTAAGGTCATATTTTAATACTCTGACACTGGCACGCAATCTCAAGAACTAGACTAACCACACATACTCATCATATAACAATAGGTAGGTACCTAAGTATTTATTTATTCCGTCGTGGGAATACGTCTTGCGAACGCGTCATACACATAGGGTACAAGATAAGTGGTAGGTAAGGTACCTACCTACATAGTTGGGTTTGCTTTAGGTACGAATGATTTGTCAGCAGGCTTCCCCACGATATATTTTTTCTATTTCGATGAATAATACACAGCCTGACAAACTATATGACACTAATATGAGATGGGATGTGGTGGCTAGCCAGAATGGGATCTAGGGTGAAAAAGTGAGGGCTGGTGATTTACACAGGTGAAATGGCCGCAAACTTCTCTGCTGGACTGCTGGGAGTCGACTAAGGGATAGTGTCCAAGATATATATAGGCGATGAGCTGATCACCTGTCACCTGGTTCACTATATTCATCTTGGGACTTTGAATATTTGAATCAGGAGTGGCCGCAAGTTTTCTTATGTTCTTGTGACTTTGCCCATCGCATTAGGGATACGGGCAAGATAATATGCATGTATTTAAATGATGGCCACAAGAAGTTTCGGCATGTCGTGATTTTAGGGCGCAAACTTTCAGTTCTTTCAGAACGTCGAAGAGAACGTCTAGTTTTACACATGAAGTATCAAGCTTTCAAGACAAAATTTATGTTTCTACCTCAGGACCAATCTCTATAGGTACCTTAACATACACCAGCGAAAGAATAATTACTTCTATCAATGGAAGAATAATCATGAAGAACGAACGATTGTTGGAGATATCGTAACGTAAGACATAACTTCCAAGGATTTTACTAGTTATTTTGGAGGTCAAGAGCTGGAGCAATTGAACCCCCTTATCTAGGCTTCTGGCTACGACCCTGGCGCAGGTATGCGCTGGTGGGACCAGGACAATGAATTATACAGCTCTGTCAGTCATAGTCGGAGAAAGTTGCGGTTTGAGGGGCATCGAAGCCGTAAAATCTTTAGCACCTGCTTTGTAGCCGTAGGTATAAGTTACCTAGATATACCGCTTGGGAGTGACATTTGGTTTTATAGGTAGCCTATCCAATACCTAGGTATTCTATTAGAACACTTTTGGTCCTGCCCTGGCCAGATTGAAGTAGGTAATGGGGCTGTACCTATGCCCTAGACTAGAACCTACCAATCTAAGCCCTGAAAATGACATAGGCTTATAACTAGTGCTAATATTCTACTTTCGGACGACGACGGACCGTTCATTGCCATAGCAACGTTTATGTCGAAAAGCGCCATACATTTTTTCTACAGAATAACTTATGGTTATGGCGTCGTTCGTCAGAACAATATTAATAAACCAATCACCGTAATGATCATCGGTTTGTTCACAAATGAAGGATACAAAGAGATTTTTACTCACTTACGCTTATTTTAACAATATAAATTCAGTAGGCGTAAGTAGGTAGCTGAAAGGTTCGATCCAAAGGTCAAAACGTCGGTAGGTTGGTACCTAGACCAATTAGAATAACATTTTGGAACACTAACTTATTAAAACACACTATTTTTAACTTCTTTGCTGGACTGGGAGTAAAGAAAAAGCATAGAATGCGTCCAGCTGCTTCTCTCCCCGAGCATGTCGTAAAAGTCGACTAAGGGATAGTCTTCTCTCCGTAATGATAGAGATCACCTGTCACCATTGTTCAACATTTCCATTATAGGATTTAAAATCAGAAGTGGCTGCAAGTTTTCTTATGTTTACTTCTGGCTCTGCCTACCCCATTAGTGATATGGGCGTGATAATATGTATGTACTATTTTTAAACAGGTTAAGTTCGTACGTTTGTTTGTAGGGGGTAATCTCAGAAACAACTGGAGCTATTTTGAAAATTATTTCATTGGATGAAAGCTACATAATATCAGACATAAAGTCTGATATTATGTAGCTTATTATATATAGCTTATTCCGACGCGAGCAAAGCCGCGCGGTTACAGCTAGTTACTATAAATGGGCTGCATTATATACACTAGAAAATGTTATTGTATAAACTTCATAAATGGAGTGAGCAAAGGTGCGGGCGGCAGGAAAAATAGACCATAGAATAGATAATTTAAATTCAAACAGCCTACGTAATAAAACCGCGTCCTCTAGCGACCCTGACTTTTCAGCATGAAATCTATTGACGCCAATTTGAAAGAGAAGTACTAAATCACAAAGGCACGTGGCAATCATTGTGTGGAACACTATGAGATAGATGAACCAATCCCATTTTAGCATGTTTCTAAATACTATATTCATAACATATCAACAATGACCCTGAAAGACTACACAAACCTAGCAGAACCAACCGTGTACAGTACAAGTTCACTGAACCTCGTGTTATAATTGCCAGTACAGATTATAAACTAGTTAATACTATTAGAATAAGTCCCCATTATATTTAATCATATTAAAATGCAAACTCGACATTTCCAGAGAATACTTTATTGTTCTTTATTTACAAACCTATTTTATTTGAACTATCGAGATCTTTATAGGCCTTACATTGACACGGCCCAGCAACATATTACTCGTCTAAGCATTGATGATTTTATGCTGTCTGATTCTACTTTAAGAAGATAAATGATGGAAGTTACTGAATGCAGGCAGAAGCCAAACACCTACACTTAGGGACAATTTAAAACATTACCAATTTACAAGTTTTAGCCTAAAAAAGTGCTACCAGCTCTCATTTACAAACATACTTTAATAAATCTCTCTCACTCTTAACATTAACTCTACGATAATTTATAGCATTTACATCGGACAGGAGACATCTTAAAACTTGAAGTTATCTTACGCTAATACTTTCGTTATCATTAGTCATCATCGATCGGCATCGACGCAGCGTAGTCCGATCACATGGAGCCATCACACCGCTCCTCACAGCACCGACAACGAACCGATGAGTCAGCGTCGACCCGCACCGTCGACCCGCGACGCCACAGAACACTAACATCGATTCAAACTATCTCACAACTTATGTACACACCCCCTGCGATTCGGGAATATAAAAATATATATAAAGCTTAGAAAACATCGTAAGCAGTCGTCGTGCACTCGTCACTCACTCGCACTCGGGTACCTCGTAAATGCACGCCGGCGCCGCTTCAGACGCTGGCTGCGCGCGCGGCGCGGGCCTCTAGCTAGAGCGCGGCCGACTCGGGCGCCATCAGCGGCGACAGCGGGCCCGCCACGCGCCGCCCGCGCTCCACCTCGAACCGCAGGTCCGCGGGCGACTCGCGCCGCACCACGCCCGAGCCGCTCTCCTCCGGCAGGAAGGCGGCCACCAGCAGCGCGCAGATCACCAGCAGCGCGCCCAGCACGAACGGCGGGCCCGGCACCATGCGCACGTAGCGCTCGTCCGCCGCGCCGCCCGCCGCCGCCGCCGCCGCCGCGCTCGCCGGGCTCGCGTGCTCCTCATTAAGGTCCACGTGGAACAGGTAGAAGATGACGCCGAACATGGCGGGCCCCAGCCCGTTACACAGGCCGCGCACGCCCGTCACCATGCCCTGCACGACGCCCTGCCGGTCGGCGCGGCTGTTCACGGACACGTACGCGCTGATGGCGGGGTACGTCACCGAGCCCAGCGCCGCCAGCACGCCCGCCGCCCACATCATCCACGTGCGCGACCCGAACCCGTACCACATGAGCTGCAGCATCTCGAACAGCAGCCCCACCATGATAGTGTGCTTGGCGCCCAGCACGCGCATCAGGAACCCGAGCACCACCTGCACGCCGATGCTGAGCACGCCCACGATCGCGATGAAGATCGCCACCTGCACTGTCCCGAAGCCCATCACCAGCTTCAGATATACGAATATGCACGAGTACTGGCCCGCCTCGGGCAGGTACGAGAGGAACACTGCCACGCACAGCATGAGCACGGTGCGCTCGGCGCCCACTTTCCGCAGCGCCGCGAAGGGGTCCGCCTGCTCCCAGCTGATGGCGGGCCCCCAGCCGGCCGGCCGCACCTTCTCCGGCAGGCTCTCGGGCACCGCCACCATGATGAAGAACACGTCGAGCACGGCCACGGCGGTCGCGGCCGCCACCACGAGCGCCTCGCCGTAGCGGTCCATGAGGTAGGCGCCGAGCGCGGGCGAGATCACCATGCTCGCCGCGAACGTCGCCGACACGAGCCCGTACGCGCGCGACCGCTCCGCCTCGGTCGTCACGTCGGCCACGTACGCGAACACTATCGAGAAAGTCACCGCGAACACTCCGCTGATGCTGATCATGGCGAAGAACCAGAAGGTGTTGATGGTCATCAGCGGGATGGGCGCGCACGTGAAGAACACGGTCACGAGCAGGAAGAACTTGCGGCCCCACACGTCCGACAGCGCGCCGATCAGAGGCGCGGACAGGAACGACAGGATGCCCTTGATACCCATGATGAGCCCGTTCATCAGGAACGTGTGGTCCGGAAAGGTCGCGTTCAGCACCGAGATGATGGGCATCGTGAGCAGGCCCCACGCGAAGAACTCCAGGAAGATCACCACTAAGGCGTGGAAAACGGAAGGCTCACCGATGCCCGACATTGTCATAATCCCGTCTTTCATTACAGTTTTTCTGTTTCGTATCACCATTTCTACTTCAGTTGTTGTGGTCTTCGTGGGCGTCATCTAGGGTTTTCGGTGGTTTATTTGTCTACTGACTACCTATATTACAGGCATTTTAATGAAAAACTAAGCACTACATGAGGAAAATTGATAAAAACGAACAAGTAACGAGTAAGTAGCAGCAACGTCAAAAAACCACTGGGAAAATAGTAGGTTGAAAAACAATGTGGTGTTGCTAGAAAAGACTTAAAAACATACATAATAAAGATTTCAGTACAAGAATCATGAAATCAGATCCTACACTTAACCGTTTGCAGTAAAACCCCACTATAATACTTTTTTATTAGAAAGTTTCTTTATTTTAACAGAATTTGAAAAAACAAGTTTTTAGATAATTTACTATTTAGGAATCAGTAGTAAAATTGGTAGCAGGCTGGCAACATTATTATGACACTTATTAGATTTTTGTGTTCCGTTACAGAATAAATAATAGTAGCATAGTTCCGTTTCAACGCACAAACTTATATAGCCTAATTCTTCTGTATACATTGGGGAAAAAATTAATATAATCGAGATGGTTACACACTTACGATTTAAATGTAATAAAGGGAAGGTAACCGTATACAAATAACAATAACACGAACCCTATTGGATCTTATGAAAGCTCGGAATCTATCTATCCCATTCTGAAGCTCGGAAGCTATGGAACGTAAAAATGCCCGGCTTCATGTCAAATGTTAATGTCAATTTATTAATCAATCAGAAATGAGTTCGAGAACTGTCAAAGGAAGAGTACTAAATAGGAGGCGTCAACCAGCTGAATTATCTAAAAAATTGCTAAAACTAAATAAATCAAAATGGTAAGATTATAATATTTGCAAAAAACCATACAATACTTACTACTTAGAATCCTAGATCACCTACAAAGTTTCCATAAATTTGCAGATCCGCTTTATTCTCATCCAAAACCGTGCGGGTAAGACTCGGCTGGCTAAATGGTACATGAATTTCGATGATGATGAGAAGCAGAAGCTTATTGAGGAAGTACACGCTGTCGTCACTGTTCGAGACGCTAAACACACCAACTTCGTTGAGGTAAACATCTAAAAGTTTGAGTTGAAAATACCATCTTTATAGGATACTGATTCCTCCTTTTTTTCAGTTTCGGAATTTCAAAATAGTCTACAGAAGGTACGCGGGACTGTACTTCTGCATATGCGTGGACGTGAACGACAATAACCTTTGCTATCTGGAGGCTATTCACAACTTTGTTGAGGTGCTAAATGAATACTTCCACAATGTCTGTGAGCTGGACCTTGTATTCAACTTTTATAAGGTATGTTAACTATTTTCTAACTACCACCACTTGATGTACGGGCATTTCGTGAAAGTCGACTAAGATAGTATCCTCTCCAACATGAGGGATTGCCTATATAGACAATGGGCTGATCACCAGCCACCATGGTTCATTATATCTATCTTAGGACCTTTGGATCAGGAGTGGCTGCAAGTTTTCTTATGATTACTTGTAACTCTGCCCACCCCATTAGGGATGCGAGTGTGATAATATCTATGAATGTATCACTTGATACACCCCAATTTACTCATTAGTTCTTTCAAAACAGTATGGTAAAGCTTTGAAGGGCCACCCTGAGGGTCCTTTCAAGCACTTGTTTTTTTTTATGCTCTACATACAAAATGATACGCCTTGAAACCCACAGACTTTGTTTAATCAAAAAACACAGCTACATACCAGCTATCTTACTGATTTATAAATTACACAACTTTATAGCAAGTAAATAAACTTTATATTTTATTTCCTTACTGAATATTATTTTCTCCCAGGTGTACACAGTGGTGGATGAAATGTTCCTGGCGGGAGAGATCCGGGAAACTTCACAAACTAAAGTCCTAAAGCAGCTTCTCATGCTCAACTCCTTAGAATAACTTGCTACATAAATACCCTGAGTATCTACTCGGTACTTATCTTAATATACTTGGCACATACTTATATTATAACTAGGTCAGTCTGAAGTTTGCTATTGGATTGTCTGTCTCTTTTATGTATTGAGTCACATCTATGATGACAGAAATTATGAACTTAGGGGCGTAGCAGGTGATTGTCATGCTGGGCTGAAATGAAAGTTTGATTCAGATATGTTTGCATTTCATCCGGGTCTTGGTATCATGATGCTTGTAGTTTGTGACACTTAATCCTAGTATAAATAAATAAATATTTATGGACATTTGACACAGCGCCATCTAGCCCCAAACTAAACAAAGCTTGTACTATGGGCACCACATGTCTGATAGAATACTTATATACTTTTTTTTTGTAAATAAATACTTATAATACTACAACACCCAGACCCGGAAGAAATATTTGCAGAACATACAAACATTTCTCCCACAGCGGCAATCTAACCCGCATCTCTTGCGTTTCAGCCAAGCATTCGCCCGCTACACCACCGAGGTTGTCAATGGGCTTGGAACTACACTTATATAAGTGTTGATGTTTTTTATTTGGGTCATTATAATTTTATATGATCAATTACACAGCCTTGGAGCTAAATACTCATTGTAATATAAAAAAAAAAACAAATATTTTAATGAATTTACTTTTCATGGGTGATAAATAAATTCATCGTAACATTATCTTTTTTATATTAGAAAGAGTATTTAGATTCTCATTAGTGACATCCACGACTGTAACAGATAATAAAAAATGTGCATGACCCGTTTATCTTAAGATTAGACTAGTTATAGAATGGTACATGGTGTTTTGCTGAGAAAGTATTTGTGTACTTGATCCATATTATTTATAAAATATGTCTCTGAGTGATGAGACTAAGGGAGAAAGCATTGAAAAAAATGTCTGAGACTTTGTACTTTTTTGTTTTGTCAAAATCTGAAAATGTCTCGTCTATATTTATGTAAGAGATTTTCATGTTAGCACAAAATGTTCTGGTAGTTCCCATTTGTTCTATGAAACATGACATCATTGAACAAAATGGGAATCAGATTTTCCCAAAATCTTCCATGAGGAGCTAGATAACACTGATAATGACAATAATTATTCTGTCATACCATTGATCAAACTGGGTAAAATAATCCTACAAAGGATTTCTAAAAATCGAAAGAATTTATATTCGTAGCAAGAATGATAACTTCGTAAAGAGGTCATATGTACCTTGTCCTATAGAAAATTTGATAAATAAAAGTATTATATGTTCCATAGTACAAAATAAAACAAAATATCTTATTCTGTCCAATGATGTCATGTTCCATAGAACATTATGGGAACTACCCAAATTCTAAAACAAGAGTGCTTTCAGTGTTGGCATGAAATTCACGCATGACTATTATTTAATTCATAAAATTATTCTGCTCTGCATAAAAGAAATTAAATCTAGGTTTTGTAAGAATACTCATTCCATGAATGTTTCATGTTATACCATGAATGTTGAGAAGAAATAATACTTTACTGTGGAGTTGTATAAATGATTAGTAGCTTCTCATATGAAGTTGTACGTGTGTTTAGCTTCTCAATATGCTGTATATAAAAAAATATTAGATTGTAATTATGTTAGAAAAACTTTTCGATGTAAAAATAATCTTTATTTATCAAATATAATGTTTAAAAAGTAGATACAACATACAAGGTTTAACTAAATCTTAATCAATTTACCTAAATATAGCTATGATTGTTCATACAATTATTTTATTCAAAAATATTAGTCCCTGTGTCTATTAAGCATTGTGGCATAGACAATGCAATTACATATATACATA
This sequence comes from Scotopteryx bipunctaria, assembly GCA_949320045.1. NCBI lineage: Eukaryota > Metazoa > Arthropoda > Insecta > Lepidoptera > Geometridae > Scotopteryx > Scotopteryx bipunctaria. The sequence goes on from OX439457.1 coordinate 586,669, forward strand.
ATATCACGCTTGTATCCCTAACAGGGTGGGCAGTGGTGACAGGTGATCAGCCCATCGCCCATATAGATGGTCCATCACGTTGGAGAAGATACTATCCCTTAGTCGACTCTTACGACATGCTCGGGTGACGAAAAGATGACGAGTTGCAGCTAGGACGCGTTCTATGTTTTTCTTTACTCCCAGTCCAGCAGAGAAATGTATGAAGTATGCAATTGACATGAAACTATAATATCACAATACGAGAGTAAGCCGCGACTCCATAGCGGCGCACGGATATAACGCACGGCCGGCAATACTCAACACATCCGAGCGTGGCGTGGTCATTTGCATACAAAGCGAGGGGTAGTTCCCATTTGTTCTATGGAACATGACGTCATCGAACAAAATGATACAATTCCTTCTCAATTTTTTCCATAGAACTACCTACTAGCTTTTCACCTGAGTTTCATGCCATAGAACAAAATGGGAATCAGATTTTCCCAAAATCTTCCATAAGAAGCTAAATGACGCTGATAATGTCAATTATTCTATTTAAATTTAAACCATGAATATAACATAGGCAAGCAGTTGTATAGTAGCAGACAACCATTACTCTCAATCTCAAGTTATCATAATAGTTCTCATAATGCGACAATCAAGTCAATCAAATTAGTCACTGACAAGTGCCACAATAAATTATGATTATTTTCTAGAGCCAGTATGATAAGATAATGGAGGATAATCATAAAGAGGTCTTATTTACCTTGTCCTATAGAACAATTTGAGAAATAAAAGTATTACATGTTCCATAGTACAAATGAAGAAAAAAGTATCTTAATCTGTCCGATGACGTCATGTTCCATAGAACATATGGGAACTACCCAAAGCGAGACGTGCGTAGCCTCTGCGTGCGCCGCAGTAGAGTTGTGCCTTTACTGTTGTCTCTTAACGCAATGCTTGGGACTGTCACGCCCACTCCCAGCGGTGCACAAGAGGAGGAAACATCCATATGTCTGGGTGCCCCATGTGGGATATGTGAGGGCCCATGTCGAATTCACTCCACCTAGAAACAAAGATTAGCAGTTGATTGTACCGTGGTGAATTTCTTCAGGAAAAAAGTAATCTGTGCTCCTGTCTTTTGTTTTAGTGAACAGAGGTTGGAGGATTTGACGTTTATTTTTCATTTTAGAACTAAGATTACAAACAAGACCACAATAACAAGAACCAGATCATCTTGCTATTTTTGAAATTTTAAAAAGTAGCTACTTAATAAGCTTAATCATTGCTTAATCGCTCAGTATAGTGTACAGTCAGTACCTCCCTGGTCATTTCCTAGTCACAAGTAGGGTTGCTACCTGCAACTTCTTGATTTAAGGGTTGTCAACATGAAAATAAAGGGTTTCGCTTTTTTTACGGAAGATAATTTAAAAAAAAAAACAGTTTCTCGACTGGATTTTATGGTGTCTAGGGTAGGAGGCACGTCCAAACATAACATTTGGTATATGCCCACAGCAAGTAGCACTGCATACTACGTGACAGGTTGCAAGCCTCAAAGCCCGGCCGTAGGCAATTGTAATAAACACCTCCGTGAGTTTTGTTTACCCCGTATATTGTTCTGATAAATTACGGATTCTTGGATTTTTATTGCTTGAAAACAGGGTAACCCGTACAGGGCATCTGGCAACCCTAGTCACAAGGCTGTTCAAAACTGAATGAACCAATGACACAAGCTAGTACTGACTGGAAGGGCGGTATTCCCCGGGATATGTTGTGCGTAGGACTGGAGACGGCTACGAAGAGGAATGCTCTGCGCAGGCGCGAGCTGGTGACCTTCGCGTCGGTGGCGCCGTGGCTGCGGTGGCCCAGCGCGCGGAACGGGTACGTGCCTGCAGGGAACTCGAAGTTATTAAAAAAAACAAATTGCGGGTATTCCGCCATCTTGTTCACCATTATTCATTCATTCAATCATACACGGCTAGTTTATTCATCATTCAGTTTTTGTCATTCGGTCACTCGTTCTGTTGTTATATTTATTCATGTTTTATAAGCTTCCGCTGTCCGTCCTGTCCGTCTGTCAGCGGACTGTACCTATCTCATGAACCGTAATAGGTTGAGTTAAATTGAGTGTAGTGTAGTATAGTGTATTTTTATTGTTGCTTCAACAACAAATAATAAAAATGAAATAAAATTAAAAAGTGCCCCATACAAGGCGTTGATATGACTTCTGATCTGACAGGTGGAACACAAAGGCCTTTTACCATCTATAGTAGATGATTTATACAGCGTCAGGAGGCAACTTTTACCTTCACAAACGGGACACTAGTGCCCGGGACGAATTATGATGGAGTAGGCTTGCCCAGCACCTATTCCATCCTCTCAGCTTAGTCGGCCTTGTCCACAGGAAAGACATGGTCAATAAGTGCGGAGCTGACTGGATTTGAACCTACGTCCATAGGATCGGAAGGCGGGGTCACTACCAACTAGATCACCAGTGCTCTACATATAAATATTAAAAAGTCATATCAAAATAATTGACTATACTTTTTATAGTCGCTGATAGTCGCAGACAGTAGCCTTAGACCGAAAAAACCTGGAAAACTCGAGGGGAGGCCTTTGCCCAGCAGTGGGATGATACAGGCTAGCAACAACAACAACAACAACAACTTTTTATGTTTTACCATTAGCGGGATTGAGGTCGTTCCTGGCGGCGATGGCGTTGCAGGCGGAGTAGGGCGGCCGGCAGGCGGCGCAGCGCGCCAGCGGGTCGTGTCGGAAGTCGTTGTATCGCATCGTCGCGTACATGTCGCGCAGGCCGCGGATGTTCGCCTGGAACATGATAGATAGATAGAAAATTCTTTATTGCCTCAGACCAAATAAAAAGAAAAGACCCCGCGCCGCGAACAACAAAAGTGAAGCCACCTTTTTATCTGTGTGTGTCGATGGTTTTAAGGTTGTGTGTTCCAAGTTACCTAAATTCATAGTATAATAATTAAGAAACAATGCTTTTGAAGTACTTACAAGTGAAAAGTGATTTTGTGAGACTTTTTATGTGATTTGCTGCTGTTTTTACAAGTTTTCACTACACAGGAAGGCATAATTCTATTTTTAAGACTCGTGACATACTAAGAGCGATGAGCATGGTTTTAGTGTAGGTGTGTGCGTGAGCGTGTATGTTTACTTGCAGGAGCACGGTTTTGTGTGGCTTCACTTTTGTTGTTCGCGCCGCGGCGTCTTCTCTTTTAATTTGGTCTGAAAAAAAAATTATTATACATAAATAAATACAAATAATATCTACCTAACGTAGTGGCACCAATGATCGACACTTTAAGGAGATAGTGGGCTTCTTTATAAAATTTAAGGTCATTTAGTCATCTTTAAACCAAAAGTAACGATTGATTATGGTAAGGTATATTCTTGAGATGAAAATAGGATGTATTATTTTTATTAACTACACACGGACTAGAAAAAAATCCCAAAAAAGGAAAAAGTGTATAAATCTCCAATCATCGACACTGAATCTCCAGTAATCAACACCCAGTCATCGACAGTTACCGGTTACCGACACCCAGTTATCGACTATTAGCTATAATGTGTATCTGCCAAATCACCACCCCCTTAATGGGTCATTAAAATAAAATTAACTGTTTATTAAGTATTTATTTATTGTCCACAGACACATACACATACACACTTTTGTAACTATAATAAAAAAGGTCAATATAAGTAAGTAAAAAACAATTGTCAAAAAGTTTAAATTGCAATAATCAACAATATTTACTGTACCTAAAGTTATTCTTACTTAACTAATTATTAAATATTTATTAGTAATCACTCTTTCAGTTCGTAATCAAATATCTATTTGGAAACAATGTTTCCTAATCAGATTCGTAATCATTATGAATTATTCTTGTTGTTGTCTTCTTCCCCTTTAGTTAAAACTGTGCTCGGCCCCATAGCGCAACCTATTGTTGTTTTTCCCAAAATTTTATCATGGAGCGTAATCCTAGGTACTACGAAACGTTTCGCAGCAACTACAATCTTTTCACCATTTTTTACAGCTTCTACGACTTTTTCTAACTGGTCGGGAGTATAATTTTTTCTCGGAGCCATCTGTAAGAACCAATCATCGACACATTATTCCCCAATAATCGTCACTTGTCGATTACTGGTAGCTCGACTTTGATTAGTTTAGTTCAAATATCTACCAAATATGCAAAGTAAGACGAACTATATTCGCTTGTCAAATGAAAAATGTTTCAAAAAATTATTATCGACACGTGTCGATTATTGGAAAAGTCACGTTTGTGAAAACCAGTGATCGACACCAACATTTTACTATTATTAAAATAACTTTAAACTTTCGTTATAAGAAAAATCGATCCTATAGTTCTTATAATAACCCGTGAAAAACATAAAAATCAAATAAGTTACAATACATTAGTATAATTAACAAAAAAATGTACTCACTTCCTTAAGGATTTCACTAAGAAATGTTGTTATTTTCACCGGTACTCCAGCCGCAAACAGTTGTTACACCGCCATTTTAACAAAAAATGGCGGATTTCGCTCAAATGTCAATAGGAGCCAGTCAAAAGTGTGCTATCTATGGTACAGTGGTGCCATATTAAGAAATCGGTTTCCTACTCTTATTTTATTGAATCAAAAAATAAAGTGTCGGTTATTGGTTCTTGTCGGTCATTGGTGCCACTACGTTAATTGCTTTAAAACATGCTTCAATCATAACAAAATATACACCACTATTTTGTAATTACTCAGTGCCTGTTACTGATCACATTTAGGTAGTGATAACTCAAAATTATTAATTAAAAGAATATCTCATTATGTATGTATGAGCTAGTGGCCAACTCTAATGACGGAGTTTTTAAGGCCGCCTAAAGGCCTCCGTCATGGCTTAACGATTTAAAAGCCGGGACCGACTGTTTAACGTGCCCTCCGAAGCACGGAAGCGCTTAGCTCGTAATGCCACTTGCGGTCACCCATCCCAATTTGTGACCGCGCATATCGTTGCTTAACTTTAACGATCAATCAAGAACGCCTAAAAGGTTAAAGGTACCTGTTTCTCGTGGAGTATCCTGGCGCGAGGGTTGGTGTGGTACCCGAACCAGTCGCCGAAGGCCGCGACTCGCTCGTTGCCGCCGCTGAGGTTGAAGACGCGCGGGAAGTAGGGGATGTTGTACGACGGGAAGTACGACTTGCGGACCAGCTCCTCAGTTCTGGTAGTAACGAAAATATTCATTTATTTCACAACTAGCTGCCGCCCGCGGCTTCGCTCGAATTATACCCGGATAAAAAAAATAGCCTATAGAATAGAATAGAATATCTAATGTTAATCCAGCACATGTACTATGTCTATTCCAAGTTTCATTTAAATCCGTTCAGCCGTTTACGCGTGATTGAGGCACATCCAAACATCCTCGCAAACTTTCGCATTTATAATAAATATAAGTAAGATTTTAAATTGGTAGGTAATATGAAGTCTCCTGGCGTGAACCTACTACTTGGCTATGCAAAAAAAAATTATGCCATGTCTATATGTTTGTGTAAAGAGGTTCTATCCCGTTGGTAGAATGAGAAAACTTTGGTTTGCCACGATTCTGTGTTCTTTTGAAAGGTTGTAATGTTGGATGGCGGTCTTGTGAGCGATGGACCAGGCGGTAAAGTCTATGTCACAATCGCCTACCCAAAACAGTAAATTATGAACAGAAGAACAGAGCAAGTAACTGTCACTTGACAATTACTGACTTATCAAAAATATTCTTACCGGCCAGTGTGTTTGGTTCGTTTGGATGGAATTGAATAAAAAAAAGAAGAGAATGATCTGTGGTGTGGTGTGTATAGCAGGTGGAATCTTGAAATGTTATGCAAAGACAAAAAATAACAAAGTAGGACAATCAGAATAAAATTAACAAAATAAATGGAAATTGGAAAATTAATAATTTACAATTATTTTTGTTAAATGCAATAGGAGCTAGGAGGTCATTTGTTTTAATTCAATTCCTATTCCTATTTCCTATATTCTTATAATAGGAATTGAAATAAAACAAATGACCTACAGGAGGTTAACCGAATGTCTTTTTAAATGTGTTATGCGAAAGTTTTGACGTTGGTTGGCATCGTAAGGGCGCTTGTGCACTGCAAGGAATTTTATTGTCCGGTAGTCCGATTTTTTACGGTCCGATATGGCACGCCATAAAATATACTAGTTTGTGCACTATACGTAATTTTACCGTCCCGACATTTTACTTTTCCCCATTCCGGCCGTTTTTTTTCCGGTCCGAGATGACAGCAATGAAGAACGTGTTTATGCTTGTTCACTGCGTCCGCGATATTCATGAGCGGACGCGGGGGAGAGGGGGCGCGTGCAGTGTCGGCTTGGCCCTTCTCTTCCCTCACCTCCTTGGCGACCTGCGCCCACGACGCACGCACAAAAATTGGACTGCCTTGTCCTGTAAAATTCCTTGCAGTGCACAGGCCAATCATCCGTTTTTTTATGCCACACTGGACCGTATAAAATCGGACTGCCGGACAGTAAATTCCTTGCAGTGCACAAGCGCCCTCAGGGAGGTGATACGTACAGGTCAGCCGCCTCGGTATAGCCGGGCAGCTGCTCCACGAGCCACAGCAGGCCGGGCGAGGCCGAGCCGGCGGAGTGCGCGCTGCGCGCTTTGAACTTGTTGTAGTCCACGATGTACCTGCAAAATAACAACACATTTTCAGAACAAAATCACTGAAGTCGCCTGCAAGTTGAATCACAACCCAAAACAAAAACTCATAATTCATTAAATTAAGGTTACACGATATAATTTGAATTTTTTTGGGAACATGATAGTTTTTGAGGCTAGATGGCGCTATTATTATTTAGTAATAGGGTGCCAACGGGAACTAAGCCTCCACAAATAAAGAAAATATATTCGCTCGGAATCCTAAAATGATTGTGAAGAGTGCAGCTCACCACTGGTTGTTGTATGTGCCGCTGTTGTGTTTCCTGAAGATCTGAACCCACTCCTGGCCGTCCCGCGCCAGACGGTTGGCCACCATGGCGCGCGCGTACTCCAGTATCTGATCATCATCATTATTACAAAGAAATTATAAAGAAAAAACTTTAGCACACATACAAATTAATAAATAAATATTTGTGCACATTTCACACAGCGCCATCTAGCCCCAAACTAAGCAAAGCTTGTACTATAGGCACCAGATAGCTGATAGAATACTCATATACTTTTTTTTTTGTAAATGCATACTTATAATACATAATACTGCTACACCCAGACCCGGAAGAAATATTTGCAGAACATGTGCAAACATTTCTCCCGTAGCGGGAATCGAACCCGCGCCTCTTGCATCTCAGCCGAGGTCGTAATAAAACCGGTCACACGAAAGACGTTTTAATACGACTTTATCTCTATGTACTTATTAAAAAAAAATGTTTCTTGTGTGGGTCTTTCTTTTATTTTTCTTTTTTATTTTATTTCTATTATTTGTCTGATAGCGTAGGCAGAAGACTTACACGCACTAAGAAAATAATTCACGAAATTCAACTATTTGCACAACATTCAATATTTTTTTCCGCCCCAGGTATCGATTCCTGTATTGTAGTAAGTCACCTGTCCGACTGGGCTGACGTTCTCGAAGAGCGTGCGGTTGCTGTTTCCAATGGTGGTCTCGGCGGCCACCAGCCCGCTCGACATTATGTAGAAGTCATCTGTGGACTGGCAAATACATCAAAATATATTACTATGTAACTCCTACTATCCTATTCATCCTACTAACATTATAATTCGAGGGTCAGCCGAAATCCTCATCGCCCAAACTTGTCATCAATGGAACGGTCCACGCGTGTATATAATGTTAAGTTTAGTTTTACTACATACTTCTTTTTTTTCTACTTTTTAGTTATTATTTAGGTTGCCAGTCAAATATCGCTTCTAGCGATAAGGCCGCCAATTGTGGATACCGGAATAATTATGTAAACTTTTGTAATTTTTATGTTTTTTGTTGGTATACACAATAAAGTATTATCTTATCTTATCTTATCTTATCTTAAATGCTCCTCCGAATCCTTACAGCTCGCAACTCCTGTCCATAGCTCCGTCATGTACAGTGAATCCTTCACTGTGCAAGCTGTTCGCTTATGGAACACCTTACCTGCATCTATTCGTTCTTCTAAATCCATTAGTATCTTTAAAGTCAAAGTCCATGATCATTATTTATCACTATCTGGTCACTGCACTCATTAGTAGTTATTTTCATGTATTTGTTTATAATGTATTATTTATATTAATTCTATGTACTAGTTTATAGGTATTATAAGTAAGTAATTAATCTATACTAATATTATAAAGCTGCAGTGTTTGTTTGTTTGTTTGTTTGAACGCGCTAATCTCTGGAACTACTGGTCCGATTTGAATGATTCTTTCAGTGTTTGGTAGTCCATTTATCGAGGAAGGCTATAGGCTATGTTTTATTTTTTCCAAAATTAGGGATCCGTAATAAAATTGCTATTTTGTAACACAAGGTGTAAAATCGAAAACCTATTTTTGCGTGCGCTGCAAAACTATTGACAATAGAACAAAATGATGTACTGCGGGTTTGTAGATCCCATTAAGACCTACAAAAAAGTCCGCAAGAACATATATCTAGCTATCATGGTTTAATCACAATAACCAATTTTGTGTTCAAAATGATTATTAAATCGTCTGAAGAAAAAAAAAATTACGTTAAATATGTATCGTAATATTAATCTTTATCGAAATTAAGCATTATGTTATCAAGAGTATTTATGTAGAAGTAAAATACTTTTTGTTTCATCTCAATCGGATATTTCGTTTAAAAGTTATCACGTAAAAATGCGAAAGTTAACATCGTAACGGCAGAACGGATTTGAATGAAACTTGGAACATACATAGCATGCGTTCTGGAATAACATATATTCTACTTTTTACTCTGGTACAACGCGAGCGAAGCCGCGGACGAAAGCTAGTGTTTATTTATTTTTGTAACTTTTTGTACACCGCCGTCTTTCTGCTCTGTTTGATTTATCCTCTACATCCAAAGGTTGCCTGGAAGAGATCGCTCTTAGCGATAAGGCCGCCCATTGTACTGTTTTTGGTTGTTTTTTTAATTTACTTTCTGATATATTTTAGGATACTTTTTTACCAGGTCAGATCGTAAGGGTAAATGAATGATGTATACCTGGATGAAGGCAGGGTACGAGGACAGCGACATCTTGTAGCCGGGAATGAGTTCCTTGCTGCCGGGAGACACGCGGTACATCAGCACGTACATCTTCTGAAAGCGGAGCATGGACTGGTAGCTGCGGAGAAGCACGAGCGTTGTAAAAACTTTACAATGGTTCTTTTAACTTCACCCACTTTGATTCGATTGAATCAAAAGTAACTTGATAATGAAAAAAAATACACTTTTATGAGAACCGCAACCTTTAAACATGAATAGACTAGACTGCCTCTCTCGTTTTGGGGTTTTAATGGTAGGTACCTACATTTTTGGTACTATGTGGCACATTTATGGTTCAACGCGAGGAAGCTAATAGGTACCTTCTAGGTACTTCTAGTATGTATCGCTATTTATTTAGAACCAGTGTGGAGAAAAGAATTACAGTAGGTAAGTACCTAAATTGATGGTAACAGACCTGTTCCAGGTGACCTGTGAAGTGTAGAGCTCCTTCATTCCTGGCAGCAGCTTCACCAGCCCTGTGCAGTGCTCGCCGAACAGCAGGCCTTCAGGGGTTTCCTTCGGCATGCTGAGCGCAAAGGCCAGCTCGTCCAGGTCTCCCAGCATGTTGATCCACCTGGGAAACGGTGGTTAATTCGAAATTGAAAGATCATCAATTTACAACCTCACAGAATGTAACGGTTTGCAAGGGTGTTAACAAAATTGATTTAATACTAGCTGTCGCCCGCGACTTCGTTCGCATTGAGCAATGATTTTCGATTTCATTTTATGATACTTAACATTTGTTAGCTCGGTTCCCCATACAAACGTTCATCCCTTATTTCACCCCCTCTGAGTATTTTTCAACAAAAAGTAGCCTATGTCCTTCCCCGCAATTGAAACGATCTTTTTGCTAAATATGTGACATTGTGACCGCACACAACGTTACTTAACTTCAACAATCAATGGAGGATGTCTAAGCAAATGCTTCATTGCAATATGAATGACCTCCTACTAACAAACATACAAAGTTTACCTCTTTATAATAATGGAGTAGAAAAGCAGATGTAAATAGCAGACGATTTAACCTAGGTTTAAGTTAAAAATGGTGGCAAAACCCATAAATCAACTGACAGATGTAAGCTTACAGTATGTCTCTGATGGTCAGCCACTGGTAGGCATCCTTCGTGGCGTCATTGTAGCCGGCCGCCAGCCCTTCCAGCTGGATATAGAAAAGCCTCACCTGCAATATCAAAGTTTGAACATTAGCATTATTATTTCTGTACCAAAAAATGTTCACTATCAGGTTAAGATACTACTTCTCTGCTGGACTGGGAGTAAAGAAAAAGCATAGAATGCGTCCAGCTGCTTCTCTCCCCGAGCATGTCGTAAAAGTTGACTAAGGGATAGTATCCTCTCCAACATGATGAGATACAATAAGCAAGTATTCCCAAGGAGGGTTGACGTCAGGCGGGCAGTCATAAAACACGTTAGCCAAAACTCTTACAGCATGATCCAAGGATCATGCTGTGCCGACCCCACATAGAGTGGGATAAGGGCGGGAAGATGATGATGAGGTCAAAATAAAAAAAAAAAATCAAATTAACTTTATCTGTGAAATCTGCAGGATCATTTGGAAGTCTTAAAACTATGTTGAATTCACACCCATTTCATTTAGGCCCAGTTTAACCCTCTCAGCACACTGGTTCAAAAGACCATGGTAGTGGCAGTATTGCATGGTTCATACCTGGTACCAATACGCATCATCTGGGTGAGCCTTCACCATCGAGACTATGTATTGTTCATTTGTGTCGACAAACTCCTCGATCAAGCCACACACCTCAGTTTTGTTGTAACAATACCTGAAAGGCATTATTTCTAAGGGCAAACTCGAAAATCAAATCCACTTTGTATTTTTAACTAACTTCTTCCTGAAGTACATATATCTACATGGGCGATGGGCTGATCACCTGTAACCATGGTTTATCATATCCATTTTGGGACTTTGAATCATAAGTCGCTGCAAGTTTTCTTAAGATTACTTGTGGCTCTGCCCACCCCATTATAATGGGCATGATAATAATGTAAGTATTAGTGTATGTGAATATGGTAAGTGGTACATATGATATTGCTGTTATTATTTATTTTTTATGCAAAAAATCAAAAGCATTGCACAAATGGAGGGCTTACCCAGGCATTTTCTACCAGCCAACCAATTGTTGATTCTGTTGTTCATTTTGCTAAACTTAGTTTACTTATTTTGAAAATTATGCTGTCCTTGTACTCTTGATTTAGGAAGAGTCAATACCATAGAAATGGCAAATTCTAAGAAGTTTAGGGAAATACACCACAGCATCTATAGCTTTATGTTATTTACCCCTTCAGCATGTTCTGCCAGTGCATCCAGATGAGATCCCTAGTGAGGTAACCCTCGAGGAACCCTGCGCTGTACGCCTGCTTCTCATCGCTGCTGTCCTGGGATGTGTGCAGCTCTAGAAATGCCCAGCTGGTGACCAGAAATAACTTTTAGATCTTAGTCATCTTACTTTTTGTTACTGTTTGTGGGGATGTTTGGATGTTTGTGCCTCAATCACACCTAAACAGCTGAATGAATTTTGATGAAACTTGGAATATACATAGTACGTGTGCTGGATTAACATATAGACTATTTTTTATCCAGGTACCACGCGAGCAAAGCCGCGGGCGGCAACTAGTAACACATAATATTATGTAAGTGGATAGAGGCAATACTAAATAATTTTTCCAGGAAGTATATTGGAGATGCTGTGGTCTTTTATGATAATGATTTGGTACCTACCTAATTGATATATGGTTTTAGTTTCAGTTTTAACATCAATATCATATAACAGAATTCTTCTAAATAGTAATGATTATAATAGTGGGAGGTGGCTCGGGACAGAGATGTCTGGAAATCCATTTCCCCCATGGACCTTTACCCAGCAGTGGGACAAAATAGGTTAAAAAAAAGTAATATTTTACGTGTATCAAATATAGTAGTACCTAGGTATATGAGTGGTAGTTGAAATTTGATTTCTAAGCTTACGCTGGAATATTCGTAGCTAAAGAATGGCTAGTTTCTTTTTCTGTATAGCTATCGAAATAATGAATAAACCAGAGATTTGAAAATAAATAATTTATATACTAACCCAGTACTATTAATTTCGTTACTATAGGTAGCTCTCGCGACGTGCACATCAGGAATATCCGCAAAGTAATTGCTCACTTTAGCCACTGGTTTATTCCCGGACCACACCACATACCCGTATTTACTCTCACACGAATAAAACAAGCAGAAAATGAACAGAAATAAAAACGTTCTGGAGACACTCATTTTGCACTCAGATTTAGGTGTTTCATTCAGGCTATGTAACATTTACTGTGCGTAGTTACTATTTTGAATATTAAACCAAAAATCGGCAATCATTTGCCACAAAAGGAGAGGTACTCTTGTCGTTAAAAAAATGTAAACAAACAACAACTCAAATCCCACGGGCAAATTCAGCTGGAGGTCATTGCCCGCAATTTGATTTTTATTTTGACCTTCGATGTTGCCAATATAAAAATTGCACATACACGGTAAGGTCTTGGACAAGTATATAGATCTGATTGATGTTTTTCGTCAGACTCAGAGGAATTTACACAAAAAGATTTTTGTAATCAAGAGCATAAATAAACCTTAGGTACGTTTATAATGATCAACAGTATGTAGGGTCTCTTCTCGGAACAGTCGCTTCGATGACAAACGGGCCATTTGATTTGACAACATCATCTAAGTAATTCTTAGTATTTTTTCAAGTTAAGTAGGTAGGTATCTTGTGTTGGTTTAGATGATTTTCTAATAAAATCTAGCGACAAATTGTTAGTAATATTTTATTATACCCTAGGTGTTCTCGTTTTTAATGCGTTTTGATAACTAAAAGATTGTTAAGATAGACTTGTATGATAGTTTCCATAATACTAGAGATAATGGTGTATAATTTCTAAATATGTAAAAAGAAAAATAAATAAAAAAATATATGACTTGCTACCAAAAAGTTAGAAAAAACCTTGGAAAAAACATTTACTGGTAACACTTTTTTATCCAACTGTGTAGGAAGGTAATGCTGGTGGGTAAGTACCTGAGGTAAGTACCTATGTATTTATTGTTCCGAGGCTAGGTAGGTAGGTATGTAATGGCTTTAGCATTTCATTTCACGCAAAATATAAAAAAACAAAGTGCTGGACCTCTCTCCTTTCTGCTTTTATTTGTGGATGCATTGGAGTTACAGTACTAAACAAACAGTTTAACAGAAGTGAGGATCAGACCCCAGAGTTCCTAACTTAATCTTATGTACCTCCCTAAAAATAAAACATAACATAAAAACTCGTCATATATTTCACATAAAATTTCTCCCCGCACAACTAAACAGATCAGTCTTTGGCGTCAACGACGAGGGTTCATGGTTCAGGTGACGGAGAGCTTCATGCCCATCTCACCGCACTTGTAGCCGATCTCCCGCATGAGGTAGGGCGTGCGCTCATGAGGCGGAGCGTGAAGCCACTCGTTGATGTTCAGACCAACTGCTATGTAGCCCTGAAAAACAAAAAATTAAAGGAGTGAGTTGAGATTACTTCTAACAAAAGGAATGGAAGAAGAATACATGTTGTGCCGACCCCACATAACATGAGGAAACAGCAATGCAAAAACCATCGAAAATCGGAAATAAATTAAAGACTAGGATGCCAAACTTAAGAGTCCAACAACACCCCTTGACGACACCAGATTTGGTCAAAAAGCATCCAGACTGCAGCGACAGACAATCAAACTCACATAAAATACCCCGAAGTTTGTTATTAGCGTAAATCATAATAATTACTTTCTATGCTCCATCTTTGCAGCTGGATAAAACTATTGCCTGCCCAGAAGGGGAGACTTTAAAATAAAAATATCTGCCTATTGAAGGAGTTACTTATGGATACGTGGAAGTTTTATGGATTTTATTATGATCTGAAATAAATGAATAATAATAATAATTGAACCGAATTGATCCTGCTCATGTACCTGCTTCTCCAATATGTCGAGCAGCAGACGGAATGTGCCTCTGAGCCGATTGCTGTTCATTGAGAAGCAACCCGCAGTGAAATTTAAAATACATATCCTGAAAATAAAAAACATCAAGAAATTATGTGTAAATTATTATATTATATTATTAACTAAGGGTGATGTGGTCGCAAAGCGACAAAACCTTAAAATAAATTTAAAAAAAAAATTATGCCATTTGACCTCCCATGATAAAGTATTCAGAGCAGCCATAACATAATTTACATGAAACGGTGACTTGATAGGCCACTTACACAATAGCTTCATGAGGTATATTCAGGAGTTCAATGGGAATTTTTAAATTACTGCTATTTTGATTGAGTTTCATTGGGTAGCCTCCTTTCACGCACGTCAGCACGTCTGAAAAGAAAAGATGTAGCTTGATCAATACTATCAACCACACAACCCATGTTTTTCAACCACACTAGTTTATAAGTTTATGTGTGGTTGATAAACATTTATTTATTTAATTATAGTCACCGACATTATGTGATCCAATTAAATTACAAACATTCAAAGCTTAAATCAAAACAATCAAATGTCACAATAATTCACTATATAATATACTAAATGTAACAATTGCATACCCTAAATAAAAGTGTGATACAGATCAGTTTGTTTATCTTCAACATAGTTTCCCACACTTAGCTAGCACCCTAAACAAATCTAGACTATATCAAGTGAACAGCATTACTAGATGGTAGATTCCAAATCTGTATTACTACTAAAATGGTCTCCGCCCAGTGCTCAGTTCCATAATCAAACTGTCACATAACCGTCCTGTGACAAAGATACTCCTGTTAAAAGTTACCTAGTTTTTTGTGCTGGGACTTAACTTACCAGCAACAAATCCAGTAGGCAGCACTACATTTCTGACTGCGTATTCCTTGCCGCCCAGACCGCGCGCCACGCACTCTTCCAACTTCTCGTTCAGCACGCTCACCGGATACACAGACTTCGCCTTAGCCGCCGTCTCCGGGGGCAACTTGTACTCTTCACTATGAAAAGCCTTAACTGCCTCATGGAGGGTAAGCAACTGTAGGTAATCGAGTATATTATTATCCCTCCCTAGATAATCGTTTAAAAACTCCTGTGAGAACACTCTAGCTAGCAGTTTATCTTCGTAATGTCCGAGAGAAGCCATTTCTAAGCACAGCTTCGCCCAGGGCAGGGCGTAGTTCTTTCCGTCTAGGATGGGGTTCAGTGAGATCTGCCGTTTGATCTCGGCCCATTGGTCCGAGTCTGGAGTGTAGTTGTTGTTGGCGAGACAGTTGATAAAGCCGAAGAGGATGTTGGTCCGAGCATTGGCGAGCGTCACCGGGGAGGAGACAGCTTGGAAGCAGAGGTGCTCCATTAGGCCTAGATGCGTGTGTGCCTGGAAAAGAGTATTCCATAGTTAAAACCTATTTAAAACAATAGTAGAAAAGTGAGCAGACTGACAAGCAGGCCGTAGATTGTAAATGAACTGTGATGTGAGCATTACGATTTCGAGTTCAAATCAATGGTATTTGACTCTTCAGCAATTGCTGGGCAGGACAAGTTTCAGCTAAAAGTAACTTACTATCCGCGACAGCACTCTCGCAACAAGCAGTCCTTTATCAAACTCGACATTATTCTTGATCACATAGTCCGCCACGGCATCCATCAGCTGTTCATGATAATACTCCGGATGCTTTTCCATAATCCTCCCCTTGATCTTAGCAGTCGTTCTAAGCACATCGTCGTATGACAGTTGATTTAATTTCATGGCTAATATATCGTAACAGATGTGGAGTAGCTGGACCCTGGTAGGGAACTTTTCTTCTGTGCAGTTCACTTGGCATAGAGACCATATGATGCTCTTCGCCGTCTGAGCATCTATGGCTTGGTCGTGAAGCAGTAATCCTGTAACCACGTTGTTTATACATCGATCGGGTAAATTCCTCGTGCAGCAGTAAGCCAGCATGTCTTTGAGTAGTGGTAAATCTTGGTTGTCCAGTTCCAATGGTAAATGTATTTGAAATGCTAAAGGTAATGCTAGTTTCAGAGCGTCCACTAAATGATTATTCTTTTCATATCGTCCAAGAATAAAGTCTAAAAACATGATGTGTCTTAGGTTGAGCAGGTTGATATTACAGCGTAGCATTTGCAGTAGGGTTTGTACAATCACAGTGTCGGCAGGTACTCTGAGGTAGGATAATACTTTGGTGGCTTCGATAGCCTCGTTCACGTCAAGTTCGCGCGCGTATTTCTTGAAGTTCTGGCAGAGGAGACTGAAGGTCGGATCTCGGATTATGGAATCTGTGTCCGTTTCTGTAAACCTGTAAATATTAACACAATTCAAGACATACATTTCACAATGCTATATTTCATTTTTTAAACTCACACGTGCTCAATACGCTCCGAAACCAGAGTATCAGTTATGGTTGCAAAAAGGTTACTATGTTTACCTGTAGTTGATAACTTTTTTTATGCGGTTGATAAACAATATTGTTTACCAGTGGTTGATATAAAGACTAAAGACAAATAAGATTGTTTATCAATGGTTGATCGTGGTAGCGGATCCTCGTTCCGATCCTATGGACGTGGGTTCGAAAAATATACGTGTATAAAACTGTGAAGGAAAACATCGTGAGGAAACCGACATGTCGTAGAACCTAACGTTAGGCGTTGCTTAACTTCAACGATCAATCAAGAACGTCTAAGTAAGCTACGCCACAAGCGCTTCTAGTTACAATACATAATGCTGTTGGCTATCCCGTTTTTGAATAAACGAAAAATTATATAAATAAATACATTTATTTGGCGACCTCGGTGTCGAGGCGGGCGAGCGCTCGGCTGAGGAGGACGAGACGCGGTTTCGATTCCCGCTACGGGAGAAATGTTTGTATGTTCTGGAAATATTTCTTCCGGGTCTGGGTGTTGTATTATGTTTTTATAAAAAAATAAGTATCCTATCAGCCATCTAGTGCCCATAGTACAAGCTTTGCTCAGTTTGGGGCTAGATGGTGCTGTGTGAAATGTCCGCAAACATTTATTTATCTGTGGTTGATATATTGTACACTCACTCCTGTTGCTTGTGGAGTTCGAAGAGCGTGCGCAGTGCCTGCAGCATGTGCGCATGCGTCATGTGCGGCAAGTGCGCCTGCACGCACGCCAGCACTTCTCCCGCGCCCATCGCCGACCGGATCTCCGCCGCCACCGGATCACCGCGGTCCTTGCCGCGACCTATCTCTGAAACTACACACATAAATTATTATTATTATCAGCGCGCATTGTCCCACTGTGCTGGGCAAAGGCCTCCCTCCCCTTTTTCCATTTAGATCTTGTGCCAATATCGACCAGTTCTTCAGGTGTGCGTCCAACTGGTCCCGCCATCTTTTACGTGGTCATCCGCGTTGCCGTTTAACGTTTGGGACCCAGTCTGTGATAGCTCGGGTCCACAGTTCGTCCTGCATGCGACAGACATGGCCAGCCCAGTCCCGCTTCAGCTGTGCAGATTTATTAGTGACGTTTAATTTTAGTTTTGGAGCGGAGTATTGTAGTACACACATAAATAAATAAATAACACCCAGCAGTCGAATGCATAGTCCTGACCCCACACTAGAATTACCTGTGTCGTAGGTATCAGAATT
This sequence comes from Scotopteryx bipunctaria, assembly GCA_949320045.1. NCBI lineage: Eukaryota > Metazoa > Arthropoda > Insecta > Lepidoptera > Geometridae > Scotopteryx > Scotopteryx bipunctaria. The sequence goes on from OX439457.1 coordinate 604,558, forward strand.
ACCTGTGTTGTTGTGCTTTGCTAATTACACCGAGTAGGACATGACGTTGATTAAAGGTCGAATAATAATAAGTTCTTGAAATTCTTGACTTAAGCTTATAAAGTCAACTGGATTGGAAGATTGTATCCCCAAAAAATATATTGCTGCGAGTATATAAAATTGTATTTACTTCCTGAGGAGAGACTCCTAGGAGTCAGTGATGCTCGGCTGAGCGGACTGGCTCTCAGCACGTTCCGCCACACGCTCTTCAGCAACAGAGACATGGTTACTGAAACAATACAATGCTACTACTGCATAACAATATACAGCGAGCGGGAACTATAGATAAAAGCATTGATAACATCAAGTTGTCGAATGGATTGAGTGACGATTGTTGTAATCATGGAATGAGTTATTGATAGAGACGATAAAAAGGTTGTATGCAATGTAATTTATTGTAGTTCACTCACATTTTGAGGTTATGGTCTGAAGTCAGGTAAAATAGAAATTCAAGGTGAATCTTGGCTGAGTGAATTATGTAACGGGTTGAACTTATCAAAGCGAGTGTAATCTGTATAGTACATACTAAAACGCAATTAACTTGTACTTACAAAGTGTGATAATCGTGAAAAATTATAAAACTATGCTCTCGAGTAAAAAATGTTAATCAAATGGACTACTGAAGTTGTTTAGCCTGGCACTTCAGTTTCTTAGACAGCTTTTTCCTTCATAAGCTTTCGACATCATTTTCTTACTAAATCAAAAATAATTACAAAATAAAAATTGAATCCAAAAATTCCAAATGACTGCAAAACAGCTGATTCTGACATTTTTAAAAATAATAAACAAATGAAATGGAATGGTCATCAAAGAGTTTGCGCTTCCCATGATGAGATTAATGAGTATAATGTCGAGTGCATCGTAACTTATTTATGTATTTTCGACTCAAAACAATAGTTTTCATTAGCATTAGCAGTGTACAACACCTACAAGGCATATTTTTAACAACAATTAATTACTTAAATTCATCTGGTGGACATAAACTGATCTTCATAGTTAAAACACACATGCGTGTAAAGAAACGTGTCAATCGCATTATGCGATTGACACGTTTCTTTACACGTTTCTTTACAATAAATAGGTTCTGAGGTTCTGTGCGTGATTTACGAAAAGTATTTTTCTGTCATGTGCATGTCATGTCAATGATCATCAGCAAGAAGCGTTTCAGGTTTCAGTATTCTCATGAACTGTCTAGGGAATCGTAATATAGTCTCCGAACGTTTTCGATTGACAGTAACAATAGGTTTTGGGAAGGTTTTTTGACTGACAACTCAACTGACAGTGACCGTATGACAGTATCAGCCTTATTTATTTTCGTATTTTCCAGCGTCTCATTTTCTTGTTCTAAAATAAATTAGGTACGTACGAATTACAAATCCAGGACTTAAAAGCTACCAGTTTGTAGCTGCCTCAAAATGTACGAAGAGAAAATCATTAACTCACGCCCGGATAGAGAATTATTCAAGAAACTCGTTACTCCCGGCGACTACAATATCGTTCCCTTTGAAGACTCCCGTTGCAAGATTTCCATTACCAATGTTTCCTGTACAAAAGGTGAAGAGAAGTGCCAGATAGAACCAGAATGTCAGGTCTTCAGTGGCAATTTCAACGGCAATGTGTTGATAGGGGATTGTGACTGCTTCATTGACAAGGACTTTGAGTTGATATTGCAACAGATGTGTTGTGGTGAGACCAGTGATATCCGGATGGTGTACAGAGATAGGAACGGCGAGCTGGTAAAGGAGATCAGATGCAGGGTTGAGTTGAAGGAGGTGACGGAGGAACAGCTCATCAGTGAGTGGGGCTGGGAGAGGCTTTATGATGCTGCTTTGTATCACAAGGTACCTATTGGAAAATCTCTTAATTCGTTAGGGACTCTTTTAAAACCTTTGTTCCAAGACAAGACCGTTATTGTATCACACCTTTGCTTTTCTGTGCTAGGATGGTGATGCTCAGCTGATTTAACCTATTTTCCAAAAACTTCTCAAGCGCAATGACATCTTAATGCTAGATTAAAGACTAGCAGTATACATTACAGAGATGTGTCCAACAGTCGAGCACAAGTCTTAAAAGAATCCATTCTAGAACAAATTTGCTTATAGTTGCAAGACTGATTGCAAAAACACAAAGATAAAAAAAAAGATGGTTGTGGTCTGGATAAAGAATGGGACAAAGAGACCCTTAGATAAAAAACTTCAAACAACACACAGAGACAATCATCACAAAAAAATTATCAGCATTAGCTAATCCACAACTACAAAAGCAATAACAATTTTTATATTTTTAGGAAAAAGGGGTAGACTTGGTGAAAGAAAAAAGGATACCGGATGCATTCCGGAGGTTCCACAAGGCACTGAAGATGTTGATAGCTATTGAACCCTTTGACCCGGAAACAATTGATGAAGAAAAGGTTAAGGAGTTGATAGATTTGAAGGTATATGCTTATTTTTCTTCAAATATTTGTGGACATTTCACACAGCGCCATCTAGCCTCAAACTAAGCAAAGCCTCTACTATGGGAACCAGATGGCTGATATAGATGCTATTTTTTTGTAAATACATACTTATAATACATAATACAACACCCAGACCTGGAAGAAATATTTGCAGAACATACAAACATTTCTCCCGTAGCGCGAATCGAACCCGCGCCTCTTGCGTCTTAGCCGAGCACTCGTCCGCCACGCCACCGAGGTCGTCATAATTAACGTCCGAGGTTGTCATACCCAGGAATGCTTGTGGGGGTTTTTGCACCCCAGACCCTATGAATGTTTGTTGCAGGTGAAGTTATACAACAACCTGGCACATTGCCAGCTGCAGTACAACGAGTATGAAGCCTCGCTAGAGCTGTGCAACCGAGCACTCGCCTTCCATCCAGACAGTGTGAAGGCTCTGTACCGACGCTGTATCTCATACTCACATCTGCAGGTTCGTTAAACATCTATTTGTCAAAAAAAACTAAACGTATTTGTAAATTAATCCGGGTACCATGTAAGCTATGCCGCGAACATCGAGCATATAACCGAATAGAGCGGTATTGTTATTTGTTTTGTTCAAAAACAAATTACGCCAAAACGCTTTGCCGGCCGGTTAGGTTATTATGCTCGATGGCCGCGAAAGTAAGCTAATATAATTTTTTTTCAATATCAGCCATTAGCTGTTGTCTATACGACTTAGTTCGCATTGAATATGATTTTCAGAATTTGAACTTAATAAAAAATCTATGGAGTGCAAAAAGTGCGGTCACCCATCCAAGTACTGACAGCACCTGGCAATGCTTAACATTTCATCCCTTATAAAACGCTCTCTATGAGTATTTTTGAAATAAGTACCTAGCCTATGTCCTCCGGGATGCAATGTATCTGCTTGCCAAATTCCATCAAAATCTGTTTAACAGTTTAGGTGTGAAAAGGTAACAGACAGACGGAGTATCTTTCGCATTTATATTAATGTGTGTTTTTTTTTACAGATGTATGAAGAAGCTTGGAAGGACATACAAAGGGCGTTGCAGTTGGATCCCAACGACAAAGCGGCACAGCTCAGAGAGAGTGAACTGAAGCCTAGGATAGAGAAAATGAATAAGGAATACAGTAGTGTCATTAAAAAGATGTTTAAATGAGGTGCAGTTTATTTAAGTTTCCCACAAAATTATTGACTGAAATAGGCAATAAATAAAAATTAATATTTGTGGACATTTCACACAGCGCCATCTTGCCCCAAACTAAGCAAAGCTTGTACTATGGTCACCAGCTGGCAGAGAAAATACTTATTTCCTTTTTTTTTGTAAATACATTTATTAAATACACCCAGACAAGGAAGAAATATTTGCAGAACATACAAACATTTCTCTCGTAGCGGGAATCGAACCCGCGCTTCTTGCGTCTCAGCCGAGCGCTCGCCCGCCACGCCATGCGCCACCGAGGTCGTCAGGCAATATTAGTTATTTAGGTAGCGTCACGTATGTTGAACCTGCTAGAAAATGTTTGAACGCGTATACGATTTTCGTACCTATTGTTTTATTCAAGTTGTAAAAGATCAGCTGCTACTAATGGTGTCACTAGGTTTTCGAACCTGTGCCAGTGTAAGGAAAGGATTTAAGTTGCGCCTCAAAGGTTCCTTTTGTGCACTTGACACATTATTTCGAACTAAATAGGTTCTGAAACATGTAGGTTTCCGAACCGAAAATTCACGACGTTTGTTCACCGTTCGAGAGCGTATTGTATTGGTATAATATAAATAGCGCACATAATATTATCGAATAGAAAATACCATTTGTGCACTACCGGATTTGAACCCACGACCCTAACACCATGATTATGTTACAATAATTATGTAGATACCTACCTACTTATTATTTTAAAGGGTTGATTCAGTTATTAGTTGATTATTAGTTGCATATTCGGACAAATTCGGTTTTCATACCTTTGTTTGTACCACGAAGTTTGCCGAGGCGCACAATATTTGTGGTAGGTACTACTGTACTTGGAAGTTTGCTCATGCATGGCTTGCACAACCTACTGGAATTTCATGGTCTAGTTATAAAACTATGTCTGTCGACAATACCTGACAGTTGTACCTACATTATTCACACCAGCTTAATGTTTTAGTGTCGATAACAATCCATTTAACTAAATACTTACCTATATGGTAGAAGGTGGTGTCTTAAGGTGCCTTCAGTAGGTACCTACCTACTTATGTTAATAAAATGATGTGTAGGTGGGTCCTTATTAAGTTGCTTTTTTCAATGTTATGTTATCCTCGTGCACTCAGTAAGAATCTGCCTAATACGATATTTTTACAATAGAATAGAGAGTGAATAAAGCGAGAGTACCTAGTATGTCAGGATAGTAGCCTGGTCCCTGCCTACCCCTTTTGGTAAACAGACGTGATATTATTTATGTATAGTATATGGAAAACATCGTGAGGAAGCTCGCGGCTTAGTTAGCTCCGCACGTATTGACCATGTCTTTCCTGTGGACAAGGCCGACTAAGCTGAGAGGATGGAATAGGTGCTGGGCAAGCTTACCTACTCCGGCACTACAGCGTCCCGTTTGTGAAGGTAAAAGTTGCCTATCGACGCTGTATAAATTATGTACTATAGATGGTAAAAGGCCTTAGTTTTATACATACAATCACGCCCATATCCCTAATGGGGTGGACAGAGCCACAAGTTAACATAAAAAAAAACTTGCAGCCACTTCTGATTTAAAGATAACACCTTTGTTTTATTAGTCTCTAAACTCGCTCTAGGACCTGGATCATGTAAAACTTGCTACATGACATCATACGATATTACGGCGGCGCTTCTGACATCACTCGGCGACCTCGATTCCGCCAGATTGGTCGCCTACTACGCCGCGAACTCATAAAATAAAAACAACACGGTGGAACTTAGTGCAAAACCAAAAGGATTCTACCTTACTATGACGGGTAAGTAACTTATTCTCTGGCTGGAGTGTGAATAAGTTTATAACTATTTTTAGATTTGTGTCATGTTTGTGTTGGAAACATGTTTAGGTAAACATTAAAATGCTAAGGTGATTTTGTGTTAACATTTTTAACCAGTTAATTTGACGTGCATGCAACTGGTTTCTTGGAATATATAATTTGGGTGCTTTTGAAGTGACATGAGACTGGTGGTGAAAGGACCAGTGTTCTGAAAAGTTTAAATCAGTAGGTACCTAATCAGCGAGTTTTGAGGAATCATAATCATTTATTCATAAAAGTTTCGGGTAACATAAAATAAAATTGGTCTTAAAGATTATATTGCTCTACCAAAACCTACTGGTGTATGAAAAGTAATAAAATTATCTAATAAATTGGATTATGTCAAAAAAAATTATAGATTACCTAAATCAAATCAAAATTAACATTAATCGATAAAATTAACTAAAGTAATGAAAATTTCAAAACAAACTTACTAAATATGTCACAATGTAAAGGGTAAGTACTACCTACCTACCTACTATAGATTTTTCAGCAAGCCACTAAGGAAGTAGGTAGGTACTCTACTAATGTGCGAAGAGTACCTATATTAGGTACTTAGGTAATAATTTATCATTTTATTGAATAGAGTTGTGGATTATTTTATTGATTTACTATCGATCGAGTACAAATATTGGTCTAGTAAATAGTAACCTACCTGGGCAATCTCATCGCGTGAATGTAAGATCAACAACAAAAGCAGAACAGCGATTTCGAATCATCCATCAGTGCAAAATCGTTCCTAGGGTTAGGTACCTATGTATGTACTCTACAACAGCTGTCTAGACTAGACTTATAGGTTCTAGCTCAAACAATATAGTACACTGCTCTATGGCTCTAGATATAGTCAGCATCAAAAGTTAATGACTTTTTCATAATTTTGAAATCTGTCTATTACTACAGCCAAACCGACGCGTATTTTTCGTTATTATGATGAAATCACTTTAGTTTTAGGTAAATAAACCTCACAAGTTGTGAAGTTTATTTACCTACCTAAAACAATGGTCTGAAACAACTACCTAATCAATGGTCTGAAATAAATACATTTTATTTTTATTTTTTTTTTTTTTTTTTTTTTTTTAAACTAAAAGACGATTTGTTTACATAAATTGTATCTACAGTTTGGCTGTAGTAATAGACAGATTTCAAAATTATGAAAAAGTCATTAACTTTTGATGCTGACTAGGTATATCTAGAGCCATCATAGAGCAATGTACACAACTTACCTCGGAGTATCGTCACCAGCCTTTTGGGGACCTTGCCTGCTGTCGGTAATCTGAGCTCTGTTTTCTATCTGTAGGCGAACTTAGATAGAAAACTGAGCTCATTTTCATTTTTTATTATTATACCGATTACCTTAAAGTTTTTAATGTTATTATAGTTTGTCTTTGTAAATAAAAATTACTGTAAACTGATTATCATATTGCAATAAGTAGGTATACGAGTAATAATTATATTAAGGCCATACAACGAAAAAATCCAATGACAATCCAAGTTAAAAAAAATTTTGTTCCTTAGACTTACAAATTACCTATAAGTAATTCATTAATTTATTAGATAGATACAAATATCGAATGCTACATTGAGCTCAAGTTAGAACTAATAAATGACTACCATTACATACCTACTTACTTAAAAAGAAAAACTTGAAATTTGTTAATTTTCAGTCAGAATATGGGTTTGACTTTTAATTTTGTTTGTTCTATTTGAGGTTCTATTTACCTTTGATGCCAACTTTGAAGTTGTAGAGTTGCATTGTCAAGGCTAGAAGAGGCTAGAGAAGCAAAATATTCTTCCGGCTAGCATTTATAAATGTCAAAGTTAGTGAGGAACTGGAAGTAGGTCTTCCGTGAAGCGATTTACCAATTTAGTATTTTTCTACCTACTATATAGCTTCATCCCAAGAGTTTACTCCTCGTAGGTAGGTACTATATTTTAGTTCACGACACTATGGTCTTCGTAATACCTAGTCTAGACAATCTAGAGGTCCCGTGGAAATTGGCTGTACTAAAAAATTTTCTACGGCAAATTCCCGTTACACGAAGACCACAGCAACCCCCCCCCCCCTACGGGACTTCTTCGTCTATGCCTACGTCACGGTACGTATACTTGAAGTACGTCTCCGTCACCTAAGTTTACGTCGTAGTGCACGAAAGGAGCCTCTGAGGCGCACTTTGGTCGATAAGGGAGGATGAGGATGTTGGTGGAATGTCCTAAATTCAGTTTGATTATTATTTTAATTTAAATATCTTTGAGTAATTAAATTTCCTATTATATTTTCCTTGTATATTTATGTTTTTTGCCTCTAGTGGCGCATTTTATGTGAATTTCGTAAATGAAAGTGTGGATAATGTTGTGGGCTATTATCTTTCCCGGGCACTACAGCGTCCCGTTAGTGAAGGTAAAATTTGCCTTCTGACGCTGTATAAATCAAGGTACCTACTATAATAGATGATAAAAGGCCTCAGTATGGTACACAAATTATGTTGTATATTGTAGCCTCGAGATCTCCTCAGATCAAATAAAATAATCTGAGATTGTTGTCCTAAATAAATAAAATAAAATAATTACTTTAAATTCTTTCATTAAACTGGTTCGTAGTAGTAGGTAACCTACCTAAGTCGAGGACTGGCCGACATTAGTGCAAGAAATATCCGAATGGGAAAACGGAACGGAGGCCTTAGCTCAGCAGTAGGCAGTAATAATAATAGCCTATTGAAATATAAATCCCCATATCCATATAAGGGATAGTATCCTCTTTAACATGATGAGATACAATAAGCAAGAATTCCCAAGGGGGTTTACGTCAGGCAGGGGCGGCCGGTCATAAAACACCTTAGCCAAAACTAAAAAAAGTGCCGACCCCACATAGAGTGGGATAGGGGCAGGAAGATGATGATGATCCATCTTGGGACTCTTGGATCAGGAGTGGCTACAAGTCTTCTTATGATTACCTACTTGTGGCTCTGCCCACCTCGTTAGGGATACGGGCGTGAAAATGTGTATAAAACGTATTGATTATTTGCTCAGTGAATATGTGTACCTATAAGTATGAAACAATAAAGGTATAGGTAGGTACTTACAGGTAATCAGCTCATTACCCAATAATAAGTTGCGTTTACGTTGCTAGTGTCTATTGTGTTTTTGTGACCCTGGTGTCATAGGCATATGAATATATCCTGTAAATATTGTGCGCCTAAGCAAACTTCGTGCTTTGTATGAAAACCGAATTTATCTGAATATGCAACTAATCGTCAGCTAATAATAATCTGAACCAACCCTTTAATAAAAATAAGTATCAATATAATTAAACAATAAAATACAATAGTATAACTTTATTGTAAAAACACAAAGCATAAAAATAAAAAGTTTAAGTAAATTAAAATTAATATAAACATGCTTCATACAATGGGCGGCCTTATCGCTAACAGCGATCTCTTCCAGGCAACCTTTGGACGGACAGGACAAAACTTTATAAAGAGAATAATGTATTGTAACATCTGTTATTACTTACACCATATTACATTATCATCGCGTTAGTTCGTTAGTTAAATGCTCGATGGTTCATATCGTACCTACCTATTTCGGAAGTCTGAAGCTAGACGATTTCCCGAGGAGCATAATATTTGTGTACCCACCAGTGTATGTTAGTGATTCATTTTATTACGCAAATCTGAGAGTTATTATCAAAACAAAGTTCTGAAGAAGCTCGTCTTATTTTAGTACTTAGGTACTCAAGTCTTCGTAATACATGACGTCACTCTGATACAGCCTCACATGGCCTCATAAAAATGAGTCATAAATTGTATTGACACGGTCAAGAAATATAGCGCTGAGATGACCTTTCGCATATATTGCTGCCATACGCAATAAGGGTATTAGCGGGCGCGCGGTCCGAAGGGGGATCACAGGGGACATAACCCCCCCCCCCAAATCATACACGTCTAAAAGAAAAATCTAAAAATTTACAAAAAATAAAAAACACAATTTTCTGCTCCTAGCGGCGATGCCAATAAAAATGGCTTCCTTTTGTTTTGTAGTAGTACCTACTATTTGCGGGAATCTACTGCGGAGGTTTGGAGATAGTAAGACTCAGTTGGAGTGTAGAAATAGGAATGAATTTATTTACAAAAAGGACAAATATTTATATGAAACTAGAACACACATTAACCAATAAGAACCAGATTCTAATTCGCGCGCTTGCTAAGACGGTGCCGCGCGCGAGCGGGGTGTGAGAGACGCGGGGCGAGTCCCGAGGCTATAAATATTTGTTCGGCCCCGGCTCCGCCCTCATTCGGCTGCGACTGCGGTGGAGAACGGACGTCTGTGTAAAGTGCTGCGTGATCTCGCTCGGTGCTCGTCGCGATGGTGAAAGTGGGAGCTGAAGTGAAGATGTGAGCCCGGTGAACGTCGTCACGAAGAGTTGGTGGTGATGGAGCTCGCAGTGCAGTGATGTGCAGTTCTTGTTTCACTTAACAAAAGGTCAAACGTTGTTGAATTAAAGTTTCTTGATTGTGTTTTCTTTCTTCCCTGTAATCCTGGTAATCCTGGTATTCTAAAAGGTATTTCTTGGTACTGGTATGGTATGGTAAGGTTGTGAGGTAAACAGGTAAGTAGCTGTGTCAGCTACATGGCTCCTTCCCTAGCGAAAGCGTACCGGAAGCTTGACATCGCGTCCACTCCGAGTTGTTCTCAGGATCGATGATGGAACTTGGCGCGATGTTTGGCTTGTGGTAGAGTCTTGAGTCGCTGGTGGGGGAAGTGATGAGGCTGGTGCTGGTGGTAAATGATGACTATTGTCCGCTGGTGCAGGTATTTGATGTGATGATGGTAAGTAGCTTGATGAAGGTACAGGTAGGTAGGTATCGTAGCTACTTTCGTCGACTGTATAGGCAGGCTTAAGTCGATCGATAGATACTACTGCCGATCTTCTCTCCGGTAGTAGTATCTTGAAAGTCTTGCTGTTCCTCTCCAGTACTTTGTAGGGTCCTTCGTATGTAGGTTGCAGAGGTTTCTTCACGGCGTCGTTGCGGATGAAGACTTGTTCGCAGGTTTGTAGATCTTTATGTACGAAGATAGGACGTTTGTTTCCGTGTGATGTTGTGGGCTGACTCGGACGTGCGGCGTTGATTGTTGAGCGTAGTCGGCTTACATAATCGAAGTCCATGTCCTGGGGCTCAGCTGATGATGGAGTGGTGAAGAAATCACATGGTAGGCGAAGGTTGTATCCGTAGGTAAGTTCAGCGGCGCTCACACCAGTGTCGGAGCGTGCGGCGGCGCGTAGACCCATCAAAACTGTAGGTAGCTCGTCTATCCACGATGTATGTACTGATAGACGAGCTTTCAGCGCGGTCTTGAGTGAGCGGTGCCATCTTTCGACTATGCCGTTTGCTTGTGGATGGTAGGCTGTAGTGCGAGTCTTCTCAGTCCCAACAGTGTGAAGTAGCTTGGCGAATAGTCGACTTTCGAAGTTTCTTCCTTGGTCGGTGGTTATTAGCCTTGGTGAACCGAAGCGAGTAATCCAGTGTTCGTAGACTATTTTTGCTACGGTCTCAGCTGATGTGTCGTCTGTAGGTATTGCTTCGGGCCATCTTGTCGCTCGGTCGATCATGGTGACAAGATATCGATGTCCTTGTGGTGAAGTAGGTAGCGGTCCAACGATGTCGATATGTACGTGTTGAAAGCGGTCAGCTAGTGCGAAAGTGGATAGGCTGCTCGTTGTGTGTCTTTGAACTTTACACCGCTGACATTGTAGGCATTGTTTCGCCCACGTCCCTGCGTCGCTGTTCATCGACGGCCAAAAGAACTTTTGACTGACCAACCTGCGGGTTGTTCTTATCCCTGGGTGGCTGATCGAATGAAGTGAGTCGAATGCGGCGCGTCGATATTCTGCAGGTAGGTAGGGACGAATGCAGGATGTTGACATTTCGCAGTAGATAGGTTTTTGCGAACCAGGTATTGAGACTCGTCGGAGATCCAAATTATTTTGACTTGCGAGGCGGTCGATAGTATCTCTGTCTCTTTCTTGCGCTTCGGCGATTTTGTCGTAATCCATTGATGTTGGGCAAGTGATTGCTTCGATAGGTATGCGGCTGAGTGCGTCGGCGACTACGTTGTCACTCCCGCTGACGTGTCTTATGTCGGTGGTGAACTCGCTGATGAAGATGAGCTGTCTTGCGCGTCGTGGTGTTTCTGAGGCTGACGGAGGTTTTTGTAGCACGAAGGTTAGCGGCTTGTGATCGGTGAAAACGATGAGGTTTCGCCCCTCGAACGTTTTTCGAAAATGTTTGATTGCCATGTAGATAGCTAGTAGCTCTCGGTCGAATGTACTGTAGTTACGCTGCGCGTCGGAGAATTTCTTTGAGAAGTAGCCGAGTGGTTGCCATTTTTCGTCGATGTACTGTTGTAGCACGGCGCCTGCTGATTGGTCGGACGCGTCGCTGAAGATAGCAATTGGCGCTTCGTGAGATGGGTGCGCGAGTAAAGCAGCATTTTGAATCGCCAGTTTACTCGCTTCGAATGCTTTCGTTGCCTCGTCGTTCCATTCGATTTGTGACCGATCTTTTTTCTTCCCGTTGTGTAGGTATGCGTGGAGTGGCGCTTGAATTTCGGCTGCTTTAGGTATGTGCTCGCGGTAGAAGTTGATCATGCCGAGAAATCGCCGTAATTCTTCTATTGTTTTCGGCTTGGCGTAGCTACATATTGCGTCGACTTTTTCGGTAGGCGGTTTGATTCCCTCTCTGTTGACGGTGAAACCAAGGAACTTGACTTCTGGCTGGCCGAAAACGCATTTCGAAGGATTGATAGTGATGCCATTTTCTTCAAGTCGTTGCAGTACAGCGCGGAGGTGATTTTTGTGAGCTTCTTCGTCGGAACTTGCGATAAGTAGATCGTCGATGAAAGCGTAGACAAAATCAAGTCCACGTAGTACTTCGTGAATGAAGCGTTGGAATGTCTGTCCGGCGTTCTTGAGTCCTGGGCACATACGTTGAAACTCGAATAAGCCCATAGGAGTGATAATTGCCGTCTTCTCTACGTCTTCTTCACGAACTTTCAGTTGTTGGTAGGCTCGGTTGAGATCGATGGTACTGAAGATAGTTTTGCTTGACAGTTGGTAGGTGAAGTCCTTGATTCTGGGTATGGGATATCGGTCGGGTGTAGTGACTGCGTTGAGTCTTCTGTAGTCACCGCAGACGCGTATATCACCATTCTTTTTAGGTACGATGTGAAGAGGCGAAGACCATGGGCTTTTGCTTGGGCGGCATAAACCTTGATCCATCATGTTTTGGAATTCTTTTCGTACTTGTTCGTAGCGGTGAGGTGCGACTGGTCGTGCCTTGCAGTGTAGCGGCGGTCCTGTAGTTTCGATGTAATGTTCGACGTTGTGAAGTGTAGTTAGGTTCATTGAAGTTAGTCTTGTAGTTCCGGGAAAATCCGCTAGGATGTCGTGGTAGGATTTTTGTACGTCGATACTTCTGATTGTAGGTATGTTTGTAGCTCGCACTGATGAACTTGACGATAGTTTTGTTACGGAGTCAATGAGTCTTCTGTTCTTGAGGTCGACGATGAGTTGATGATGTTTGAGAAAATCAGCTCCGAGGATTGGTTTGCTGACTTTCGCAACGATGAATGTCCATTTGAAGGGTCGACGTAGATGAAGGTCCAGTTCCAGCGTTTTTTCTCCGTATGTAGGGATGACTGTATTGTTAGCGGCGTAGAGATGAAAATTGAGTGGCTTCGGTGTTTGTCCTTTGGCTGGAGGTAACACGGAGATGTTAGCACCGGTGTCGATTAGGAATTGGAGATTCGTTTTTCTGTCGGTGACGAATAGGCGGTATGAAATTTCGCCCACGCCGGATTCCGCCTCATCCAGCGTGCTTTCTAGTTTTCCGACGTTTTATTCTTTTTGAATGAGCACGGCGTAGTGCAGCGGAATGCTTCGGAGCCAAATCTTTGGTGGTAGTAGCAGTGAGGTGATGGCGATGGGCTTCGCTGACGGTGGCTGATGTAGTTGCGGCTTGGAGAGTGATTTTCACGGTGGGATGGACGTCGAGGTTGATACTGATGATGATTGTTTTGTTGGCGAGATGATTTTAGAGCGGCGATTTCGGCTGACAGCTTCTGAATTTCTTCTGCGAGGTACTTCGAGTCGGCGTTGGCTTGAGGTTGTGGTGATTTAGCTTCAACGGCTGAGACTTGCGTGCTTGAGCTGGCTTCCATCATCCTGTCGGCTAACAGTGCGAGTTCGTCGAGTGAAGTACTGCTGGAGAAGGTATCGCTGACTGTCAGGACGGATTGGATGTGTGGAGGTAGGTGGTTGGTCCACATCATTCGCAGGGTAGCGTCTGGGATCTTGTCGTGAGCTAGGCTTCGCATCCTCCGTAGCAGTTGTGTAGGCTTCTGGTCTCCTAACTGGACTTCGCACAGTAGTCTCTGGAGCTTGCGGTTGTCGGATTCTTCGTATGATGAAATGAGCCTGTTCTTCAGAGCGGTGTATTCTTTTGATGATGGCGGGTGGAGAAGCAAATCGGCGATCTGTTCGATGTCTTGCTTTTCTAATTTGGCGATGAGCATTTGCGCTAGCTGGGCTTCTCCTTTGTGTAGTTCGCTGGTTGCCGCTTCGAAGCTGATGAACCACAGTCGGGGATTGTCTCTCCAAAATGGTGGTATCCTCATCGAAAGTGCTATGCCAGCTATTTCGTGAGGTAGGGCGACGGCGGCGGCGGTGGTGGCGGTGCTTGTATCTTGATTCTCCATTTCTGTGGGGGTCTTCGTTCTTCGGAGAGCGCTGAGTTGAGCGTGAGATTTCTCCTCAGGAAGGCTGTGTCTTTCACGGGGTCACCAATGTAGTAGTACCTACTATTTGCGGGAATCTACTGCGGAGGTTTGGAGATAGTAAGACTCAGTTGGAGTGTAGAAATAGGAATGAATTTATTTACAAAAAGGACAAATATTTATATGAAACTAGAACACACATTAACCAATAAGAACCAGATTCTAATTCGCGCGCTTGCTAAGACGGTGCCGCGCGCGAGCGGGGTGTGAGAGACGCGGGGCGAGTCCCGAGGCTATAAATATTTGTTCGGCCCCGGCTCCGCCCTCATTCGGCTGCGACTGCGGTGGAGAACGGACGTCTGTGTAAAGTGCTGCGTGATCTCGCTCGGTGCTCGTCGCGATGGTGAAAGTGGGAGCTGAAGTGAAGATGTGAGCCCGGTGAACGTCGTCACGAAGAGTTGGTGGTGATGGAGCTCGCAGTGCAGTGATGTGCAGTTCTTGTTTCACTTAACAAAAGGTCAAACGTTGGTGAATTAAAGTTTCTTGATTGTGTTTTCTTTCTTCCCTGTAATCCTGGTAATCCTGGTATTCTAAAAGGTATTTCTTGGTACTGGTATGGTATGGTAAGGTTGTGAGGTAAACAGGTAAGTAGCTGTGTCAGCTACAGTTTTATAATGTGTGCAGTTATTCTTTATTCTAAGCGTGTGCAATAAAATTGTTTATTTTGCAATAAAATCTGATTTACTCGACATAATTATTCTATTATTAGTGACCCCCTCCAAAAATTCAGGCTGCGACCGCCTCTGGTTATTAGACTGTAATTGCCATTAGTTCGAAACACTGACAAATATGTAGCCACTCCAAGTTGTCAGGTCACAGTCACACACAGGTGTAAATAAATACAGACCACAACGTCGACGAAGCATAGGTAATGTGTAACATCTAACGGACCCTGTTTGGCCCACACTATACAGAGGAGACTAATTAGTACAAGTCTATACCTACCAATTTATTATCTCATGTTTTCCATTTCTGTTCTTCTGTTTGACCCATCTTCATTGTTATTTTTGTTATGTCTAGTGTTTTGTGTGTCAAATAAACAATTTCTAATTCTATTTCTATCTACCTACGTTGCGGGAAGTTGGCCGGTTTTGTACGTCTTTGGGGTAGGCATATCTCCAGTTAGTGGACGTCTCAAGTATTCGAAGTTATGATGCAAATTAAAAAGGGGTCTTCGCCCCTTAACAGCCCTTAAACAAGCATTAAATTCTGTCAAAAGTTTACATGTTTTCTTAGCTTTTTTAGACGGTCCTCAACGGCGTACCTACTTACCGACAAACAAGCACTATGTACCCAGCTTCTAATCGAGTGTTTCCTGATTTACTGGGTTCTCCTATAAAGCACTAACAGACGAATTTATCCAACCAATTTTTCACCAAAACCTTTGCAGATAAGATAGAGTCCCTGGAGTCAGGCTGGGGCATCCAGGTGGTGACCCCGGCTCCGGAGCACACGTTCGCGCTAGACGAGGAGTCTCTCAGCGCTCTGCTCCTGAGGGACGATGTGAAGGATCGCCCCGTTGTCATCCTGTCAGTGGCCGGCGCCTTCCGCAAGGGCAAGTCCTTCCTGCTCGACTTCCTGCTCAGATACCTGCATAAAAAGGTTAGTAGGTACCTACTTCGTGCTTGATAACTGGAACACTTTTGTGGTAAGTACCCAATTATATTCTTTCGTGGCTGGACAGTTGAACGGCTCAAAATGATCTAAAGGTTGACACAGTCCAATATAGGTACATAGGCACTTTTTATGTGTCTGAAATTATAAGTCCACTATAGAATACAAAATCTTTTGTTTTCCTCACGATTTTTCCTTGTACAGCGATCAAGGATTTTTCGAACAGAAAAATCCATTAGAGCACGTCCGGATTGCAACCGATCGGATCGGAAGTCCACTGAACCGTATAGAGAGGAACTATTTCTACATGAAAGGTTCAAAGGTAAATTGCTCTCTCTTGTCAATTCCAGTACACTCTGGGCGAGGGCGGCGACTGGCTGGGGTCGGAGGAGGAGCCGCTGAAGGGGTTCAGCTGGCGCGGCGGCTCGGACCGGCACACCACAGGCCTGCTTCTATGGTCGCAGCCCTTCAAGGCCACGCTGCCCTCCGGGGAAAAGGTACCTTGTACCTCATGTAAAACCATAGAGTGCATGATGTATTTTTAGAGATAAGAGGTTTAGAATCGTATAGTAAAATGATGCTCAAGCGTGGACATTACGCTGTAATAAAAGTTTTTAGTCATTAAAATTGATAAAAACATAGCTTTTTCGGGGAAACTTGAATTTTTTTGGATAATAATTTTTATTCATCAGCTAGCGGGCTTATTTTTTTTAAATACCTCTAGGTACTTGAATCTTTTTTGGTGGCATCAATGGTTTGATACTTTCCTTTCGAATTATAGTCCTAACAGCGTTTTTTAAATCCTACTAATATTGTAAATGAGAAAGTTTGAGGACGTATGGATGTGACGATGTATGTTTGTGCCTCAATCACACCGTAACGGCTGAACGGATTTGAATGAAACTGGAGTAGGTATAGGTACATATCGAAGGTATACATATTATGTCTGCTGGAATAACATTTATAGCCGAAAGCTAGTAAGTATTGTGTATAAGATTGTGCAATTATTTCCAGGTGGTGATTCTCCTGATGGACACGCAGGGCACGTTCGACAGCGAGTCCACGGTGCGCGACAACGCTACTGTCTTTGCACTCTCCACCATGATCTCCTCAGTCCAGGTGTACAACCTCTCGCAGAACATAGAGGAAGACGACTTGCAGCACCTACAGGTGAGGGAGAGGTCTGCAGGCCTTAAAACTCCGTCACAAGAGTTGGCTGCTAGCTCATACGAACTTACTTAGCTGGTAAATGGTGTTTCCAGCTGTTCACGGACTACGGGCGCCTGGTGCAGAAGAGTAGCTCGGGCAAGCCCTTCCAGCGGCTGCAGCTGCTGGTGCGCGACTGGAGTTTCCCCTACGAGTATGAGTTCGGCGCTCGCGGGGGCAAGCGACTGCTCGACAAGAGGCTCGAGGTATGTACTGACCTCAGAACATAGAAAAGACTTTCTTTACCTATTCAATCTTTTCTTTATTCTGAGGTAACTGATCTACAGGTTGTTTGTATGTCAACAAGTCGTGTCACTAGTTCCTTCGAACCAATGTAATGAAAGGATTTAAAGTGCGCTTCAAAGGTTCCTTTCGTGCACTTGACACATGTTTTCGAACTTTTTTGGTTGACCTGAAATCACTTAGACAACCAATAGTTGCATAGTAGGCCACATCGAGTGCTCCCGGCCGCCGTGGGCATGGGTATTTGGGTAATATTCGTGCGTCGCAGTAGATCCATTTACCTGATGATGATATCTGATGCTACGCTGTTGGCGGTTTCGTTACTATCCGACTGATGGCTGAATACCTGGCAGGTGCACGAAGGCCAGCACCTGGAGCTGCAGACTCTGAGGAAGTACATCGCGGCGTGCTTCGAGCAGCTCGACTGCTTCCTCATGCCGCACCCTGGCCTCAGCGTCGCTACTAACCCGAACTTCGACGGGAACCTCAAAGGTATCACATAACCTAATCATACCTGCTGTGCCTCGTTACATCGGATAGCCAATGTCTCGACAAAAAAACGGGGAGTCGAATTCGCTCCGTACCATCGTACATACAAATATGTTTCTTGTATGCCATCTATTATAGGTGGCAGCACGTTCTCTACTTTAAAAAAAAAAGTCACATACATAGTCCTAGTCCTGACCCCACACTAGGATTCCCTGTGTCGTGGGTATCAGAAACTACGAGTACCATGGTACCACAACACCCAGATCCGGAAGAAATATTTACAGATCATGCGAACATTTCTTTCGCAGCGGGAATCGAACCCGCGCCTCTTGCATCTCTGCCGAACAATCGCCTGCCACACCACCGAGGCCGTCAAATATTAAAATCAAGAAAAAAAAGTAAAATGAAACATGTTTTTTTCTATAAGGACCCCCATAATTTTTAAATTTATTATTGTTTTTTTACAAATCAGTAAATTTTAGATCGTTTAAAAAAGAAATATACAAAAAAAATGTGCAAAAAGTCACTCGACTCATCCAATTACTGACCGCGCCTAATGTTACTTATCTTCAATGATCGATTACGAACGTAACATTTTTCTTGTATGGCCCCCTTTTATTTTATTTTTATTAGGTATTTGTTGTTATAGCGGTAGGTACCTATAGTATTTCACATACTCTGTGAAACGGTTCATGAGATACAGCTTGCTGACGGACAGACAGCGGAGGCTTAGTAATAGGGTCCCGTTGGCACTCTTCGGGTACGGAACCCTAAAAACAATGCCTGGTCCTGTTTTTTAACATCCTCTCCGTGATCACCCTGTCTCGTTAGTGTACTTAGTCAAAAAATGCCTCCTGATGTTGTACCTAATAACCATCTAGTAAAAGATCTTATTTTTTTACTATTACACCTTTACTTTTTTTCTGGTGTACAAAACAGGGCTCTATCCTCGCTTTAGGATGCTCATCATCATGTTCCTCAATCCTACCTCCAGAAATAAGCAGCGACTTCAAGAAGAGCCTACGCGATCTGGTCTCGGAACTCCTGGCTCCGGAGCGGCTGGTGCCGAAGCTGATCGAAGGCCAGCGCGTGCGCGCCAAGGACCTGCTGCACTACTTCAAGGTCTACATGAAGGTCTTCAACGGGAGCGAGCTGCCGGAGCCAAAGAGTATTCTTGAGGTAACTTGCATGGACGTTTGTCCCCGTTTTATAGCAGACCACTCAGTAGAGCACTGAAACAGCGAGCTGGTGTGGTAGCGGACCCAAAAAGAGATGGCGAGACGGTCTTGACAGGGTGTGAGTCGAACTGGCACAAGACCGGAGTAGCTGGAATGAACAAGGAGAGGCATTTGTCTAGCAGTGGAACACTCAAGGCTTGATCGTAATTGTTATCGTTACTTTTAGGGTATTTATTGTTATGCCTTTTGTCTGTAAATAAGTTATCTTATACTAGTGTCTTATACTTTGTGTTGCCTGAAATAAAGATTACATTACTATTGCTTTGTGTAGGCAACAGCCGAAGCCAACAACCTGTCAGCAGCGGCGGACGCGCGCGACGTGTACGAGGGTCTGATGGAGGAGGTGTGCGGCGGCTCCAGACCCTACCTGCAGCCGCAGAGCCTGCTGGACGAGCACCGCCGCAGCCGCGACAAGGCGCTGCACGCCTTCCACAGCCGTAAGAAGATGGGCGGCCAGGAACTCGCTGATACTTACGGAGCTGAGCTCATCAAGGTGAGACAAGGGTGCTATGTCCCTATCAGCAACCGCGGGCATTTATGATTGGACACTGTTCTGGACACGACGAAATATCGACATAGTTCTAGAATAATCGATAGTGTTCTACAGAGATAGAATAATAAGTAGGTATAGAAAATTCTGGAAAGGTTAGACAGAGATAGATAGCCGACTCTATACGGTCACGCCTCGAATGGAGCTCTCTGATTGGTTGAAATTTCTCGCTTCTTATTGGTCAGCCAATCAGAGAGCAGATTTATTTGTAGGGGTCGAACTATAAATATAGCGCGAAATTTGTACCGAGACAGTTCAGTTACAGTTCAGTTCGAGTTCAGTTCGAAGACAGTTCGAAGACAGTTCGAATACAGTTACAAAGCACAGTGATACTAAGTACCTAGTTCTAAGAGAACAAGTTGGAATAAAGGATATTTGGAAGAAAAGTGTTTAATTGGAGAAGAAACCATATACAGTCCACCACAGTCTTTGGTCCTTCGAGCCGGATAGAAGAAGAGGATCAGCGCCGAGCCTGAATTGAAGAAAATCTGCGAGCACAGTTCGACGTACTTCGGATCAGATTGAGAGGATCTGCGAGTGAAATTCGAGGTACTTCGGACCAGATTGAAGGTTCAAGCGTTGGAGCAGTATGGTTGTGACCAGAAGCCAAGCAGACGCGACCGAAAGGCGCGAAGAAGAGGAAGAGGCTAAACGGCGAGCCGCCGAACTGGAAACCATTGCTCTAGAAAGAAGACGTAGACTGTCACGGGATCCACCTGCGTCACCAAGCACGCAACGAGTCAGCAGACGCCAAGATCGCAACCCAGCCATAGGGTCCGCGACCGATCTCATGTACGCCGGGACGAGTATAGAACGCCACAGGAGTGAACTATCTCCTGCCCGCACTGCGCGCTCTCTACGATCAAACGGGAGCACGGCTACCAGGGCACGGATGGCGGAACTGGCGGCAGAAGAGAAGCTGGCTGAACTCAAGCGTAAGGAATTCCAGGTGGAAGCTGAACTCAAGCGTAAGGAATTCCAGATGGAAGCTGAACTCGTCAAAAAGAGATTGGCTGTTGATTTAGCACAATTAGAAGACGAAGAGAGGAGCATCCATGAAGAGGACTTACCGGAAAAAAGCGAGAGAGTCAAGGAATGGCTACAGACAGCAACTGGAGGAGAGAAAAGCGACACTTATACAAGAACCGAGAAGAACATCCGATTCAACGTCAGGGATAGATCGACAACGCCGGTCAGAGCTAAGAGTTCTGCCAACGTCGACGCACTAGCTAACGCAATAGAGAAGCTAGCAAGACCAAGAATAAAGTGTCAAGACCTGCACGCCTTCTCCGGTTCAACGAACGAGTGGCTTCCCTTCAAAGCTGCCTTCGAAGACTCTACGAAAACCTACAAGCTGACACCGGCTGAGAACCTCCTAAGGCTGAGAAGCAGTCTTAAAGGGGAAGCAAGGGAAGCAGTTGCTTCACTCTTATACACAGCATGCGATCCAGAAAAGATCATGAAGACACTGGAACAAAGCTTCGGGAGACCGGAAATCATCGTCGACCGAGCCATTGAAGACCTGAGAAAATTGCCGAAGCCTGGACCATCGGCAATAGAGCTCAACGCATTCGCCATCAAGCTGCAGAACGCGGTCTGTATATTGAATCACATCAGGAATCGAGGCTACCTGCACAATCCGATGCTGGTGAGGGAAACATTGGACAAGCTGAGCCCGCACATGCGCTCACGTTGGTGTGACTACGCAAGTGAACAAGTATCGATCGAGCCAGAGATCGTATTGCTGTCACAGTTCCTTATGCGTGAAGCGGACCGAGCCCTGCAGTACAGCTATGCACCATTGACTGCCAGCAAGAAGGAATATACGCCGAGAGTGAACACAGCATTCAGGAAAAAGTCGAACGCCGTGTACAACACCACCGAAGAACCCGCTGAAACTGAGGAAAAATGCTCATGCTGCGAGAAGGCGCACCAGCTGACGGATTGCCCCAAGTATAAGGCAATGACAGTTGATGAGCGATGGGAGCATGTGAAGAAAAACAAGTTGTGCTTCAAGTGTGTAGTGAAGAAGCATCGAAACATCTACTGCAAAGCAACATCGTGTGGCGTGAATCAATGTTCGCGAAAACATCATCAGACTCTGCATCAAGAGAGGAAAGAAGACGGATCAAGCCCAGTCGAGACGGTCATGACAGTAGCTGACGCTGGCCCGAACAACAAGGCAGTACTACTGAAGATGTGTCCAGTAACCGTCGTCGGACCACGGGGGGAGACCGATACACTCGCTCTCTTGGATGAAGGAGCTACAGTCACTTTGATTGATGAAGAGTTGGCACGAACTATCGGAGTAGAGGGACCTTCACTGCCACTACGAATGCGAGGAGTCAACACTACGCAACGCGAGAATGGAAGCCAACTTGTCACCGTGCAGCTGAAGAGCAAAGATAATAAGCTGCACTCACTTCGGGCACGCACCATCAAGAACATGAAGCTGCTGAAACAATCAATTCCGGCATCGCTGTTGGATCAAGATCATCTGAGAGACTTACGACGGGATGAAGTTTGCTATGAGTCATCACACCCTGGGATCCTGATTGGAGCCGACCATTGGGAATATATAGTCTCACAGGAGCTACGAGTGGGAAAAGCAAATCAACCAGCAGCATCGAGAACACAGCTGGGTTGGGTCATCCACGGAACCGTACCACGCAGCATCGTCGCGAGCCAAGATAGCGCACTGCATATCTATACACCTGAAGCCATTGAAAGGCAGAACCAGGAACTGCATGAGCTGATAGAGAAACATTTCAGCATTGAAGCAGTTGGTATCAACCAAAAGCCACGTACGAGTGAACGAGATCTCCGGGCTACAAAGATCGTCGAGCAGACAATCAAGAAGGTTGACCAAGGGTATGAAGTTGGATTACCATGGGAGAAGGAAGACACGAAGCTACCTCAGAGCTACAATATGGCACTTCGTCGTCTTCAAAGCATAGAGAGGAAGATGGACGCTGACCAAGTCTTCGCCGAAGAGTATACGAAGCAGATAGAGAACCTGCTGCAGAAGCGATACGCGGAGCCATGCGATGGATCGGAGGAGTCTAGCAACGTCTGCTGGTACTTGCCTCACTTCGCAGTTCGCAACCCCAACAAGCCCGGGAAGATAAGGCTTGTCTTCGACGCAGCAGCGAAGAGCCATGGAGTCAGCCTGAACGACCATCTGCTGGAGGGACCCGATCTCCTGATGTCCCTGCCAGGCATCCTGTACAGATTCAGAGAAAAACGAATCGCGATTACGGCTGACATACAGGAAATGTTTCTTCAAATCAAGATTCGCCCAGAAGACCAACCGGCGCAACAATTCTTGTGGAGAGGCAACGAGAGAGAGAAGAGTCCTGAAAGATTCAAGATGACAAGCATGATATTCGGCGCAGCGAGTTCCCCATTCTTGGCGCATTTCGTGCGAAATCACAACGCGAGGATATATGCTCACACTCACCCTCTCGCCTGCGAAGCCATCACCAGAAGCCACTACATGGACGACTTGGTAGCAAGTTACGATGACAACGTGGAAGCCCGTCGAGCCGTCGCAGAGCTACGCACAGTACACGCGGTTGCTGGATTCACGCTACGAGGATGGAACAGCAATGAGGACTACGTACTGGAAGACGTACCGGCTGAACTACGAGCTACGGCAGACGACGCGACAAGGCTGACGAACACACGCATAACGGCAGAAGATCGATGGTTCCGAGGGCCGGATTTCCTTCATCGCCCAGAGCACGAGTGGCCGAAGGAAACATCCGACAGCGACCACGAGGAGGAAGTTCTGCATACGCGAGTGGAAGAAGACAAGATGGAGTACGAATGGCTGCCAGACCCATCACGCTTCTCCAAGTACGAGACATTAGTAAGAGCTACAGCACGGGTACTCTTCTTCATCGAGAGATGTCGACGACGCGCCACGAACATGGAGTATCGACACATTGAAGAGGCAGAACGTGCGCTAATTCGTCGTGCACAAAGGGAGAGCTTCCCAGACGAGCTGCACCGAATTAGAATGTCTCGTCCAATCACGAAATCGAGTCGATTGTTTCGATTGGACCCGATCCTGGAAAAGGGTATACTGCGAGTACGAGGACGAATTGGAGCCGCCGACGCACCGATTGAGATGAAGCGGCCTGTGATCCTGGACGGCCGCCACCACATCACAAGACTCATCGTCCTGCGAGAACACTGCGCAGCTGGTCACGCTAACAGGGAGCGCGTGACGAACGACCTGAGACAGAAATATTGGGTGATTCATCTGCGACCGACAGTACGTGGCATTGAGAAGGAATGCAGACTCTGCCAAGTACGGAAGATGAAGCCTCAACCACCAGCTACGGGAGACTTGCCGAGAATCCGCCTCGAGCCATTTCAACGGCCGTTCAGCTATTGTGGCACTGACTACTTTGGGCCCATGATGGTGAAGATTGGACGGCGCCGGGAGAAGAGATGGGGAGCACTCTATACGTGTCTTAACACGCGAGCCGTACACATAGAGGTTGTTCCAACGCTTTCCATCAACTCTGCAATCATGGCACTGAGAAGAATGGCTGCACGACGAGGCTGGCCCCGTATCATGATGTCCGACAACGCAACGAACTTCCGAGGTGCAGACAAAGAACTGCAGGCTGCTTACGCGGAATGGGCACCAGCACTGCGAGATGAAGGACAGCTGCATCGGATGGAATGGCGTTTCATACCTCCTGGCGCACCAAACCAGGGGGGAGCCTGGGAGCGACTGGTGCGGTCAATCAAAGTAGCACTAGCCGCCACTTTGAGAGAAAAAGAACCACCTGAAGAAGTGCTGAACACCCTCCTGACTGAAGCAGAATTCTCCGTCAACGCGAGGCCACTTACGCACGTCAGTGTGAACCCTGAGGAGCCCGAAGCATTGACTCCGAACCATTTTCTGTTGGGTTCATCCGACGGCCTACCTACTACTGGGCCATGCAGCGAGGCAGATCGTCGAACATGGAGGATAAGTCAGGCGCTTGCTGACCACTTTTGGCGGCGCTGGCTTCGAGAATACCTGCCTACATTAGTACCTCGCGGCGAGCCTATGAACAACAGGAGATCACTGCAGAAAGGAGACATAGTTGTCGTCGTGGACCATACCTTACCTCGAAACGTTTGGCCAATGGGAATCGTCGAGCGCACCTACCAGGGACCAGACGGAGGCGTACGGGTGGCAGATGTCCGGACGAAGACTGGCGTCTTCAAGCGACCGACCAGCAAACTCGTCGTGTTAGTAAAAGAAGAGGCTACGCGAGCTACGCCGGGGGGAGGATGTTCTGGACACGACGAAATATCGACATAGTTCTAGAATAATCGATAGTGTTCTACAGAGATAGAATAATAAGTAGGTATAGAAAATTCTGGAAAGGTTAGACAGAGATAGATAGCCGACTCTATACGGTCACGCCTCGAATGGAGCTCTCTGATTGGTTGAAATTTCTCGCTTCTTATTGGTCAGCCAATCAGAGAGCAGATTTATTTGTAGGGGTCGAACTATAAATATAGCGCGAAATTTGTACCGAGACAGTTCAGTTACAGTTCAGTTCGAGTTCAGTTCGAAGACAGTTCGAAGACAGTTCGAATACAGTTACAAAGCACAGTGATACTAAGTACCTAGTTCTAAGAGAACAAGTTGGAATAAAGGATATTTGGAAGAAAAGTGTTTAATTGGAGAAGAAACCATATACAGTCCACCACAGACACATTATGACAAATGAGGTGTCAAGATGCATCTTGGCGATCGGTCTGGGCAGCCTCGGATCTAGGAGGGGGAAAATCGGGGCATATATCATGATAATATGTCGCACAAATTAAAAAGTTATTAGCTAATAGGTAACAAAGATTGCAAATTCATTAAAGGGTTCTTATTGACCTGATCACAGAAAATGCCGACCATTATATACCACCTATTAGTGAGTTTTTTGACAACATAGACTTTGAGAGAGGGCGCCACTATCAAGTTTAGGTCCCGGTTCGAAAAATCGTAGATCTAGCTCCGAGTGTGGGTAGTCCGGGAGCAATATAGGTACAACTGTATCCATCAATGTGACTATGTAACAATGTGAATATTGTTTTTTTCCAGGATTTAGACGAGCTCTTCGAGCAGCTGAGAGCGCACAACGAAGGCAAGAACATATTCCGGATCGTGGGCACGCCGGCCGTGTTCGGAGTCCTGGCTGTGCTGGGCTACGTGCTGGCGCTGCTGGGCGGCGCGCTGGGGCTGCAGACCGTGGTGGCGCTGGGGCAGGCCGCCGCCATCTCCGCGCTAGTCATGCTGCTGCTTTGGGTGTACACTAGGTAAGTGCTCTTGACGACAACAGACTACGCGGTGCGGAATGTACATCTGAACACTACTATAATTGTATGATTTCCTCCCATCCTACCCCCATGGGTATGGCCAGGGGGTATGGTGGGTCCGAAGTGCACCTGACGTTGTGATCAACTGCGTTTTTATTGTTGCAGGATGTCAGGAAACATGAGAGACATCGGCGTGCAACTGGATGATATTGCCGACACCTTACGTGGATATGTAAGTACTTCTAAATTCCTAAGTCAATTGTCTTTTGTAGGGTACGTCTTTCCGTCCGCTTCGGCAAGACTTTCCTTTCGTGATCCGTTTATGGAACACATTATTTACGTTCCAGTTGACGAGGGCAGCGATAGACTCCATGAGCAATAGCCCAGCCATGACCGCCTTCCACCCCGCGCCCGCAGACTCCAAGAAGCAGTCGTGATGAAGGCATGATGGACAGCCCCGCAATTCTGCATCTTCGAATCTGACTTATTCTGTGGCAAATTTAATGGTGTCTACACTTGTCTTGTGACAAGGTTGCAGAAGCCCGGTAATCTAGGTTCAGATAAAACAATTTCTGATGGTGCATTGGATGTTTGTGGCTGTCGGCTAAACGAATTCTGGTTGTGTGGAATGTATGCTCATAGGATAAAAATGCGACCGATACTGCGGGCTAAAGCTATAATTAACATAATAATTTAAGTCTTCCTAAAGGTAAATGAGATATACTGAAATTGTGATATGTAGTCGCTGTATTTTAATATATATTTAACATTATGTGTAAATAACGCTCACAATTTTTTTTATGTGTGCTAAAAATCAGTCATTCTTTATTTGTTTTGTATTTTGTTACAAAAATGTGTCAAAGCTAATAAAATTGCGAGCAGATAAAATAGTTTAAACTTGTTGCTATTTTATACATAGTACCTACCTCAAATATTGTGCGTCTCGGCAATTTTCCTCTAGCTTCTGAAATACGAACTAACCTGATGATGATATGTAATATAGAGATGTTATAATTATGTAGATACCATTTTTTAAAGGGTTGGTTCAGTTATTATTTTAATTAATTATATATTCGGACAAATTCGGTTTTCATACAAAGCACGAAGTTTGCCGAGGCGCACAATATTTGTGGTACTACTGTACCTATCTATTGGCATCCTACTGGAACTACCCAACCAGTGATTCGATTTGGTTTGGAGGGGAAAAAACACATTAATTTAATAGTACAAACCAAATTTATTCCGTTAAATCAACAAAATAAACTATTACATCTCACAACAAAATTTTTGCTCCCACTCCCGCCGAATAACGCAACGATATCCACACATTGGCACATATTTTAGAAAAATAAATTTATTTGTCTAGTATAAAACCACAGTAAATAAGATATGTTATCAATTTCAAAACTATTTACAAAAGTCATTCGAACAAAGCTCCGACTATCAAAAGCCGGCGCTAGACTTACGCCAAGAACCTGCGACCGAGTCGCTTTCCGACTAAAAAAGTAGTAAGAATTAAGTCTCGACGTGACTGTCCAATACAAATATTGGCATACAACGTCTATCAACTTCGTTAGACGCAAAGTGACTTGGCTACAGGCTCTTACAAGCCTAGCTCTAGCTTTAGAATAAAAAGCAAACAAACTAAATATTTATTTATGATAATATTCGTCATACATAATATAATACATGATAAAATCCGTCTCACACTAAAATGAAACAATTACATGCTTATATCACATCGACAAGGCATGTTCGTATTTATGAATAACTGTTTGATTTAAAAATAAAGATTTGTAGACAAGTGTATATTTTCCGAGATTACCCCCTAAAACAAATTTCTATTTATAATAATAGTGTAAATTTAAAATTTTAAATGAACACATAATTGTTTAAAACATCTCTAACTCGACAATAGTGTAGCACGCCAAATAGACAAATTCACTTTTAGAAAGCTTATTTGTACCTAAATGTTCATTTCTACACCCAGTTCCGTAATGTAATGTATGACATTAAAAGTATCGCACAACTCATTCGAATGCGTCCTACCGCACGAGTCGGACGTGTGGATTTGTTGTTCAATCGAAGCAAAAAAAAAGGTAAATCGAAGCAACCTGTACAAGTGGCAACCCTGCCAATGGTTATAACCATTAAATACCTAATTAACTAAAAAGGAAAAAGAGGTAAATGAATGAGTTGTGTGCGGTACTTTTAAACTTATACATTACAGTCACGGTACTAAAAACAGCAAAAGAAATTATAAACTAATGTAATATGTCGGGACTGTGATGGTCTGGTTACTGAAACATTGATGCGGGTTTCAAGCTACTGTTTTTTACCATTGTCACTAAAAAAGCGTAGTTTAAGTATTTATTCTCCTTGACAGCATAACACTTCACTCAACAAATCCACAACCAGTTTAAGTACGACCTGCAGAGTGTTCTTTAACTAGTGGAAACAGATTCCAGAAACGTGAACATAACAGACGAGAAACACATTTGTGCAAAACATAAAACATAATTTTCTTTACAATTAACATTAGCAAACGGATCGCCACCTGGTCAGAATTCAGCTTGCCTAATCCAGCCGTCTGAATAAGCCCTAAAAATTTTACAGACTACCTATTTTGCCCTCCTAGTGAAGAACGCAGTAACTATGTCAAACATGTTTTAGAAAAAAATGAGAACAGAATGTTTTATTTTGTTAGGCGATTCCGAATATGTATCTTACTAATTTTTGACATAAATTTTGGTTAAGAACTGCGTTCTTCACTAGGAGGCCAGTACTATTGTGTGACTGAAATGGGTGATCGACGAGTGAGCCGTGAGCTTGCTAAAGATTACGCGACTTCGTTGACTTCATTTCACTTTATTGCAGTAGTTACGCAATGTGACTTTGTCTTTTTCTCGAGATATTCCCGATACACAGTCCGGCTCACTAAACTACTTGTCGCCAATCGGTTTTGTACAAAGACAAAATTTTTTATTCCATTAAATCACGGGGATCACTTGGACACGTCTTAAAACTACGTTACATTTACACCTGTTCGTATAAACCGAGGAATTAGGTTTCTATCTCGAATTAATTATATTACTTTACCCCTGCGAGGGACATATTATCTAGTAGGTTTCTACCTTTGCCTTTGTTCATTTATTCAATAAAATTGTTATCACGTTGGCAATATTTACAGTCTTAACCTTTGGTATGCCGGAACTTAAACCTACGCGCCAATTTTGAATAGCTTTGTGCGCCGGAGCTTAGATCTGCGCGGTATTGACTGCTCGTGAAATAGGACTTTACTGTGAATAAAATAAGGCCTGTAATAGCATAAAACTCCGGATCGAGTAAGTGAACTAATGACTGAACGTAATACAGTCGTTGAAAACTATCACTCCATGTCAAAATATTCATATCAAAGTGATTGAAAATACGACTCCTTCAACTCGTTCGAACCTGTACCGGTGTGGTGTTTGAAAGTGATTTTGATGAATAATAAAGGAAAAAAGTGAGTATATCTTTATGTTTTTCGATAATTTCATAATTGTTTGATGTGTTATTGACAAAAACTGTCAGAAGGTATCAAGAATTGGACAAAATAGGTGGGTTTACAAAAGTTAGGTACTGCTAGATTGACTAATCCATACTTTTCAATTTCAATTTATCTAGTTGTTATTATTTACACATAGACATTGTAAACGTAGTTACAAAGACAATTTCCTAAATAATATAGCTATCTGAGTCATATCCGACATAACTTTCTTAGTTTTCAATAAAATAATTTTATCAACGGTCTTGGTGGTTCACGTACATTCAAACGCACGTATAGGATGTTCAAAATTTTTTACCGCTACTGGGAGCGCCGAAACGCAGATCTACGCGCGCGTTCAATCTTATGTAGGTACTACCCGATTTACACCTGACTTCGGCTGATAAAAAATAGCCTATATGTTAATCCAGTACATGTACTATGTATATTCCAAGTTTCATTCAAATCCGTTCAGCCGTTTAGGCGTGATTGAGGCACAAACATCCAAACTCACAAACTTTCGCATTTATTTTATAATATAAGTAAGATGATATGAAAAATCGTAAAATGGTAAAATCTGATAATCTATTATTCAGTAAAGTCATTAAAATTTTCGGATTATGCTTTTTGAAACATCCTGTAAACGCCAGGCCGGAGCGTAAATCTACGCTCGAGTTGCTTAGCCAGAACGTAGATCTACGCCCTCGTGATATTTTTTCAATATTGATTTTGAAATAATATTTTCGATGTTTATTACTAGAAAATGCTATCAGATTTTTAGCTTATTATGTAAAACATATAATTTATTATAATTTTGACAGCAATATAAACCTGTTACTTATGATAATCGATTTTTATTTGATATTTTTCCTATAATAGTAAAGTAATTCATGGCGCATGAAAGATAAGAATTTGTAGTAAATAATAGAGATACTCTAGAGAAGTGAAATCTTTACTAATATTAAGTATAGGTATTTATCTATCCTATACATTTACATTACTCGTGTAGGTGCTCTTTTTATAAACGAAATTAGGTCAAGAACAAGACAAGGCGCGTAGTCTCCGCGCGCTTAAAATTCCGCGGCAGATAGGGTATTTTGAACGCGGCGCGGTTCGGCATACCAAAGGTTAAATTGTCTCAAAGACTCTCTTTATTGTTATTTTTAAGTTGGTAACATTGACATTTGACATTTCTTTGCGTTCGAATTCAGTCAGATTTATGTACTTGTAATTAATGAAAAACGGCGCGAAACTAAAGTTTCCAGCGGTAAGCGTGCTTCCGGGAGACTCATGGCGGACTGCGAAAAGAAATAGTCAAGCAGGCAAAAGTTTACCAGATATTATCGCAAATAAATAATTCCTCAAGAAAAGTATTTTTACCTCGTGAGCTGTTTCATTGATCAAAACCCACACTACTACTAAAGTTTTACCGCAGTCACTAAAACCACAGAAAAGCTCACTCGTCGATAACTTACTTCAAACTGATAAAAAAATGTTTCCTCAAATCAGGCAATCCCAAGGGTGTTGCAGACATGTCTTGAATAGTTTAGATAACCCAAAATAGGCCCCATATTGCATTCAATAATTACTAAGTAGATAAAACCGAATGGCGACCGTCCATTACTCTATTTATTACAATGAGCGTCATTCTTTCAGAATAAATGAATGCTTCACTATCCTGGATCAGCGTAAACGTATGCCCTACTTATTGGCAGGTTAGTGAAGCATTAAAAACTATGCTATTTTAAACTTTCACTAACTGTACAAACAATTTACTTTAATAATCCCCTTTCACCGGACAATATCGCTCGGATAATTAAAATTATACAAGATGACGTTGTCCTAGCCGGCAATCGCACGCTTAAAATCGACTTCACTGTGTTAACGACTCGACAGCTGCGCATGAGAGAACCACGCCCACTGCTGGCAACACTCAATGTCCCCCTCTCCCCCCCCCTACTACAAGCTGCGTGCGAAAAAGCGCATCGTAATAGGCTAAGTTTGTGTAGGTGCGCCAAGCCAAGCCAGGCTCCCATGCGTAGCGTGACGCAGTGGATCGTCCCGCCTACCAGGGCTTGGAAACCGATTTCGCTTAAAGAACCTACAACCTTCATTATTTCGTTCTGTTCGAACTAAACCTCTAAATAAAACGGTTAATACAAAGAACAATACTGCCCTCCTAGTGAAGAACGCAGTAACTATGTCAAACATGTTTTGATACGTGAGTGAGAACAGAATGTTGTATATTGTTAGGTGATTCCGAATATGTATCTGATAAATATATTTGTCAAAAATGCTAGTTACTGCGTTCTTCACTAGGAGGGCAGAATATTCAAAAGGTTTCACTCGAAAAACCGGTATAGAACGAAAAGGATTATTTTTTTCCATTTGCCCTTACTCACTCACCCACTCGAGGAATAAACCGGTTTAAAAAGGTTTTCTTCCAAACGAAATACCGGTTATTTACCGGTAAAATAGAAACCGGTTTCAAGCCCTGCTGCCTACATTTTCATTAAGTACACATGAGTAGCTTGACCGCGCGTCGCAGTGGGGTCGCGCCTTTTGTAAGGTCATTGCGAACCGATGCGTGCAACTGGCAAATATGACAACGCCTAATGTCCACCAACACTAACCAACAGTTACCAGAACTAAACGAAACATCTACCTAATAGATTACTGAACCGCCAGTTAATGTTAGTGAACATCAGTGGTTTAGATTTATTGTAATATTCCCAAAACAACACAAAATGCTGTCTCCCTCTTCAAACAATTGAGAGGCCATGATTTTAGCTGTCAAAGATTAATTTATCATAGAGATGGAGAATACTACCAAAAATCTATAACACGAAAGTATTGCTTTAATCACTTATCAACAAGACAAACATATAATAAAATACTCTAACCACGAACAAAGCTTAAAATTAGCTTATCATTGGAGGATCTAACAGACTTCCACACAGTTTTATTACAGAAATTGAACATTTCGTATGAAAAATGAAGCTCATGTTTCATTCAAAATCTGAATTTCTGGGGTTTTAGTACACCTTGTCTTTTAGAGATACTTAAGAATCGGAAATAGTGAGCATTTATTCAGACCCAAGTATCATTTAGAAACAGTTCACACATTTACTACACTTGAAGGCAGAATTATAGTCACTTTGCACTTTAAAATAAGGTAGAGATTTCCGTGAAGTGTTTGTAAATTGTTATCAGAGAATTTAACATTTCATGTTTATTCCATTTTGATATTTAAACAGATTGATTTTGTTTTAGAGTCGCTATTTGCTGTGAATTTGGATCTTATCTACAAGTATATTGAAGACAGGGTTCGAAATTATAATTTGGGCAATTCTATCTAACAAAAAAAAACTAATAAACAATATTTAACATAACAAACCAATGACACTCGAGTTCACTCAATTTTGCATAATTCCAACTGAATTTTTCTTGTATGTAAGGGGAACACTTCGTGCGTTCGGATATACGCAAGTGCGGAAATACACTTTCGAATACAGTTCACTTTCACGAGCGCAATTTTCTGTTATTATCCATCGATAATTATACATCTGTTATTATCACGATAATTATCATGATAATTATCCTTTCGAACCCTGATTGATGATTGTTGATTTAACAGATTTTTTCGAATAAATACGGATGTTAAATATTAACATCCCACAATTGAGCAAAGTTCACGGAAATCGCACCTCCATCCGCCGTCACCTCACACACACGCACACGACATCCGTTCACAGTCACGACTCGGTTTGCGTCACAGACCACACTAAACTGGTCAGCAACTAAGGCTCCAATCGTCTACGACTACAATTGCGGTGACGTGATAGCTAAAGCCGTCACAGCAGCGTCACGAAGCTTTCACAACCCAAAGGCCGTTTAGACGCGCACATAATTTTGTCGCTACGGTCCACACGATTTTCGATCTCTCTCAGACTCGGCGACAAACTTCACCGGTGGAAACCTAAGGCCTGTTTAGACGGACCGATTCACGGTAAGACGTCACACACAGCAAGCTGCATGTTTAATATAGACCTTAATACCGGTACATGATCAGACGTTTTGTCACCACAATACGGGCGTCACGTTGTTTTTGAAACGTAAGACGCCACGAACACAGCACTCACGTCGCCCCGCAGTAGTCCCAAGGCTCGTGACAAGACGGCACGCGCACGCTTCAAGTTTTTACTAACTTTAGGGTTGTCTAGACGTTACGACACGCACAGGAAACTCTCGTCGCCGCGCGGCAACCCAACGCCTGTCTAGACATTACGACCGGTCCACGGGACCCGTAGTGAGGCTCCACGAACACAGCACTCTCATCGCCATGCGGCCACCCAAGTTACAAGACGCTCGCACACGGCACGCTTCACGTTATTATTAACTTCAGGGCTGTGTAGGCATCCCGGCAGGCGGGCGGCGGGGGCGGCGGGCGCGGCGCGGCTAGGGGCGCGGGGCGGGGGGCGCGCGCGCGTCACAAGTGCTTGTGCTTGCCGTTGGCGGTGGAGACCGGGGCCCGCGCACCGCCCGCCGCCGCCGCCGCCGCCTGCTCCATGCCCTTCTCCAGGCACGTCTGGTACACCGGCTTCATCACCTGACACAAGGATTACTCCGTTAGGGTTTGTCACTCACATAACCATGTTCAGTCCATGGTCCACCTACTCAGCTGTCGCTTGTGCTCGGCACGAGAGACCACTTGAAAATGCCCAACGCTGTCAAAATGGCTAAGTTTCTCTCTAAAGTAACATTAACAGGTCCATTGACACGATAGAAGAAGACACAGCTATGTGCAATATTATCACTTCAAAACGAAAACAAACTCTTTGTATTCAATTATCCAACAATAGGGTGTTCGAGTTGGAGTGTTTTAGATGGAAGTGTGAATATAAATAAAACTTACAGTTTCCCAAAGCACGTTAGCGCAGTCATCTATAGTGACACCAAACTCTCTCATCTCGCCGCTGTACCTGCAAGTTATAACATTTAAATAAACAATATGGACAGAGTAAATAAATTAAGTTCTTGTGAGCTAGTGGCCAACTCCTGCGACGGAGTTTTTAGGACGGAGCTTTTTTAATGCCACCTGCGATCACCCATCCCAATAGTGACCGCGCACAACGTTGCTTAGCTTCAACGATAAATCAAGAACGTTTAAGCAAGCTACGCCACGAGCGCTTCATATGGACAGATGAGTAAAGCTTAATATCGAGAATATTAAGCTTTACTTTGGTATCCAAGCATCCTTCTTAAATGTAAAGTAAAGTAAAATTGAACTAATAAACATAAGATCTCCCCATGAAATCTTTCCGGATCCTGACAGGATGAACGATCTATTCTCCGACCATATTGGTTAATGGTCAATCGGACAATGTCATCAATCCACCGTATGACCTTTACCCGAAACAGTAAACAGCGAGAAGATGAATTTTGGATGATTCACACTTCACATTCCACTAGTTACCTAATATAGGCCCACATGACGAGCGTGATGAGCGCGAAGCCCATGGCCAGGTTGCAGAGGTTGGCGATGGGGTAGAGCCCCACTAGGCCGAAGATGCCGCTGGCCACGTAGAACACCATGGCGATCGCAAAGAACACGGAGGGCGTGCGCGCCGCCTTGAAGATGTTCTTGCTCTCGTTGTGAGACTTGAACTGGTTGAACTGCTCTTCCAGGTCCTGGAGAATGTAAATAAATAAATGAATATTTATAAATAATAAAATAAATATTTGTGAACATTATACACAGCGCCATCTAGCCCCAAACAAGATTTTTTTGCAGAACAAGCAAACATTTCACCTGCAGCGGGAATTGAACCCGGGCCTTTAGCGTCTCAGCTGAGCACTGACCCACCGCACCACCGAGGTCGTCAGTAAGGGTTAGAACGTTGGGCCGAAAACTTAAAAAAATTATAAATCATCTGGTGCCTATTACAAGCTTTGCTTAGTTTAGGGCTAGATGGCGCTGTATGAAATATCCACAAATATTTACCATACATACATACATAAAATCACGCCTGTTTCCCATAGGGGTAGGCAGAGATCACGGATCGTCATTTGCTACAATCCTGACATACTTCTTTCGCTTCATTTACTCTCATTACATTCCTCAAGCATGCTCGTCGGTTTAGGGTACTCTTCACCTGGCCCTTTTTCAAAACGTCGCCTATTTGGTCCAGGTACGTGCGCCGAAATATTTATTTTTTATTCTGGGGAAAAGGGATTAAATGAAGGTCTGTTAGCCAACGCTAAACAGTGAAGGGAATTGTCGACATTATGCCTATTTTACTTTTCATTTTAAAAAACAAAAAGGTTTTTTTTTAGTGGCGGGACACTGTGTTAGTCCGCTTAATAAGCAGAGACCCTAAATCTTGAACGTATTTTATTTCCAATACCTGCATTAGTTGTGTGCAGTATGACTGACTAAACTCCTCGCCTCCCATTTTGCGCTTGGCGTGGAACGCGTACAGCGCCTTATCTCTGAAATCATAAAGTGAAATCATCATCATCTTCCTGCCCTTATCCCACTCTATGTGGGGTCGGCAAACGTGTGCTGTAAGTGTTTTATGACCGGCCGCCTGCCTGACGTCAACCCTCCATGGGAATACTTGTTTATTGTATCTCATCATATTGGAGAGGATACTATCCCTTAGTCGACTTTTACGACATGCTTAGGGAGAGAAGCAGCTGGATGCATTCTATGAAGCAGCACTAAATTATTGCTGGGATAAAAACTTTGTGTTTTGCAAGACTTTTACTGAACCTTCTTTGAATACCCAATTTGCTTGATAAGTAGATGAATACTTTCTTAACTTATAACTAAATAAAGTTCTGCTATGTTAATATGAAAATGTTTGGACATCTTATACAACATGACAGCTTCATAAAGACGATCATAGAAGGAAAGGTAGAAAGAAAGCGAGGAAGAGGAAGATTAAGCATTAGTTATATCAGCCAGATAAAGGAGAAAGTCGCTGTCATGTCGTATAAAGAAGTAAAAGAGCATCGGAGAGGGAAAAATGGAGAAAAGTTCATCATTACACCAACAAGAGCTAGCTCTTAAAAAATATATTCTAGCTGTTGCCTGCGACTTCGTACGCGTGTAGTACATTATTTTGTTCTATAATCAATAGTTTTCGCAGCGCACGCCAAAAATTATTTTGGGTTTTCTACCTTGGGTTGCAATTTTCTTACGGATTCCTAATTTTTTTAAATATATTATAGCCTATACTGGTCCCTGATAATGTAGCTTTCTATTGGTGAAAGAATTTTTGAAATCGGTCCAGTAGTTTAGGAGCCTATTCGTTACAAACAAACAAAAAAATCTTTCCTCTATATAATATTAGTATGATAAGTACCTGATCCGACTATGTTCTGCCTCCAATAGCTGCGTGTGCAGGTACGGCTTCGCGCCGCCGCAGATCTCCTCCATCAGAGTTGTGTAGACCTCCTTGGCTTCCGCCACGGCCGTCAGGTTGTTTGCCTCTGCCGTCGCCTGGAATATACCTCGAGAGTTAATACACAGTTCATACCACATCATTGAAACGTTTTAAATGTACGCTGAATTTGCACCTGATTCCAGATTCTTGGGGAATAGACATGTACAGTAGAACCACAAAAATTGTGCGCCTCGGCAATTTTTGTGTAGCTTCTGAAATACGAACTAACGCAATGATGATTTTGTAATATAGAGATGTTACAATAATTATGAAGATACTTATTTTTTTAAAGGGTTGGTTCATTTATTATTTTAATACTATTCATTACATATTTGGAAAAATTCGGTTTTCATACATAACACAAAGTTTGCCGAGTCGCACTCTATGCGTAAACTTCATTTTTGTCAAACTAGACTCGCGATTCACCGCATTGCGTCAATCACCGTTTAACTAATAGATTTTTTAACATAAGTGATAACATTGGTGGTTTTGGCGAAAGTATTCCCAAGGAGGGTTGACGTCAGGCAGGCGGCTGGTCATAAAACACCTTAGCCAAAAATGCCGACCCCACATAGAGTGGGATAAGGGCAGGAAGATGATGATGATGATGATTGGTGGTTTTGGCGCAGCCGGGTAGGCTGCGCCAAAAACACGAAATTATCTCAATAATCGTTTCGAGATTCTCATAAAATCTGCAAACTGTAAGATTCTTCGTGTTGGTGTTAACATGGTTAGTTGTATCACTCACCACCAGCATACTCTTGGGCTCGGGCAGTTCGTTTCCTTTGTAGATGTTCATGTACGACTTGAAGTACTGCAGGAGGTCCTTGGCCTTCACGCGCTGGCCGTTGATGAGCTTCGGCACCAGGTTCTCAGGCGCCAGCAGCATGGGCACCAGGCTCTGGAGGTTTCGCTTAAATTCACTCTCGATGTCTGGAATAAATGGAAACAAATTTACGATTAATACAAATATAATTTACAAAATACAACAGATTAGTCGGGCTATCTAAGACCTAAAGGTAGAAGTTCCAAACTTCGGTCCGACCAAGTGTCTGAACAGCTGGATATCTATGTAAACGTCGCTCTTCATCAGACCGAAAAGAAATCAGGTGTAAGATGACAGAAGTAAGAAGGGCGTGAGTGTTAATATGACTTCTGACAGAGGGAAATGGAAGAATACATGTTGTGCCGACCCCACATAAAGTGGGACAAGGGCCAGGCGGGGTCGCAGCCTGAAATTTGGGGGGGGGTGGTCACTAATAATAGAATATGTTAATATACAATTTTATTGAACACATTATAAAATAAATGGAAGCCTTCTATTTTCATTGTCATCGCGACTAGGGGCAGAAAATTTTGGCGGTTTTGAGGGGGGGTCATGTCCCCTGTGACACCCCCCTTCGGACCGCGCCTGACAAGGGCAGGGAAATGATGATGCTTCCGCATCTTTTAGGGTTACCTGTGAGCCTGCCGTCGAAATGCGGGTTTGTGGCGACCTTGAGGCCGGGGTGCGGCAGCAGGAAGCACGCGATCTCCGAGAAGCACGACGTGATGTGCTTGCGCAGGGACTGCAGCTCCGGGTGCTGCTTGTCCGACACCTGTACAAATAAATGATCTTAGACAAGAGTACTGCGGCTAAAACTTGGGAAAACACCTTGCTTTTAGTTGCAAGCGTAGATAAATTGAATATGTGATAATTTTAAAAATAAGTATTAAATGTTTAATGACCTTTTTTTTCTTAATTGCCTATTTTTAATTATATTCTTGAATTCTATGTTATGTGTACTATGAATGAAAATGATGTCTTTGCCTTTCCTTTGGGCAGAAGAGAGAAAACGCATCTACTTAAATAATATCTTAGTATAAGTATTTGATGGCGGTGCAAGGATCCGTTCTTGAGGTGTGCCAGCGAGCTATGGAGTATTCTGGGTGTATTAGACTCCCCGACAGAATCAGAAATACAATGCTCCGCTCCAAAACACAAATTCAAGATCTAAGCAAGAAATCTGCACAGCTGAAGTGACTACTACACAGAAGTACAGACTTGGTCAAAAAGTTAAACGGCAACGCAGCAGACCAGATTGAGGAATCAATTGGACGCACACCTGGAAAACTGTTCGACATTAGCTCAAGAGATCTAAATGGAAAAAGGGGTGGGAGGCCTTTGCCCGGGCAGTGGGACAATGCAAAGATACAAACTCGAGAAGTAAAGTCGTGATAGTATGCATATTATGTATGTTATCTTACTTTGAGGCGGCGTTGCAGGATGTCCATCCCGCCCTGGGCTCCATAAGGCGCCTCGTAGGGGAAGCTCCAGTCGCGCACGAGGAACTGAAGCCGCTGGAAGGGCGTACGCCCGCTGTCTTCAAGCGCTAGCCGGCCATACTCTGTGAACAACTGAAATACGGCTTTGTCAGCTCCGCACGTATTGACCATGTCTTTCCTAAGGCCGACTAAGCTGAGACATTGGAATAGGTGCTGCGCAAGCCTACTCCATCTTAATTCGTCCCTGACACTACAGCGTCCCGTTAGTGAAAGTAAAGTTGCCTCCTGACGCTGTATAAATCATCTACTATAGATGGTAGAAGGCTTTAGTAGTTGATCCCGTCTTGGTTACTGAGATGAGTTGGTTACCTGTAGATGCTGCAGGTCGTCCTCCTGTATGTTCTGCGAGAGGTTGTAGATCTGCACGGAGGACAGCATGGTGGAGAGCGCGAACACCGTGGCGCAGTCCCGCACCGTGGACTCGCTGTCGAAGGCGCCCTGCGTGTCC
Source organism: Scotopteryx bipunctaria (assembly GCA_949320045.1). NCBI lineage: Eukaryota > Metazoa > Arthropoda > Insecta > Lepidoptera > Geometridae > Scotopteryx > Scotopteryx bipunctaria. Next base: position 644,326 of record OX439457.1, read on the forward strand.
AGCAGGATTATCGCCACCTGGGTGATATGTCATAATGTGTTGAATATGTATACAACTTCTCTGCTTGACTGGGAGTAAAGAAAAAACAGAATGCGTCCAGCTGCTTCTCTCCCCGAGCATGTCGTAAAAGTCGACTAAGGGATTGTATCCTCCAACATGATGAGATACAATAAGCAAGTATTACCAAGGAGGGTTGACGTCAGGCAGGCGGCCGGTCATAAAACACCTTAGCCAAAACTCTTACAGCATGATCCAAGGATCATGCTGTGCCGATCCCACATAGAGTGGGATAAGGGCAGGAAAATGATGATGTATACAACTTTTTACTGTCTTACTAATGGCCGAGACACACGAGGCTAGTTATCCAAGCAAGGATAAAAAATAAATAAATATTTGTGGACATTTCACACAGCGCTATCTAGCCCCAAACTAAGCAAAGCTTGTACTATGGGAACCAGATGGCTGATACAATACTTATATACTTTTTCCACAGCATTTCTCCCGCAGCGGGAATCGAGCCCGCGCCTCTTGCGTCTCAGTCACCGAGGTTGTCAAATATAGCACTCTAATTGTTGTCGACTCTGCTTTATTGTTAGCAGTCCTAAAATGTCCTTAATTCATAAACTGCTTTAATTAGAGATATTAAATGAACTTAACAAAAATGCACACTTTATCGTCACTATATTATCGTAAAAATGTTGTAATAACGTGAAAAACATACAGTGAAAATAGCCAAAACGTATAAAGATAATCTCAATTAATTTCCATAATGTTCTATCAAAACAACCCGGAGATATAATCATAAATTATAAATGAGTCATCAATGCACAAGGATAATAATAATCTTTATAAGTAGTTGTTCTTTCACAATGACAATAATTAAGTATTTGGGATGTAGTTTATAAATGTGAAAGTTTGTGAGGATGTTTTTATGGTGGTGTCTCAATCACGCCTGAACGACTGAACGGATTTGAATGAAACTTGGAATATACATAGTACATGTGCTAGATTAATATATAGGCTATTTTTCATCAGGGTACCATGCGGGCGAAGCTTTAGGCGGCAGCTAGTAGGCTATATTGTGTCAAAAAATTCAATATGGCGACTGTGAGATGCCTTTTTTGAATTACGATGAACTAAAATGGTACCAAGTATTGATCTATTTTAACAAGTAAGGTATCGTTAGACTTTTTTTTTCAGGACTATGCGTGTTATTCTCAAGTTTGCACTGCACAGTACCTTTTCGCCGTCATCGAGTGTGGCCTTGAAGATCTCTGACCACATGAGGATGCCGGTGGTGTCCCGCTCGGAGCCACCGCGCCAGCTGAACCCCTCCAGCGGTTCGTCGTCGCCGCCGAGCCAATCGCCACCACCGCCGCCGGCTCCATACTGAAAAATAAAGGATAAAGTATAAAATGTGTTCTTACATACCCAGCTTTTATTAGGCAAATGGACTCAAACACGGGTATTATACCTCAATAGAAAGAGACAGGAGATACAAGTAAGCTATGTAATAGCTAATAGCTCTTTGTAAAACCTCACTGGCGTGTTCATTAGAGGTATTACAATAGATATGTACTAAGATGCAGGCGATTATGGACAATTATTAATAGAACAGGCAGGTAAGAATTAACCGATAAAGGTCCCGTTCGTGTCACTATATCTTAGATTTGTAAATGGCCAGGCTGACCCCTAAATAATTAGTGAAACGGCAAACAAACAAACGTAATGAAAAATCTAGATCTATTATCAGTAGCATCGCATAACGTCCTGGTTAAAATAACTATGCCGGGCGCACGGAATTGGCAAACATTCACTAAATGACACACTCGCCCGATTTGTAATTCAAAACCTATTTAAATTTAAACGAATACAAGGTAGTTTAGGGCTACAACAGTACAGACAAATTAATTATGCTGATTGGCACATTGACACAAAACAATGTAGGGATTAGGGGCCTGCCTTGAGGTATGCCGAGATATTCATGCACCTATTTTGAGCCCATTCCTTTAGTTCCTTTTCTTTACGTTCGGTTTTATACGGAAAAAGGTAAATACAAATCAGTCTTGTGTCATATTCGATGGCTGCTTTTCTTATAAATAGTTTGAAAGCAAAAGTTACTGAGTCAAAAGCATTAACCAAGTACAAGTTTACCATACCAAAAATCAGTTGACTGCTTGTTATTACCTTGTGATGCATATATCTAAGGAAGAAGTCCAAGAGGAAGGACTTTCCTTTCCGGAAGGCGCCGGCGACGGATATGACGACCACGGAGCGGTCTTTGATGTCCTCCCGGAGGAGCAGGTCGCTGAGAGCATCCTCGTCGAGGATGAACGTGTGCTCTGGCCCCGTGTTCACCACCTGAACGCCGTGCGGACCGGAGCGCGGCGGGGGCGCCGGCTTCTCAGTCACTGGAATTTAATGTTCACTTTTAGAATAGAATAGAGATTTTACGACACAAGTCAATATGAAATAATAGAAAAATGTGCCAGTAAAGGTCGTCACTTAGCTTTGTGCTACTACAGCTCAGAGGCCGCTGTACCAAAAGAAGCACTAACTTAAGACCTTATCTCGTGGCACTGGTTTTTCCAGAAGTAAAAGAATTAAGTGCTCTTTTCGAGGAGGAATACTTAAAAGCAACTTATAAAAATAAGAACGAGAATAAACAGAATGCACAACAATAGATGGTGAGTTGAGTACAGATGAAGCAAATTCACATTTACATCAAATATCTACAAAAACCTGTTTCTCGAGTTCAAATACACTATTCATATTCAATAAAAACTGGAAAAGAACTACTGTAAAAGTACGCAGCAATAAGTGATTGGGAAATGACAAAGATTTACCTACGTCAATAGGTACCTAATATTACAAACAGAAACAGTAGAAAAATAACGTTATAGTTCCATAGTGTGAAAAGAAACAATGGTAGAATCAGACAAAGGCACGTATTCAATATTCATACATATTCTCACATGTTTTAATAAGTTAACACGTAGTGAAAGTAAATGGATATGCATCGACCTTCGGACCTCAACTTTGGCTTCAGTTACTGAAGGTTAGTGACAGACGTGAACTTTTCGTAATGAGCTAAGCCTAAAATCAGTGCAGACCTTATGATCATCAAATTATTTGACTAAGAAGTCACAAAATTACGCTACTTAGGTACTACGGTTAGTTGGCCAGTAAAATTTGTTCTGCATTGAAATAACGTTGTTTTGCTCCGTCACAATTTAGAGAAAAACATAAATTTCACTATTTTAAACGAAAAAACATTCCGTTGAGTAAAGATCTGGTATAAATATAGATAAGATAAAAAAAAAACTTCAGATACATGAATGTGAACAATTGTTAACTAAGTTACACAAACACTTATCGAAAAAGATAAACAAGATTTTGGTAAGTGGGTCGTATCTATAAACCTTCGTTTCTAGTAATATTGGACTACATTTTCCGTACATTATCAATGCTGAATAATAAAAATTTATTACATACATTAGCATTGTTTAAGTTTAATGCAACTATGAATGTTTAATTTTACAAGTTCCCTTGAACTATTTTAGTATTGTAAACGATTTAATATGTTTAAAATAGTTTAAAAACGAAAACATCATCATTTAGATAGGTAGGCTAGAGTATTTTCAAAGCGTGTCTGTCTACCACTAGATAAGTAGGAAAGCGTGAGCGTATAAAATCTCATAACAATAAGTACATTCCTAAAATACTTTCTTCCATCTGCACAGAACAAGACAGGTCGCGATGTCCTGAGTGCTTCGTAACAAATTCTAGCTAAGTGAAGCCAGCATAGGTGAGGAGAACTCACGTACACTAATCACCCATGACTGCAATACTAATGAAGACTATCTGCATCTACAGGATAACACGGGTACACGACCCTGACTTGAATACGATAAACTAGTATTAACTTTCATTACCTTTCATATTTGTAATGCTAGGAAATACCTACATACTTTCGTAGAGAGAGAGAATGGTTGAGAGGGTTCGGATCAAATACTATCCGAAGATACTGAAAGAAATCTGATAAGGTTGCTATTGAAAGCGATATTGAACGAAATGCGATGTCAAAGGCTATTTTATGTGTTTACTCTGAACACAATGAGTTAGGCGCATAGTCAAACAGAGATTTCTTTAATATACCTAGCTAGGGCCACATCTGCGAAGGTGTTCTTAAAATAAGGGTCATTCGATATTAACAGTATTAAATACTAAAGACAATTCTAGATAGATTTAAATATAACGACTAACTGACGGATGTTATTCAACATCCGCAATGAAACCTCAGAGGTAATACGTACGAATCAAAACATACAGAACTAAAGTTATGCAAACAAAATTAACCATGCGTGGTTCAAATAAAAATTGCATAATACGCCAAATCATTTGCGAAATACGCCATATGCGAGCATAAAATCCGCTGCAAGGAAGGACTAAACAATGCTTATCCGATTATTGCTCAGGTAATAATGGACAATGCCGGAAATTTTGTGAAGGTCAACAAGAATACTCACGGATATAATATACTGGGCGTAAATCAGTTACCGATAACTGAAGGTAAACAGTACAGCTTCGAAACTTTTACAGCACTTTCCTGTTGAATTATGTTTATATCGCAAAGTTATACTTAAAGCTCTCACCACAGCCCTTACCATTTGTTTATTAAATTATCTTTTATTGAAGAAATGATAAGTAAGGTAAGTATAAGTTTAGCATAGTACCTATGTTTACTCCTCTATGTAATTTGTACTTAGTAGTAGTTGTTGAAGTAGTTGTGGCTAATCCGTGCGAGTGTGTTTGCTCGGAGAGGTAGCCCATTGAGGCGTGAATGCTTTGTATGTCAGCGACACTCATGTTCTTGACGCATCTTGTTAAGACACTCGTAAGGTCGTTGACTTTGTGGCTAGATATGAATTAACACTAGAGAACAAACTAGGATTCGTTTTGTCTCTTTGTAGACTGAGTAAATACAAGATCTGTTTTACGAATGACTCGTCTACGGCCTTTGTTTGTTTTCTTATTGTTCTTGTTCGACTATTATTTACAGACAATGATACAATAGTATAGTAGAAACATAGCATGTCATGTATCGTAAATCGTACATACTGTAAGTACAGACAGTAATCCAATTAGGAAGTGTGTGTCATGTCATGATAATCTTATTGTAAATCAACAGGTAGGTAAGTAGAGTCCTAAAGGGCTGGACAAACTGCTTTTTACGCCAATTTTGTAGATTTTTCAGGGTAATTATTATCTACTTAAATGTTTTGCAGTGTAATATTTTTAAAGAAATAGTTAAATATCAAAACAAAAAAGTACAAAAAAGTTTAGAGAAGTTCTAGTTACAAATGACTTCAATAATGATAGTATAGTACAGACACGACAATATAACAACAGAAGTGCTTGCTCTACAAAGAAATTGCAGTGAAATGATATGATGATTCGAAAGATTAGCTACATGATTGCGTTGAAGAGTTAAATATACAGCACAGAAGTCTCACACGCAACTTACATGGTACCATAGCAGGTAGTTCTTTGTAATTTAGCTGTATACTCAGCTTCCCCACTACCGTGCCTACAACAATGTGCAAAATCATTATAAAGGCTAGTCGACATCTAGGAACACAATGTAAGAAATTGGGCCGACCATAACTCCTTGAGACATTGAACCAAATCGCCGACGTACCTATTTGCCGTTCTAAAAACGCAGAACGGGTAACAATTGGATTAGTTGTGTCTCCTTGACCTGGATATTTGAGGAACACCATATCGCCGTGCTATTCATAAGTACATTGTCAATGAGATAACCTACCCATACTGTCGTATTAAAAGTTGGTTCAAAATTTAAAATTATTTTCCATGATAAATTACAACGTTGTTCTGGTAGTAAAGGTTACATTGCGTGACCTTTCCTTTTTACCGCGAGCATGTTACAATTTCGACGTAAAAGAAATTGAATTTGAAACCTAATCTTGAGCATATTGAATGACGCATTAAACTAAACAGCGATCAAACTCAAAAGATCATAGTAATCGGCAGAGGTCAAATGGAGCATTCTATTCATTATTAGGAACACGCGAGATCGTCGTTAACTGTCTTTCGACATATTTCCACCTGTTAGATACCCTGAAAGATTATGAGCTGCATTTCTTACGCAGGCCTGGCGCGGGCCCAAGCATCGAACTCATGTCATTAACCCGCTTCTTGGAAATGCTCCAACGACTCTAAGGCTATAACCGCAATATTTATGGGATTTCGATGAGAATTGTTAGCCCTGCAGATCAGATATACGTCCATTATGAACGCTAACAATTGAACAGAAGCGACGTTTAAGAGGATTGTATATCATGTTAGATAAATAATACGCAGATTTTGATCAGAATGTTGATAAATGTTTATCAACGTTCATTTCCTGAAACAGTTTTTACTAGTTCAGGAGCCTAAGGATTCATTTATTCTGTATTGACGGCCTCGGTGGCGTGGCGGGCGATTGCTCGGCGGAGACGCAAGAGGCGCGGGTTCGATTCCCGCTGCGGAAGAAATGTTTGCATGTTCTGCAAATATTTCTTCCGGGTCTGGGTGTTGTGGTACCATGGTACTCGTAAGTTTCTGATACCCACGACACAGGGAATCCTAGTGTGGGGTCAGGACTATGTATGTGACTGTTGGGTGTTACTTACTTACTACTTATTATGTCTTACGCGGCTTAGTCAGCTCGGCACATATTTACCATGTCTTTCCTGTGGACAAGGCCGACTAAGCTGAGAGGATGGTATAGGTGCTGGGCAAGCCTACTCCATTTTAATTCGTTCCGGGCACCACAGGGTCCCGTTTGTGAAGGTAAAAGTTGCCTCCGGACTCTGTATAATCATCTACTGTAGATGGTAAAAGGCCTTAGTTTACTTATTATGACAATAAATTGATTTGTATTTAGTTAAATTTGGTCAAGCAGATTTTAACCCAATTAAAGGCGCGGAAGGTTGGCAACTGAACGTTCAATTAAAACCTGGTCAAGATTTGCATTCACTGAGGAATTCACAAAGCCTTTCAATTTTATCGTATGCTAATAAATACAAGGGCAATAAATGGTTAATAGCCTACGTATTTCGAACACTTACCTGCAAGAGACAGAGGGGATTTATCTAAGTATAGTACAAAATTATCTTCACATATATTTATGGCGACATGAGTCGTTCACCCACAATACGCATTGACCGAAAAAACCAGTTTTAAGCCATGTTTTAGGAGCCAGTTTTGGCTATGACTGTCTGTACATACAAAGGTCATGTACCTGCCCCTTCAAGTTTTAGACATTGTGGATGCTAAGCTGGTCCACAAAAAACCGGACGACCAAATTGAGTTTATCAAAATCTAGCGGTAATCGATCTTTCTGGTAAAATATGAACAGTGGCTGGGATTGCCAAATTGGTCACCCTGCCATTTTGTATCACAATCAGGGGCCAGTCGGAATCGTATGTCTTCGGAAGTGGTCAGCTAATCGTAAGATCAGGTGCAGACCATACAAGTGACCGCAAGTTTTGCAACATGACACGCAGTAAACGGAAATCTTAGCTTAAATTCTTAGAAAGTTCGACTTGAGTATTTTCCGTGAATTTTGTTCTCGTGCTAAATAAATATTTTTAGCAATCGGCATGTTCGCTTAAAATATTTTTAAGTAGCTAATATTTTTTTATCTTAAAGATATGAGAATTGAGGTGTTCAGTCACAGGTCTGAACGGCTGAACGGATTTGAATGAAACTAGGAGTATACAGTACGTGTGCTGGAATAACATTATGCTACTAAATTAACTTAGTATCACTCGTTCTTTCTTAATCTACGAGCTTTCTACGAGTGGCCAATTCATAAAATATTTGAAGCTAAAATATTTAAATGATCGGTTTGTTAACATTGTTCGTTATCTGTGTGTTGTGTGTTTGAACTGTAATTGAATAAGTATGCGAAAGTCAAGGCCTCTGACGTGGCTGAACAACATCGTCATTATGAAGACCTGTATTCTGTATTCTAACAATGATTTTATAGAGAAGCTTAGATACTCGCAGAGTCATATTCAAAAAATTCTATAAAATCACGAGGATCGTTTTGAAACGTCGTAGTCTACTCTACAGGTCTCTATGACGACCTCTGTGGCGTGGCGGGCGAGTGCTCGGCTGAGACGCAAGAGGCGCGGGTTCGATTCCCGTTACGGGAGAAATGTTTGTATGTTCTGCAAATATTTCTTCCGGGTTAGGGTGTTGTAGTATTATGTATTTTAAGTGTTTACAAAACGTTTATAAGTATTTTATCAGCCATCTGGTCTCCATAGTACAAGTTTTGCTTAGTTTGGGGCTTGATGGCGCTGTGTGAAATGTCCACAAATGTTTATTATTATTACTTATACATTGATAGAAACCCGCTCCAGCTTCACATGAGTGCAATGTACTAATATAGCGTAATAAGTGTCCGAGTGAGTTAATTTTCTATGCATAAAATGCATTTATGCAATAAGAAATTCTCTAAATATCCAATGGAGATATTCTGAAAACTGTATCAAAGCCGTTGCGTAGTTTAAACGAAGCACACAAACAGACCGACGCGGATAGCGACTTTGTTTTATACTATTTAGAGATAGAAATAGAGATGACAGGTTCAGACTTGAAAAAAAATCTCCTGTACGATTAATAAGCAACATTTGGTTGGTTGTTGCTGGTTTCATTTGAGGCTGAGCGAGCATTCATGTGCTTTGGAGGTAAGAGTCATAGTAACAAACCAGAAATATATCAGATCTAAATAATATCTTTGAATTTCTAAATTATTCCAATCAATCTGGGCGTGGGAAGTGAAGTGGCGTGTTGGTTTGGTACACAGCCAATGTTCGCTTCTGACTGCTACAGACGTAATACTATGATGCTGAGTGATGATAAATTATGACGTAAGCACATAGTTTGATGGAAACTTTCAACTCGAACAAAACTTTCAATCCAAGAAGCATGAAACGTGGAATTCCCGAAGTTGAACACCTAGACGACGCGGGAAGATGAAATTTGTATGATATAAACTCAACGACAAGTCGAGGGGCGTTCCACTAGAACAAACTATGGGAGCTATGCTGAAACTAAGCAATCCTCTTTGACCATAACCATTGAGTATTTCGGTACGATATTGGGTACTATGAAATTGTTATCAAATGGAATTTACGAGTTGGCAAGCGACGGAGTGATCGACTTGGCGCCGTACGCTCAAGAAGTGAATAAAATGGCAGTTAAATTATTGTTCTATTATAAGTTTAGGTTTAAAAAGGTTTCAATCCGAATTGAGAATTTAAGCCACTCTGAAGGCTCACTGAGATATTACAGGCCGGAATTTTCGCAGTAGTGTTGGTGACATGGGATAATACATGGATAATGTAGTTATGGCTAATTTCTATAAGGTACCATATTGGCTGTAAGCGAAAAAGCCGTAGAGGCGGCTAAGTTTTGGTCAAAGCAGTCAACGAATCTTTGAAACGCTGAGAAGAAGCTAAAATAATCTCAACCTGTTAAAACTAATACAAATAAATTTACAAACACAAAAGAAACAGTCGGGCTATATAAAGGCCGTTGCAAACGGTCTATAGATAGCTCACCTCACCTGATCCAGCTCATCAGTAATACCTGTTAAATGGTATAGAACTTCTCCTTTAAATAACAAGTGAGAAATATAACAGCAATAGTTTCATTATCGGTGGTGGAGCCAAGATGTATGATACAGATTCGTGCGATGCTCGAATGTCACTGACTTTAAGTGACCAAGAAAATACCAGCGTTAGTTGATATGGTCTACGACTTCGTTCTTATGCACATGAAAGATCGAAATGCAAAAGATCACGGTTTTCTTTACGATCTTATCAAATAATTAATTTTATCTCATTAAAACTTTACATCATGGTCATAAGATTCAAATTGGTTAGTAAAGTTGCATTTGAGAAAACATAAAGTGAAGACCAACATGAGTTGTAACCATGGCTGATGATGCCATAAATCTTTAAACTAATTTGCCTTTATTACAAAATCGTAGAGATTATCGACTAACTAAAATTTAATGAATCTGGTAAAATGTGAGCGACTACAGCGTGAATAGCAATAGAAAGTGCATAAATAGCAATGTTTCCTTCATGTACCTAGGTAATGCAAAGGGCGAAAGATATAGGCAGGAAAGATTTAAGTCCAATAATGAAAGTGGTAAACGATTGTTTAGCACAGTTCAGCAGGCCTTTAAATTGTTTATAATGCTACTGACAAGCAACCTAGTTTTCTTGACCCAATAGCCTACATGCAATTTGACTATATTTAATATTTAGTGCACGCGTTGCGTGAATTCATTAGACGGAAATTCTACTGGTCCCGGTCGACTCTACAGAGACACCGACGAAATCTCTATATAGTCCTTTCTCGTTGTCTTTTAGTCGTATTTCACAATGCTTAGGATAATTACCCTAAGATATTTAAAGAAACACTCGTGGCGTAGCTTGCTTAGACGTTCTTGATTGATCGTTGAAGTTAAGCAACGTTGTGCGCAGTCACAATTGGGATGGGTCACCGCAAGTGGCATTACGAGCTGAGCGCTTCCGAGCTTCGGTGGGCACGTTACATTGTCGGTCCTGGCTTTAAGTCGTTAAGCCATGACGGAGGCCTTTAGGCGGCCTAAAAACACTGTCACAAGAGTTGGCCACTAGCTCATACGAACTTACTTACCTAAGATACTTTAAAAGTCAGACCTCAACTTCTTCCATGGGTAATACCCAAGATGTGCCAATAATAATTCGCGATTGATAAAAGTACGCGATTATCCCGTTATAAACTTTAAATATATGCCAACCCTTAGCGGAATATGAGTTGGGTGATAAGTAAGTTCGTACGAGCTAGTGACCAACTCTTGTGACGGAGTTTTTAGGCCGCCTAAATGCCTCTGTCATGGCTTAACGACTTAGAAGCCGGGACCGACAATTTAACGTGCCCTCCGAAGCTCGGAAGCGCTCAGCTCGTAATGCCACTTGCGGTGACCCATCCCAATTGTGACCGCGCACAACGTTGCTTAACTTCAACGATTAATCAAGAACGTATAAGCGAGCTACGCCACGAGCGCGAGTAGGGTGATGATTTCACACAGCAACTGCCATGGTTCAGCTATAATCTTGTGTGCTAAGGCTGGTAATGCTAAGGGGATCATAAAGCCAATATTTGCTTAAACCGGACCACAAAAACACCGCAACTCATAACTATAATCATGTGAGGTACTGACAAGTGGCAAAAAGTGAATTAACTGTTACATAAGCAGTGTCACTACTTTCTAACCCACAGTTGGATGGAGACCTCAATTCTAGCTTATTAGCATAGTGTATAGGAAATTCGAATGGGCATCGGACAAACTTTGGTGTTGTATTTTAAATACAAGAATAAAAAGTATGTAGATTACCCAAGATGAAGAGGATGAATGAAATAAGATTAACGAAACAGGTGTATGAGGCGAGTGTGAATGATACCATTGAAAAGGGAACACCTCGGCGCATGTACCTGGACTAAATCAGAGACGTTTTGGAAAAGGGTCAGGTCAAGAGTACCCTAAACCGACGAGCATGCATGAAGAATGTAATGAGAGTGAATGAAGCGAATAAGTATGTCAGGATCGTAGCAAATGGCGATCCGTGATCTCTCCCTACCCATATGGGAAACAGGCGTGATTTATGTATATATGTGTACCTAAGAATATCATGAGGAAGTGAACATCTTTGAGCCAAATAGGTGTCTGTATCTATGCCAGTATCTAGTTTCTTTGCATTTTACAGTTGCGATTTTAGGTTCTCTGTTCACTATTCCATTCCATACCCAAATCATTATGGAGAGAAGACGGAACTCTGCTTTGCTTTCTTGTGCCAGGCGGTGAGTTTGGTTATGGGATAGGGTATAAGTCTATTAGAATTGATAGCAGTAGGTGTACTCAATCAAAATTCAATCATATTGTAATAAATGAGCACACAACATCTCAAGTAATGCGGCCCCATCATATTGCCTAGTCATGAAGAATATTTAAGAATAATTTGCCCTCACAGCGGAAAACTAGTTATACTTGTATGTGTACCAGACAAGTTGTGGCAAAAACAAGAGACTTAATCAATCAAGATTTTGAATCATAATTGCAGTAAAAAAATGTAACTTGATGTGTTATAAAGTAGATTTTTTTGTGATGGAAGAACAATTGAATGAGAAAAACATTTTTTTTTATTATTTGGGAAAAACCCAGTGATAGGATTTGACTTAAACTATCACTAAATAATAAAAAACAATACATAAAGGCAAAACTATGTTCCATTTCTTAATTATGCTTGTAAGTACAAACTCAGGTAGGACTAATCAGAATGACAAGCAAATTATTCATTAATGTTTTAAGAGAATTATCACTTTATCTAAGATCAGCACAACATTACCCAATTTGGAAGTTATCCCAATGCAAAATAATATGTGTGAACATAAATAATGTAAGTACAAGTAATTTTATGTATTGCATGTCTTATAAATATGATTGCTACCTTAATCAGTCATGCTTGCCTACTACATAGTTGTGATTTGATAATAACAGCCAAAACAATACCTAACTATGAGGCCTTCTTGTGACATTCAGCTATGTCTTTGTGTATTATTTGATTGTTATTGATATAACACACTAGGTGATGGTGAATTTATGGAGCCTATAAGGGTCAAATGTTGATACCACTTTTCCAACAAGAAAATATTGAGGATACAAAGTAATAGGTACTGTATTACTATAATTCATCATTGTGCCTCATCACAGAGCAAAGTTCAAGACGTGTAGCTGCTAAATCGCGCCAGTAACATGACACTAGCGCATGTAAACACTTAGACGTATGTACTTAGGTGCAACAAAAACATTGAATACCTGTCTCCAGACTCCTGTCCGCTCCTCCGGTCATGTTCACTAATATCCGAGGCAAGGGACGCAGTCAACACGCGCGACTGGCGGCACACTTCGCTCCTGGCAGCCCAGCACCACAATCCACGCAGCAATTATAAAAAGAACCCAATTTCAATGTCACAAAGGTAACACGAGGGTACGGCGCAGCCACTCGGCCGTCTGGCACTGCGAACGCGCGGTCACACACTGAATCAACCCTACGCAGTAATAACATAACAGAATTTACCTTCTCCCTCATGGTAATTAGTTTCTTCGTGTATATGTCCTTTGTCAGCCATAATATTCAACTTATTTATTTTTTTGATCTGAGCAATGAAACTCGACTGAACATAGCGACATGAAATTTTTAATTTTTTTCCAACTCGACGACGACGTCTTCGTTCTTCTTTGACAACTTTTTGGAAAACAGACAGACGGAGACAGACAAGGACGTGTGTCATGTGTCATATTTTTTTGTCCATCAACTGCCAAAAGAAGACAAAATGTTAATGTCAAAGTAAAGCAAGTTGTAATTGTCAATGCAATGCCAGTCATATCAAATTGTTCAATTTCATAATCAGATTTCATAGCTGTTTGTTTCGTTTCATTCCGCCCGATTGCTCATCGGTGTCAAATTACGGATAAGTTTAAAAATCATCTCTTTTCTGAATAAAACTATAAAAAAATATCCAAGATGCAGGTAAGCATAGAAATAAAACTTCCTTGAAGCTTTCTTGATATCATCGCCGTGCATTATAGAATAAAATATTTATTTTTAGAATCCAAATGAGGACACAGAATGGAATGATGTCCTTCGGGCGAAGGGAATCCTGCCTCCCAAAGAGAAGGAAATATCAGAGGATGAGATCATCAACATGTTAGAGCAGACCATACAGAGCAAACAAGCTGAGAGTGAGTTGTGCAGTTCTTATAGGTTAGGGACATGGGAACACCTGTTGTTTACCTGAAGCTTATTTTCGGTTTTCCTATTATATTGAACAATCTTTTGTCAACATTTCTTCCTACACTAAAACGCTTCCAAACATAATAAGAAAGAGTCAAAAAAAAAATTCTGACAAAGGTTTACTTTATATTGTAGAGGACAGGCAACTATCAGAATTGGACTTAGATGGCTTAGATGAGTTGGAAGACTCTGAGGATGAGGCGGTTATCCAGGAGTACAGACAGAAGCGCATTGCTGAGATAAAGAGGTTGGCTGAGAAACCACACTTCGGAGAAGTAAGGGAAGTCTCCGGCCAGGACTATGTGCAGGAAGTCAATAAAGCTGGAGAGGGCATTTGGGTTATCATTCATCTGTATAAACAAGGGTAAGCTATTGATTCAGAATCTGAATAATCAAAATGAAAAATAAAACAGGTCAAGTGTGAGTCAAACTCGCACATGGGTATTTCATACCATCGTACATGTAATATAAATTTTGACGACCTCGATGGCGTGGCGGGCGAGTGCTCGGCTGAGACGTAAGAGGCGTGGGTTCGATTCCCGCTACGGGAGAAATGTTTGTATGTTTTGCAAATATTTCTTTGCTTAGTTTGGGGCTAGATGGCGCTGTGTGAAATGTCCACAAATATTTATTTATTTAATGTTTCTTGTTATGCCACCTTTTATAGGTGGCCGCACAATCCCTATTAAAATCAAGCAAATAATGCTGCAAAATGTAACATGCCTCATCTATGAGCAACCCCTTATAATTTTAATTTTTATTATTACTTTTGTAAAATTTTAGATTCAATGAAAATGAAATACTACAAAAAGAAATGTGCCAAAAGTCACCTATTGAGATTAATGAGATACAACCCGCTGTCAGACAGACGGACGGACAGCAGATGTTTAGTAATAGGGTCCTGTAGGCACCCTTCAGGTACGGAACCCCAAAAAGGTTTCAAAGATTTAAATTTCAAACAAAGAAAGAACTAGTGTTACAATTGTAATTTCAGCTACAAGATTTTTTTTATGTGAATTTGGTCTTAGACTCATTATAGGTACCTTCATCTTGTAACTACTTTTACTATTTTATTTAAGAAAGATGGCATATTGTAATTTACAATTAAATATTTACTATTTCAGCATCCAGCAGTGTGCACTCCTCAACCAACACATGAAACAGCTGGCAGCCAAGTATCCATACACCAAGTTCCTGAAAGCAGTTGCTCAAACATGCATCCCAAATTTCCCGGAGAGCAACCTGCCCAGTGTGTTTGTGTACTTCGAGGGTGACATGAAGAAGCAGTTTCTTGGACCCCATGAGCTGAGAGGGACGGCTCTGTCTTGTGATGGTAAAAATTCTAGTATTACATACATTATTATCACACCCAATATGGTGGGCAGTGCCACAAGAAATTAAACTCCAGCTAGCTATGCATTATTGTTTGATACTGCGTAATAAAGTTAACAGTCCAAACATATTGAGCACTATGGCAATATACGTCCCGGATAAGTATGTGCGCTGCGGCCGTCGTCGGCACATGCTGTTTTCTTATCATCCGGCACGAACCCTCCACGCAAATAACGCGCCAACATTGCGTGCGTTGGACTTACTGAATGCTTTCCTCCATGAGTTCCAGCATATCGACGTCTTCAATGACAGTCTATGGTTAATTTATGGTAGTCTTAGATTATATTTGAGTTATGTAAATTTAAGGTAGGTAGTTAAGCGTTTTGGGTTTCCTGTAAGCTTATCTGCATTTAAATAAATCATTTCATTTCATTTCATTTCAAAAAAGAATACTTGTAGGTAATCTAGTATTATTGAAATAAATAAATATTTGTGGACATTTCACACAGCGCCATCTAGCCCTAAACTAAGCAAAGTTTGTACTATGGGCACCAGATGGCTGATAGAATACACTTTTTTTTTTAAATACACTACACAATACCCAGACCCGGAAGAAATATTTGCAGAATATACAAACATTTCTCCCGCAGCGGGAGTCGAACCCGCGCCTCTTGCGTATCAGCCGAGCACTCGCCCATCACGCGACCGAGGTCGTCATAGTGGACTTTGAATCAGGAGTGGAAGCAAGTTATGATTACTTGTGGCTCGCCCACCCCATTCGGAATATGGGCGTGATAATATGCATTTATGTAGTATTCATAGTTGATATAATATTAATGATACAATGTATGTAACAGTTAAAAAATAACAAGACTTGAGATATTTCCAATTGAACATGACTCAGATTTGAAAAGCTGATACATATTGAATTCTTATCAATCATGATTTACATTTCAACAAACATAATAAACCTAGTTTTCATGTGTTTATTTTTGTCTTTCAGAATTTGAATACCTCCTTGGCAAAGTTGGCGCGGTGGACACGAAAATAAAAGAAGACCCCAAGCCTAAAATAAAGGACAAACTGTTCACAGATCTCGGCTCCAATGATTGGTGATAAACAGTATTTGTGGGATGGACTGATTGGTGTGGGTTCAGTGCTTAAGATATTAATTTTCTTCTATGAAATTTGTGTTCTGATTATTTCACATTTGAAAGAGATACCAAAGTGGGAGATTTTATTTTGTGACTATTGTCAATGCATTTTAATTTGTGTATGTTGCACTATTGTTATTGCGAATAATATTATTAAAACTAAGAAATGAATATATTTCTATATTTATTAAAAGTTCATTTTTTTTCTTATTTTATACATAAACAAGCTTATTCTACCTTTACAATACTTGATTCCAGATTTTCAGGGAATCCTAAGCCTGCATCTACATTATCAGACTACGGCGAATTATTATATCTCAAATTCTTTCATAAATCATTTGACTACATAACGTTACTCAACTTTCAGAGCACTGGCGGTCTAGTGGGAGCGGCCCCGCCTTCGAATCCTAAGGTCGTGGGTTCATCCGGCCGTACACCAATGGATTTTTCTGTTCGAAAAAATTATGTGCGCTATACCAGTACTCTCAAACACGTGTTAAAATGTCAAAAACATATGTCAAATGCATGAAAGAAGCCCTTAAGGCGCACTTTAAACCCTTTCACCACACTGGTTCGAAAGAACTATTGACACAATAAGTAAGTACTCCACATGAAACCTACCCTATCGTGATACTGCAAAGGCTTGTGTTCTGTGTCTATTTATCCTGTGACAAATCATTATGGTTATCCAACTTATGCCGACAAATTCATAGCCGATATTGTAGCCTATGTGGTAAGGTTGTAGGCGCGGTCAGAAGTAAAGCTCTAGTCTCACTAGCACCCCCTCTGTATGTTAAGTGCGGTGACGCAGCGCGCTAGGCAGGGCTCTACCGGATGCCGCGCCTGGATGCCCAGCTCGAACACGCGCAGTAAGATCCGCGTCGCGTGCTCTTGCATGCCCGTCAGTATGTCCGGCAGCTTGTCCAGGGCTGACTGGGTTACTTCTGGGAGGCTGGAGTCCAGGCATTCGAGGATTGCTTGTAGGCCTGGAGGCACGTAAAAAAATGATGATGAACTTTTATCTAGTGAGATTCGACAACAGTCTAAACAAATAATTAATCGGAGATAAAAAATACTTTCGGTCTTAGAATGGTATGAGGTTGTAGTAAAAGTTGAAAGCTCAGAAAATTCGTGGACCGTTGACCAATAGCTGGAGGAATGGGATTCGCGAGGCCGAGACAAAGTCGATACATGTTCACAGAAGTCAATATCGGAACCCTATAAGCCTAAGAAACAGAATTTAAGATGCTTATTTTTTTTTGTAAACGTCGCCGACGCGACGGTCCGGGAATCCCCGACTAACTTTTAAGGCAAACGGTCTTGTGCTGCCGTCATCTACCGACCATCGGCGACATTTACAAGAAAATTCAGCATCTTAAATTCGGTTGCCTCCCTTAAGATCACAACGTCTTTGATGGGGAGATCTATGTCCATCAGTGGTATGTTGTAGGCTGATAGTTACCTGGCTTGGTGTCAGTGACAGCGGGTAGGATCTTGGAGAGCACGGAGAGCGCGGTGGTTCTGAGCGGCGAGTGCGAAGACGCCGCGAGGGGCGCGGCGGCGCGCAGGATGGCGCCCGCCGTGCTCGCGCCGCCCCACGCGCCTCCGCGCCGCGTGCCCCACGACTCGATCTCCTGATACACAACAACAATCAAATATTCGCCGCTTCTCTAGACGACGACTCGTGACGTACTAAGAGCGATGAAATGAAATAATTTATTTGCGTGAAGTGTGGTACATAGAGAACTTAAAAATCTAAATTGGATTCACACGCTTCGCTAGGTAACCCAGCATGCAAAAACGACTTTATGTTTACAATTGTTGTGAATTAAATTATACATTAAAATTTCAACTTATGATGAGCATGGTTTTAGTGTAGGTGTGTGCGTGAGCGTGTATGTTTACTTGCAGGAGCACGGTTTTGTGTGGCTTCACTTTTGTTGTTCGCGGCGCGCCGTCTTTTCTTTTTATTTGGTCTGAGCTAAAGATTTTTTTTTTCATCGCTTGACAAAAGGCCTCTGGACTAATACTAGTCTTGGCACAGTTCCAAGCATTGTGGTTCTAGAACCGCAAAGGTTCAGCACTCGCCTGTAAGTTCCAATGCAGGTTCTCGGGTGAGTCAATGCGGCGCTGCAGCGCTAGAAGCGCTTGCGGCGGCGGCGACGCTGAGGCCGGCGCCGACGGGTCGCCGCTTTGAAGCGAACTCAGTGCTGGAATCGACCTGAGATCAAAAACAACGTGGCTAAAAATTTTTCAACACAGATGAGAATGGTTATTCAATTGTTGGTACAAAGATCGTGACGTCCCGCGATGGGGTGTATTGTGCATTATGGTGCACGAGAACGGTTGGATCACACTTACTGTAGTAGTGACGCGTGCGCAGCGAGCAGTGAGGCGGCGTGCGGCGGGCTGGCCTGTAAGTAACGCCGCAGCAGCGCGCCCACGCGATGTAGTAGGGCTCCTAGCCCTCCCGCCTTGCCGCACTGCGCGCCCAGGGATAGGAAGCCTTCGAGGATGCTGTGGATCTCAGATCTGGAATGATAGATAATGATCTATTTCTATAATATTCTAAGTTTCCTTGAAATTCGTCAGCCTTTCATCTTAATTTAATGAAAGTCAAGATTGAGAAATAGTAATTCATCTTGGCAGAACTTAATGTCTTAGCAAGGCTGCGGCAAAAACTTTATCCGGCGCAGCCAGTTGGATACAATTTTACTTTATACATAAGACTTTGTTCTACGAAAAAGCTGATTTAGTTAAATTACCTGTTCTCTTCAGCAAAGAGCTCCTCATCGGGTAGTGCTTCTAAAGCGGCCAGCAGGTATGTATGCTGCTTAGCGTGAAGAGGTAGGGCTCCGCGCAGCAAAGCAGCCGCGAGGGGCAGAGCCCTGGCGCCGGCGCCGGAGCACCGCGACCATAGCGCGCGGATGCCATTGTCGAGCCGGATCATTCTGAAACGGACATTTATGATAAGCACATTGTACAACAGTGTTTTTCAGTATCCTCAATAGTGTTAAAGTTCCCGACACGTGGCTCTTTTTCCACGGCCATTACTTGTCCTCATGCTTCTTGCACTGAGCACAAGTTACTTACTAGTAACTTGTACTCAGATTAGTTTTTCCGAACCAGTGTGGTGAAAGGATTCAATGTACCTCAAGGTTCTCAAAGGGTCCTTTCATGCACTCAACGCCCATGTCGAACTTTATTAGGTTCTATAACATGCCATTTTCCTCACTGTGTTTTCCTTCACCGTTTGAAAGTACTGGTATAGCGCACATACATTTTACAAATTGAAAAATCTTTTGGTGCGTGGCCGTTAGCACAAGAGTAACTAATGACCACTGGTGAGGTAACACCACTGTCTTCCCTCCCCTCACCCCCGTCGCACCTCGTCCCGTACATTGAGCACCTTGAGGACTCCCACAGAAGCTGTTGAGATCTGTCAGTCAGATTCCGCATGTTAGTTACTTATGTTAATGCTCCAAGGCCCACAGTACTGCCCCCCTCTCTCTTCCTCCCACCGCAGCGTGCCCGCCCCCGAGAACTCCCACAATATTAGTCATCACCTGTCTTCTACATTGAACACTCACTTGCTCTCATGTTCCTTGGTATGACTATGCGGCTGCGGGAGTGCTGATAGCACGGTGTGGGACACGCGGTCCGTGGCGTGCGTGCCCCCCTCCCCCGCGCCCCCCCGCCGAGCCCCTCCCAGGGGGCATGACACCGGCGGCCGCTCCGAGCACTCCCATAGTAGCTGGCGGATTTTCGGCACCTGGGACAGTAACACAGTTCAGAATCAGAAAGTTGAAAAGACATTTTTGATTGAGGGAGAAAAGGTTCTTAAATGGCAACTACGAACCTGGAAACAACGTATGAGACGGCTCTCACTTGAGGGACGTGATCTATGTGCAGAAGCCAACTTCTAAAGGCTGATACAGAGTCCGTTAGAAGAAAGACCATGATAGTCAGATATGGCAGTTTTCAATGTGTTCTGTTACGGGGTGGGTCAGTGGAGTCTTTTTAAAAAAAGAAGTTTTTATCTGGCAATGGAATTTATTGAGAAATAGTAAAATTAGACAATTATGTTCCCGCGACAAAGACCAAAACCGAACTGCCTTAGAAACCGGAATCTGATTACTTCCCACAGAATAGCGAGTGCGAGCAAGTAATGAGAATGCTTGCGAAGCACTTTCATTATTTTGCATTTTGTGGGAAATAATATTGTAACATCCCCCCCGTTAAGATTTATCATCACAGGGGAAGTGATGAGAAATAGAATGGAATAGAAATAGAAAATGCGGAAACAGAGTATGAGAGAACTAGCACGCGGAGTCGGGTTTGATCTTTGTTGTGGTCTGAAACAGAGACAAATAAACAAATTAGAAATAGTACATTGAACAGAAATAGTAGATATTATTATAACATTGAATTGGAAAGGAATAGAATTAGACTAAAATATTATTTACTAAGTACACACGCAATAATTCTACATTGTATTGATTTTATTTACAAAAGATCTAGTAAATGTAAATTCACTTGGAATCTTAACGTCACTGTTCGGGTCGCGAACATGTACCGTCGTCATATGACGTTGAGATTCTACTTTCTTATTATTATTACACTGATTATAGATATTAATACAGCAACCTGAAGGGTTGCTTTTACACAACCAGCTACGACTTTTAAACAATAGATATAACAGTGTTATTAAAGTAATCACATAGCCCACTGATAAATAGTGCACTCCATACTTATGGAAATGCGTGGGACTCTCTATCTCGTTTAATTCTTTTTCTAACGAGTCTAAATAAACACTAGCATGCATCAGGGAATCTAAATTATTTATATCACTAAGTTTTGACAAACGTAAACTAGAAATAGTCTTATTTTTAACCACTTTTGCACAGCAATCGTCTTGAATAATATTAAAACTAGAAATGTTCGTGGAAGAATTTGTAGTCACAATTTCGGTAGGCGTAAACTGCATAGTTTTATAGAACGCTTTGCATCTCCTTGGTAGAGATAGAAAACCCGTGCCGAATAGTACCTCGTTATAACTCACTGGATCATTGTCACACGAAATATGGCACTGACCGGGTTCAGACTGCACGTAAACCCAACGATTTCCACTAATTTTATGAATAACGTCCACATCACCTTTGAACAGTTTGATATTGCACGACTTTGGTATCTTCGTAACCACCTCGGTAAGAAGAACAGTTTCGCAAACCGGGTTAGCTATGACCGAAAGAATACTCACACCACTTAACTCACAAATATAGTATTTATTGTCCACGAGCTTGCAGTTACTGACGGAGTCAAGCAGCGAGTAGAACATGCGATCAGCTGTTATTGTCACATATGATTTAGTAGGGACAACGAGTGCATAGGTATCAGGTTTCGTGATGTCATAGGGAACTGGGAGTGGAACGACATGGAATAACTGATATGATTGTGCAAGGACGAGCGGGATTCTTAATACAATAACAACCTTATCTTTATAATAATAAGAACTTAATTGAGATATATCAATTAATTCATGTACACTATGTAGTGTCAAGACTACCGGTAACTCACAGTGTTTGGGCATATTATTTTGATGCTGATTCAGCTCATTGTACAGCTGTTGAGGACTTAGTACAGTTGGATGTAGAATATTTAATTTACTAAATAGAATTGCATTATTAACATCTTCTATATCGAACGACAGTGAGATAATAATACTTTCTACAGAATTTAGTAAAATGTTTAACTGAGACTTAATTTCTAATTTATCATTGCTGTTGGACATAAGGTCAACGGCTCTGCTAATTATTACTAAATTTTCACTAAGACGCTTTTCATTTTCGCTAAGTTTTGATATGGAACTATTGAACGTAGAGATAGTAGACTTAATAACATGAATGTTATCTCGCATCAGATGTGCTAACTTTTTTTTCATCTGACTGTACTTGTTCGATGGCCTCCGAATATTTGATGGCGTCATCATTATCCAGAGTACCAAAAATAGTTTTTAGAATTGATCCACCAGCGTCGATAAGTCCGCGTTTTACCCGTTTAGGTTGGTTTCCCTCTAACAAATAAGATATGGAAGAGAACTTTCTAACATTATTCATATGTTGGCTTTGCAAAGACGATAGAGAATTGGAACAATCTGATTGTATTTTAGATGAAATTGAACTTTGACACAGCGATATAATTTTCGTAAACAGATCTTCTACGTAAGTAAGATGAGGTTGGATTTTATGAATATCGACATAAGTTACTACATCCCAGTAGTCGTTATTGAACTTTACGTCTGGAAGGCGATCGAAATAGAGCCCTGGACTATGAACTATAGTCGTTGTAAACTGCTGGTAGGAAGCGGCCGTAATAACGACCCTCCTGAAAAGAAAGAAAATTAGGATGAAGGACAATTGGCGGCAGGTTTGATTTCGTCATAGTGACGACGTACGTGCCGTCGATTGATTAACACCGTTACGGTATGATTACCATTTATCTTAATTATTTTATATGGACCTTTCCAAATCGGAGAAAAAGCTTTATTTTGCTTATGATGGCACCGAACATACACCATATCACCGGCGCTGTATGTTACAGGCTTAGTGTGACGGTCGTAATAGTTTTTAGAACGCTCTTTTGAAGACTGGATGTTTTGAGAAGCCTTTTGTCTACTATAATATAGACGATGATTAAGCGCTCTTATGTAGTCCGTATAGGTACCACTTTCTAGGACGTCGATTGACTTAGGAACATAGGGCTTAAAACCAAATAAGAGTTCGAAAGGGGCAAAACCTGTTGTTGAGTGAACATTGGTATTGTATGACAGCATAGCAGTGTTTACATAAAGATCCCATGTGTTTTGATTTTCATTGATAAATGACCTAATATACTCCTTGAGAGTCGAGTGACTCCTTTCCAAGGCACCACACGTCTGAGGATGGTATGGAGACGCAAATATATGCTTAATGCCAAAGAGCCTTGCTAACTGTTTAAACATATCAGAACAGAAGTTTGTACCTTGATCTGTTACTATCATTCGAGGGATACCTACGTGAGAAATGAAATGAACAACACATTGCGCAGTTTCCTGAGCTGAACATGTCTGCATGGGATAAGCTTGTGAATATTTAGTTAGGTCATCTTGTAACGTTAAAATGAACTTGTACTTATCGATTCTAGTTTCTGGGAGGGGCCCTACGATATCAAGATAAAGTTTTTCCATAGGTCGAGAGGCAGTGGAGGTAATTATCATAGGAGCTTTATTTGTTCCTCTGAGAGGCTTATTGACTTGGCAAGACTTACAATTCTTGACATAACTTTCAATATCTGAACGCATATTTTTCCACCAATACTGTGTTTTTATTCTATCTAGCATTCGAGCGATTCCGGGATGACCAGCTGAAGGTAAGTCATGATTATCTCTTAGTATCTTTTTAACTTCATCAGGTGTAGGAAAATAGATGTTATTATGAAAGATATGCACTTTTATATTCGAGTCATGAAAGATAAAAGCGATTATATTATAAATTTTAGTAAAGTTAAGCTTATTGAATGGATTAGAAAAATCAGAAATAGCAATCTCTTTTTCCTCTGGATACCAGAACTTAACCAGGTCTCTATAATCACGTAGAATCGAAAAAATGTCTTTATAAGGCATCTCATCGTAGTGATGTACTGTGATAAACAGATGAGAAAAAATGTGTTTATCGTTTGAAGAATTTAGTATAGTACCGAGTTCACGTTCTTTATCACGAATACATGGCTTATCTGTTGATAAATCTATGATTTCAGCGCAATAAGGAATGGCATCGTCCAAATCGATAGATGAAGGATAAGCTATTAATTTACACTTTGTTTTTAAGAGTGACTCATTGTGCTCTTCAATAATGGTGTTGTAAGAATTAGGGGAACTGCGGCTAAGTTGTAAATATCTTTCATATGATTCAGAGCTAGAAGGCGACTGGGGACTCATCACTGGAGGCGGCTGACTCTGAGAGGACGACGTCGGAAACGGTGGAGTCGGAGGCAGAGATGGAAGACTGAGCGGTGGAGACGGAGGATTTAACGGAGTAAATGGAAGGCCTACCGGTGGGGACGGCAGGTTCATCGGTGAAAATGGAAAATCCGGCGACGGAGCTAAAGGATCCTGTGGAGCATCTTGAGGAGGAGGGAGAGGATCTTGTAGGTCATCATCGACTGCTAAAACTGGATTTCGAGAAAGGGAATCAGCGTTACTGTTAAGTTTGCCCACTTTATGTTTGATATCATAATCAAACTCTTCTAACTTAAGACGCCAACGGACTAACTTAGAACCTGGGTCTTTACAGTTAAACAACCACTGAAGAGGTTTGTGATCTGAAAGGATCGAGAACTTGTGACCGAAAAGGTAAGGTCGAAACACTTTAGTACCAAATATAATTGCTAGACATTCCTTTTCAGTAGTTGAATAATTACCCTCAGCTTTATTTAACGTTCGAGAAGCGAACGAGATGGGCAAGTCTTTACCTACCTCCCCTTGTGATAGAATAGCAGAGATAGCATAATTCGAAGCGTCGGTAGTAAGCAAGAATGGCTTACTGAAGTCAGGGAATTGTAATATAGGAGCTGTGGTTATCTTTGTTTTTAATAGATCGAACGCCTTTTGTTGCTCTGGGGTCCATGTGAATGTAGCATCCTTTTTTAGTAGGCTAGTTAACGGTTTAGAAATATGTGAGAAGTTTTCGATGAATCGGCGATAATAACCTACCAAACCGAGAAAAGATTTAATATCTTTTGGAGTTTTAGGAACTGGGAATTTAGAAACGCATGCTATCTTTGACGGATCGGGTTTCACGCCTGCGTCCGAGATTATGTGACCTAGGTATTGAACCTCTCTTCGGAAGAACTCGCTCTTATCAGGCTGTAACTTGAGATTGTGCTCGCGTAGCCTTTTGAAGACAAGTTCAAGGCTTTCTACGTGTTTATCCAGCTGTGAACTATGTATTATAATGTCATCCATATAAGTATAACAGTGAAGCCCTTGGAGACCCGTGAGCACTATATTCATCAGCCTCTGGAAGGTAGATGGTGCGTTGCGCAATCCAAAAGGCATCCTACAAAATTCGTAGTGTCCTGAAGGGACGCTGAAGGCCGTTTTTTCAGAGTCTTGTACCTTAACCTGATGAAAGCTGGAGGCGAGGTCAAGCGTAGTGAAATACTTACTATGCCCTAACTGATCTAGAATTTCATTAATATTTGGTATGGGATATGCGTCACCGATTGTTATTTCATTGAGCTTTCGATAATCTATAACGATTCTCCACTTGACTTTACCTGATGCGTCAGGTTTTTTTGGAACGACCCAGATTGGCGCAGACCAAGGTGAAATAGAAGGACGTATTATTTTTTGATCTAGCATTTCTTGAACTTGACGGTTAACTTCTTCTTTATGACACTCAGGGAAACGATAGCTTTTTACATTAATAGGAGTGTCTACTTTTGTTCGGATTTCGTGACGGATAGAGTTAGTACACGTTAGTCGATCTCCTTCAATAAAGAATATGTCAGAGTATTTTGAACAAAGTTCGCGTAATAACTTCTCCTCTTCTTGATTCATGTGAGAGCATCTGAGTGCTTTTTGAACCCTAAAATCGCGGTCAGAGTCTATGGTCATTACGCGTGGAATTTCAGATGGATCTAAAGAAAGATCGCTATCATCGACTTCGAGGTCACGTTTCGATTCTAGGATTTGTAAGACTGGTTCAATAGTTAACACCAGGTTATTTATTCGAACCTCTTTTTCCGCTGTATTAAGAACAGAGACTAAAATCCTATTGCTAGGATTCACGCGTACAAGGCATTTAGAGAGGTATAGGTCCGGATACTGTGGTAAGGTATTATTTATAATAACTCCTTCTTTTATTTCAGGGTTGGTTACGTAACACTCTATAAACATTTCGCTTCGTGCAGGAACAGTGTAAGAAGGCCTAGTCATAATCATGTTAAAATACCTACTTGGATCGTCTGATATTTCCAATCTAGATTTGGAATAGTGGATATTTACCTTGTACGCTTTTAAGAAACTAGTACCAATAATACCATCGTAGGGAAGATTAATATCATTTCCTATGACGTGGAAATAGTAAGGTAAGATATCATTTTCTTTTAGCTTAATTGAAAGGATAAACTTTCCTTTAGTCTTGGCGTAGGAGTCGACGTCATTAATTCCTTTAAATTTTATTATATGATCTTCAAGTAACGGTCTCTGAGAGAGGCTTGATTCTCTTATCAAGCAGATAGAACTACCAGAATCCACCAAAAGGCGAAGCGGAGTTTTGGAGTGTGATGTAGAAACCTTTATATAAGGTAGTGAAACTTTTTCATCGAGTATATCATATACAATAGTTTCTTCATAACGATTTGTCTTAGGACTTTTTGTACCAGTGTTATTTCTTTTTTCAGATGCAGCGGCGTGCCTGGGAGAAACGACAGGAGCACGGGATTCAGCGGACTTGGATATTCGAGAAACTGTGGAGCCACGAGGGCTGATCGAAGATTTATAGGAAACAGTGGACTTGGGACGCGACTCAGAGGACTTGAAACACGACCCAGTGGACTTGGAACGCGACTCAGAGGACTTGGAACACGACTCAGTGGACTTGGAACGCGACTCAGAGGACTTGGAACACGACTCAGTGGACTTGGAACACGACTCAGTGGACTTGGAATGCGACTCAGAGGACTTGGAATACGTCTTGGAACTACCTTTTACAACGTCTGCGTACGACTTAGAAGATACAGAGACGTCTTTAGAGACAGAGGGAAATCTGGAAACAGCGGCTTTAGCATTAGGCTTATATACTACGTTAGGACTATTTAAGCATTTAGAATTATAACCCTTTTTATATGTTGTGCCTTTTATATCACCATCGGATACACGTTGGCACGGATTCGTTATCCGACTCTTTAGTTTAAATCTAGACTTTCGTTTTCAGCTACTGGACATGGCACAGGAGACTGAGGCGGCGACTCGACTTGGGGTGCAGCATAGTGTACTCCCCTACGTGAATTATTTACGCGTCGTTTAATGCACTGACTAATATCATGCCCTATATTTTTGCAATACCTACAAACGATAGGTTGGCTAGACTGCTGTGTTTGAGGCCGATCTTGTGACATTCGAGGCTGGTATGGAACAAGGGCCCGAGTGTTTGATCTACTGAAACACTCACTTTCAGAATGCCCGGGTCTGCTGCAGCGTTTGCATACAGGACGACTAACCTTTGGCTCTGGTTTCGAGAGAAAATTATTGATTTTTTCCTCACTCTGGGCGATATTGATTGCTGCATTCAAAGTTTTGACCTCTCTCGAGCGGACAACCATGCTCAACCGCGGGTGTAGCCCTATTATAAATGTGTGTAGGGCTAAGTCTTCCGTCATGGCGACCCTACCCGGCAAATCCTTCTTCAAGGTGTCCGAAGAATGGATTTCAGACAGTAAAGCAGCGACGCAGCTCTCTATCTTCAATGCAAACTGGGACACAGTCTCGCCAGTTTGTTGCCTACACGATTGCAAATCCAACAAAAGGTGGTTGTAATGTTTCCTTTCGCCGAAATTTTGTTTTAAAAAATCCTTTAATTCATCAAAACTTTCAAAAATTCTATTTTGACAGGCTATTTGTGCTTTACCTTCTAATTTGGAAATTATGAACTTTAGTAACAGATCTTTTTGGCTTTTCGACGCGAGACTCAATGCATTGTGGCAATTTGTAAGAAAGGCGATTAAGGTATCTCGTTCTCCTCTATACGTCTTTATAAAGTCACATAGCACTTTAATAGGAAAACTCTCTGAGACGGGATCAGTGGACTTATCGCTTTTTACAGACATTATTATTTATTTAAAGAACACCTTAATTAAAATACAAGGAATACCTACCTAAAGACGGATAACTAACTAAATAGGATATGGGATTGAGAATGGTGGACACAGTGACAATAACAAATAAAAGAATGTTCTACTCACAGTAAAACTGCAACTCGGAGGAAACTCATTATGACGGAGACGGTGTTTGGCCCTTCCATGGGCAGCGACGAAACGGAGGATGTGCGAGCTGTTGTACAGCGCACTGGACACGCAGTGGCGACACCCCTCTCAGCGCGTTTCAGGAATGGCGGCGGCAGCGGTAACCGCGGCAGCGGTGTTTGAATTCGGCTTGGCTATAAGTATCGGGTGATACTTATTACGGCAGCAGGAACACGGGAACAGATTGGCGAAGACACGGCGGGACACTGGGGCAGCGCGTAACTTCAGGATTAAAGTTCGCGCGGCGAAGGTTTCGACAGCCTTGACCAGAGCGATATCACCGGTTATTTTACACGACACTGGTTTGACCCGTATGAGATACTTGGCTCAACGTTTACAGCCAAAAATCCCACTTCTGACACCACTGTTACGGGGTGGGTCAGTGGAGTCTTTTTAAAAAAAGAAGTTTTTATCTGGCAATGGAATTTATTGAGAAATAGTAAAATTAGACAATTATGTTCCCGCGACAAAGACCAAAACCGAACTGCCTTAGAAACCGGAATCTGATTACTTCCCACAGAATAGCGAGTGCGAGCAAGTAATGAGAATGCTTGCGAAGCACTTTCATTATTTTGCATTTTGTGGGAAATAATATTGTAACAGTTCCAATTGTTTCATTGTAATGTATTATTTTTTCCAAATAAATAATGTTCATGTTTATTATTTTGACGACCTCGGTGGCATGGCGGGCAAGTGCTCGGCTGAGACACAAGAGGCGCCGGTTCGATTCCCGCTAAGGCAGAAATGTTTGTATGTTCTGCATTTCTTCTGGGTCTGGGTTTTGTAGTATTATGTATTTACAAAAAAAAAAAGGATAAAAGTATTCTATTAGCTATCTGGTTCCCATAGTACAAAGTTTTGCTTAATTTGGGGCTAGATAGCGCTGTGTCAAATGCCCACAAATATTTATTATTTACTATCCTCTCCAACTTGATGGACCTATATGTGCGATGGGCTGATCACCTGTCACCATGGTTCACCATATCCATCTTGGGAGTCTTGGATCAAAAGTGGCTGTAAGTTTTCCTATGATTACTTGTGGTTCTGCCCACCCCGTTAGGGATACGGGCGTGATAATATGAATCAGAATCAGAATTATTTATTTGCAACAAACTAAAACTAAACTAACTTATGTAATATAATTATGGAACAGTTGCAAATTGGTCCCAACTCAGCATTGCAGGTTGAAACAACCCACGCTGGTCTGCTGGTCTTTAGTTGGGGTTCCGTTTCATATGTATGTGTCTTGTGCGATTGAGAGCTGCTGCTAAGTACCTTCATGTGCAGCATGAGCAGTAGTTCAGGCTGGCCCTGCGCCGCAGCGAGTGCTGCGGCGGTGAGCGCGGGCCGCGCGCGGCAGCATCGCAACAGCAGCGGTAGCCGCTTTTCGATGCTGCGCCGCTTCTCCTCATCCGAAGAGCTCGCTGAAGCTTCCGCCATTATGTAGTGAACAAGGATCTCCAGCTTTGGAAATAAATTCAATGTCTTTAACCTCCGACGAAAATGTGGGGACTTATAAGATGGCGTGGAAACATGTAAATACGACAATTATAGTGTTGCATGCATCAAAATTAATTTGCCCTAAGGTTAAAATAAATAAAAAAGATTATTAATTAATTATTATCATTTACACAATATAACAACAAGGCCTTGCGATCGCTCTTCTTAGATACTCCTCTACCTCTCACCCTCACCGCCCTCAACTAGCTATTGGCTACCACCCCAGAATGTGACGTATTGGCGGATGAATGGAAGAGACTTATGTTGTTACGCTTGAGGTATTGTGAGAATGACAGATGAATAAATTTTTGATATTATAATAATTATTTTTTGATTTAATCTTGAATACTTGAAACCTGATATTTATTATGAATTTTGTTATTATTTTATTTTCTTATGTTTTTGTGTTTTAGTTAGTGTAATTGGTTGTGCCGTACAAATTAATTAAATAAATGAAAAATTAAATCTACCGATATTATTGTCAAAAATATCCAGGTTATGGGAATTAGCTAACTCGTTATATAGACGACTCATATTGGGAATAGGAGTGTGGGATGATACATTGTTTTATTACACATCTTGTATGTTCGACATTACTGCGTTCTTCACTAGGAGGGCAGCTGTGTGTCACCTGCTTGTAGCTGAGCCGCAGCGTGTCCCTCGGGCGCGCGTGCTTGGGCGTGTGGCGGTCGCGGCCCTGCCACACGCGCGGGCTCTCCACCAGCGTCTCCGCGAAGTCCAACACCGCGGACGGACTCCAGTTCCTGCACAACCATTCTTAGTTAGCCATGGTGAATGTGCAACCTTTCCAATCCATGGCTAGAATGTCATTAGTTCCGTCAGGTGTGAAAAAATTCAGAGTCATAGTTAATAGTCATAAATTCAAATCAACAAACAAGCAATTCGACCATTTATATATAAAGTATCAAATTCGATATGGGCCTAATATTAAATTCGAAATACATCTTGTAACTTTTTGAAATCATCATTTTCCAGCCCTTGTCCAACTGGGTGGGGTTGGCACAACAAGTTTTCGTCTCCCATCTTCATCCTCGTCATCAGTACTCACTCCTTTCAGACGATCCATCCATCTTTTATTTTCTTTGCCAGTGCATCTACATTCATATTCATAACTTTTTCTAATGAAGTCTGAAATATTCTACTATGTTTTTATACTGAGTACTTCTCTGCCGGACTGGGACTAAAGAAAAAACAGACCGCATCCAGCTGCTTCTCTCTTCGCGCATCGTTGAAGACGACTAAGGATACGGGTGATGGGATGATCACCTGTCACCATGGTTCACCATAATACATCTAGGGACTTTGAGCCAGGAGTGGCTGCAAGTTTATGATTGGCTCTGCCCACCTCATTGGGGATATGGGCGTGATAATTATGTATGTATGTATGTATGTATAAATACTAACGTGTGACTGAGCAGCGAGGCGAGGCAGCCGTGCAGCGCGCGGCACGAGGCGCGGTGCGCGTGCAATGTCACCAGCAACGCGACCCATTTACCACCGGCACTGCCGTCGCGCCCTCGGCTGCCGAACATCAGCCGCATCTGTTCAACATAAACATTATCAATCATCACATTTTTGCATGCGTTGTTACTAAAACAAAATGTGGGTAGATCTAAAAAGCTCACCCTGAAAACAGTTAGTAATAATGCTAAATCTAGCTAAAACATAGATTAGGTTTATCAAATGAAATTTACGATAGACATGACAGTATCGTAATTTTCTTTGGAAGTATAGAAGACCCAGTAAGTAAGTTCGTATGAGCTAGTGGCCAACTCTTGTGACGGAGTTTTTAAGCCGCCCAAAGGCCTCCGTCATGGCTTAACGACTTAAAAGTCGAGACCGACAATTTAACGTGCCCTCCGAAGCACGGAAGCGCTCAGCTCGTAATGCCACTTGCGGTGACCCATCCCATTGTGACCGCGCACAACGTTGTTTGACTTAACGATCAATCAAGAATGTCTAAGCAAGCTAATAACAGATGACTACAGAAGCGGAGTGCTCACTGGCGAGATCACGTGGGCTGACACCTCGCATCCTGCCTCGGAGTGTACCTGTAAGGAGGCAGGGTCCGCTAGAAGCGGAGTGCTCACCAGTCTCTCCGGGTTGTTCTCTCGCTGCAGCTCCGAGAGCCAGTCCAGCAGCAGGCCACAGCCGCGCCCGCGCGCCGAGAACACGTGCGCTGGCGCCTCGCAGCCAGCCTCGGTCTTTATCTGCAACAATATACAATATGGTGGTGAACAAAGCGACATATATTGAATTTGACCAACTTCTACTGTGCCGAATTTTTTCGCATTAAAACATCAAACACCCTGGATCAAAAAGTTTACTATGCCAACATTATTTTCAGCAAAAGAGACTTAATGGTTTCTAAGACAGTTTTCCTATGGTTATGGATTCCCCCATCCTGTTCTAGTTCAAGAACACGTATGCTCTCGTACCTTGGACTCATAGAAGCCTTCCTGGTTCTTCTCCAGCAGGTGTGTAATGACGTCCACGATGAGGCCGGTGTCCTGGCTCTCTATGATCTGGTTGCCGATCTCTTCCAAAGTGTTGGGCGTCGCCGTTTCCAGAACTAAAGCGAAAAAGACTCATTCAATTATTGCTTCACTGTGTACAAAACATTTGCCTTTGCCATCTCTATTAGATGATTTATACAGCGTCAGGAGGCAACTTTGTTTTTGCCTACACTAACTGGACGCTGTAGTGCCCGGGACGAATTTAGATGGAGTAGTATAGAGCTTGCCCAGCACCTATACCATCCTCTCAGCTTAGTTGGCCTTGTCCACAGGAAAGACATAAAAACGCACACAAAAATCGTTTACAAACTTTGACTTCCCATTACATTCCCCTCACCATCAACCTGGAGGGTTTTCATATTCATCGCGTTTGGTTTCAGGATTAACTTACTCAATACTGGTGGTGAGTACTCACTACTACAGCTACTGCTCACCCCCTAGTCCTTCCTTACGGCATCCTGGACATCGGCCCAACTAGAGACCCAACAGAAACGTTGGTGTAAAGTCTCGTACCAGCTATGAGATGTTCCCGTGTCGCGTTGGGCAGCAGACGCGGCGACGACTCGTGCTTGACGGGCGCGAAGGCCGCCACCTGCGACAACTCCTGTAGGATGTTGACCACGGGGCCCGACAAGCATTTGCATTGCTGGAGCAGTGTGGCCGCAGTCTGGATAGAAAAGACAAAGTACAGCTGACGAAATACTACTATAGCTCATACGAACTTACTTAGTATTAGCTGGTTGAAAATAAAAAACAGTGGGTTGTATAAACCGGTTGTGTATAATATTGTTCGTAAGAACTTACACGAATGGCCCCTTCATTTCCATCCGTAGATGTCCCATTCTGTGTTGAGACCATTATGGCATGAAAGTCAATCACCTCACTCATTCTCACTCCTAGACTTCAAAGCCTCATGAAACTCCTGGATTTCTAAGACACAAAGGGTGGTCGGCATAAAATCTTTCGCCCTGGAAACTGGCAGAATATAGTCCAGCAGTAGAGTGTATCGTGTAATGTTTCTCACTCCTATCAGTAGCTCTGTAGACTTCAAAGCCTCATGAAACTCCTGGACTTCTAAGACACAAAGGATGGTCGGCATTAAATCTTTCGCCCTGGAAACTGGCAGAATATAGTTCAGCAGTAGAGTGTATCGTGTAATGTTTCTCACTCCTATCAGTAGCTCTGTAGACTTCAAAGCCTCATGAAACTCCTGGACTTCTAAGACACAAAGGGTGGTCGGCATAAAATCTTTCGCCCTGAAAACTGGCACAATAGTCCATGAGTACAGTGTATCGTGTAGTGTAGGTACCTCTGCGAGGACGGGCGCGCGGTGCGCCCGCAGCGGGCGCAGCATGCAGGCGGCGTGCGCGCGGCGGCGCAGCAGGCCGGCGGGCCCGGCGGCGCACGCGCACGCCTGCAGGAACGTTATCACGCACGACAGGTACGGACACGGCGCGTGCGGGCTGCATTTCACTAACGCTATCTCCTCTGTTAACACCTGCAATACATTCAGAAAAGTTTATTTTTCACTCTTGCTCAAAAAGTCCGTCATGGAGCGTACCAGAGCGGGGATAAAATAGCACAATTGCTTCTAGTGGAAAGTTTTTTATTTTTGTCTGATACCAACGAGCCTACACTGTTACAGAAAAATAAACATTTTATTTTTGAAAATGGAACTAAAAGCGGCGATCTCTTCGGTAGAATGCGTGCATTGCGTTGCGGCTACAGAAGAAATAAATCTTTAGAACTTTTTCCCTAATTGTCAACTTGCTAATTCAGTCATTTAAGTCCCTTGTATAAGAATCTACTCTAATTCTACTATTGCTGATATGGATATATTTAACACTGGCCTCTTGTTCTCTACGACCAAAGGAACCTTACAGCTTTCAGCCATTCCTTAGTCGACTTTTACGACATGCTCGGGGACAGAAGCAGCTGGACGCAACCTTTACTGCAATTATAACTCATAACACAAGCACCTAAGGTTCAAGTTACCTCGACGAGCTGCGTGAAGGCGGTGTCCATGTCCCCGAGGAAGGAGGTAGCCCCGGCGAAGGCGGTGGACAGTAAGGAGGGGACCAGTTCTATCTGCAGCGGCGCGGGCGTCAGTGTGATGCCCCAGTCCTCCTCATCCTCCACTGGAAGTGGCTTCTCGGCGAACAGGTCGTCGTCTGTAAAGATTTCAAATAGTCAGGGATGAAATTTGACGGCCTCGGTGGCGTGGCGGGCGATTGTTCGGCAGAGACGCAAGAGGCGCGGGTTCCATTCCCGCCGCGGAAGAAATGTTTGCATGTACTGTAAATATTTCTTCCGGGTCTATGTGTTGTGGTACCATGGTACTCGTAGTTTCTGATACCCACTACACAGGGAATCCTAGTGTGGGGTCAGGACTATGTATGTGACTGTTGGGTGTTATTTATTTAAATAACAGAGAGTCATGGAGCGCGCCATGCTCGGCTTCCGACTTGTAGACCGTTTACCCGGATACCAAATAAGCAGCTAATAATCTTTTAAAATGTGACAGAATGGACTTGGCGGGTACAACTGGGTACGCCGAGGCATGCATGTCCGCTCCACCTATACACTGTGAGGAAGTGAGGAGCGACCCACCTGGCGGGTACACCTGGGGTTGCAAGCCCAGCGCGGCGGCGAAGGCGGCGCCGCCGGTGGCGCCCCGCGTCCGCTGAACGCGCAGCAGCTGAGACATGTATCCTCGTTCCACTCCCAGCCGCACCACGGCGCCTGCTGGACACGCGTCCAACGCAGCCAGCAATGCACTGGATATGAAAGACCAACGAACGGACGTTAAAGACAAAGTGACAGGACAACCGTAGTTTAAGTGAGAACATCAGACTCACAATGCTTGGGACTGAACAATGCTCCAACTCCTTTTATAAACATGATTGTAAAGGGATCATTTTCCAAAAAATAGCCAAGCGTGGTTTCTTGCCTGTATCTTCCACGCTTGGTCGCGTTACGAACAGGTGTAAATGCAACGTAGATTTAAGACGTGTCCAAGTGATCCCCGTGATTTTATGGAATAAACATTTTTGACTGGAATTGAAGGACAATTTACTGAGACTGTAGTTTAAGTGAACACATCATGAATGCAAAATGCTGAGAGATTCCAATCGCCTCACTCATTCTCTCTCCTATGAGTAGCCCTGTATACTTCAAACACAAGATTCAATAAATTCCTTGATTTTAAAACACAGTAGACTTCATACCTAGACTTTGCGACTCCTAAAACATACTGACCTCATAGCAGCCCGCGGCATGCCAAACGTTTGTATGAACAGCGCTAGTTTATTCGCCGGCAGTCCCCTCAAGCCAGTGGCCAGCAGCGGCGGACGCGCGGAACGCACCAGGTGCAGCCTCAGCCAATCAGGGAGCAGCACGGCTTCAAGGTTGGAGTCCATTAGAAACGCGTTCGGCGCGTCGTTCCCGACCCAAACGTTTTGCAGCCAAGAGTACATGGTTTGGTTTGTGTCGTCTGAAAATATTATTTGAATTTCAAAGTTCTGCCAATGAGCACCCCACCTAATCACACGCTTTGTCACCCTGTCGAGTCACACGTCATGTCACCCCATTGTGTCACATCCCGTCACCCTGTTGGATCATACTCACAGATAGAGGGTCCCAGACACAGCAGCTTGAGATGTGCGTGAGCAACGACGACATGCAAGGTGGCCTTGCGTCCACTAGGCCACTGCAGCGTGACTCTCTCGCCGTCTGGCCACACGCCTTCCTCCACGTCGCCGTTTGGGTCAGGCCCGACGATGCGCACCTAACATAAGATAATACTAGAACAAAATAAGGCAGAGGGTTTCCCCTTGCTACCCTAAGAGCTCAAAGAGGTGGTTCTAACAGAAGCTAGCTTTCCATCTGCAGATGGTGGTGGATAGTCTCCAGCAAGATGTTATGCGTGTCCATCAGGTGATGGGCTAGTTCATCAGCTGTACCTTTTGCAGGTGGTGGTAGAGGATGGAAGTGAGCGCGTGCAGAGTGCTGTGCTGCTGCAGGTCAGCGGCGCCCTCCCCGTCGCCCGTGCCCGTGCCCACCACGCGGGACATTATGGTCGTGCGCTCCATCAGGACTTGGCTCAGTTCCTGGAGAAAACAAACGCAGAAAGACCTATACTCCGTGTTTCCGAAGGTATCCATTAACTTCGACACGCTGTTGTAACATCGAGATAATCATTTTCTTTCATGACACACATTTATGAGCTATTATTTTTTATTTATATACAAACTAAATACCTTCACGTAAATCATCCGATGCGCATGTCTCTTCATCCGAATTGGCAATTACGTTTTCAAAAATAATCTTACTTCTCCGTTAGCTATCGGGTTCCTCTCGGTATAGCAGTATTTGCAAATTAAATGGAGATACTAGTTTGATAAATTGACATTTTAACTGCACCAAACCATAACAGTATTTACAACACAATTATTTGTCACAAATTGGGATGGGTAACCGTAAGTGGCATTACGAGCTGAGCGCTTCCGTGCTTAGGAGGGCACGTTAAACAGTCGGTCCCGGCTTTTATGTCATTAAGCCATGATGGAGGCCTTTAGGCGGCCTAAAAACTCCGTCACTAGAGTTGACAGAGTTGGAGCTAGTTTTATTTATTTATTTTAATTATTGTTACTCACCAGGACGATGTCGGTGTGGTCTAGATGAGGCGTGGCGTGTACATGCTTGGCCAGGAAGGCGATGTAGGCGGCGAGGTGGCGAGGCACGCACTCTATGAGGCACGCGGCTCGGATGCGAGGCACCACCTCGTCCCTCACCGCTTCCCATTGAGGTAGGTCCCAGAGGAGGTCTAACCAATCTCTGAAGGGTATATAAGAGAGGCTATTTAAGGGGAAAGCTTGTTATGGGAACCAGATATTGCTTGCTAACTGATATATTGCTTTTATTAGATAGAGTTCCTATGGTCTAAAAATGATACACAAATCTGGATGCTGATACTCACTCTGGGCTGACATCAGCATTATAATCCGTTTCGGTAGCGTCTTCAGTTTCTGTGAGCACCAGCTTCAAACCCTGCAAATACGAGAAGTTAGAGCCATTGCCTTTGTTTCTTTCTGGTACCCCTTGACTTATGTCTTCCCACTTTCCCTCAACTGCAACACAGTCACGACCTCGAACTGACGCAGAGAACACCTGATGCGATCACCCAGTCCCCCAAGAGCGTCCCCGATGTCTCTGGA
This sequence comes from Scotopteryx bipunctaria, assembly GCA_949320045.1. Classification (NCBI taxonomy): domain Eukaryota; kingdom Metazoa; phylum Arthropoda; class Insecta; order Lepidoptera; family Geometridae; genus Scotopteryx; species Scotopteryx bipunctaria. The sequence goes on from OX439457.1 coordinate 682,053, forward strand.
GTTGATATATATGGAGGATGGGAAAAGTATAAATTCTAAGTACATTTAAAAGCACAATCTTTACACTCCCTAAACCCCTTCGGCGAAACCTTTGCAGTCCTCCCCTCCATCTGAAGAGGTGACTCACCCTGCTGGCCTGCGCGCGCGTGGGCGCGTGCGAGTGGGATAATCGCTGCGTGTAGTAGTGAAGCACGGCCCTGGCTCCCTCCTCTGTATCATGCAGCGTGCGTCTGAGGTGAGCGCAGAGTTCCCCCGCCTTCCCCTCCCCCGGCCCGCCAGCGCCTCCCCCCGCTGATAGGAACTCGCAGAGGCATTGGACCGGCAGCACGCTGGAAGTTTAAGTAACAATGTTTAATATAATGCTGGTGAGTACAGTATGGGAAATTTTATAGTAGTTAGTGAGTACTGACCGAGCACACTCAAGCACTACTCGTGTCATGCAACCATCATGTATGATCAGTGGGACTAAAAAGGCCACTTTGAGCAATTTATCCATAGCCATTCATTTGGCATGGCGGCACAGCAGCCAGCGTACCTGAGCTGCAGGCGGTCCTGGCGCAGCAGGCGGTGCAGCCAGGGCATGGCGCGGCGCGTGCCGTGGCGCTCCACCAGCTGCAGCAGCAGCGCGGGCTGGCGGCACAGCAGCGCGCCCAGCCGCAGCGAGCCGCTCAGCGCCTGCAGCGACTCCACCACGCCGCCCGGCGGCCGCCGCGCCGGCCCCGACGGCTCCATCGGCGTCAGCTGGAACACCACATCACATGGAGCTCAAAGCCAATTCAAAGTCAATGGCGGTGCAGCACTAGCGGAAATGACGGCCAACACGAGCGGCCGACTGTGGGCCGAGTTTCCGCTGCACCTCCGCGCGCACTTTATACAGTACAATCTGTTAAGGATCACTTTGAAGCATTGAATTTACACCTGGGGCCTTATTTACTATGATCAAAGAAAACGTAACGCGGGCAAAGGCGAGCACGTTTGTGAAATCATCGTGTTATCGTATTCTATAGGACAATTTACAAACCAAGTTACGAGCTGTCAAGTTTCGTTTGATCATAGAGAATAAGGGGCCTGTTCGTAATGCAACTAACTATGGAAGATACAGGCAAGACAAATGACTTGGAGCATTATTCAGTCAAAACCTATTTTATCAATAGAAAACGCTCACATCAAATTCATAGTATGGAAGTTAATTGGTTAATCGGTTTAAGTGGAAATGGACGAACCATTTGGCAAGGTCGGTAGGAGTACTAAGGCAATGAAGAACAAAGATTTTCAGGCAAGACATTGTTGAAATAGTGAATCAAGTGAATTCTTTCCAAATTTTTTCTTTTTCTGAATTCGGGATCTGTGAGCCACCGCTGTTGGTCCATTCTACTCCTCACCTGACTGAGCAGCCGCGAGTTGTGTTCGGTGACGGGTAGCTTGGCGTTACTGGCGGCCGCTAAGTGTGTCTCTAACTGTAGTATGGCCGCCTTCTCCGCCTCGGTGTCCACCACCGCGCTGTTGTTCCATTCTATGCTGGGCTTACTGTCCAAAAAAAAACATTTGGTTTCGGTTGTTTTTCAATCAGAGACGGTACTTTAATCGGTGACAAAATTCACTAATAAGATTTCTTCATTGAATGTCTATGATATGAGTCTGGGCAAAATGGTGGCGGAACAGCAGTTCAATATTAAAAACGTCCTAGTGGTGTGTGCTGCAAATGTGAAATTTTCTTTGTTTTCAGTAGCATAATGTAAAAATAAATAAATAAACATTTGTGGACATTTCACACAGCGCCATCTAGCCCCAAACTAAGCAAAGCTTGTACTACATAATGCTACAAAACCCAGACCCGGAATAAATATTTGCAGAACAAACATTTCTCCCGTAGCGGGAATCAAACCCGCGCCTCTTGCGTCTCAGCCAAGCGCTCGCCCGCCACGCCACCGAAGTCATCGTATGAACCTCGAGTAGCGAACATGTATTATGTTATCATGAGACTGAAGTATCGTCTCTTGCGAGTTTGGTAATGTATGAAGGGCCAGGCTAGAAGGGATGAATGTCATGTGATTATGTGACGAGAAGAATGTTAGATATGAAAGAGGATGGATACAAGGGTAGAGGTAGACCAAAGAGATGGATGGATTGCGTGAATGATGATATGAGTAAGAAAGGAGTGAATACTGAAATGACGGCTGATAGAGGGGGATGGAAGAGGAAAACATGTTGTGCCGACCCCACTTAAGTGGGATAAGGGCAGGGAGATGATGAAGAGCCAGGTGTAATGTGTGTGCAGGGTTCTGGTTCAACATACTTGGTGATGCAAGTCTCGATGAGCGCCCGCAGCGTGGGGTAGGTGGCGGCGGCGCGCTCCGCGAACTCGTGCGGGTTGTGCGCCGCGATCATCGTCAGCACGATCCACGCGCGCCAGTACAGCGACGTGATGGCCAGGGGCGGGGGGGTGTACCTGCAAATCTTACTTATATTATAAATGCGAAAGTTTGTGAGTTTGGATGTTTGGATGTTTGTGCCTCAATCACGCCTAAACGACTGAACGGATTTGAATGAAACTTGTAATATACATAGTACATGTACTGGATTAACATATAGGCTATTTTTTTATCCGGATACCACGCGAGCGAAGCCGCGGGCGGCAGCTAGTATATACCTACATAAACAAACTTACAATTGCGAAAGTAACTCTGTACCAGCTAACGCACACATTCAGCTCATGCTTGTCTCGTACAAACAATTTATATTAATTTTAACTTAGCTAGCATTGCTCTAGCTAAAATAATTTGTAAATGCAATAAACCAGTGTACGTCCAACACTCGACGCGTTCGGTTTTTAATTCTCTTCGGAGTCACCACCCTTTACAGTACTTAGTTTTACCCCAGCATTTCAATTCTGTTTGGTTCATCCCCAAACACTGTCTGTTACCTTTTCACGCCTTAACTGTTAAACAGATTTTAATGAAATTTGGCAAGTAGACGGATTCCGTCCCGGGGAAGGACACAAAAGAGTATGCAAGAGGAATGTAATGAGAGTGAATGAAGTGAAAAAAGTATGTCCGGTTCGTAGCAAATAGAGAACCGTGATTTTTGCCTACCCCTAAGGCGTGATTTTATGTATGTATTTTAAAAATAACTCTGTCACAATTCAATTTAGCAGTAGACATAAAGTGGCCTTTTTAACCCTCCAGTTCTTACCCAATCGGTGTAGTTATATTATCAGGCGGCGCGAAGGCACACAGTTGGAACAAGTACTCCGGGACTTCCAGTTTGTCCACCATCAGCGGGTTGTCATCAGCTGGTAAGGCGCATGCGCGGCGCACCAACTGTTCCACCAGGGAGAACACCTCCGCTGAGGATACTGGGAGATCCTGGAAATTAGCTCTTATTAGCTCTTGAAAGTATTTATAGCTTATAGGCTTACATACTTTGTCGAAATTGTTAGGACATAAAAAATATGAAGCCACTTAAATTTCTTTACTTATTGTCTTATCGAATTTAATGATGATTCTGAAATGATAACCTCTTTTACGCAGTGATTAGATTCTCTTTGATTGCTTTTCTATTATGAACATGACAGCGTCAAACAGAAAATCATAGTAACAAAATTTAAAGCGGATCATAAAGTATAATTTTAAAATGGCTAACAATAACCTTTGGATAGAAGATTTTCTTCAGCACTATATGGGGTCTGCTGGACTGGAAGTAAAGAAAACGCATAGAATGCGTCCAGCTGCTTCTCTCCCAAAGCATGTCGTAAAAGTCGACTAAGGGATGGTATCCTCTCCAACATGATGGACCTGTCGCCATGGTTCATTATATCCATCTTAGGACTTCAAATCAGACGTGGCTGCAAGTTTTCTTATGTTAACTTGTGGCTCTGCCCACCCTGTTAGGGATAAGGGCGTGATAGTATGTATATGTATGTACTAAATTGTGTAGCATTTAGTGCTGGAAGGAAATTTAGAAATAAGTGGTATCATGTATTACCTTGGAAAGACCAATGAACATGATCCTGAGCAGGTTGTACTGCGGCAGCGGTGCCTCGCAACACAAGCGGTGGAGGAGCGCGCGCTCCGACTCCGCCGGCCAGTTGTCCACCTTGCTGTAAGTCTCGGCGCTCTCCACGAACATCACCTGGACAATAATCAGGAGGGTTAAAACGGCTACTTTATCAGATCTGCTGCTAAAATGGTGAATTGCGTACAATTCACCATTTTACGACAATTAAATTCGAAAAACGAATCGCTATAGATCAATTGCTCAAAGTGGCCTTTTAGCACCCCTGGTGAGGTTTGTTCAATGTGAATGTGGTTTAAATCAATTGATATTTATGTCAAGCAGCAAGAGTAAGACATCTGCTTGGGTCTCAAGCATGTATGTATTATTTTTAGATATTGGTTTCCAAAATCAAAATAAATAACGCCCAAGTTTTAGGACATGGCAGATCAAATCTATCTAGAATTGTTCCGTTGGTCGACCGTACCACCTCTTGCTTCAGCAGGGCGCTGGTGACATGTACCTTGTTGAGTGCCAGCTGGAAGTCGTGTCGGGAGGGGCGGTGCGCGGGCGCGGCGTGCTCCAGCAGCCAGCCCAGCGCCGCCGCCTGCAGCGCCGCCACTTGCGCCAGCAGCGCGCGCTGGTCGGCATGAACGCGCGCGTGCGCCGCCGCCGCCGCCGTCACCAGGCAGCACAGGCAGAAGAGGTCCGCCAGCGCCAGGAACGCGCGCTCGCGCACCTCCGCCGCCGCAGCCGCGCACAGCGCCGCCGCTGCAACATATCCCGCTTGAGCGCACCAGCTCTGCCATGAGTTCTCACTGACTATGCATGGTAGAGCTACATACTCGCACGGATATTGAGTACCCAGCAATGAGGCCAGCCCTCAAGATCCGTACCGTTTTCCGTATAAGCTTTCAAAAATAAGTAGATATTGAAATAACCCATCACTGCCATCACCCTATCAGGTGTGACATAGCTTTTACAGAAGCACACGCCTTACAACAATCAAAATCTGTATCGCTGTAATAGCACATGCAAACATGCATTAACTTGTCAGTACATAATAGTGAACGGAACTATTCAGGGCGCATTATCTTACCTTCAGCAGACGGCGATGCGAGAGCCCTGGCCAACGGCAGTAGCGCTGCCACGCCCCCCTCGTTAGCCAACCCTCCCGTGGGAGTGTTAGAGCGGGCTCCCCGTACGCATTCACGCGTCAACGCTCGCAGCGGACGGAGGTATTCTTCCGGACGCATCATTAACTCCTACGAAATAAATTGGATAAATAAAATATCAATTGATAGAGCGAAGCGAGCTATATGAAAGTTTGTCGCACCATGTGAATACATAGTTCTGATCACATATAGAATCCCCTGCGTCATGATTATCAGAAACTACGAGTTTGTTGCTATGAAAGAAAGCACAGAACGGTTAGATGGTCTCACCATGTAAGTGTCGGCCATGGCGGCGGGCACGGCGGCGGGCTGCGCGGCGATGAGCGAAGCGAGCACCGCCATGTTGTTCGGCGAACGCACGCTCGACAGCTCGTTGTAGATCGTGTGCGTCACCACGCTGCGCAGGAGCGCTGGGGACTCGGATATCATCTCCCTAGAGAAAGATACACACACATTTTGTATCAGGCTATACCATGTGCTTATAGGAAAGTTGCTTGAATTCAAATATTATTATTTCAAATTTATGAATGGATCATGCGAAAATTCGTTATTGCGGCGTGCATATTATCACAAATTAGTATACTTGGTTGCTCGCTTGTCTAATTATTTTTGTTTTCTTTTATATTTGATGCAGGACTTCTGGGCTGATTACTAGGTTCATACCTGAGTCTAGACTGGTGGATAAAATCAGAGGGAGTGTTCCTATTAGGTCATACCTTAGGCAGGACTGGTAAGCAGCCTGCAGGGGCTTGGTCTTGAGCCGCATTTTGGCCAGCTGACCCAGCACCTCCTGGTCTCTGGCGGCGGTGGCGCCCACGGCATCGCAGTTCACGCAGACGTACGCCAACAGTTCTTGTCCGCAGCGCCACAGCTTGCCAGAGTTCAGCCAGCCCTCGAGACGCACCGCTGATAGCATTCGGATCTGATGATAAAGAGAATATATGGGTCTACTATTCAATTCAATTTATTTAATTGGAATGGTCACAACCACTTACACTAATTAATTTAAAAGTCACATAATAAAAAGAAGAAAAAAAAAACCGAATACAAAAACAAAAAATAATAATAAAAATTGTGAAACTATGAATCTTGACAGACTTTACTTGACTATAGGAAAACTTGTCCTATGAATTATTTACAGAAACATGGTTAGGATGAAGTAAAAGCCTCCTGGCAAGATGAGTCCATCTTGCCAGGGGACTTTTACAGTCAGTAACATTGTAAATGTTGCATAGAGGCAGCACTAAATTGTTTGTTTTGGAAGTAAATTGAGGAAGCCTTTGTCCAGCAGTGGACTAAAGATTATGATGACCAGCTAATAGACATAATTTAGCTACTCGAGTGTGTTAACGTCTCACTAAAGGGGCACTAAACCCACCTCTGGAAAACCACATGTAGCAGAAAGCAGCTTCAAGAAGCCCTTCCCGATGTTGTCCGGCGCGGCGGAGCGGCGTTGGATCTGGTCATTGATGGCCGCCAGCACCAGGTGCTCCACCGTCACGTGGCTGCTGGAATACCTGGAAGAAAACATTATGTTATTGGTGGAAGGAAATACAAATAAGGATTGCAGTCAGTTTAAAAAGGTCATTGGCTCAGGGATTATTATAGATGAGAATAATGTCTATATAATTTGAGGGCAATTGCCCTAATTGCCCTGTTCTATAACCAGACTGTCACCATCACAGCGCACAGATGTTGATATGAAAGCTTTTAACAGTATCTGCTTTGCCTTTTTGAGTCAAAAGGTGGTGCACCGAAACTATTAATGATTATAATATGGCTTTACCTTGGAAACACAGTGTAATCCAGCTCAGAGAGCTCAGCCTCTTCCTCCATGCTGATAAGTGGCGACCCTGACCCTGAGGGCGACATAGTTCCTGTAAAAGTAAGCTGCCTTAGCAAATCACCATTGTACTCCAACATATTTCAAAGGCACCAACTGACAGGCCAGTGATATGACAAGCAGAAGTAGTTATAAATACCTCTTTATAATTCCATTTTCTGGACCAAATTGCAGCAAATTCAAATTAGCGTTAGCAAAGATACGAGAAATAAAGATTTAATGAAGAAAAAATAGAACAAATGGTTTATATTGTTAAATAATAGAAGCATACGTTACCCAGGGTGTTGTCACTGGGTATAAGGTGTGAAGGGGGTTGCTTGGTACCGAATGCAGTCACTATGTTTTCCACCAGGCACTTGCACCATGAGCATTCTACCCACCATCGCTCGTTAAGAGCATCCTCTATGTACACCTGTTAGGATATAAACAGGAGTTTTCATGAGAATATTCATTATCGTCATCATTAGCCTATAGTAGTCCACTGCTGGATATAGGCCTCCCCTAATATGCGACATCGCGCCCTATCTTCGGCTTGACGCATCCAATCTCTGCCAGCAGCCTTTCTCAAATCGTAACTCCACATAGCCGGAGGTCGTGAGAAAATTGCAACAATCAATTACAATTTCCAAAAAAACTAAGAGAGCTAATGCTGGTGGTTGATCAATGCAAGAGTGCTATGGAGACTTCAGTATTCTAACAAATTTTTTTTTAGATTTCATCAAGGCATAAATAAAGTAAGTTCGTATGAACTAGTGGTTAACTCTTGTGACGGAGTTTTTAGGCCACCTAAAGGTCTCCCTCACGGCTTAACAGCTTAAAAGCCAGGACCGACAATTTAACATGCCCTCTGAAGCATGGAAGCGCTCAGCTCGTCACCCATCTACATTGTGAACGCACTCAACATTGTTTGACTTCAACAATCAATCAAGAATGTCTAAGTAAGTTACACCATGAGCGCTTCTATATTAGTACTAAATACTAGGTACCTTGATAAAAATATCTGGCCAATTGGTATTCTCCCGATGCCCAGCATACAACATGTTGCAGGCCAGCACAAACACCAGCGGGTTCCCCTTATTCTTAAATGCCGCACCCTGTTCCCTCTTTAGCAATGTGCAGAGCAAGGTTGTCACAGTCTCATGTGCAAACATGTTGGGTCTAATCTTGGTGAGGTAAAGAAGACTCATGCAGAGGATTGGATCAGGCTTTGAACGCTGGGACTTGAGAAGACGAATAGAACCACTGAGAAGGCCTAGCTGAAAATTTTGAATAAATTTTATTAAAGTAGTAAATATAAAAAATATTTTAGGTAAAAATGAAACTGATTTTTCTAAAGGGCAATTAAAGTAAACTTGCCAGTTTATCTGAATTATGAGTATCTAGTGCCTGAAGTACACTGGGCACTAAGTCAACCGGCTCTACTTCAAGTGAGGTTCCTCCCACAGCTTCAGCAGGAGATCCAATCCTGGACCTTTTGCTTGGAGGCTGTGAGCCGAAGCCTGAAGTTTCCCGCTTTCTTTCTACACCTGGAAATAAGGAATACCGGTAAAACGACAGAATTAACGACAAAATTAACTGTAGTGTTCTAAAAGTAAAATTCAGTCAAGATGATTGTAACTTTAGTATACTTACCACTAGTAGATGGTTTATGGATACTTCCTCTCTTCTCAGAGTCTCTGGAGACCACCACAGTGGATTTGGTTCCCAGAGCGAATATGTCTTGAGGATGCTGGGGCCCCTTGCTCTTGCCTCCGCGACCAGACGAAGGCATTTTGCCACGCTCCATGGTAGAGTTCAGACGCGGTTCTTATTTCACAATGTAAACTTGGTGATTTTCATCACATTTGGGTGAAAATATCAGCACTAAATAGCGTAACATCCGACGAATCCAAAGAAAACATTGATAGATTGAGCTGATTCGTTTGATTAAATAGTTTCATTGACTTTGACACTATGCTTTATAAACTGATGATTACCCAATTTTTTTACAAACTAAATTGACAACAATCAAATGATTGATTGACATTGACATTGTGGATATCCGTCACTTCAAGGCATTCAAGATAAACGTCACTTTACTTTGCAAAATAAAAAAGTACTGTCAAAAAAAGTAAGGCGAATTCACGAAAAGGTAAAATTATACTGATCTATTTAATTATACTGCCTTTAATTAGTCGACGATCATTTAATTTGCTGTTTCAAATAATGTAATTTAACTCATTTGTGTATATTTTAAGAAGTTATGTAACTGGGGTTTTAGGTTATGTTTTTGGGGTTTCAGATGTTGACCTCCAGACTTGTCGGTCTTCGGGCGGCGAGCGCCTCCGTTATGGTGACCAGGAACCTGGCTGCCGCGCAGAAGGCCAATGATCCCATTCAGCAGCTGTTCCTCGACAAAATCCGTGAATACAAGCAGAAGAGCGCGTAAGTTCACTATTGATTTATTTCTTGTCTGAAAACTCCTTACATTTGTGTTTTTTTTTTGTTAAAGTGAATTATTTACTAACCAGCTTCAGTTCCGTGTTTGCTTTATGCATTTATCTAGTGGTGGTAACAATTAGAAGTCTTATTACCTGAATATTGTCAGTAGATCTCAAATGATAAAGATGCATTTTACTCATCAAATAAGTAACCTAATAACAGAATAATGATCTTATTTAGTGAGATACTTATTTTTTATCTCATAAAATGAAATTGCCAATTCTAGATGACAGAATAACAAAGTATTATAGGATTGAACTTGTAGTTTGAAGAATCCAAACTAAACAAAAAAGAAAACTAGAAAAAGATTTTTTGAACAAGATAGAAGAAAATGTATTTCGAAGGTAAGGTAAGACCATCAAAATGTGTACCTACCTCTAAATTTAACGTGCCATCCGAAGCACGGAAAGGCTCAGCTCAAAATGCCTCTTGCGGTCACCCATCCAAATTGTGACCACGCACAACGTTGCTTAACTTCAACAATCAATCAAGAATATCTAAGCAAGCTATGGCACAAGTGCCATCTAGATAGCTTGATGTGGATTTCTATTAATTGCCTTGAGCATACTAGTTACCAAAATCTATGAAGATTTTTCACTACAGGGTTGATAGTCTGAACAAAAGCCTAAATAAAATGCATCAAAATATAAAACTTTATTCAATCTACCTAAAATAAAACTTCTTTCAGTGGTGGCAAACTCGTGGACCCCAGCCCGGCCATCCAGAAGGAGCTCAAGGCTGAGTTTGAGAAGCTTGAGAAGCAGTACGGAGGAGGCTCTGGAGTCGACATGACCGCATTCCCCACCTTCAAATTTGAAGAACCCAAACTGGACCCCATCGATGAGCAGGCACCCAAAGCCAAGTGAATAGTGTAGGAATTTCCATGTGAATGCTTGTTTAAGAGGTTTAATCAATAAATTTTATTTGTTAGAGACAGTCTATTGTGATATTCTTTTGATTAATTTATTCTTCACATGCCCATTTTATTCCTAAAAACCTGTCTTTTATATATATCATCTATGCTTTATGATAATTTTTTCATGATATAATATATTTGATCATTTGATTCGTTCAACTTTGGTAATGGTTTCAATCAACCAACAGCACATACTAATTTACCTATTGGGCAAACAAAATAGGAAAAACAAGTGTGTGTGTGATTAAATTGTAAAGGTGCGCCTTTAATTTTAGTAATAGCAATGTTGGTTGCGTGCATACGAGAAGTTCAAGGCGCTAAGCCCGTAGGTAGCATTTTATCAGCCCTATAACTTCGAATGTTGTGTAGGTAATAATTCGTAAGTCGTGACGCGTTAAGTGTTTTTCGGATACAATATTTCGTAAGTTCCGAAATAATGTTCTTTCACGAAAGACAAAGGTAAACATGAAACAGCGCAGTGGTGACGTATCTCTAACTTTATACCAAATGTTTACGTGATAAATAATGCCATTGTAAACATGAAACAGCGTAATGGTGACCTATCTCTATTTCTTTTTTATACGTGATAATGCAATTTATTCTAAAATGTATATTCAGCAAAAGGTGACTCGTTTCGATGGAACGAAACACGCGCGTGCGTCCTTGACTGATTCACCAAAATATTTCCTAATCAAAAGCAAATAAACGAGATAAGGGTAAAGCGATTTAACGCTGAAGGATTCTAGTCCCTAGTCTATAGAAATCAACACGAGAGGTGTTGGTATCGAGCGCAGCGCTTTTCCGCTGGTTATAGCCCCCACGTATGCGTACACCGAGGTCCCTCCAGCAACCGAGCCGGCCCGCAGTATGTTCGTTGTAACGTGGAGAGGACGACGTGTTTCATCCTCTCGATTGTAGGTAATATGGCGAACGGTTTCGTGGGTTCCACGATAAATTTTCCATTTTCCTTCGACACGGATTTTGAGGAGGAATGCCCCGGGCGACGCACGCCGCACATAAGCCAGAGATCGGGTGAGTGCAACATTTGGAAGGTATTGTTTATGTGCATAAGTCTTCAAAACTGCGCACCTGCACTTGTTTGATGTTTATGTCTTTAATTAGAGTTTTTATTGGTATTGGCGGCTGGCTCCGTCCCAGACTGTGTCTAATTGATTTCAAATTATATTGAAGTTTTATCGCTCTTACTCGCAGTCGCAGGTGATACGGCCGATGGTTAAATGCCGGCCTCTTGCTAAAACAATAACAAAGACCAGTATAAATACCGACTCAATAAAAATATTGGGTGGTTTGAGTCGTTTAAAACTCTTGAAAAATAGTCTCATATTTTTTCTCAAGTTTACCGAGCAAAGGTAGGTTTATTATAGGTAGGTATAGGTGAATGACTTAAGCTTCTTGGATTGTCTACATCGCACTTGGAAAAATGATTACGAATCCTTATCATTAGCAGTAGTTTCATCTGCAAACACGTGTTTCAAAGACGGTGTCAATTTTACGGTAGCTATAAAATGACTCGACTATTCAGTCAAGCAATAAGTCATTAAGGAGGTGGTAGAGGTACCTATATACTGGAACACGCCACTGCGTCTATAACCCGGTTGGTTGGGGAGGGATGCCTCCTATAGGATGGGGTGAGGGTCTGGAGAGGTTTCGTATTTTGCCGCATAGTCGAATCGATAGGAACAGCTGACCGCGTGTTGACTGGCCGAAGTTGCGGCTTGTTTGGTATCAATTAGGTCATTTCTTTTATCGCTTGCAGGTATCTGGATTCCAGATACCATCTGGGTTTTGTCATACCTAAAGCGACTTAGGGGAAACACAAGATTATTGTCACCGGCCATCGTTAGTTTATCAGGTAGATATTCTCTTAAAATTTCGTTCTTACTTTATAGTGTAAATTAGATTCCGCCCGCTTCGCTCGCGTGGTGACTGAATGAAATATAACCTATATGTTATTCCAGGCCACGAAGCAGGTATATTCCAAGTTTTATCCAAATCCATTCCGCCATTACGCCGAGTGAGCCACTAACATCCAACCATCTACAATTTATTATGTAGGAAGTCTTAAAGAACCTACTACAAATACTGTGCGCCTCGGCAAACTTCGTGCTCTGTTCATACAACCATACTTAATTTTCCGAACTATTAAAATAATAACCGAACCAACCCTTTAAAAAAAAGGAACTACGTAATTATTGTAACATCTCTATTTAAATAATCATCATCGCGTTAGTTCGTATTTCAGAAGCTAGACGAAAATTGCCGAGGCGCACAATATTTGTGGCGCTACCTATTTATAACTGGTAAACTAATTAAAATGTGTTACATAGACAATCAATTAAGACTTGTATCAAGGATAGACGACCACTGAATCGTCTGAAACATATGAATTTTACGAGTTAGTTACAAATTGAAATTCCTTTTTCGCGTTTTATTATCGTAGGTACAATTATCTTAGGTATTTAATCTATCGCTATCACATGCTATTTATAGGGTTTCTATGTGTGGTTTGTACGATTGAAATATTTTCAAATGATCAAGTTGATTTGCTGTTCTGAGATCTGCAACACTGATTCTTCACCGATTCTATCTAAGTCTTCCAATTCTTCTATTGCCTCTTTGACGATTGACGAGCGAGCATCTCGTCGTTACCACATCAGTTGCCGATGAAATCTTAAAAATAAATTGAAATGACGCGTAAAAGACAAATATCGACGATTGCACGAAGAGAATATCGATAAGATAATATGTAAACAAAACGTAAACAATTCTCTGAAATCGAGCCGATGAACTTTCCCAAATTGACGATACGAACATCAAAGTGAAGCCAAAGGCGAATCTATATTTAAACTGTAATGTATAATTTACTCCGTAGTGTTCCGATTTTATGGAGTCGTGATTCAGAAGTGAATTCCTACAAGAACTTGGCCAGAAAACCTAACGATTTCTATCTTATTTCAGACTCCGACATTTATTGGGCCTGAAGTACTTTCCTGGGTATTGAGAAAGACCCTTATTTCATAGTCACTAAGAAACATTTAGAATATTGTGGGTTTATCAATCTTGTTCTAGCTAGTTGGCAATTTTCAGTCTGTACCTGGAGCATATCTCACCTACATAACACAGCCACTTAGCATCCATTTGTGTCTTGTAGTTACAATTCACGTTTTCACGTCGCCTATCTCGAGACCATAACTCGTAGTGCGTGACGGACGGTCGTCACTGAAAGCGTACTAAACAAAGCATGTTACTCGGCTGTGTGCCAGCCACGCTCAGTCTACCTCCAAACACACTACAATAACATTGTCTCCATCGTTTGCGAGAATATCCACAAAACGCGACGTGATTTGGCGGAAAAAACAGTGTATTTCTATGGTAGTTTTTACCCGCGCGTTTTTCGCCGCCATTTTGGTTTTGCGTCGTGTTCTGGAAAATTCCAGAAGCTTTTGCACCAGGTGTCCGTGTGCATTGCGGATTGATGTGTTTGCGATTCGAGGTTTGCAGGGAGAGCCGTGTTATTTCTGTCCAGTACTATTCCAATGTTCTAGAGTTGAGAATTCTAGGATTCTTATTAGTTTTTCTTACCTGATAATTTTGTGATAGGTAAACAAAGAAAATATGTCTACTAATACGAGGATAATCTTGTTAGATCCGTGGTTAATCACTAATCAATAATTTCTTCAGAAAATTGACGTAAAGAAGCATCAGCAAACTTATTAGCCATTGTGTTTATGCTGGCTCAATTACATCTCACTTATGGCAGTCATACACATACTAGTCTATTTATCTGTAATACCTAGCTACTCATAGTAAATCATTTGCTTCTCGCAACATGTCATCAAAACAAAGAGATAATCATCATTCAGATAGACGTTTTGGCGTCCCGGAATGAGATGGAAACAGGTCTTTGACATTGTTTGTTGATCGGCTGGCGTGTTCCAGGAATAGATTTTGCGATACTTAGCTATATGATGCGCACACGCGCGGCACAGCTGATTTGTCATGCCGTGACGCTGTGGTAGACTTAGAATTTGTTTGTTACAGTTCAGATTATCGTAATATGATATTATCAAGGATTTTCTAAAGATAAAAACATCTTCCCAACAAGGAATTCGAGTTCTAGCCGTGTTCAATTCAGTCTCACAAACCGAAGGTATCTCTACCATTAATAGGTATCTATCGTTTCCAACCTTGGAGACAGCAAAGCGTAAAATGTCGTGTTTGCGGTTTCAATTTCAGAGTAAACAAGGGAGCTATTTAGAATACCATTGTTTTATGGTATGCAGGTTTCCGTAGCGCTTGTTGAATTGCACTTGTTCCATTGTTTAAATTCGAATTACTACTACTAATAGTGTCACTAGTTCTTTCAAACCAGTGTGATGAAAGGATTCAAAGTGCGCTTCAAAGACTCTTTTCGAATTTATGCCTTTATATCCTTGTCTACTCTGCATTGAATAATTTCCCCGGTCTTTTGAAAGTAAAGTATTTTCTAGACTGGGTTATTCCCGTCCTTTGAGAAGTAGGTTGGTGTTCATGAAGGAGTTCATAAGCCTCCTCTGCTCTACCTGCCTGTATTTTAGATTTTACAGTTTGGAGTTCTATTATCCAAACTGGTGCGTATTTGGATGAATACAGTTGAACATAGATCCATCATCCATTGGTTTCTACCGCATATTTCCTATATCTTCCCTGATGTTCTCCGAGAACTGTGCTATCGCTATTTATACTTCTACCTGGCGGGGGCCCGACTGGGTCAAAGTTCTGTATCAACGAGGTTTTCGCGTGCCGACAGAACTTAGCGTCTGTAGGTAGTCTGGTTTGGTTTCGAGTCATTATCCTCGTTAACTTCGGGAAATGTTTAAAGGAATGGTGAACTGCTGGTGAACTCTTCAATAAAATAACACCATGAAATGAGGTGCTATGATATTGCCGATGTAGTGAAACGCCCCTTGATTTTCGAGTTTTTTAAACAATTTTTATCTTCCCGCTGCGTTCTCTAGAAGTTGAATTTCGGAAATGCCTTTCTTAGTGCACTAACTAAAAGATAAATGTATCCTCCCAGTTTCATGCATCTAGGACTTATGGTTTAGTTAGGCTGTGCTTTCTGTCAGTCACGTCATTAATATAAGAGTTTTATATATTTAGAAGACTCATGTTAGTCAGATTTTGAGTTTTATAACAGAATTATTAAGTAACTAGCTGCCGCCCGCTGTTTCGCTCACGTGGTAACCGGGAAAAAAATGGCCTATATGTTATTCCAGCACACATACTATGTATATTCCAAGTATCATTCAAATCCGTTCAGCCGTTACGGCGTGATTGAGGTACAAACATAAACATCCTCACAAACTTTCACATCCTACTAATATTATAAATGCGAGAGTTTGTGTGGATGTGACGATGTTTGTGCCTCAATCACACCGTAACGGCTGAACGGATTTTAATGATACTTGGAATATACATAGGTAGTATGTGTCCTAACATATACGCTACTTTTATCGTGGTGGAATCCGGTGGAAGCCGCGAGCGGAAGCTAGTATATAATATAGTAGGAAAGGATAAATAGTGAGATAAGTATTTGAGATAACATAGACCGTATCAATCATTATCACGGCTTTAATACTGCAAACCTGTTTGAATTCAATGAAAACATCAACTTGCACCACACGCTTGGTGCAATTTTTCAATAATGTTAATTTAATTTTACTTGATGTCTTGAGTAGTTTCAATATAAGTGAATTGTTTGTATGTGAGTGATATTTTGGTCTAAAATGTCCTCAAGAGGTGTGCAAGACGGTTCCAGGTCACCATGCATCTTGACTAACTCTTTCTTCGATGATGAAGATGGTAAGAAATAGAAAATGAAATAAGCAAATAAAAAAAGGAAAAATTTGCATAAAGTAGATGAAGACGGTAAGAAATATAAAATGAAATAAGCAAATAAAAAGGAAAAAATTGCAAAAAGTGACTCCTTCGAGCCGGATTTGAACCAGCGACCTATGGATACCAGTGATTTTCCTCTACAGTCCACCGCTCTACCAACTGAGCTATCGAAGGTATGAGGGTGTGCGTGAAATTACGTATTTGTTTAGCAAAACTTTTTGTTCCATTTACGAATTTCAATAGGGTAACCAAGATGTCCATGAATAAGTCAAGATAAAATTATATTAATGATTTCTTTTTTAAAAGAAAGCAGTTAATAATAATGCATTCAATATGTATTTTGACATATTTTTCGTAATATAAGTACGCAAGTACTTGTCTTAATTGCTTACGAAGAAAACAATTTTATAAAATAATGTTAATAGAGTTAAAATAGTGTAAATTCTCAGAACTCAGTTACATTAAATTATGTAAACATGAACTAACGATATTTTTTTTTTAATTGTAAACATGTACATAGCTTAGAAGGTATTTGCGTTGTCGATGTCGGGGCGTGCGTATGGGGCTGGCTGGCGCTGGCGGCCGGCGTTGCGCACTCGTGGCGGGTCTGGTGGGTCTGTGCCGGCCCCCGCGCCGTCACCGTCACGTCAATCCGTGTTCGCCGGTACTATGGCGCGGTCGGACACACCGGTGTAACATTCGCGTTTGCGGAATTTCATTGGAAATCGGTTCGCATTATCACCAATTTATTCATTAATCGCGTCGTGGCAATCAGAGTAATCATTTACAAAACGCTTCATTTCCCATTGTGTGACGTGTGAGATTTGTTTTGCTAACAGCTGTTTATGGCATGCGTGTTCTTTGATATCTAAACAAATATTTTTACGTTCACAGGATGCTCATGCAAATTGTAATGTGATAGGAAGGTTACTGTAACAAAATTTAAACTATTTTCATTACTTCCCGCATTCTAAGTGCAATATGGAATGCAAATTCCGGTTTGCTGTTTGCTTATTCTTAAAAAAACAAACCATTGTTTAACCATGTTTTAGCATTGACATTCCATTTTTTTAGTGTATGTCATACATAATTGTATGATTGATTAGTAACTATTTATACTTCGCAACATTATTGCTAAATAAATTTTCTGATAAAATGGAACACTTCCTATGAATGAAAGCGAAGCCCGGGTGAAAGCGCATATAATTACCGATAGATCAACAGTTGACAGTAAGTTCTGTTGTGTGCTAGTTTCCACAAAGCTCCGATATTGATTAGTTTTACGTCACACGTCTAATTTCGGCCGATAACAGCAAAGTTCAGGTCACTTTGCGACTTTTTGACTTATTTCGCAATAAATTGAAATTCTTCGTCGTGTAGCTATACAACGTGACGTTCGTCTTACATTGACTAACTTTGCTCTAAATAATAATCACATTTAGTTACCTAAGATGTTATCGTCATTCTATGTATTCACGCATTAATTATTAAAATGTACTACTTGCATCATTTTGCGATAAATTATTATATTCCTAACAGTTTGTAGTAATTTAAATTCGTATAACGATAGGTTATAATAGACACAAATGTCCATCTTGGGACTTTGAATCAGGAGCGGCTGCATGTTTTTTTATGATTACTTGTGGCTCTGCCCACCCTTTAGGGATACGGGCGTGATAATAGGTATGTTTGTATGTATAGAGACACAGGAGTTGAGTTATAAATTATCCACAAGTGGCTTACCTTCACACTGAGCCCAGTGTAATAACCAAGAAGAGGCGTAATGAAAGACCTAATTAAGCCATTACAGACCCAGTTTTCTGCCTTACTACAACTTGATATGGGGTAAGAAGAAATATTAGGCACGTGTAACGTGAACTGGAGACAACTATCTTATGTAGATAGAAAGGAAGTCTCTTTTGCGATTCTGTTGTGAACTTGTGGTGTCATCATCGGACATCCTAGTAAAGACTGCCATTAAGATGGCTGACAAAAGACAGAATGACTGAACAAAAACTGTCATTATTCTACAGTTACCTTTACTTACCTAGAAGCAATACCTATTGTTATTTTGACTCATAATTACTGACGGTTTGAACTTTGTCTCTAAACGTATATATGTTGCTATCTGAAGTTTTTCCGATATCATTCAATAACTTAAAAGGGCAAACGCCAAAAATATCTAGTTGGCAGCTTGTTATTTTAAGGCAGCGCAGGTTACGATCAGCATAGCATTCGTTAAACAAGTAGGTAAGGTACCTACCTATGTCTTGAATAAGTATCAGTGACGACACAGTTCAGCTGCTGTTCGTTATGCTTTGTTTGCCGAGGAGGGTCGGCCGGGCATATAGGTCAAACTCTTGAATACTTTAGTTTTGCTGCTGTTGCTAGGTTTTATTCAAGACCCCAAATTCATCAGTTTCCTCTTTTGTGTTCGGAAGATTATGTGCATAAAAGTTTTGCATCAGTAAATCCGTAATAAGAATAAGTTGATAATTACTTTGGCTATTAAGACTGCTATAGTTCTAAGCTACAAACTATACCCGTAATATCAGTGCCACACTGTAAACCATCTAGATGACATCGCGATATCGCATCTAAAATGTAATTTTGAGTCCAATTCACGCCACATGCCGATTGCCATTAATCCATACTCGTTAGGTTAAGTAAGTAGGTACTTAGCTACGAGTAACTTAAATTAATCTTATCACTTTTATGGTTTCAAACATTTTCAAAATAAGTCACTATCTTAATAGCTTTTATTTATGTTAAAAACATTCGTTCTGTTGCCACGACGTTGTTTAATTGTTACATCATAATATTTTAACTTTTGACCTCCATAACCTTCGTAGATAATTGTGTGATGAGCAGAATCATTGTTTTTCTGTGGTTTTATTACATTACTCAGTTTGTGTGAACTAGTGGGATACAAGTGGCTTAAACAAGATGTATAGTTTCGATAAGGATATCTGGCATGTGCGGAAGCCGTCTCAGGACCAAGAGGAGGAAGATAAGAGTCGACGTAAGACATACGACGTTATTCTAATAGATAAGACGTAAATAACTGGTCCGATTACATTCATCTTGCCCGAGGCAGTAATTATAAATCAACTCTTCATTTCATTTCATTTCATTTTCTCGATAATTCATTCGATGCATTGAAACCTGTCCGACTAAAATTATAACTGTCTTTCGAATCAAGTATGCAAGGACCGTTGCTAAGTAAAAGTGTTACAAAGAAAACTTGGAATGTTAAATTTTCAAACAGAAAGTTATGTTTTCAACAGTATTGAAATTTAAATTACGGGATACGCTTGAGAAAAGTGTAGGTATAATAAGTTTGTGCGCAATGCGTAAGTCCTTAGAGCTAGTTGGCAACCGCTACATAACAATAAAACTGTTCTTTCTAGACGTTCAGACTTTAGAATTGCAGCATCATTGTCCTTTTTTGTTGCGTATCTTGATACAACTATATTTAGTGTTTATTATTAAGTCCAATAGTTTTCCTCAATGTGGTAAATAGTTATTTTGTTCAATAAAAGGTTATTGTTTTACCGTCTCAGTACTTGTGATGATACTAAACGGTAATTGCGTCTAGCAAACAATGGAAATTAACTGACACCTGAGGATGCAGAGACGAAGGCGCATCCACTAGAAAAGAAATGTTGAATCATCCAACCAAAGTCATGATTCATTAATAATATTTCTAACATCGATCGATTTTCGTTGCGTATTGTGTTGGAAGGTTTGCGACGAATTATTCGCGTCGTAGCAACTTAATTCGTCGTACAGGTAGTTAGTGTTGTGATTGAAATGTCCAATGATTAACAAACGATACGAGCCGGCCTTCACTCGCTCGTAAACAATTATCCACTTCGATGCAGCGATTAGGAATTTACAACTCGGGAGATTCTCATCAGAATCTCGTTCTGCTACAATTTTACTGTTTCTTTAATGATATCTTATCGACGAGTGACTGTTGCTAGGAAATCACGACTAATGAGAGTATGTGATTGTTTTCAGAAGAAACATTTTCACATGCTTTTCAAAGTTACAAAGGTGTTTGTTCTTGTGTTTGAATTTGCCCTTTTTTCATTGCAGGCAGCGAAAGCCCTACCGTAGCAGTATGTGCTGAAGCGCCCCGTGAGCTCCCCAACGAGCTGTCCGCACCTTACGAGGTCCCACAGTTCCCTATCGAGCAAATAGAGAAGAAGCTGCTCATCCAGCGGCAACTTAACGTCAAGTAAGTTAGCTGTAAAGGGACCAAATCTATTTTTACCTCTTCTTTCATGTGACAATAAATTGGGCAACATGAAAGGAAGTGTTACGACTACGGGTTTAATCTACCATGCCATATTTACAAGGTGAAGCTGCTCATGGGAGTTCCTATTTTATTAAGAAATAAAGTTCAGAATATATTCAATCCACCAGGCAATTGAGCGTGAGCAACTGCAGTGAAATCCGTTTAGGTATATATGTACATGGTAATTTGATTTGCGCGTCCTTGAACTTGACAGCCGGCGGACACGTGCCGGCGCGTGTCAGCTGAAAATTGGGTTAGGAAATTATTCTTACTAAGAAGTTTTTGTTGATTTGAAACTATTACTTAATGAAAAGTCTTTGTTGAAACAATTGCTTTTATTGGAACAGTAGGTATGTACCGATAAGGATCCCTCTCTCTAAACCGTGCGCAAACTACTCCAACTCTTTCGTCGAGCGCTCAAGATGTAATTTATTTAATATCCTACTTTTAATTTTAAAGTCAAAGTATATTTATTACTAGAAATACACGTGTAAAAGATTTTGGCATATGCTTACATTTGTTGCATGTACTCTGCCTAGTTTTAAGGCATGCATTTATTTAATGTACAATGTCAAAATTAAAATTTAAGTGTAAATGCTATTTTATAAAGAACAGGTAGATTCGTTACCAACTTACTAAAATGCAGTAATCTGGTCTACTTCATTTGCAGAAAAAGTCCCTAATGTTGGAAGTTTTTGGTTACCCTACATCTTCATCTTGACATTTTCTGCGTTCCAATTTTAATTACAATTAATTTTTTTTATCGCTGAGAAGAGCTATAGCTACCAGCTGGCTTCCTAAAATCCATTCCCACTACATCTATACCTATATAAAAGAGCTTAACCTGACTGACTGACTGATTCATCATCGCCGAGCCGAAACCACTGAAGCTAGAAAGCTGAAATTTGAAAGGTAGCTTCCTTTTATAACAAAACCACCCACTAAGGCGGGATTTTTCGAAATTCAACCCCAAAAGGGGTCAAAGGGGTGAAAACGTTTGTATGGAACGTATTAACGTGTGGTGCGATTTGCTTGAAACGGTTTGGATACTGTAAATGCAAAATAATTGGACATGTGTTTCAGGATTTTTCAAAACAACCCTTAAAAAGAGGTGATAAGTGCCCGTTACTTATAAAAGTAATTTAACGCGTATGAAGTCACGGGCAACAGCTAGTAGTTCATAAAATATACGGCAAAACTTGAATTTAACCCCCGAAAACAGCCCCTAGAGATAATAATACTCATCCATCCCGTTTTATGAGCAATTCGGCCGTCTAGCCAATTTAATAGAGCCAGTACAATTTACTTCATCGTCTTGTGTCAACAATGAAACTCGATTGTGCTATGTCGTTAACACGTGGTTTTGATCGTTATAATATACGTCTCGTAATTTACGGAATCCTTTGTGTAAGTAATTATTTGTTTTATGAAAAATCTTAAAGTACCCTCTTATTCCTTAAAATAAAGCGCTCGTGGCGTAGCTTGCGTAGACGTTCTTCATTGATCGTCGAAGTTAAGCAACGTTGTACGTGGTCACATTTGGGGTGGGTGACAGCAATTGGCATTACGAGCTGAGCGCTTCCGTGCTTCGGGCACGTTAAATTGTCGGTCCCGGCTTTTAAGTCGTTAAGCCATGACGGAGGCCTTTAGGCGGCCTAAAAACTCCGTCACAAGAGTTGGCCGAACTCATACGAACTTAGATAGATAAATACCACACAACATTAAACTTACAGAATAAACAAAAAGAAAGGTAAAAACAATAGGCGGGTTTATCGCTAAAAGTTATCTCTGCCAGGCAACCTAGGATGGATTGAATGGAACAATAACATACAAAATCATAAAACTTACTTACTTTTATTCATTGAAATCACTGGGATTATTTAGGAAAGTGTTTCCTATCATCATTAGCTACCCCGTCCAAGGTCCACTCCGCGAGTGTGGTCAGACTCTCGCAACGGTTTCATGACGTCAGTGCTATAATAAATAATAATATTTTAATTGTATGCTAATTCAAGTAGGCAAGTAGACGCTCGCTCACAAATCCTTGCTTAGAAATACATTGACGAGGTGTTGTCTCAAGGTCTAAGGCATTTTATGTAAGTGGTATAAAACGTACGTCAGAGATCACGAGTTTACACCAGGGTGTAGTCGATGCCTAATTGGATGAACCTTGACGATTGTAGCCCTCGGGGTGCCCGCCACTCGCTATGCCACTGCAATTCTGACCATAAGTCTGTACACAGCCTATTAAAACGTCTCCAAGCATTTGAACATTTAAAAATTTTGTTTTTTGAAATAGATTCGGGAATAAAATAAAATTGTATGCGTAGTCAAAATGAGAACTTCTAAACGAGTAAAGTGAAGAGTTAGTCATGTGCGGGTTTAAAAAAAAATCTGGCGGGAAAATTGTTTTGAGACTATTGGTGGCATTTTCGGGCTACTTTGTTGATTTTTCGGGATAAGTTTATTGGTTGTGATGTTTGGAAGTAAAATCGAGTGCCAACGTTGGACATCATCTTGGAATATGTATGTATGTATATTATCACTCCCGTATCCCTAATGGGGTGGGCAGAGCCACAAGTGGTCATAAGAAAACTTTTGCCACTCCTGATTCAAAGTCCCAAGAATCATGATGACAGGTGATCAGCCTATCGCCCATATAGTTGGTCCATCATGTTGGGGAGGATACTATCCCTTAGTAGACTTTTACGACATGCTCGGGAAGAGAAGCAGCTGGACATATTCTATGTTTTTTTACACCCAGTCCAGCAGAGAATTTGGAATAACTGGTAATAAATGTATTTTTCGAGCGCTTCGATGATAATGATGATAAAGTAGGTAGGTAGTAGGTTTTGAATCAACACTAACAAAATCATTCATATTCAAAGGTAGGTACTAACTTCTATAACATAAGTAGGTAGATCTACTTACTAAAGTTTTGTGTTTGTGCATGTTTTGAAAGCATGTACAAACACCCAAAACAATTTACATATTCGCAAATGACATGGTAAATATTTGCAAGCATCAATCATCCTCGAAAATGATTAATTGGCTTACCGTTGATCTGAATAAGTATTGTAGGATTATTTGTAAAGTAATTAAGTACAATACTAGGTAGGTATGGATAAACTTATCTGTATTTATAATTGAGCAGTGAGTAGGCTAGGTAGACGTGGTTATCTTTAGCTATGTCTATGGCTCGTAGCTTAGACGCTACGAACATACGACTTAGCGTAGTCGCTACATTGTGGACTCTATAACACCAATCTGCATCTTGTTTTTATTTCTCTTCGCGCTTAGTGCCTTGCTTGGCCATCACAGACGTAGCTATAATATGTTAAAGTACTTATCTACACTAATATTATAAAGAGGAATGATTTATTTATTTAAGTACACACAGTTACAAAGACAAACTACAATAACATTAAAAACTTTAAGGTAATCGGTATAATAATAAGAAATTAAAATAAGCTCAGTTTTCTATCTAAGTTCGCCTACAGATAGAAAAACGGAGCTCAGATCACCGACCGCAGGTAAGGTCCCCAAAAGGCTGGCGACGTTACCTCGTTGAAAGATTTATTTGTTTTTTATGTTTGTAACGAATAGGCTCCGAAACTAATAAACCGATAATTCACCAGTAGATAGCTACAATGTTACGGAATAACATAGGCCATAATTTATTTTCAAAAAAATTAGGGATCCTTACTAAAAATCCAATAATGTAACCCGCGGTGTAAAAAATTGACCTAAAAAAACCTAATTTGTTAATAAGCAAAGCCGAGGCGGGCTTCTAGTTATGTCAATAAATTGATTTGTATTGTATTGTATAATCATCCGTGTGGTGTCCAGGGCGGCAGAATGCGGGCAGTCAGTCCGCTCGTTCGGCGGCAGCGAGGCGGGCGCCGTTTTCGACGAGGCGGCGCGGCTGCGGGCCCTGGATGATGAGGAGCCTGATGTCATCCTTCCGCATTTCCAGAGGGTTTCTATCAGCGGGGAGGATACTTCTGGAGTAAGTGGCTAAGGCCTTTTACCATCTACATTAGATGATTTATACAGTGTCAGGAGGCAGCTTTTACCTTCACAAACCGGACGCTGTAGTGCCCAGGACGAATTAAGATGGAGTAGGCTTGCCCAGCAACTATTCCATCCTCTCAGCTTAGTCGGCCTTGTCCACAGGAAAGACATGGTCAATACGTGCGGAGCTGACTAAGCCGCGGGTTTCCTCACGATGTTTTCCTTCACCGTTTGAGAGTACTGGGATAGCGCACATAATTTTTTCCCACAGAAAATACCATTGGTACACGACCGGGTTTGAACTCACGACCTTAGGATCGAAAGGCGGGGTCACTACCAACTAGACCACCAGTGCTCTTACGGGTACGCTCTTGGTGGGGTAACTGGCTTACCCCGAATGCTCAAACGCGACTCAGAGTTGAGCACGTCTCAACTCACGGTTTTTTGACAGTTTCTGATGGAAATCTGACAAAAAAAAACGTCATTTGAGACGTGCTCAACTTTGAGATGCGTTTGAGTATTCGGGGGTAAGAATCTAGAAATAAATGTCTAAAGGATATCGATCTGAGGACAATGTGGCGGGTGAATGTTCGGCTGAACGCGCGGGTACGATAGGAACGTTTGTGTGTTCTGCAAATATTTTTTCTGGGTTGGGGTGTGGTAAGTAATCATACTTTATGGTAGCCACGGTACAGGGAATCCAAATGTAGCTTCAGAACTATGAGTATTGACTGTAGGGCGTTATTTGGTGACGGCCTCGGTGGCGTGGCGGGCTATTGCTCGGAAGAGACGCGAGAGGCGCGGGTTCGCGTCCCGCTGCGGAAGAAATGTTTGCATGATCTGTAAATATTTCTTCCGGGTCTGGGTGTTGTGGTACCATGGTACTCTCGGTACCCACGACACAGGGAATCCTAGTGTGGGGTCAGGACTATGTATGTGACTGTTGGGTGTTATTTATTTTATTTATTTATTTATTATCAGTCATCTGGGTTATGGGTACATCTTTTGTGTTTGGACGAGGCCGTGGCGGGCGGGTGATTGATAGCTAATGTATTCTTTCCCCTCCAGGTCCCCTTAGAGGATCTCCAACAGGCGTCTTCCTTCCTCGTCCAAGCTCTGGAGATGCGGAAGCGCTACATGGAGCTGTCCCTGCAGAGCTACGCCATGATCACCTCCCGGTTCATCCGCACGCTGGACGCCGACGGACCCACGGCCAACAACAACGTGCCGCCCTGCAAGGTCGTCAAGAGCCATATCGAAGGTCTGTCTGGGTCATGTCTGGGTTATTTGGTAAAAAGTATATTAGTTCACTTCTTTGCTAGGAGTAAAGATAAAACATAGAATGTATCCAGCTGCTTCTCTCCCCGAGCATGTCGTAAGAGTCGACTAAGGGATAGTATTTTCTCCAACATGATGGATCTATATGGGCGATGGGCTGATCACCTGTCACCATGGTTCACTATATCCATCTTGAAATAAGGATGGCTGCAAGTTTTCTTATGATTGCTTGTGGCTCTGCCCACCCCGTTAGGGATACGTGCGTGTCCCAAGATGGATATGGTGAACCGTGGTGACAGGTGGTCAGCTTATCGCCCATACCCATCTTTGGACTTTGAATCAGGAGTGGCTTCAAGTTTTCTTATGATTACTTGTGGCTCTGCCCAGACTGCTAGGGATACGGGCGTGATAATATGTATGTATGTATTCTATCTGTGCGTTTTACACAGAGGATAAACATGATGTTAAATATGGTATTTAATTTATCAGTTGAAAACCCTTCCTTCCAGACCACATAGTGCACCCGCCCTTCAGGGACAAGGACCCGTGGGAGTGCCCCATGCCCGCGCCCAAGGGCTACATCGTCCGCCCCTTTAACGGTGTCTTCAACCTCTACACCAAGAACGAGAAGGGCGAGGAAGCCCGCGTGCCCTACGAGTACATCGACCTGGCGCAGTACATCCAGGACAAGAACACCATGTGCAGCATGATGGCTGATGGACCGCTGTGAGTGTTCTACGTTAAAACACATATCCTATGTACTAAGGCCTTTTACCATCTATAGTAGATGTTTTATACAGCCTCAGGAGGCAACTTTTACCTTCACAGACGGGACGCTGTAATCCTATGTACAGTCACGGAATAAATGGTTCGTCACCTTGAGGTC
The DNA here is from genome assembly GCA_949320045.1 of Scotopteryx bipunctaria. NCBI lineage: Eukaryota > Metazoa > Arthropoda > Insecta > Lepidoptera > Geometridae > Scotopteryx > Scotopteryx bipunctaria. Next base: position 708,843 of record OX439457.1, read on the forward strand.
GGTTTTCGCTTGAATGAATGAAAATTCTGTATTGCACACTTTACAATTAATAAATTTGATAATTCGTAAAAATAGGTATAATGTACAACGGGCGGTCTTATCGCTAATAAGCGATCTCTTCCAGACAACCTTTGGATGGAGAGGGATTTAAGAAAATTAAAGATTGGCCGAGGTGTACTTTTAATATATAACGTGATAATAATTTCTAAACCTACATACATGTAAAACAATATACTTACCTATACGTTGTACACAGATACATAGATACAGTTATAAATATAAGTTTATCTGTAAGTGAAATGTTTTGTTTGAGAAATAATAAATAATCTCTAACCTAGTGTACATTATGTATGTATGTTGCAGCAAGTCGTTCTGCTACCGGCGCCTGAGCTACCTCTCGTCCAAGTTCCAGCTGCACGTGTTGCTGAACGAGCTTCGAGAGCTGGCTTCGCAGAAGGCCGTGCCTCATCGGGACTTCTACAACATCAGGTGAGTAGTAGACAAGGTCTTTAACCTATTGGAGGCCCTGGGGATATTAGGATAAGGGGCCCTATGACTTTGACAGAACACTATTTCGTTAGAATAAACAAAGAAAGTAGATAAGCAAGATTCTGCTAAGGCCTTTTATCATCTATAATAGATGATTTATACAGCGTCAGGAGGCAACTTTTTATCTTCACAGACGGGACGCTGTAGTGTCCGGGACGAATTAAGATGGAGTAAGCTTAAAAGGCCTTAGTTTTAACCTAGTTGAAATATGTGCTGACTATTCTTCATTTGTTCAGGAAAGTGGATACCCACATCCACGCGGCCTCGTGCATGAACCAAAAGCACCTCCTGCGGTTCATCAAGAAGACCCTCAAGAATCACGCTGATGAGGTACCTTATTTTTTCTGCTGGACTGAGAGTAAAGAAAAAGCATAGAATGCGTCCATCAGCTTCTCTCACCGAGTATGTAAAAGTCGACTAAGGGATGGTATCCTCTCCAATATGATGGACCATCTATAAGATCCCCGTGACATTGCGTAGCACGGCGCAGTTAAATCGTGTAAATTAGTTTGTTTTTAATTTTTATTTTTCATATGTAAGTTAGTTTTAAGGTATATATTTCTATGGGCCGTAGAATAAGTTTATAACGCCTGTAACTTTTCTAATGTTGCCTGAAATAAAGTTTTTATTTTTATATGAGCGATGGGCTGATCACCTGTTACCATGGTTCACCATATCCACTTTGGGACTTTGGATCAGGGGTGGCTGCAACATTCTAATGATTACTCGTGGCTCTGCCCACTCCTTTAGGGATACGGGCGTGATAAGTGTGTATGTTCTCATCAACTTTATTGCTGTAATTTCTTCCGTAGGTGGTGACGCTCCACAAAGGCACCCCGATGACGCTGAAGTCAGTGTTCCAGTCCATGAACCTGAGCACGTACGACCTCACTGTGGACATGCTGGACGTACACGCTGTGAGTATTATCTCTCTTGTTTCCCACAGGTGGGAAACTTGCGTATTTTCTCTAAATCTCTTGTGTTTATTGAATAAAGACATTGAAAAGCAAACAAGACATTGTGGTGGCGTTTTTTGTTACTTTATTTTAATCTGTGATAATTATTAATTATACTCTTACTAGTTTTCGCCCACGGCTTCCTTCGCGTGGTATCCGGCCAAAAAGTAGCCTACCTACATGTTATTCCAGCACACATACTAAGTATATTCCAAGTTTCATACAAATCCGTTCAGCCGTTAAGGCGTGATTGAGGCACAAACATACATCCTCACATCCTCGCAAACTTTCGTATTTATAATATTAGTAGGATTTCTTTGGTGGTATATTTTCGTTACCGAATCATTATTTTTCTATTATATTCTATAGTCAATTTAAATTTTAAATTTGGAAATTTCTGTTCCTTTTTTGGTTTGAAGAAATATTGACAAATTTGCCTGAAACAAGCACGTTAATTTAATATTTTTAATGATGTTTTAGGACCGCAACACGTTCCACCGGTTCGACAAGTTCAACGCGAAGTATAATCCCATCGGGGAGAGCCGGCTGCGCGAGGTGTTCCTCAAGACCGACAACTACATGAACGGGAAGTACTTCGCCAGGATCATCAAGGTACCCGCACCCTCCATAGATCGACGTATCAGGTGCTGGCTACCGGCCAAACGTTATCGTATACGCTAAAAATGTATGTTGATGGTTTTGACTTATACATTTTTAGCCTATGATGAATGCGCAGAAACATCGTTTATCAGTTTATTGCACACTCACAGATATAACGTGACAGACGTAGCTAAACGTTATACCTACACAATAAAATTATCTTACAGTACCTATACATAAATAAATATTAGAAAATCAAAACATAACAATAGTGTGTATTCCTAACAAAAACGTAGAAACTCGCGACTTTGCCAGCTCCGCATATATTGACCATCTATTTCCCGTGGATAAGACCCACTAAGTTTAAAGGGTGGTATAGATGCTGGGCAAGACTTGCATCCAAAATCGTCCCGGGCACTACAGCGCCCAGGTAGCACCGTCAAAAGTTGCCTCCTGCCTTCTGATTCTGACGTTGTATCATCTAATGAAAATGGTAAAGGCCTTTTTTAAACAGCATCTATATGTTTCCAGGAAGTAGCAGCAGACCTGGAGGAGTCAAAGTACCAGAACTCTGAGCTGCGGCTGTCCATCTACGGCAAGAATACAGGAGAGTGGGCCAAGCTGGCCAAGTGGGCCATCCAGTACGACGTACATTCCAACAACGTGCGCTGGCTCATCCAGATCCCGCGCCTCTAGTGAGTTACATACCCCAAACGGTGAAGGAAAACATCGCGAGAACACCGGCATGTTGTATACCTTAAAATTTTGAACACCATGTCAAGTGCACGAAAGGAGTCTTTGATTTGCACTTTATATCCTTTCATTCATCACATTATTGGTTTGTACTGGTGACCGATGACTCTTATTTTATTCGTCCACAGCGACATCTTCAAGTCGAACAAGATTATGAAGAATTTCCAGGAGTTCCTCAACAACATCTACCGGCCGCTATTCGAGGTCACCAACGACCCCAACAGCAACCTCGAATTGCACAAGTTTTTGACTGTGAGTACCAAAAATTAAGGAAATTTTCTAAAAATATCATTAAATTTTTGTAAAAATTCATTTAATTCCTTATAATTTTATGATTTCTTTCTTAATTACAATGTTTTTTTCCTATTCTGTGTTTAATCATAACGGCTAGTATAGCAACATGTGTTAACGCTAGTTGCAAATATTCAAGGCTAATCAAGGGTTCAGCAGTGTCAGTGAATGTGCCGATATATTTTTTTTTAATTTGAGGGTATATCGCAATAATACAAATAATAAAAACATTTATTGGTGTACCCGCAAATCCAACTGCAACTAGATCAGATGGGTTAAAAGGCTACTTTATCTGATTCTTTTTCGACTTTACGGCAAAATATGAATCTGCTGTTGAATCGAATTGCGTACAATTCATCTACAATTCGGACCATTTACAAAAATTACAGGAATCTCTTAGGATTTGCTATAAAATCGAAAAATGAATAGCTCAAAGTAGCATTTTTTAAAAATGTGTGATTGGTTCAATTATTTTTGACGATGACCTCGGTTGCGTATCGGGCGAGTGCTCGGCGGAGACGCAAGAGGCGCGGATTCGATTCCCGCTGCGGGAAATATCTATTCATTCTGCGACTGTACGAGCTTTGCTTAGTTTGGGTCTAGATGGCGCTGTGTGAAAATGTCCACAAATACTAGTAATTATTTATTGTTAATGTTAATATGTGGCCTCAATAATGTATATGACGGCCTCAGTGGCGTAGCGGGCGATTGCTCGGCGGAGACGCAAGAGGCGCGGGTTCTATTCCCGCTGCCGAAGAAATGTTTGCATGTTCTGCAAATATTTCTTCCGGGTCTGGGTGTTGTGGTAGCATGGTACTCGTAGTTTCTGATACCCACGACACAGGGAATCCTAGTGTGGGGTCAGGACTATGTATGTGACTGTTGGCTGTTATTGTTATTATTGTTATTATTGTTGTGTCCAGCACGTGGTCGGATTCGACAGCGTGGACGACGAGTCGAAGCCGGAGAACCCGATGTTGGACGTAGATGTTAAATTCCCGGAGTTCTGGGACGACGAGGAGAACCCGCCGTACGCCTACTACCTCTACTACATGTACGCCAACATGACCGTGCTCAACCAGTTCCGCAAGTACGTACACACTGGTTCATTTCTGGTTACTCATAGAACTTACTCGTGGAAGGACTTTAAGTTTATTTATTTATTTATTTATTTTACAAATACATATATTTAAACAATTAATTAGTGTCATTAAACTTAGGAGTTTGACTTATCACTAGGTTCTCTGTTATAACAAAAAAGCAATTAATAGTAAACACAAAGATACAATAAGCGCACGCACACACACTACATCAGAACTATTCAGAACGCGTCAGGTGAGTGGGGACTTTGTAAACAACAGCCGTGCGACGACCGACGGTGCACTGCTGCTGTGTGTGTGTGTGTAGGCCATTTATACAAAGGATGCTCCAATTTACCTGCAGGTATTTCATATTCAAGTTTTTTTTATTTTAGGTTAAATGTTGTAAATAATGTTTTTTTAATTTGTATCTAATATTTTTGTTCGTTAATATATTTTTCAATTCAATTGGCAATTTATTAATGTGTGCCTCAATGGCTTCTTTCGTGCAGTTGACACATGTTTTCGAACTTTCTACAGTTCTACTTCGGTCTTTCCAGTCTAGACCACCAGTTCTCTTGACACATTGTGCTTTTCTGATTAGTTTATTTATCATTAGCTGCCGGCCGCGGCTTCGCTCGCGTGGTACCCGGATAAAAAATAGCCTATATGTTAATCCAGTACATCTACTATGTATATTCCAAGTTTCATTCAAAAGAAATATCTATACTTACATCCTACTAATATTATAAACGCGAAAGTTTGTATGTATCGATGTTAACGCGATTCAGAGTCACGGTTTTTTGACAGTTTTTGATGAAAATCTGTCAAAAGCTCGTCACTTGAGACGTGCTCAACTCTGAGATGCGTTTGAGTATTCGAGGGTAATATTAGTAGGATTAGGAGGATACGCAAGTTACTTGCATCAACTGGATTACTAAATGCTTATTTCAGGTTGAAAGGGTCCGAGTGACTGTAATTCCGTTTTCAGAGAGCAGGGTCTGAACACGTTCGTGCTCCGCCCGCACTGCGGCGAGGCGGGCCCCGTGCAGCACCTCGTCTGCGGGTTCCTGCTCGCCGAGAACATCTCGCACGGACTGCTGCTTCGGAAGGTACTGTTCACTGCTCTAAGGTTCAAATTCGTTTGTGGGAAGATTCGTAAATCAAACAAACGTGTAGTCTTAGCGATAGTATAATACAGACTGAAGTTAGTGTGGCTTTGTGGCTTTTTAAATACAATCAATTGGACAGGTACCTATAGATAGATAGATAGAAAATTCTTTATTGCACACAAGAATGTACATAGGCGAACTTAATGCTAATTAGCATTTTCTTCCAGCTAACCTTTGTGTTGTTTGGAGAAAAAGTGGAGGCAGTGCATTGTAGAAAAAATGTTATAAGAAAAAAAAATTATTATACATATATAAATACAAATAATATCTACCTAATTTATAACATATATACAAAAATACCTACAGGTGCTCAATTTTGATGACTGTACCTAATGACTAACATAAATAATTATAAAAAACTAACAAGTATTTATTTAAAAGAAAAACCCCGGTACGTAAAATCTAGGTAACACAAACATCTATTGACGACCTCGGTGGCGTGGCGGGCGTGTGCTCGGCTGAGACGCAAGAGGCGCGGGTTCGATTCCCGCTGCGGAAAAAATGTTTGCATGTTCTGCAAATATTTCTTCCGGGTCTGGGTGTTGTAGTATTATGTTTTATATATTAGTAGATGATTTATACAGCGTCAGGAGGCAACTTTTACCTTCACTAACAGGACGCTGTAGTGCCCGGGACGAATTAAGATGGAGTAGGCTTGCCCAGCACCTATTCCATCCTCTCAGCTTAGTCGGCCTTGTCCACAGGAAAGACATGGTCAATGCGCGCGGAGCTGACTAAGCCGCGGGTTTCCTCACGATATTTTCCTTCACCGTTTGAGAGTACTGGGATGGCGCACATAAATTTTTCGCACAGAAAAATCCATTGGTGCACGACCGGGTTTGAACCCACGACCTCAGGATCGGAAGGCGGGGTCACTACCAACTAGACCACCAGACCAGCGCTCTCAAGATGTCTCGAGATCTGTAAACCATTATGATTAGAACACGATATTTCCCCGCAGGTGCCAGTTCTGCAGTACCTGTACTACCTGGCGCAGATCGCCATCGCGATGTCTCCGCTCAGCAACAACTCCCTGTTCCTGAACTACCACCGCAACCCTCTGCCCGAGTTCCTGGCGCGGGGGCTCTGCATCACGCTCTCCACTGACGACCCCCTGCAGTTCCACTTCACCAAGGTACATATCTAACCCCAGGATACTCAAACGCGACTCAGAGTTGAGCACGTCTCAACTCACGGTTTTTGATGAAAAACTGTCAGAAACTCTATACTTGAGACGTGCTCAACTCTGAGAAGCGTTTGAGTATTCGGGGGATAATATTTTTTTTTCTCAAGGTAATTTTATATCTTTATAGTTCTTTTTTATTTTGACATAGGTTTACTTGACATATCCCCGAATACTCAAACGCATCTCAGAGTTGAGCACGCCTCAAGTGACGAGTTTTTGACAGATTTTCATCAAAAACTGTCAAAAAAAAACGTGACTTGAGACGTGCTCAACTCCGAGTCGCGTTTGAGTATTCTGGGTTAGAGATTTATATATTTTTTTTTTTAATTTTTAAACCAGTACTAGGTAGATTTTTTTTGAGTTGATTATGTTGTGGTACCATGGTACTCGTAGTTTCTGATACCCACGACACAGGGAATCCTAGTGTGGGGTCAGGACTGTTATGTGACTGTTGGGTGTTATTTATTTATTGGATTAGTAGGCGGCATACGTTCGTGACGTGTCGTTGTGTTCCAGGAGCCGCTGATGGAGGAGTACAGCATCGCGGCGCAGGTGTGGAAGCTGAGCTCCTGCGACATGTGCGAGCTGGCGCGGAACTCCGTGCTCATGTCCGGCTTCCCGCACGAGGTACTAAGACACTCATCGACACTATTAAAAATATCTCGGACATAAATAATTTATATACCCATCATCATCTCATCTTCCTGCCCTTATCCCACTCTATGTTGGGTCGGCACAGCATGTTTCTTGGATCATGGTGTAAGAGTTTTGGCTAAGGTGTTTTATGACCGGCCGCCTGACTGACGTCAACCCTCCTTGGGAATACTTGCTTATTGTATCTCATCATGTTGGAGGATACCATCCCTTAGTCGACTTTTCGACATGCTCGGGGAGAGAAGCAGCTGGACGCATTCTATGTTATTTCTTTACTCCCAGTCCAGCAGAGAAGAAATAATTTATATACCCGTCATAGAAATGAATTTTGGTTAGTAAAATCAAACACAACACTAATGCACAATAGTGTTTTCTGCATGATACCTAAAACCAACAAGATACCAGAGGACATAAAAGTAAATCAATTGTTGAGTTTTAAAAATGTTATTACAGTGTTACCGACTTCGTGAACGATGACCTCAGTAATTATTGTAGACCAACTGTTTGACTATTTTTTTATTTAATGAGTAGTATTAATTTTGACATGTAACATTAATTTATCTAAGTATTCTAATATTACGACAAAAAATTTGCAAGATAGTACTGGAGCATTATTTATTGACTAATTTATACCTACTGTAACTGACAAATAAATAAATTGAATTAAATTGATTACTTCTCCGCTGGACTGGGAGTAAAGAAACAATGCGTCCAGCTGCTTTTCTCTCCGAATGTCGTAAAAGTCGACTATGGGATAGTGGACATGATGGACTATCTGCATGGGCGATGGGCTGATCACCTGTCACCATAGTTAATCATATCAATCTTGGGACTTTGAATCAGAAGCGGCTGCAAGGTTTCTTATGATTACTTGGGGCTCTGTCCGCACATTATGCTTGCTTGGATCGTAATTAGTAGGTTAGGTTAATCGTTCGGTTTAGTATTAAAGTATCCCATTAATAGTCGCCAATAAAAAAAATGATTTGCCTGATTTATTTAATTTACAATTTTGTGAACCAATCGACAAGAGCTATCTGTTCACGAAATTGTAATTTATATAATGAGATGACTTTTTTATTAGGTTCGATTTTTGTTTACCTTTATACTACATCGAATTCGGCTATATATATTTTAGATATTGTACATTTCTTGTTTGTCAGCTATGTGCTTACCAAAGAGAAACCAAAATAATGCAAAATAAGCGTTCGAAGCATCATTTCCCTAAATATTAGGTTGGTAACTTTCACAGATTTTGAGATAAATAACTATGTCGAACTACAAAATTGCATATGGCACACTCTTAAATGTTGTTTTTTATTGATACACTAGTTGCCGCCCGCGGCTTCGCTCGCGTGGTATCCGGATAAAAAATAGCCTATATGTTAATCCAGTACATGAACTATGTATATTCCAAGTTTCAATCAAATCTGTTCAGCCGTTTAGGCGTGATTGAGGCACAAACATCCAAACATCCAAACTCACAAACTTTCGCATTTATAATTATACTAGCTGCCGCCCGCGGCTTCGCTCGCATGGTACCCGGACAAAAAATAGCCTATATGTTAATCCAGTACATGTACTATGTATATTCCAAGTTTCATTCAAATCCGTTGAGCCGTTTAGGCGTGATTGAGGCACAAACATCCAAACATCCAAACATCCAAACTTACAAACTTTCGCATTTATAATATAAGTAAGAAGTAAGATGTATGTATGAACTTGTTGTAGATGAAGCAGTATTGGCTGGGCCCGCACTACACCAAGGAGGGCGTGTCCGGCAACGACATCTCGCGCACCAACGTGCCCGACATCCGCATCTCCTTCCGCCACGAGACGCTGTTGGACGAACTCACCAACATCTTCAAGGTAAACTAACGCAGTACTGATCGCACCGGTGCTCTAGAGCAGCGGTCGGCAACCTTTTGGCAGGCAAGGGCCACAAGGTGTCAAAATAAACTAAAGGCGAGCCCGCACTTTGATATTAACCCTAGAAGTCCAATACCTATAGGAAAATAATAATAATAATTGGTGATATGATATCCCATAGAAAGTCAAAGTCAAAGTATATTTATTGCTTAATTACATGTCAAAAAAGATGTCACAGATAATAGAGATTCAATGTAATTTGCCCTTTAGGGGCGTGCAATGATTAATTATTTACAAAATTAAAATTATAATAATAGTAATAATGTCAAAAAAATAGCTAAATAAAAATGAAAATGCTATTAAAATTGTTAAACATACGGGATTTAATTACGGAAAAAATAAACATACGAAAGGTATAAAGCTCAAATATATAAACAGTTTATATATTTGAGCTTTATAGCAGCTGGAAAAATAACCACGGAGCAATAGAAATGAAAACTACAAAGTAACTAGTAATAAGTTACTGATTTTATACTTTCAGTGTGATATTTGAGGTTGCATTTGGGAGGCTATTTTTGTATTAGAGCTCTAGAGCAATGGTGGTCTAGTTGGTAGTGACCCCGCCTTCCGATCCTGAGGGCGTGGGTTTCAAATCCGGTCGTGTACCTATGGATTTCTCTGTGCGAAAAATTTATGTGCGCTATACCAGTTTTCTCAAACGGTGAAGGAAAACATCGTGAGAAAACCCGCGGCTCCGCACGTATTGACCCATATCCTTCCTGTGGACAAGGTCGACTAAGCTGAGAGGATGGAATAGGTGCTTGGCAAGCCTACTACGAAATTGTAATTTAAATAATGAGATGACGTTTTTATTGGGTTCTATTTTTGTTTACCTTTATTCTACTAATTTGGCTACAGTATTCATATTTGTATGTTGTACATTTCTTGTTTGTTAGCTATGTGCTTACTAACCACTTATCGTTAAATGTTGTATTTAATATCCATTGTATATGTCTTAACGCTGCTGAATATTTCAGGATGGGTTGTCAGCGAGGCAATAGACGCCCACACAGGACAATGGGTGACGTCACTAATATACTTACATTTCCTCTATCTTAGTCTACCTAGGCACATTTTAAATCCACGGAGGATATCCTCAAAACAAATTAGAATTTATTGTTAAGTAATAAGGATCTTATCGGTTTGTGACCAAGTTTGATTAAATTCGGTATCCAATCAGATTTTTTAAGCAAGAAATATGAATAAGGATAAAGTTTTTCAATTCAATTCTTAGTTCTAACCTTCAATACTAAGACTAACCCCGAATACTCAAACGCATCTCAAAGTTGAGCACGTCTCAAATGTCGTTTTTTTTTTGACAGATTTTCATCAGAAACTGTCAAAAAACCGTGACTTGAGACATGCTCAACTCTGAGTCGCGTTTGAGTATTTGGGAGCAAGAAGAAGACTTTACGATATATTTGAGTATAAAAGTTATAGACACTAAATTCTTATAAAATCCTCTTAAAATCGCTGAAAGTAATATAAATCTTGAAGTATTTCCATCTCCCTGTTAAATAATGACAAACAGTGACAGAACAAATTTAGAACAATTCATGTATTCTTCTAACCGTTTAATGGATCTCTTATATCAATCTGGTGTAAGAATTAAAATACGTTTCAAGCAGTTTTTGTAGCTGCTTGTACTGAAAGCAGTAAGTTATTTCTTGCTTAATAACTCTGAACACGGCTGGTTTGATCAACTTTATATAAATCGTTACTATATTATGAAATGTTTAAAACAGGGCAAAGAATGCCCCAATAGTTATAATGTTAAATAGACCCCTTGTGATAATGTTGAAAATGAAATATTGATGGTGCCATTGCAGTGATAGAGTGTATGTCGTTGTATCCACTATTTAGAAGTAGAGTTTTAGGACTACCCTCAACTACCACAAATTCTTCTATTAAACCGACTTCAAAGAAAACAGAATGTTCTCGATCCGGCTGTATTTTTTAGTATATAGAAAGATTGTGTTAATTAGAAAGGTCTAATTGGCATAAAAGATTAATTTCCAAAGTCCGGAGATAAGTATATCTAAGAGAGTATAATCTAAAAGCAAATTTCCTATAGAAAACTGAAGAATAGGTACGGTACTCAAATTCTTGCTTTTCCTTCGATTGATAATGTAGACCTCTGTTGTTAGTTTAGAGTATCTATAATCGAATCTAAATAAAATTTAGAATACTAGAATGCTGCCTTATCTAATAAACTTACTAGTCTACGAAATTACGAATTTCTTACAAATACTTTTATTATTCTTGTACTCCACTCCATTGTAGTTACCAAAAAACAACATTTCTAAACTCTTCATCACATCATTGCTTCTTAGGGTGATAATTCTCTAGGGCTAGATCATCTAAATCTAGGTCTAGCTGAATTAGGGTTGCTTGCGGTCATATCTTGGTCTATTTGTAGGTACTATCCTATTTGTTAGGTAAGCTTTTTTGTTATATTGTAACTTTGTTTGTAATGCTTGTTGTGAGTTGTGTATTTTTTATGTTCTTGACTGTGCTAAGACATGTTTTTTCTATTTTTTTTTTATTGAATCTTGTGACATGTATTTGACGCTTGTAATCTAATTCTAATTCTAATTAATGTTAGTTGAATCGAAGATCTGCACTGACGTCCCGTGGTGGGGTGTATTGTGCATTATCTCCCTGCTTGTCTCAATCCCCCCACACTTGTAATCTGTTTTGTAATATTAATTTGTAAAAATATAGATCTCTTGGCACATGACTTTTGAGAGCACATGACGCGAATATTTTAAGCTTGTAGGAATCATGGTTATAATTTAATGTTTATACAGTTATTTACAGATTTAAAATTATAAAATGGATGTTAACATTGTTGGAAATAAATCGATCATTCACACTTTTGACTTTGTTATTCCCACTTGGGGTGTATGTAGAAGAAGCTGTAGTTCAAATGACGGATTTAAAAAAATCCGTCAATGATTATTGTCGTTGGATTTGTCTGGATGACGAGTGCTATAAGCTATATGAAGTGTCAAAAATATCCAACGTGGCGGCTGTAAGAAGTCATTTTCAATTTATTCCTTTGGCTGCATCTGTAGCCGAAACGGCTGAAAGGATTTTGACAAATGTGGTGTTGTTGGATTCGTCTAGATAACGAGACTGTCTTGCACAATCTATGCTACTTTTTGACACTTAAGTGTAAAAAATCCAATATGGCGGATTTAAATAGCCGTGTTATTTTTTAAAAACCTAACCTAAACTAGAATGGTACAAATTCATCATCATCATGTGTCAAAATCAAATAATGTCAGATGCTACCCAAATTCTACGTCTCGTAGTCTGGTTTCTTTCAAATAAATGCTTGTTTAATAATTTTCATTTTCCTGACTAAATATTCAAATAATTGTATGAATAAAATACAGTAATAGTATTATTTTTGATAGTTACAACGGTGTGGGACGCCCATCTTCTTCTAAGGTATTCAGTGTCGTGTGTAACGTGTCGTTTTGCTGTGTTTGTTGTACTAACATTGCCATCCCGGTAAGTACTATGGGTTTCACATTGTCTAACTCATTCATCATTTTGGGGCTAAATGATGACCGGCTGAGTCACAGAACACTATTACTCCTAGCTGAGTAAAATATTTAGTTCTGTAAAGCATTCTAGATGGCGACGCATAATCAGTTTTTTTATTTCCGATCAAGATACGCGCCATCTAGTGAGAGACTGAAAACTATTTTTTTAAACGGCCTGTCTAGGGATGCAAGAGGCGCGGGTTCGATTCCCGCTGCGGAAGAAATGTTTGCATGTTCTGCAAATATTTCTTCCGGGTTTTTCTGATATCCACGACACAGGGAATCCTAGTGTGGGGTCAGATCCTAGCATATATGTGACTGTTGGGTGTTATTTATTTTAAACACTGAGACTTATTTTAGTTAGGTACTAAGAGATTTTTTCTTAGATACATATAGGGCATAATTTTGATTTAAGTTACCAAAACATTTGTTACCTACTTATTAATGAAGAAACAAGAAGTATCGATGATACCCAAAGTGTATCATCTAAAATAGTTTTCTTTATTCCAGGCCGTCAACTCGCCCCTCGGGGAATCCCCTGGGACGCCGACGCCTCAGCCGAACTTCACGACTCCGAACGTCAGCTTGAAACGACCGTCTTTAGTCTAAAGAATACCGGTCAAATGCAACCATCGTACTTGTATAGGTACTAAATGTTGCTTATGGGCCGTTTTATTTTGTTACTAGCTGTACCCGCGACTTCTTTCACGATGCTATTTATAACGTTTCTGTGTATACAATGTTATTACCTACCTACTTATGTAGTTAGACTGCCTGGAGCATGAACAAAGTTTTTCTGGACCTCTCGTGAATGAGCTACGTACAGTTCGTGAATAGGGTCCCATTGGCACCCTTTGGGTACGGAACGCTAAAAATTAATGCCTTTACCGGGACGATTTTTAGACGAAGTAACCTAAACCTGGGTCTAACCTTTCCCATTTGCACCCCTCACGCGTTGTGTGAGGTGTAGCTTCTCAAGTTTGATGGGTAGTTTTCAATATCATTTTCATTATTTTTGTACTACTACTTAGGTACTTAATGTAATTATTAGGAATACTTAATTACTGTAATCATAGATTATAACGTATATTAGTTGATTAATTAAAATATTAGTTGCTTTTGTTATTTTAATAAAGATTTCAATTGAGATTCAGTTTTCTTTTTGTATTTTTGTTTATCAACATTCTAAGTTAGGTTAAAGAATGCTCGGTTCTGAAATAAAAGTTAAACAAAGCACAAAACCTTGAGTTTTTTTTATCCATTATTTCTTGAGTTTTTTTTCCATGGGGTAAAAGATTAAACAGATAGGTAGGTAGGGTATTTATGATAGCGGGTAGATTTGAGACTAGAAAAGAAGAATAGACTGTGGAAAGACGACATGAGTAAAAAAGGAGTCGGTGAGGTGAATTGCCGACTATACAAAGTGAAAAAGGACATGGAAATGAATGATAATGATTAAACCATGCCAGTAGGTAGGTACGTCACGAATCAAGTTTCTAACTTCTTGAAGAGAACCTTTGTTTCCAAGATACAAAACTATTTTTGGGGCAATCAATGACCTCGATCGACGAATCTAAATAAGACGTCTACTGCCACTTTGATAATGCACTGAGCAAATAATCACTTCGTTTTACATCATGTAACTGAGTACATAATGCCGCGAAAATAGAAATGGGATAAAATAAATTCATTTATGTGTAAACAGTAATACATCTCTCGGAAACATTCAAAATGCACAGAACTACTCGTGGCAGAGTTAGTAGAGCCAGCAAAAGCACAAAGCCAACAACTCAGTCTGTGTTCAATTCGCACAAGGAGTACAAAAAATGGACGAATACCCAAGGGTAAGTACCTAATCTAATAGTTTGTCAGACTCCACTGGATCTAGGCCTGTGATCAGAAACGAAAAAGAATTTGTGTCAAGAGAAAAACTCTCCTGACACAAATTCTTATTTCTCTTGATTTCTCTTGACCTCTTCGATTATGATCGAAGCTTGACCTAGTTGATAATTTTAACCTGGTCTATCAATATCCAACATTACACACCCCCTTCTCTACCAAGACTAGATACCTAATTGTAGAACTTGGTTTGGTAGCGAGGCGGTTGAGTGCCCGACTCAAGAAGTTCGGATTCGATTCCAATAGCCAAAGTAAAGATCTGACAAGACTTTATAGCCTGAATGTAATGGTATAACTTAGCTGCAAATTGACCATAAAGAATGCCTTGAAAGTTTCGAGGTTGCCATTATTCTTGCAGAGGTCCTCTCGGCACTGTGGACGTCGATACTTATTCTAACGCCTGCCAGAATCAGCAGGACTTGCGCAATGTGACGCGCACCTACGTGCGCGGGCCCGGGGACAGCGGGATCCAGAACGAGGTGCCCTTCCAGAGGGTCTCCATTCAGGGGATCCATGTTACAGGGGTGAGACTACAAGAACAATACTTCACTTTTACCGCTATATTATTGGGTTTCAACGAGTTGTGGCTACATTATCGTGATACTGCAAAGCTTCTCGTTTTGTGTTCTTATCTATCCTGTGACAAATCATATGGCTGAACTTGTCACTCCATGCGACAAGTTCACTGAATCCCGATAATGTGGCCCCGGCACCTACAAACCTTTGCCGAAGCCCGGTTGTGTACCTATCGAAAGGCAATTTGAGAAAAAGAGATTAAGATAAGTAAGTCATGTAGGTACCTAGTCTTTTTGATTTTATGGCATCGGTCATAGTCATGGAATGCGTTTTAATCAGTCAACTGACACATCAGGTTGAATAGATGGGCTGATTGTATAGAATTCTTCATAGGCTAGACCTGCATGAGGTTAGCAACGGACGTGGGGAATGGTAAACATTTAAGGAAGTTGATTTGCTGTTCTGAGTTACGGCCTGGTTACGGCCGACGATGGCTGAACATAGCTAGATATTAGTCTCAAAACTTTCACCTATGTAGGCCTATTAATATTACTACTCGAGCGTCGTTTAACTTCTTGACCAAGCACCACATTTGATGAACTGTATCCACCAGGTGCCAATGGAAGATCTGATCCGCTCAGCAACCCTCCTGGTGGAGGCGCTTCGCATGCGCCAGCACTACATGGATATCTCCTGCCAGTCGTTCACGCCAACCGCGGCACAATACCTATCCAACCATGCAGTGTCGCGCCTACCGCACCAATATGGCCAGTCTATGACATTTACCAAGGCGCTGCTGAATCTAGACCGTGAGTTTCGTCACTGCTATTGTCATCATCAGTTTCCTGTCCTTATCCCACTATATGAGAGGTCGGCACAGCATGTTCCTTGGATCATGCTGTAAGAGTTTTGGCTAAGGTGTTTTGACCGGTCGCCTGCCTGACGTCAACCTTCTTTGGGAATACAATAATAATTAGTTTGAATATTTTTTGTAATTTTGTAATATGGATCTATATAATCTGAAATAAATGAGTTAATAATAATAATACTTGCTTGTTGTCTTGTATCTCATCATGTTGGAGGATACTATCCCTTAGTCGACTTTTACGACATGCTCGGGGAGAGAAGCAGCTGGACGCATTCTATGTTTTTTCTTTACTCCCAGTCCAAGTCTGCTTTGTTGCTACTACTGCTACTGCTATTGTATTTTTTGCAGTATAGTAGTAGGTATTTTTATCCGTCTCAGTGTGTGAATTTAACTTAAGTAGGTCACTTCCGTAGTAGGGTAGGGTAAGTAGGGTTCAATTCCCGCAGCGGAAGTAATGTTTGCATGTTCTGCAAATATTTCTTCCGGGTCTGGGTGTTGTGGTTCCATGGTACCTACCTACTCGTAGTTTCTGATACCCACAACACAGGGAATTCTTTTGAGGGGTCAGGCAGGACTATGTATGTGACTGTTGGGTGTTATTTATTATTAATTACTTATTTGTGAACTTATAAAACTTATGTGAACATGGACTTTCTTGTTAGTACCTACCTACCTACTTAAAGGTTAGTGAGGATGGATGGATCGCATGAATGATGATATGTGTAAGAAAGGAGTGAATACTTAAATGACGATAGAGGGGAATGGAAGAAGAAAACATGTTGTGACGACCCCACTTAAGTGGGATAAGGGCAGGGAGATGATGATAATGAAAGTTTAGTGAGGGTCAGGGTCCGCTCACAACTCCGTTATAGGTAGGCCCGGCTCGTCTCGCGTCTTTGAAGTACTTTCGACATTTAATTTTCAGCATTTGCTTTGTAATAAAATTGCTGCAAGTATTTTTTTTTTGAGGGCAGCTCGAGGTACTCTCGAGGTGGCTTTATCTCTACGATATAACTTAGACGCAATTTTGAATATGGTTGTTATAAAAAAATATTAGGTCTTCAATTATTTATTCCGTTTTCAGATGATGCAGCGGAGCAGTACCTGCAGCTGACCGCCTGTTCTTCAGAGGAATTGGTGCGTCCACAGTTGATGGTCAGCCCGCAGAGATCTGACACCAGAAGTATGCAGGAAACATTGTACCTACTGACTAATTGATTTACTAGTGTGTAACTAATGACCGCCATAACGCCATGTCGCGAGACACACACGTTTCAGTAGATACATTTTGAGCGACGACATCATTAAAGAAAGTGGTGCTCTTTGGTGTGTGTGATTCATTTTAATTAGGCATCTTTACTATATGTATGCATATGAAAACTCTGATCTTTTAGTTCCCGTGGTTGGAACGGTAGCGGCTATACGACCTGCTGATAACATGAGGACCTCCTTCGAAAGCCACGAGGATCTGCTTCAACCGATACTGCCAGGTATGTACCTACCTACTGACCTTCGTTTATGTGTGCTGACTGGTGATAAACATAAATAAAATAAATAAATAAATATTTGTGGACATTTGACACAGCGCCATCTAGCCCTAAACTAAGCAAAGCTTGTACTATTGGCACCAGATGGCTGATAGAATCATCATCAATCATCATAAATTTTTCGCACAGAAAAATCCATTGGCACACGGCCGGATTCGAACCCACGACCTTCAGGATCGGAAGGCGGGGTCACTACCAACTAGACCACTGCTCTCAGACTGATTATGATGGTGATGAAATAAGTCTTCCAGGCGTATACCTAGACCCGTGGGCGTGCACCACGCCGCCCGACCGGCACTACGCATGCCGCTGGGTGGACGGCGTGATGATGATGTACCGCAGCGCCGCAGACGCCGACGCCAACCGCCCGCTGCCCTACCAGACCCTACCCTTCCGCCAGTTCGTCGAGGACATGTCCCGGCTCATGGACATGATCTCTGACGGACCACTGTTAGTTGACAATTCCACAAGTTCAGAAAATGCCAATGTAAATGGACACAGACTCGAAAGTCGAAAATTATGCTAAATTCTTCTCAATTCTTCTCAAACTCGTTTTATTTCCAAATGATTGTTGGTCATGTTACGAATAGAGACGTAAATTCAAGACACCTGGTTTTCAAGACTTTTGTTGTATCCTCCTTTCCTTTACCTCCTGAGTAAGCCGCTCAGACGGTAAAGTAGATGATTTCCTTTTTTTCTCTTAAACACACTATTCAATGGAAATTATCTGTTCTTGATTAGCTTAGCTACCTAGTTATTTCGCACGGACAGGAAATCGTTCAGTTTCCGGCGTCTGAGCTACCTCTCGTCGAAGTTCAAAATGCACGCGCTCCTCAACGAGCTGCACGAGCTGGCTCTGCAGAAAGCTGTTCCTCACAGAGACTTCTACAATATCAGGTAACAAGTTTAATTATTTATACGTACAACATCATTTATATAACGTTTTCAAAAACCACAAACACATATTTCCGATATAGGACGATTACTATTGCTCATTATTATTAGTTTCATTGTATATGTTGAAGCGCTTGTGGCGTATCTTGCAGACGTTCTTGATTGATCGTTGAAGTTAAGCAACGTTGAAGTTAGCACAATTAGGATGGGTGTATGTGGCATTACGAGCTGAGCGCTTCCGTGCTTCGGAGGGTACGTTATCAGTCCGGCTTTTAAGTCGTTAAGCCATGACGGAGGCCTTTAGGTGGCCTAAAAACTCCATCACAAGAGTTGGCCATTAGCTCATACGAACCTACTTTTACTTTTATTGTATATGCTGTAGAAATCACATCACATGCGTTCTTGTTCCACTTCTTAGAACTGTTTGACGATTAGGTAGGTCCTCAAAGTAAACATGTTTTGAAACTTGTTCTGCGTACAGGAAGGTGGACACGCACATCCACGCAGCCTCGTGCATGAACCAGAAGCATCTGCTGCGGTTCATCAAGCGCACTCTCCGCCAGCACGCAGACGAGGTGAGTGGCCGCATTCAACAGCCTTTCTGCTCACTGATTCTTCATTTAACGACCCAACAGCCTTCTAACCGTTGTTGTTGAGGATCTGTGCTCAGTCTACATGAGACACTGGCTGGCAGTACTTCGCCTATCACACGCCTAGTGTCTCAATAAGTAGGTTCTTAATGTTATTTGTTGGTTTTATTTTAAGTAGTTTTAGGTTTACTAATTTAGTTTGTAAGTTACTACTAACACAATATGATCCATGGTCTGCAATAAACGCATTTTATTTTTATTTATTTCTTTATTTAAGCTCTTTTCAAGATCACGACCAGACGGATAAACAGGATAAAAATGAGAATATGTTATTAAAACTGGATTAGAACGCCATAGAACGTCAGTCGTTGGAAAGTAATAGGGCCCTAGTCCTCGACCTAACGCAAGCTGACCGACTAGTGGTACCTATTTAAATAGATTCAAACACTTAGGTACATCTGAAGGTTTGGAGGATAGTGATCTTGACAATTGGCTTTCGAAGGTGGTGGCTCTGACAAACGGTGTGCCGATGACACTTCGCTCCGTGTTCGAGGAGTTGCAGCTTGACGCCTACGATCTGAACGTAGACATATTGGATGTCCACGCGGTAAGATATTTTCATTAAGTTGTGTTCCGTTCCACTTTCTAAGTGAAAGACAATAATTCCAGTCCAAATTCTTGAATAATCCTTATAAAAAGACAGCATCAGCTGGTATAGAATGTTTATTTTGAACAGGACCGCAACACGTTCCACCGCTTCGACAAGTTCAATGCGAAGTACAATCCTGTTGGAGAGAGCCGGCTCAGGGAAGTGTTCCTTAAGACCGATAACTACATGAACGGGACATACTTTGCGAGGATGATCAAGGTTTGTATTATCGACAACAATTCGTATCTCTGGTAAAACTCATAGCGTGTAAGTGCTACAAAAAACTAGTAACGGCATTTTTCTTCGAAGACCAAGATACGGTCTTGGAGATCCTGATGACGAGATTACCTCCGGCTCTGAAAACGCGGAGGCAGTCCTCGATCGCGTTGTTACAGATACCTACTGCACACCACACCCACTACGCCGGCGGAGTTATCTTGTTCTCACTACAAGCCGTGTCACTAGTTCTATCGTACCAGTGTGGTGAAAGGATTTAAAGTGCGCCTCAATGCACTTATCACATGTTTTTTAAACTTTTTAGGTACAACGACATGCTGGTTCCCTTACGATGTTTTCCTTCAACGTTTCATAGTAGACTGGTATATTATACCAGTCTGTTTATTTTATCGAAGGGTATAGCGTATATAATTTTTTCCTAAAAGTAGTAAAATCCATTGATGTACGCCTCGATTCGAACCCACGACCTTAGGATTGGAAGGCGGGGCTACAACTTGACCACCAGCGCTCTCAATGTTTTCTCATTAATAGTTCGTATTCAAAGTGTTCTTGCTCTAATTTGCCTAAAATAATGTATAGATCTCACGCTTAAACATCAAGCTCTTCAGTCCCGTGAATCACATCACCACTTTCCACTCCAGGAGGTGATGGTGGACCTCGAAGACAGCAAATACACGTACGCGGAGCCGCGCATCTCCATCTACTGCAAGAGCAAGAAAGAGTGGAGCAAGCTGGCGACCTGGGCGCTCGGCAACGACGTGCACTCGCCTCACGTGCGCTGGCTGGTGCAGGTGCCACGGCTCTAGTAAGTCTACCACCTGCCTCCTCCCTGCCTCTGATTCAATGTGACTCTTTTCCCAACATTTTTCACGAGGAAGGAATTTCTGGGAATTTCTTTACATATTTAAATCCTACTTATATTATAAATGCGAAAGTTTGTGAGGGTGAGACGATATTTCGGAATATGGAACGGGTTCGAATGACACACATACATAATATCACGTATGTTTCCCATAAGGGTAGGCAGAGATCACGGATCTCCATTTGCTACAATCCTAACATTAGGTACTTCTTTCGCAGGTTCGAATGAAACTTGGAATATACATTCTTAACTTAGTATGTGTGCTGGAATAACATATAGGCTACTTTTTCTCCGGATTACACACGAGCGAAGACGAAGGCAAAAGCTAGTAGATATAATAAACTCTTGCGTTACCTACTGACTGACAGAATGAAATCAACGCATAGTCTAAACCATAAGTCCTCGAAGCATGAAACTGGAGTGTTGAATCTAACCTTTTATGGTGTAGAGGTGCACTAAGAAAGGGTTTCCCGAAATTCAACTCCTAGAGGACGCACGGGAAGGTGAAATTTGTATGAAAAAGCTATATATACTTAGTAGGTAGATAAAAGGGGAATTTCGAAGGCGCCATGTTTGGCACCTTACACATCAAAGGTTTTTCAAAAACTTGATCCACTATTTTCAGTGACATCTACCGCATCAACAAGCTGCTGAAGAATTTCCAGCAGTTCCTGAGCAACCTGTTCGACCCTCTATTCCAGGTCTCCGTGGATCCCAGCTCCAACCCTGAGCTACACAAATTCCTTACGGTATTCCTTCATCATTTCAACTTTTTCAACTTTCTTTGGAAGGCCAAATAGCTGCGTACCACTTACGTAGCACGTTCTACGTCTTCTTCTAACCCCGTAGCAGTTACCTGCTCGTCATCTGTGTATGTTAGATTAGTTTTAGTTTATGTATATCTGTTTTGGTTTTTTAATTTTAAGTTTTTTCTCTTTTTTGTTTTCGTTTTATTGTTATATGTACATAATAAACAGTTTATCTATCTATCTATCTCTCTGATTCAAAGTCCCAAGATGGATATGGATATCTTGGAAATGCTAATGATGATGACACTTCCAGCACGTGATAGGCTTCGACAGCGTGGACGACGAGTCCAAGCCGGAGAACCCCAACCTCAACGAGCACATGCGGACCCCCGAGCAGTGGGACGACGAGGAGAACCCGCCCTACGCCTACTACCTCTACTACATGTACGCCAACATGGTGATGCTTAACCAGCTGAGAAAGTAAGTATACTAATCCGTAGAATTGGTTACACGTGGTCACTACGAGGAACAATATCGTGATGCTCAACCAGCTGAGAAAGTAAGTATACTAATCCGTAGAATTGGTTACACGTGGTCACTACGAGGAACAATATCGTGATGCTCAACCAGCTGAGAAAGTAAGTATACTAATCCGTAGAATTGGTTACACGTGGTCACTACGAGGAACAATATCGTGATGCTCAACCAGCTGAGAAAGTAAGTATACTAATCCGTAGAATTGGTTACACGTGGTCACTACGAGGAACAATATCGTGATGCTCAACCAGCTGAGAAAGTAAGTATACTAATCCGTAGAATTGGTTACACGTGGTCACTACGAGGAACAATATCGTGATGCTCAACCAGCTAAGAAAGTAAGTTTGCTACTTATGTGTAGTATTGTTTAATATGTTTTATACATGGTCGCTATGAGATCTTTCCATTCTACCCAAATAGTCAGTAACCATAAATAATAACCACACGAGTAGTCAGTAACCTTAAAAAGTTAAAACGCGTCTAGACCGATTTCGAATTGAATTGAAAAACGCCCTACGAATTTCGGGTGTAGGTACCTATAAAAGAAAAACAGAGTGGAACCGGGCAAAATATTGAAATCAAATTATCTGATAAATCAAATAATTTGTAATTAGGTACAAGAAAACTACAAAATGAACCAAATAACTGGTTTCCACAACTAAAGAGATAGTTTTTACCTACCTATCAAAACAAAATCATCTGAAAATATGGTAGAGCTCCCGATATCTAGATCAAAACATACGCGAAACATGGATTTTTCAAGTTCTTTTTTCTTTTATCGTGTTCTCACTTTGAGGAACCAAAGAAAAATGTTAAAATTTCATTTTCTTTTTGAATAAATACATTTTATTAACTAAAACAGGGTTCTATATCGGTTTTGGTGAGCGAAATCCGCTATTGAACACTCTTAAATCCGTTCACCACACTGGTTCGAAATAATTAGTGACACGACTGGTAGTAGCAGTTGTAGTCAGCAACAGTATGTTTACTTGCAGGAGCACGGTTTTGTGTAGCTTCACTTTTGTTGTTCGCAGCGCGGCGTCTTTTCTTTTTATTTGGTTGAGTTTCGAAGATAACTTGTAGTTTTTTGCTCTAGACCTTTTTCTTGGTTGTCGAGTTTTGAAACATGTTTTGTTGACAGACAGCAAGGGTTGAACACATTCGTGCTACGCCCCCACTGCGGCGAAGCGGGCCCGGCCACGCACCTGAGCGCCGGCTTCCTGCTCGCCGAGAACATATCGCATGGGTTGATGCTTAGGAAGGTGAGTAGGTATTCTGGAGTCCTAACTAAACATTTCTTCCGCGGCGGGAATCGAACCCGCGCCTCTTGCGTCTCTGCCGAGCAATCGCCCGCCACGCCACCGAGGCCTTCGTCGAGAATGATAATAAACTTTATAGTAAACTGTTGAAAGTACCAAGACAAATTATAATAACATTAAAAACTTTAAGGTAATCAGTATAATAATAATAATAAAAAGAAATAAAAATTAGCTCAGTTTTTTATCTGAGTTCGCCTACAGATAGAAAACAGAGCTCAGATCACCGACCGCAGGTAAGGTCCCCAGAAGGCTGGCGACGTTACCTCGTTGGATAGCTATACTTATCCTTTGTCCGAGGTAAGCGCCAGCCCTTTGGTCATTGGTCATACCAAAGTACCAATACCTAAGTTGTTAGGTACCTCGGTATAATAAATACTTATAGTACAAATAGCTTGCTCTTTTTGGACGTAATCACACAGAAAGAACATAACGTAGATTTAAAACGTTTCAAGAAGATCCTTGTGATTTTACAAACAAAAAACCATTCCCCACCACAATTGACGACCTCGCTGGCGTGGCGTGCGAGTAAGCTGAGACGCAACCAGCGCGGGTTCAATTCCCGCTACGGGAGATATGTTCTGCAAATATATCTTCCGGATCTGGGTGTTGTAGATGTATTCAAAGTATGTATTTACAAAAAAGTAGGTATATAAGTATTCTATCAGCCATCTGGTGCCCATAGTGCAAGCTTTGCTAAGTTTAGGGCTAGATGGCACCGTGTGAAATGTCCACAAATATTTTTCATTCAATTTGAATCTGCCAATCTGTCCTCGTCACTTCCAAAGCCGTTGGATGTTCGCAGGTGCCAGTGATGCAGTACTTCTACTACCTGGCGCAGATCTTCATCGCGATGTCTCCGCTCAGCAACAACTCCCTGTTCCTCCGCTACCACCGCAACCCTCTGCCGGAGTACTTCGCGCGGGGGCTGCGCGTCACGCTCAGCACTGACGACCCCCTGCAGTTCCATTTTACCAAGGTTTATACGTCCTTAATAATATTATAAACGTGGTTTTTTTATGTATGGACTAGCTACCACCCGCGGCTTCACTCGCGTAGTATCAGGATAAATGTCAGCCTATATGTTATTCCAACACACCTACATGTATATCCCGGGGATATAGGCTTCCTACTTTTTATCCTGTATATTCCTAAACATGAATTTGTGGCAAGACCTGGCAAGATAGTTAATTTGACATATAAAAAAAATTTGACAATTTGACGGCCTCGGTGGCGTGGCGGGCGATTGCTCGACAGAGACGTAAGAGGCGCGGGTTCGATTCCCGCTGCGGAAGAAATGTTTGCATGATCTGTAAATATTTCTTGCGGGTCTGGGTGTTGTGGTACCATGGTACTCGTAGTTTCTGATACCCACGACACAGGGAATCCTAGTGTGGGGTCAGGACTATGTATGTGACTGTTGGGTGTTATTTATTTATTTATTATAATGTCATGTATATCTCTTTTTTTGCAGGGCTGTGGGTAGCTAAGGGCCGATAGGTTGCATTTATTTGTCCTACTTTTGATCTATTAATCAGGTCCTATCAAAACGGAATAAGACAGAAAAAAATTATAATGGTTTTTCACAGACAGCTCATGCAAACTGCTTTTCCCAGGAGCCTCTGATGGAGGAGTACAGCATCGCGGCGCAGGCGTGGAAGTTCAGCTCCTGCGACATGTGCGAGCTGGCACGGAACTCCGTCATCATGTCAGGGTTTCCACATGAGGTGAATACTGAGGCACTTTGCATTGTTGACTAGATGTTCGACTAAAGTTTCCTTCTAGATGCTAAGTTCCTGCCTCGCTGCGCCCTGATTTTTCCTAGACTCTACCAAAGGATTTCCGTCCTCTCTACGTTTTGTGGCCGGACAGTCCCCACCCCAGCACGAAAAAGCAAATAACAAAGAACTTGACTGTTTACAATAATTTAGCTAGGACAGATAAAGACATTTAAAATGACTTCTTAGAGCCGCCATATTGGATTTTTGACACTTTAATGTCATAGGCTGCACTTAAGACTCACGTTTTCCAGGCGAATACAGCGACACCTTATTAAAATTCGTCCAGTCGTTTCGACTACAGAGGCAGCAAAAATTATGTAATAAATTGAAAATGGCTTCTTACAGCCGCCATATTAAATTTGACACTTTAAAGCCTATGACACTCTCGTCATTCAGACGAATCCCACGATACCTCATTTGTTAAAATCTGTCCTGCTGTTTGGACTACAGCTTCAACCAAAGGAATGCACAATATGCACAAACCCACATACATACATAACCTCAAACACAATACATTAAGTATCCTCATTCTTCGCAAAAAAAGAGACAAGGGTAAAAGAGACAAGCAAACATTGACAGGATTTTGCTTTGCTTTTTTTGTGCCCGGGCGGTCCGATTATAGAACGGAGTATAGGACCCAAGAGGGATCTATGGTTTCCCTACATCCTCATTCCTTATTGCCCATAGATGAAGCAGTTCTGGGTGGGTGCAGAGTACCTCCGCGATGGCCCCGAGGGCAACGACATCACGCGCACCAACGTACCCGATGTGCGCATCTCATTCCGACACGAGACGCTGCTGGACGAACTAGACAACCTTTTCAGGGTGAGTTCCCTGTAGATACTTACAAATATCTGGAAGAATCTGAAGATACAAGTGCCTGGCTGGGACCCGGAGTGCGGGGTTCTATAGTCTGCATTTCCTTCCGACACTTGACAAGCTGGACAAGCTCGACAACCTTAGGCTTTAGTTGTCAGTCTACAGAGTTGTCTATAGTTATCTACAGAGTTCTTTGTAGAACGTAAACTAAAGCACAGGATAGTTAATAAATTCAACTGAAATTAAACTCTGGAATGAAAATTATTATGACACTCGGGTGAAAAGCTAATATGTATGTTCTACGGAAATAATTGGGAAGAAAATGTGTCATTTTTTTCGATGATGTCATGTTCCATAGAGCTGACCTAAATAATGAACTGGAATATGTACGATAATCCCTTCCATTACACTCAGTAATTTTGAAAAGTGCGTAACACATATTTCCACAATTAACTTTGATTTCTTTTGTTACAGGCTGCAATCACTTGAAAAAATGAAATAAGAAAATCAGTTTAAGTTATTTACTAATTAATATAATATTTACAATTTGGATCACAATATGCATAGGAAATTATTGTACAGTCACGGAATAAAAAGGTTTGTCACTTCGAGGTCGGTTTTCGCTTGCACTATGTACTGTAAGAATCAATTATGGTTTTAATTCAGTAAAACATACTATCCTGTATGACACGATAAATTGTCAAACAACTTGCGCGTCGATTTGAACTTTGTTGTCGAACAGTTAAACATAGTTTTGTATGCAACAGTTTGTTCTGTGCCTTAGATTCAAAAGGTAAAATGTCTCGCGACACGTCAAACGAATCAATTTTAAAACTGACAAACCTTTTCATTCCGCCGCTATTTTCATACACAACGCAATATAAATAAAAACTACTATCTCACTTATTTCATTGATTTAATTATAATGGCCAAGTCACTTATTTCACTTCGACGATTTCGGTGACGTCTCGGGCACAGACGCAAGAGGTGCGTGTTCGATTCCCGCGGGGCGGTAGAAATGTTTGAATTGTCTGCAAAAAATGTTCCAGTTTTGGGTGTTATGGTCGCTTCTAATGTCCATGACACAGAAGTCCTAACATGAGTTCAGGGCTATGTATGACTGTTGAATGGTAGTTTATTTCATCTATGAAAGTTCTAACACCTTTCAAATTTTTTTGAGTCAAATATCGCACTAATGTGTGGCCCCTTATTTGCTATGACCAAACGAAACTTGACAGTCTTAACCAAGCGAACAGCCGCCCGCGACGTTGCTCGGTCAGTCAGTACCTAGCTAATGAGCATTTACGGCCTTCGTGCTCACTCTTTAAGGTCTAAAACCCCGTGATGGCCCTAAGAAATTACACATCACATAACTCGTTTACACAACGATTTATCAATAAGTACATTGTTGTATATAGAATGATAAAATATGGTTCGGTTGTAGAGTTATTACACATTTTGTACAATACAGTATTTCCGACACCTTCCGATTTGGATCATGTCCAACTGTACACTAGCTGTCATTATTTTTTGTCATTTTTTTACGGCTTGAGGGGTTAAGGTCTAAAACCCCGTGATGGCCCTAATGGCTTTTTCCTCGTCATGTGGCGCCATCTGCTTATGCGAGTGGAACTCCATGGAGAAGGCGGCGAGACCAGAGCTCAGTGAGCGCAGGGTAGTAGAATAGCCGAGGAGCTCTGACAGCGGCGCCAGGCATTCTATCACCTGGGGGTTCAATTTACATACAAATTATCAAGCTCGTATCCCTAATGGAGTGGGCAGAGACACAAGTAATCATAAGAAAACTTGCAGCCACTCCTGATTCAAGTTTCAAGATGGATATGGTGGACCATGGTGGCAGGTGATCAGCCCATCGCCCATATAGATGATCCATCATGTTGGGAAGATACTATATCCCTTAGTCGACTTTTACGACATGCTCGGGGAGAAAAGCAGCTGGAGGCATTCTAGTTCAAAATAAGCATAAAACATTAACTTATTTATTTTATTTTCAGAGTTTTTGGGGAGCTAGGTAAAAATAGTATAGAAAAAAACATTACCAATTGAGGTAACTTTTGCTTAAGGCCAAATTATTATTATTATTCATTTATTATCAGATTACATACAATCCATAGAATCATTAAATGTCACAAAATAATTAAATTAAATTAATATAAAATTACACATAATGGACAACACAAAATTAAATGAATAAATTGAAAATAAACATAATATATAAAATTAAAAGAGATTAAATAAAACCCATCATTATATGCATCCGCCTGTTTTGGATGGGACAGTCTGCTCGAGCTACAATCATCTTCAGGATGCCGTTGCCGCTGCTAAATAAAAGTTTCAAAAAAAGTACAGTAGACGACAAAAAAATGGTTAAATAAATTTAAGCTGACTTTGTATTATGAGGAGCGGACTTTTGTGAACTGAGGAGTTAATCATGTGCCGTGAGGAACTGACCTTGTTATGATGTCTGACTGAGATGTGCTGTATCTCGACCCTCCTCCTGGTGAGGTCAGCCAGCACGCGCGCCGAGTGACTCTCCGGACAGACCACCTCCAGGGACATCACGGGTTCTAAGAGGACTGACTCCGCTTCCTCGAATACCTGGAGGAAGGGTGGAATTTCATGAGAAAAACTGAGATGTATAAGGTAGACTGATGGGAGTGCCGGTGGCGAGAAGTCTCCTCTAACAGTATCCACTCTTATTATCTCTTGCTATTTTATATCAGTTTTCTCACAAGGGACATGACCCCACCCAAAATCGTACACGTGATATTAAAAAATCTTCTAAAAATTTACAAAATATAAAAAACATTTTTTTTACTCCTAGCGGCGATGCCAATAAAAATAGAAGGCTTCCATTTGTTTTATAATGTTTTCAATAAAATTGTGTATTGTACAATAAAATCTGATTTACTCGACATAATAAAATAAATAAAAAAAAAAAAAAAAAAAAGCCTTTTATTTCTTGGAAAATCTTACACTTAAACCTAACACTTTTAATCTTACTATTTATTTATTACTAGGTCTATATATGTTCTATTGTGTTGTAGTTCTAACTTGTTATATGTTTCTTTTTCTATTTATTCTTCAAGAACCCCTTTATAGGTGAAGGCCTCCTCCAAAGAATGCCACTGGTCTCTCTCTTGAGCCAGTTGTAGCCAGTCAGGTCCTGCAGTGTTCCTAATGTCATCCTCCCAGCGGACGTATGGTCTTCCTCTGTATCTTTGCACCTTATAACCAGGCAGAACAGAAGAACAAACCCCCCAAGAAAAGCAAAGCCATGCTAGACCGTGGGAAGACACAAAGATCTAGCAGCATATCTGAGGGACAGCTCAAACCAGGCATCCTTAACTACTTAGTAAACAAAACCCCCATATGCACACAAGAAAGTATAAATAAGGATACATAGCAATTAACGTCCCCCGCTCTCTCAAGTATAGATATAAAGTACACAACCAAAAAGAAACCAAATCTTCCAACCCGGCTGGTCACCGTGGGAGATTATGACCAAAACCCTCCAAAGGAACAAAATCAAATCAGAAAGAACACACAGCTAGTGTACTCGACATATTCTATTATTAATTTATTAGTGACCCCCTCCAAAATTACTGGCTGCGACCGCGCCTAATTCTAATTCTAATTAACGTTAGGGGAACAAAGATCTGCACTGACGTCCCGCGGTGGGGTGTATTGTGCATTATCCCCCTGCCAACCCTCCCCCAGCCAGCACAACTCCTTGAAGTACCGGAGCAGGACCTTGGGATGTTGGCAGCAGTGTTCCAGTATCCTCGATGATGTCGAGGCTGTAGGTGGTGTTGTTGAGGTCGATGGTGATGCCGTACAATTCTCGATAACCGTCTGCAGTCCCGAGTTATAACTTATTTCATTTGTTGCGGAGCAATGTAGTGTTACCGCGCCTGATTGGTACGCGACCGGATTTGAGCAGACCCTAGGAACGCAAGGCGGGGTGGCCACAATCGATAATGTCGAAGGTGGTGCAGCGACTGACCTTCCTGAGGCACTGCGCGACCGCAGCAGTGAGCACAGAGTCGGAGGTCGCGCGACCCACCTCGCACCAGTGCAGGGTCACTTGCACGTCCACCACCTGCAGATACAGTCATTTCAAGTGAACAAATATTTGTGGACATTTCACACAGCGCCATCTAGCCCCAAACTAAGCATTGCTTGTACTGTGGGCCCTAGATGGCAGATCTTAAAATTCGAATAATTTAACTTTGACATGTATTATTCTATTTTTAATTTGTATAAAATTATCAAAAAAAAATATAATTAGCCTAATTGGTGCTTAAGTAAGTAAGCGTGCTAGTTACATAAATAAAAATAGGTAGGTACTTACAGGATGCCCTAGCTGCGAATATACTTTTTACAGATGGTACATTGGGTACTTACGGGACACCCCAGCTTGGGTCCGTGCAGGAAGGCGGAGGAGATCCCCTGCCGGATGGCCTGGAGCTGGCGAGGGTGCAGGCGCGACAAGTTGGCCGCACTGTCGCCCGACTTGTCCAGCCTGGAACATCACATTACCCAATCTCAGACCAAATAAAAAGAAAGGACCCCGCGCCGCGAACAACAAAAGTGAAGCCACCTTTTTATCTATGTGTGTGTCGAAGGTTTTAAGGTTGTGTGTTCCAAGTAACCTAAATTCATAGTATAATAATTAAGAAACGATGCTATTTGAAGGACTTACAAGTGAAAAGTGATTCCGTGAGACTTTTTATGTGATTTGCTGCTGTTTTTACAAGTTTTCACTACACAGCAAGGCATAATTCTATTTTTAAGACTCGTGACGTACTAAGAGCGATGAGCATGGTTTTAGTGTAGGTGTGTGCGTCGGTATATATATATAGTGTCCACTCTATGTGGGGTCGGCACAGCATGATCCAGGATCATGCTGTAAGAGTTTTGGCTAAGGTTTTTTATGACCGGCCGCATGCCTGACGTCAACTCTCTATGGAAATACTTGCTTATTGTATCTCATCATGTTGGAGGATACTATCCCCTAGTCGACTTTTACGACATGCTCGGGGAGAGAAGCAGCTGGACGCATTCTATGTTTTTTCTTTGCTCCCAGTCCAGCAGAGAAGTATTATGATTCAGGTTCATTGACCCAAAATAGCACTACTTACGCCGATCCCTAATGATAACTTACTTCAACACCTTATCTTGCGGCAGTCCCTTCACAGTCTTAGCGGACATGGTGACCTTGACCATCTGCCTGGCATTCCCGATCTTCCTGTCCTGCGATAAGGTCTGTTTTCCCCTGCCCACCAGCGCCTCTCGGTACGCGATCTGCAAGGGACCTAGTTCCACATCGATTCTGTACTCTCGGACTATTCGCTCCTTTATTATCTCTAGATGGAGTTCACCCATACCTGGAATTAATTGTTTGATCTAAATGTACTGTGATTTTATTGAATGAAATGATTTTTAATTTAAATTGTCACGATAGCAGCCTTATTGAGCAAACTGTAATCCTCTCACCACACTGGTTTAAGAGAATCGTATAAGACAAGATGGATGGAGTATGGAACAGTCCGCTGATGGCACTCACCGGCCAGCACGAGCTGTCCGCTCTCGTCGTCGCTGATGACCCTGAGGCTGGGGTCCTCCCGCTGCAGCTCCGCTAGGGCAGTCTCCAGCGCCACCTGCTGGCCCACGCTCGGAGGCTCGATGGAACAGAGGAACACTGGCTCGGGGATCGTGGTACCTGAGGGAAAATAAATATAGCAGCCAATCTGATACATAGCAGACAACCATGAAACAGAGAGACGGCAGCGCGGCAGATCAGGAGAGTAGGACGAGCTAGATGACGAGGAACTGGCAGATGAGGGCGATTTGGCCAATGCACAAGAATTGGGACAGTGGGGTAACAGAACATAAAATTTTATACATACATAAAATCACGCCTGTTTCCCATAGGGGTAGGCAGAGATCACGAAACTCCATTTGCTACGATCCTGATTATTTCGCTTCATTTACCCTCATTACATTTTCATGCATGCTCGTCGGTTTAGGGTACTCTTGACCTGGCCCTTTTCTAAAACGTCGCCGATTTGGTCCAGGTACGTGCACCGAGGTCTTAAAGGCAGACAACCCTAGTACGGCTCCCCCCCCCCCCCCCCCCCCCGCCCTCCCCGATACCTCTTCGTAGTTTCCACCCACATGTAATAACGTGTCAGCTACGTTTAGTCGCAATTTTCTAACCGAGGCGGATCAACGATAGGGCGCGATGGTGCTCACTAGGGGAGGCCTATGTTCAGCAGTGGATTGCTATAGGTTGTTGATGACGATAATGAGTATCGGAAACTACCAGTGCCGTATACCTCTCAGATCCGGTAGAAATTCGTTTTTCTAGTTAGAACTTAGTGGTATCCTATTCAGTGGTCAATAACATGTCACCTAGTCTAGTAAGATAAAGACCAAAAAAGCTAACTCTTACCGATTCCCAGGAGGATCTCAGCAGTCTCCTCATCAGTCGGCTTCGTCTCCAAGTTCTGCAGTCTCTGCTTAGCACTCGGCAGCATCAGGGTCTCCAGCTGTCCCTCGCGGAGGAGTGCGGCCAGTGCGGCCTTGGCGCGGCCAGCCGCGGCCTGGCTGGAGGTCACCAGGTCCCCGGTCATCGTGGCCTGGGGGAAGCTGCTTTTGATTACTCACGATTGCTTGGTGAAAAGTATTCTATTCGTAATAAGCAATGGACGTGAGACCTGATTTTAGTCCATGCATCCGTAAGTCTCATGCAGATCAGCGGGCTGTATCTCATGAACGTAATAGGTAGAGTATAAATTTTCACGGTATGTATTTGCAGCTAAAACAACAAAATAATAAACATAAAATTATAAGGGGCCCCATAAAATATACATTTATGTTCATGTACGATGGAACCCTTCGTGTGCGAATTCGACTCTCACTTGACTGGTTTTTATTAAATATAAAAAAAAATATTTCTGAAAATTACACACAGCGCCATCTAGCCCCAAACTAAGCAAAGCCTGTACTATGGGAACCAGATGGCTGATATAATACTTATGTATTTTTTGTAAATACATACTTTTACATAAAACACATATTACAACACCCAGACCCGGAAGAAATATTTGCAGAACGTACAAACATTTTTCCCGCAGCGGGAACCGAACCCGCGCCTCTTGCGTCGCAGCTGAACACTCAGCCGCCACGCCGCATTTATTCCCAAAAATACCCTTGTATAAGTTTTATTAATTAAAGTTAAGTATTATTGAAAACCTTACGTTGAGCGCGCTCACAACGGCTATGTTACCGGCGGTGACCGTATCCACAGGCCGGTACTCGTCGGCCAACGCTACGTACAGCGACCCAACCTGTACAAAATAGAACAATGTACAAAAAACCAAGTACATCCATGACATATAGTGAGTTTTCTCAGACTATATAAGCTGGGATTATTGTTAAGTATGAATTAAAACTTGTACAAAGCCACTCCAAGTTTCATTGTGGATGTGACGATGTATGTTTGTGCCTCAATCACACCGTAACGGCTGAACGGATTTGAATTAAACTTGATACATAGTACGTGTGCTGGAATAACATATAGGCTACTTTTTGTCCGGATACCACGCGAGCGAAGCGGCGGGCGAAAGCTAGTCATACTAATCATACTAATATTATAAAGAGGAAAGATTTTTTGTTTGTTTGTAACGAATAGGCTCCGAAACTACTGGACCGATTTCAAAAATTCTTTCACCAATAAAAAGCTACATTATCAGGCACCAGTATAGGCTAAATTATATTTTCAAAATTAGGGATCCGTAAAAAAATTGCAATATTGTAATGGAAGACAAATGATTCCAACAATATTACAAGCGTAATACCTGCTCACTTGTGCCCTGCCCCAAGTTATATATCTTCTGTCCTTTCGTAATCTCCCCACTGTACACCCTTAGGAACGTCAGCACTCCCCTCTGATCATCATGCTGCACTTTAAAAGCTCTCGCGGCCAAATCCTGCTCGAAACACTTGCATAACTTGTGCCCTTCCGACGGAGAAGGGAGGTAGGAGATGACCGCGTCCATCAGGGTCTGAACACCGATGTTCTTGTATGAACTTCCGCATAAAATGGGGTACGCCTTCATAGATATTGTTGCTCTGCGTATAGCTTTTTGGATATCAAGTTTGGAGACTTCTAGAGACTCGTTGTGTATGATGATGTCTGCAAGTTGGTCGTCGACTGAGGAGAGGGTGTCTATGAGCCGCCTTTGGTCTGTCAAGGCGAACTCCCATTTGTGCCCGTCGCTTTTTTCTGTTAGTTTTCGTCGAGTGAAGTTCTGCCCTCGTCCTTGCGTCCAGATTATCTCTTCTAGCGTTATAAGGTCTATGAGGCCTGTAAACAATGTTTAATGATGATGCTTACAGTTAAAGCTTCTACTAGTTTTTACATTGCTGATTTTAGTCAGCTCTGTAGCGATAGTTCACTGCTGGATATAGGCCTCTGAATATATACCACCAGGACGAACGATTATCCGTTGCCTTCACTTACTCTCAACTTTATCGTACAGGGTGGTGCAACATCAGTGTCTCTGCCTGCCGCTTGTCGGAGACAGCGCAGTCGCACGCGGCCGCGTCAGCACCCTGTATCACCCTGTGCCACCCTGTAGCACTCTAAGACACTCTTTAGAACCCTATGGCACCTTGCAGCTACTCCATTGACGCCGTACCGTGTCCGTCTGGGCTTCTACTCCTGTATTTAAAGGCAGAGTCTCACCAATAAGCCTGCCCTCATGTCGTACAGGGTGGTGCAACAGCAGTGTCTCTGCGTGCAGCTTGTCGGTGACGGCGCGCTCGCAGGCGGCCGCGTCCGCGTCGTACCGGTCCATCTTGTTGAGGTACAACAGACGTGGCACCCTGTAGCCAGTTGACTGACGCCATACCGTGTGTGTTTGGGCTTCCACGCCTGAGAACAATGTAATATATTGAAGAGTTCATCTGTGATCAGCCTTGACTGTTACTCTGTGGCTATTGTGTAGATTACAGTGAGTAGCTTTTTGATTCTGAAATTCTGAAATTCTTTATTGTACACGCACGAAATGAAACAAATAAACACAAAACATTAAAAAGTACATGTACAAAGGCGATTTGATTTGATGCTGCTTTTAATCAAGCTCTGTCGACACATACAGGTTGTTGCGAAAAATAGTATCAAGCGGAATTCCAAAGATAGAGCACCTTATGGGGTTCAACATTTTTTTATGGTGGTTTTTAATGGTATCAGATCGACTCACAATTGGTCTTGTGACTGCAAGGCATACTATTCACCAATTGACCAATAATGTACTGTAGGCCTTTGAAAAAAATTGGAAAAAACTCGAAAACTACGAAAAATCGCCGAATATACATGAAGGTGATTTGGATACCCAAAAGGGGTGCTTTATTTCGTGATTGAGCTTGACACTATTATTTTTTTAGAGCACCATGTATAGCATAGCAAGCACACCACTTTTAAAATGCTGAAATTCGTAAGTTTTTTATTCAATTATATCACAGTAAATGTAGTAAATAATAAATTGAGTCTTAGTGGCTGTAAGTTTTCTTATGGCTCTGCCTGGTAAGCAGATATTAGGGATATGGGCGTGATAATATGTATGTAGGTACATAATATGTATGTATCACAATAAATATTATTTTGAACTATTTGCAATGTTAGAGAATGCCCTAAATGAGGAGGAAAAAAAGTTAATACCCAACATTGGATGTAAACTGAGCTTTACAGGTATACCAGAGCAGTGTTAAGTGATGATCTTCAATGTCCACCAACCTGCAGAAGCATCAAGCACTATAATGGCTCCATCTAGCACCGCAAGACTCTGTTCTACCTCCATGGTGAAGTCTATGTGGCCCGGAGTGTCTATCAGGTTAATCTGGCCATTCGCCCAGGGGAAGGATACTGCAGCAGCTACAATTTAGAGGAATAATTATTTTATTACTATCTAGTCCAAGAGTTATCATCATGTATGTATGTTCGTATGAGCTAGTGGCCAGCTCTAGTGACGGAGTTTTTAGGCTGCCTAAAGGCCTCCATCATGGCTTAACGACTTAACAGCCGGGACTGAGCCACTAGCTCATTCAAACTTACTTATTGTTTGTCTTTTCATTCTTTCGTTCACCGTTTGTTAGACCAATGACTAAATATCTTCAAAAGTATCTTTCACTGTGTGCAATATAATTTATTTACTTACAAGTGATAGTGATGCCCCTCTGCCTTTCTTGCTCCATGTAGTCCGTGACTGTGTTCCCATGGTGCACCTCCCCCATAGACCTGATGGTGCCGGAGTAGAATAACATACGCTCTGTTGTTGTTGTTTTACCTAAAAAATATGAGCGAGTAGAATACCTACCAGCTCAGATGCTATATCAAATATGGAACCTTCTAACGTTTCATCAAGATCAAGTATACTGTGCTTTTGAGGACATGGAGAATGGATTTTCGAAGTCCTTTACAGGTAGGTAGATTTTGATGTTTCGTTAAATTAGGAGTAGAAATTCTAACCTGCATCTATGTGAGCCAATATCCCGATATTCCGTATATTTTCGATGTTGTTTGTATTCCGTCCATCGGAACTTGAGAAGCATCTTCGTATTTGGGCATTTTTTAACAGTTTTCTGTAATAATGTAGCAAACAAAAAGTTTTTGTTTTAAACATTTTCCAAAAATTGCCGCACGAAACGAATAGCCTCGAACAGCTGACTGATCAGCGATTGACAATGACATCGTGACAATGACAATGACTTTAATCTTGACATTTTAATTTCTGTTCAAAATTAATCAGGTAATGCACAGAGTTTATTATTTATTACAGAGTTGCACGATATAATGTAAATAAAGGACTGCTAGGTGCAATTTTATTACTTATTGTTTATATTAAGCTGAATTTTTATCAAAAAAAAATCATATTCAATAAAAACAAGAAACAGGCTGAGAATAGAATAACATTCGTGGAGAATCCCAACAACAAAATCTGACAGTGTGTTTTTCAACGAAATCTTTCATCTCTTTTCTATTCATACAATAAATGAAGATTTGTCCTCTTTCTCTTTCTTTAAAATTATGGCATCTGCGTCGATTTGTTTGTGTTGAATACGAGAAATAAATAGGAAAGTTCAATAGAAATATCATTCACAGTTGCTGCAGAAGACTCTCACGATGGGAGTTCCAGCATTCTTCCGCTGGCTCAGCCGCAAATACCCCAGCGTCATCGTAGAATGTGTTGAACAAAGGGTACGTATTCTTAACCTCCAGAATCTTGTTACTCTCTCTAAAACTGCTTTTAGGCTTTGAAGCATCTTTTGCTGCATTCTTGGACCTTTTATAATGATAGAGAAGGCACTCAGAACCTTGTGGGATATGTGTTTTCACCGGAAAAGACATGTTATTGACTGACTTAGCTCAGCAACACTTCTCTATACATAGCTCTACTTACCTACATAATATCCTCAACCACATACTTTAATACTTAACTATTGTTTACCGTACACATTACACTTGTGCATAATGATTTTTATATTAATTTCTAATATTTTACACTTCACTACCTAGGTAGGTACCTAATTAAGTTAGGGGGACAAAGATCTGCACTGACGTCCCGCGGTGGGTTGTGAGGTAGGTACCTAGGTACCTGCCTACCTGCAACCATTGAACTTAGCATGACAATAGGTTAATTAATTTGAATGAACATTTCAGCCAACCGACGTAGATGGCCAGCTAGTGTATGTAGACTCATCTCTCCCCAACCCTAATAACGTGGAGTTTGACAACCTCTACCTGGACATGAACGGCATTATCCACCCGTGCACTCACCCAGAGGACCGACCAGCGCCTAAGGACGAGGATGAGATGATGGTTGCTATCTTTGAGTGCATCGACCGGCTGTTCCGTATTGTGAGGCCCAGGAAGGTCCTGTACATGGCTATTGATGGAGTGGTGAGTTCCTTTAAGAAGTTTCTCTTATCCTATTCATGCGTCACTACACTATTCCTCTTAAAGTATACCTGAAGGTGTATAGTACAAGGCAAGAATTCATTCTTCTTCTTTTCATGCCACTAGTGCTTTCAAACCAGTGTGGTGAAAGGATTTAAAGTGCGCCTCAAACGCTCCTTTTGTGCACGAAAGGAGCCTTTTTGCCAACCTAGTCACCCCCTGATAACTCAAACGCAAAATATTTTACTAAAATGGAACAAGGTTACCTATATTTCAGCCATGGAGGTACAATTTATGTAAACAAACCGTCAGGTTTTTTCATTATTACGATGAAATAAGTTTTTACACCTTAATTTAACTATTATAATGAAAATTGTTATGAAAATATCAGAAACATTTATTGTACAACTGCGACGATTTGTCTGATAAGAGATTCCATAGAAACAAAAACACAAGCTCCATTTCCACAGGCCCCCAGAGCCAAGATGAACCAGCAGCGTTCCCGTCGCTTCCGCGCCTCCAAAGAGACCCAGGAGAAGATCGACGAGATCGCGCGCATCCGCGAGGACCTGAAGGCTAAGGGTGCTTATCTGCCCCCGGAGAAGCCTAAGGAAGCTCACTTCGACTCCAACTGCATCACGCCAGGAACACCTTTTATGGATCGGCTGAGCAAATGCTTGCATTATTATATTCATGACAGGTAGGAATGCCTCGACTATCTACTCAGAATGACTTTAATTTTGTAATCATTGATCCAAACACTATAGTAGGGCAGTATAAAATTGATCATCCTGGAAGTATATTGAGAAGGACTACGTCCAGCAGTGGATTTTTATATGATGATGATAAAATAAGCATACATAATAATAGTAGTAGGACTAATGGATTTATAGCAGGAGTGGCAGCTAGGCACTACTCTTGCTATTATTAGATTTTAGCACTCCTATCAGTAGGTAGTAGGTAGGAAATAGATACTGAGTGAAGCTCGAGAAGAAATATACTTTAGATGCGGAAGAGAAATGAAATAGATGATTTAGGTAAAAGTAAACTGTAATGAAGCAAAGTATATAAAAAGCACTAGATACAGAGAATAATGAAAGCTTGCGAAATAACAGAAAATGATAAGCGCGCGCGTGCGGTAGGTGCGAGAAGCGAAGCGGAGTGAGTGTGTCGCTCGAGGTTCGTCGCCGCCGGCCGGCGCGCGGTCAGGCGCAGGCGGGCGCGGGACGCGCGGGCTGAGGTCCAACCAAATGTAAGGGGCTGGCCCAAGTTATATTTTTCATAGGCGGAGCGGAAAGCGAGTTGTGGCGCAAGTGAAAGTCTCGCCACAGATTAAGAGGCTACCGTACCATCGCATCTATACCAATTTTGAAAGAGATAGTGCTATCGATTTTGGGTGTAAAAAAATGATAAAATTTTTAATAAACACATTTCATTAACAAACACAGTTCTACATCGAATTTGGTTAGCAAATCTG
The DNA here is from genome assembly GCA_949320045.1 of Scotopteryx bipunctaria. Taxonomy (NCBI): domain Eukaryota; kingdom Metazoa; phylum Arthropoda; class Insecta; order Lepidoptera; family Geometridae; genus Scotopteryx; species Scotopteryx bipunctaria. Next base: position 748,290 of record OX439457.1, read on the forward strand.
CTATAGCACACTCTTAATGGAAAAATGGATACAAAATTAGCACAACAATTTCCAACCCATGCTCCTAAAATGTTTTTGCCAGTATAGAAAACAAATGGAGGTTTAATGTATTTATCTCATTTACTGAAGCATAATGATGTTGTCCACAGATTAAACAGTGACCCGGGGTGGAAGGGCATAAAAGTCATCCTGTCTGATGCTAATGTGCCCGGGGAGGGAGAGCACAAAATAATGGACTACATCAGAAGACAAAGAGGTTAGATTTTCAGTAGTGTTGCTTGTCGATAGTCGATTATCGGTAGTTTAGGCAATCGGTAGTTTATCGACAGTATCGCCACGTGTTACTATTATCGATAGTATCGATAGCGCTTTATGACCAATATTATTGATAATGGCAATACTATCGATTTCTCTCATATTCCTATTATATTGTTTCAACGAGTCTACTGTAAAAAAAAATCTGGCTTAACATGAACACACGTTTAATTTTGCGTTTTGCTTTCCAGCACAACCAGACCACGATCCCAATACTCAGCACGTGTTGTGCGGCGCCGACGCCGACCTCATCATGTTGGGGCTGGCCACGCACGAGCCCAACTTCACCATCATCCGCGAGGAGTTCAAGCCGAACAAGCCGCGCCCTTGCGATGTCTGCGGCCAGCTGGGTGAGTTCCTTTCAACTCTGTCTCAACCTATCCCGATCTCTGTGGCGTGGCGGGCGAGTGCTCGGCTGAGACGCGAGAGGCGCGGGTTCGATTCCCCCTGCGGGAGAAATGTTTGCATGTTCTGCAATTATTTCTTCCGGGCCTGGGTGCTGTAATATTATGTATTATAAGTATTTATTTACAGAAAATAGTTTATAAGTATTCTATTATCTTAAATTGAATTAGAATTAGGGTCCATCGCTGTAATGCTGCGGTTTACAGGTCACGAGATGAAGGAGTGTACGGGAACGACGCCCGAGGTGGCGGTGGGCGGCGCCGACCCCGCCTTCGGCTGCCAGGACAGCTTCATCTTCGTCAGGCTGTGTGTGCTCCGGGAATATCTGGAGAAGGAGCTCAATGTAACTCCTTTATTTTAATAGTAACATAGATATTTTATACCTGCTTTTTTTTTAATTAAAAAGCATAGAATGCGTCCAGCTGCTTCTCTCCCCGAGCATGCCGTAAAAGTTGACTAAGGTATAGTATCCTCTTCAACATGATGTACCATCTATATGGGCGATGGGCTGATCACCTGTCGCCATGGTTCACCATATCCATCTTAGGACTTTAAATCGGAAGTGGCTGCAAGTTTTCTCATGTTTACATGTGACTCTGCCCATCCCATTAGTGATACGGAAGTGATGCCAGTAATAGCCTATTACCACCCACAGGGGTTTTTATTATTTTACTTTTTAGGGTTCCGTACCCAAAGGCTGCCAACGAGACTCTATTACTAAGTCTCAGCTGTCCGTCCGTCTGTCAGCGGGCTGTATCTCATGAACCGTAATAGTTAGAGAGTTGAAATTGTTGTAGGTGTATGTGTAGTTGTATTGTCGCTATAAATAATAAAAATAAAGTAAAAGGGGACCCAACAAGAAACAATTATGTACGATGGCACGGAACCCTTCGTATGTGAATTCGGCTCGCACATACCGGTTTTTATTTTTCTTTTGTTTGTTTAAAACTCATGTTCAACACTCAGACTCATGCATCATTTTAAAAGGCGTCATTTGTAATTATCCTACTAATATTATAAATGCGAAAGTTTGTAAGGATGTGTGGATGTGTCGATGTGACGATGTATGTTTGTGCCTCAATCACGCCGTAACGGCTGAACGGATTTGAATGAAACTTGGAATATACATAGTGTGTGAGCTGGAGAAACATATAGGCTAATTTTTGTCCGGATATCAGTAAAGCCGCGGGCAAAAGTTGGTATATAATAATTTGTAGTAATGTCGCCAGCATTTAAAACAAAATGTATGATTCCAGATGCCAAACCTCCCGTTCCCATACGACTTCGAGCGCGCTCTGGACGACTGGGTGTTCATGTGTTTCTTCGTGGGCAACGACTTCCTGCCGCATCTGCCGAGTCTCGAGATCCGGGAGGGCGCCGTCGACAGACTTGTCAACTTGTACAAGAAGTGCGTTTACAAGACCAAGGTGAGATATTACTAAGGTAGGACTTGTGGACTTGTAAATGAAGCGCATTTACAAGACCAAGGTGAGGAAATTTCAAAGAGCGGCTAGTGAACTTTGACGACCTCGGTGGTGTGGCGGGCGAGGGCTTGGCTGAGACGCAACAGGCGCAGGTTCGATTCCCGTTACGGCAGAAATGTTTATATGTTCTGCAAATATTTCTTCCGGGTCTGGGTGTTGTAGTATTATACATAATATAAGAACGTATTTGTAAAAAAAAAGTATAAATGTATTATATCAGCCATCTGGTGCCCATACAAGCTTTGCTTAGTTTGGGGCTAGATGGCGCTGTGTGAAATGTCCACAAATATTTATTTATTTACCTTGTAAATCCTCCTTTTATAATACGAGATTATCTCCATCCAGGGTTGGCTGACAGACTCGGGTGAGGTGAACCTGGACCGGGTTCAGGTGATAATGACCGAGCTCGGCCACGTGGAGGACGAGATCTTCAAGCGGCGGCACACCAACGAGCTGAACTTTCGCGCCAAGAACAAAGCGCGCCAGCGGCAGCAGAGGCCCAACTTTGGACTGCTGGAGAAAACGCAGTTTGCTCCACAGGTCTGCTTTAATTAATTTATTAATTTATTTATAGGAAAACCAACAGCAGAAGATAACTTATAGATATCATAGTAAAAGAAGAAAGCCAATTAAAGGTTTTCACGATTAGAAAACAACTTATAAAAAAAAATATTAAAGTGCAAACACATTGCCAACACGTCACACAAAAGAAATAGATAAAAAGCAATGATAGGAATTCAAACTTAACAACTTAGATACTTTGGTACATATTGAAAATATATAACAAAATTACAAAAAATAAAATAAAGAAATTTAGCCTATTAATCTACATCACCAACAAAGAATTCTCTGTTCAGCTGCAGTCTCGCTAATAATTAAATCGCTCCGTTAATAAAAAACCTGTATAGTGGGAGTCGGAAGTCGAAGTGCATAGAAACATCTATTGGGTTTGGGACACGACCTTCGAACCCACGACCTTAGGATCGGAAGGCGGTGTCACTACCAACTAGACCAGTGCTACACCCAAGTACTCTCAATGTCACAAAAAATTGCAGGAACGCATTACGAGGAACCATCATGTTGAAGAATCGAAATAGCTCGAATGTGTGAAACGGATGAGCCAGTTTTTTTTAAGTCCCTTCTCTTTTCTTGCTATCTACCTTTCTGGGCATTGAGCTAGAGTTTTGAAGTTTATGGCGTCATTGGCGTGCATGGAATAGACCCAGTAGCATATCAAATGGTCACGTACTCCCTTCTCGTCGCGGGCTATATGAGGTCTTGAGAGGTTCTCCTCTTTTCGTGACGAACCAGTAAAATAATCTTTAGTTTTCGCAGTGATATCGGGGCCAAGACCGTGCCTGTATTCTCTTGCGTCTCTATGAACAGTGTATCAGATGAGATTGTAATCTTTATTTTCAGGCACTAGGCAGACAGGGTGGGGTGAACCAAATGCAGAACATTCGTCAGGAGGCTGCCAACATACGACTTGCAGGCATGAACGCCACTGCTGCGGTACGTTTCTACATTTGTGTTATAAATAATAAACAAATAAATATTTGTGGACATTTCACACAGCGCCATCTAGCCCTAAACTAAGCAAAGCTTATATGGGAACCAGATGGGAAGAAATATTTGCAGAACATGCAAACATTACTCCCGCAGCGGGAATCGAACCCGCGCCTCTGGCGTCTCAGCCGAGCACTCGTCCGCCACGCTACCGAGGGTCGTCATGATCTGCTCATGTTGGGTTTGATATAAAAGTAGCGGAAATTTTGAATGCCGTTCAACAAAGCAGTGCTTAAAATCACGTGCTATTCTATAAATTAATTTAATTTATTGAATAGTAAGAAAGTAATAATTTTTTTTTATTTGTCTCTGTGATAGGTTTATTTGTCAGCTTACATAATGCATCCAAAGAAAGAGGAGACATTTTATAATCTTCGAAAAACTTGCATAATATAAGAAGGCTAACTACAAGTTTTCACAGATAAGATAAAAAACATTTTTATTAAATTATTCACAGCTGATTTAATACAGTTTCCAATAGGGGTAGGCAGAGACCATGTACCTTCATTTCATACAGGAGTCTTTTTTCGCTTCATTCGTCTAATCACATTCTTCATGCATGCTTGTCTTTCAAAGGATTCAGTTTATTACTTTAGTGCACACAAATATGTACTCTATTACCCAGCAAGACGAGTCAAACTCGCGCGGGCGCAAGCGCACCTCCACACAAGCCGGACTAGACGATGAGGAAGAAGATGAAGACAAGCATGACGAAGTGAGGCTGTGGGAGAACGGCTTCAAGGACAGATACTACGAGAGCAAGTTCGAGGTCTCCAAGGACAACATGGAGTTCAGGTTAGTTGGACTCTATGAAATTGCGATAAGAGCTTTTTTTCAACAAAGTCTTGAGCAAATAATAAATGTTTGTGGACATTTTACTGTTTATTTAACAATCGAATTTAATTTATTAACATTTATTTTTAATTTATTAACATTATCATATTTGCATGCCATAGACTTTGGTAGGACATAAATTGGACTGATTTATTTTTAAGACCATTATTATTTAAACACATGTGTTCAAGCAAATAAATGTCATTTATCATTTATCATTTATCATTTATTACATTGATATTTAAGAAATAAATCTTTGTAGATCATGATCATCAACAACTAACTTTTTATTCATTGATATTATAAGAAGCATTTTGGTGCACTAAAACTTATTGTCTACCATCATTGTTCAGCTTCGGGAGTTGAACTTCCTTACTTAATCCCAAGAGTCAGAAAATTTAATGTTGTTTTTGTAACTTTATTTAGATACCGCGTGGCGCTCCAGTACGTGCGAGGACTGAGCTGGGTGCTCCGCTACTACTACCAAGGCTGCGCCAGTTGGAAGTGGTATTTCCCTTACCACTACGCACCGTTCGCGTCGGACTTCGTCAACATAAGCGGGCTATCCACCAAGTTCGAGAAAGGATCGCTACCGGTATGTCTTGAGACATAGTCCAGTTTTCTTTGATAACTAGTCGCTACGGCTGCGCCAGTTTTTTAATTTAAATGATAATCATACTAGCTGCTGTTTAAGATGCTTTTTTTGCTTCTCCCGTAGCTCCGCTCGCTTAGAATCTGCCAGCATAAAACTTATCCTATATCTTATTCCAAGTCTTAAACTATGTGTATTCTAAGTTTCAGCTTAATCTGTTTAGCTGTTAAGAAAATTAGTAGGAAAAAACATACACGAAATCAAACATTTATAATATTACTGTGATAATGTCTACTACATAAAAGTGTATAATATAAAAAGTAACATTTCTGTTTCGCGGTCTCTAGAGTCTTAACTATTAGAATTAATAAGAGTATGTACCTCTTTGTAAAATTTTACTTTCCCTATTCGTGCAAGGCTGCGCCAAAAAACACATACTTGTGTACAATATTCGTACATTAGGGTGTATTTTCCCTTGCGTAATAGTATATAATATTTCAGTTTCGGCCTCTAGAGCAACTGATGGGAGTGTTTCCAGCTGCCAGCTCGTCCCACGTGCCCAAGCCGTGGGCCAAGCTTATGAGCGACCCTGTGAGTACTCAAGTACATTCAGCATAGTAAACGATCAAGCAAAGTTCTTATAATAAGAAAGATAATTTTAAGACTTTCACATAAATTAATTGAAGTTCAAACATCGGCACAAGCCATTTTATCTTGTTTAAAGATTATCTAAGAGCAAGTTCCTCAAACACAAATATTATAATACTTAAAAAAGGGTCTTAAACATTGATATTATGTAATCTTAAACATTGATAAAAGGTTACTGAAATACATAAACTGAAATTATTTGCACACTAGAGTTCTCCAATGATTATTCCGAATATTTTGACAGAAGTTCGCAGTTCTCTATAGCGATTGGTTATGGAAGGGGGCAGTGGAGACTCTTCAGTTCACTCTTAAAAACGATCGCATTTCGTTCACAGTTCTCGCCAATAATAGACTTCTACCCCATCGACTTCAAAATCGACTTGAACGGCAAGAAGTTCGCGTGGCAGGGCGTGGCGCTCCTGCCCTTTGTGGACGAGACACGACTCTTCAAGGCATTGGAGCCCTACTACAAAGACCTGACAACAGCTGAGAGTAAGTCTTTCATAGCATTTTGTACCTCATCGGCTTCAACGTGATGTTATCCTCATTGTTTCCTTGCTGTATCCCACTATATGGGGTCGGCACAGCATAATTCTCTTCGTAAAAATATGTGTCAGGTGCACGAAAGTTGCCTCTGAGGCGCACTTTAATTCCTTTCACCACACTGGTTCGAGAGAACTATTAACACGACTAGATAGATAAACTTATTACGATAGGGTATTTAAGCATTGTGTTAGCAATTTGGATCCAATAGCACAAGCTTCATTTAGTTTAGGCCGAGATGGCGCTGTGTAAAATATCCAGCAGCATTTATTTATTTATTAATTCATTAAGAGCGCTTAATTTATTAAATTAAATACACGAGTTCCAACATATTGATTTGTTAAATCATAGCATTTAGTATTTTTAAGTTTTAATTAAGACAGTTAGCGTTTTGGTGTAGATAGACTGTAAGCTTTATGTTGTCTGAAATAAATAATTCTAATTGTCAACAGAGCTCCGCAATATCCGCGGTCACGATCGTCTCTACGTATCGACCGGCAACAAAAGCTACGAGTTCTTACTAGGACTGTACGCGGAGGGGGCGGGCAGCTCGCTGCGCGCGCGCATCGAACGCGACCAACAATACCCTTACCGCAGCGACGGGGTCCGAGGGGAGGTCATGCTCAGCATCGACAACGTTATCATACAAGGGTGGGTACATTTAATAATAATAATAAGGCTAGATGATTTATACAGCGTCAGGAGGCAACTTTTACCTTCACAAACGGAATGCTGTAGTACCCAGAACGAGTTTAGATGGAGAAGGCTTGCCCAGCACCTATTCCACCCTCTCGGCTTAGTCTGCCTTGTCGTCAGGTAAGACATGGTCAATACGTGTGGAGCTGACTAAGCCGCGGGTTTCCTCGCGACGTTTTCCTTCCCCGTTTGAGAGCTGCTGACTAGACTGAGTGGATGGAATAGGTGCTGGGCAAGCCTACTCCATCTTAATTCGTCCCGGGCACTGCAGCGTCCCGTTTGTGAAGGTAAAAAGTTGTCTCCTGACCCTGTATAAATCATCTACTATAGATGGTAAAAAGAAGGCCATCATACCAATGCTTTCCCCCGCAGGCAGCTGTCCTCGCCCGTGATAGGGCTCCAACCCGTCCTGTGCAACCAGGTGGTGTGCGTGAGGTTCCAGGATCCGCAGTACCCTGAGGACTTCATCTTCCCCGCGCGCCGCCTCAAGGATGCCGTGGAGGCACCGAGAGTGTTGAAGCCAGGGGCCTTCCCTGATGAGGAGCAGAGGAGGAACTGGAGACCGCAGATCGGTAAGTTCCTTGTCTTGTCGCACCGGTTTCACTTATACTTGGACAGTGTCAGAAGTCCATAGATCTTTTAGTATGTATGTCAAACCATCCATCCATCTCTTCTTTGGTCTACCTCTACCCTTGTATCCATCCACTTTCATATCTAACATTCTTCTCGTCACATGGCATTCATCCCTTCGCATGACAATTGTGCATTATCCCGGTGCTGACCGTCCCCCAGCCAGCACAACTCCTTGAAAAAAGGTAGTTGAGAGTTGTTTATGTTCGTGCAGGCATGGCGCGCTCCAACACGATAGCCTCGCTGGAGTCTGCGGGCCACCGCATGCTCGGCCACCAGCTGCCTCGCGAGCGCGGCTCCTACGCCAACATGCCGCCGCCGCCGGGACAGGACAAACGCAGTGAGTATTTCAATTCTATTTCCATTTATTTACTTGTCAGAAAGAAGGTTACAGCTCCTACTGGACTAATTAGCACGAATCTAAACCAATTTTATTATTTTATTTTATGTTTTCCATCTTTGTTCTTCTGTCCTACCCTATTGTTATATTTTTTTTTTGTATGTCTAGTGTTTTGTGTTCTCTGTGTATTGTGCGTCAAATAAACAATTTCTATTCTATACTGTAACCTACTTTCTGACTGTACTGGACCAGTACTATCTTACCTTAAATAGGCATGCAAATTTTTTGTCTTAATATTAGAAATCATCATCATCATTTTCCTAATCCTATTCCACTCTATGTGGGGTTGGCAGGTGTAAGAGTTTTGGCTAAGGTGTAAATTAATATTATATGTCAAAACTAATACTACACATGAAATAAAAAACAGTAAAACAGTTGGTCTACAATAATTACCGAGGTCATCGTTCACGAAGTCGGTAACACTGTAATAACATTTTTCTACATTAAGCTGATTTTTGAAACTCAACAATTGATTTACTTTTATGTTCTCGGGTATATTGTTGTAAATTTTAGTCATCAGAAAACACAAATCATGCAGAAAACACTCATATCATACATACATAATACTTGTGGGCATTTCACACAGCGCCATCTAGCCCCAAACTAAGCAAAGCTTGTACTATGGGCACCAGATGGCGAATAAAATACTTATATACATACTTTTTGTAAATACATAATACTACAACACCCAGACCCGGAAGAATATTTGCAAAACATACAAACATATCTCCCGTAGCGGGAACCAAACCCGCGCCTCTTGCGTCTCAGCCGAGCACTCGCCCGCCACGCCACCGGAGGTCGATGTCGAGGCATTACATGAAATGAGCTATGCGCAATAGTCCAGGCCATATTTTAAATCGACTTCCTCATTTCCTATCGACAGGCACACAGTCCTACCCCCCACGCCATTAGGGATATGGGCGTGATAGTATGTATGTACGTACTACCGGTTCCATTCTCGAACGAAACTCATAAAATATCGAATCATGGTTCGAAATACACATCCCGTTATATTTATATGTGTAGCTCGGTCGTTACACACAGCTATTTTATTTGTACTTTCTAAATCTGAATCATAAATTATTCTTAAATAAGCAAACTAAACAAACAGTACAAAACTAATAACCATTGTGAGTTGATGGCGCGTCATATTCGACAAACTTCGATTGTGATTATCGAGTCACGTGACCTCCCCTCTCCCTCCCGTGACGTGTGACGTCAGCTTATAATCCATCATAATAAAAAAAAGCACAAATTACTAAACGCTGGTTGTATATTTGTATACTTTAGGAACACAAATATTCTAGATGCGATTGTTTGTGTCTAGATCACTGGTGGTCTAGTGGTAGAGGCCCCGCTTTCCGATCCTAAGGTCGTGGGTTCAAATCCGGTCGTGAGGTCGAAAACAGTGAGGAAACCCACACTTGACCGGTTTTATTTTTTCACTACAGGCCATTTGACGTAATTCTACTATGATGCTAGAAACAATTTTTCTACTCTAATTACTTCTCTGCTGGACTGGGAGTAAAGAAAAAGCATAGAATGCGTCCAGCTGCTTCTCTCACCGAGCATGTCGTAAAAGTCGATTATGGGATAGAATCCTCTCCAAAATGATGGACCTATATGGGCGATGGGCTGATCACCTGTCACCATGGTTCACCATATCCATCTTAGGACTTTAAATCAGAAGTGGCTGCAAGTTTTCTTATGTTAACTTGTGACTCTGCCCACCCCATTAGGCATATGATGTATGTATGTAATTTTTTCTTATATTTACAACTCTCTGGTTAAAACTAGCTCATTCGTTGTAAAGGCAATTGGTTCATTAGCGCAAATAGTCGAACAAAGCGTTGAGGACGTCGCTGCATTGTTTTCTATCGGTCGCTTTGTTAGTCCGTAGTTCCGGTAGGGCTGCGTGCCTGTCGGTAGTATATGGGGAAGTCGATTTAAAATATGGCCAGGAAATTCTGAAATCCATTGGTACACGACCAGATTTGAACCCACGACCTTAGGATCGGAAGACGGGGCCACTGCCAACTAGACCACCAGTGCTCTCAGTACGGGAACTAACACATTAGAATCTATGGGATTTGCTAGAATTTTTAACGCTTTCGCCTCGATTTCTCCTGTGATTGACGCGCCTATCTAATATGAGCTAATACGCGCCTGGATGAGGTAAGTAAGGCGTATTATGGAGAAGGATTAGATGTAGAAAATGAACCCGAGGGCAAAAGTTAGCATCTGGATATAGTTGCTATGGTTTTGGGCATTTATTTATTCATTTTCGTAAAATCAACATTACAGCTGAATAAAATAATAGAAAAATCTTTTGTGAGCAACATTATGAGGTCCAAACTTATTCCCGCTGTTTACCCTTGCTTGGCGCGACCGACCTTTTCTTATTAGAGTTTTGGCGCCATAAAATGTCACGTGTTGTGTCAACTGACACAGAGTCATTGACACAAAAAAGGAAATGTCAAGTTGACATCTGACACGGTTTTGCAATAAATGCCGCAGGTCATTCTGAACAAAATCACTTTGTTTATTTATTAAATCGAACACTGACTACACTCAGAACAGGAACCCTGGTGGTCCAGCATTCTGATGTCGTGGGATCGGATCCGATCGTGTACCAATGGAGTTTCTGTTTGAAAAAACACGTGTGCTGTACCAGTAGGTACTCTAACACTGGTGGAAAAGACGACAGGGTTGAGTAACAAACCCTATTATTATACCTCTTAAGAACATTCCTAATGGCTTTTTGATGAATCAACAGTTTACTTTGTGCTATATAGCAGGTCATTTTGTACAATATTATTGTGCTTATCTTGTCTCAATACAACGCGAACACAAAGAAGCTACTTTGACGCAATTAGTTGCCTTCAGACATCAAAACCGTTTAGGAAAAACAAAATTATGCCAATAGCAGTGAATGGGTTCCATTATTCCAAATTCAAAATTCAAATTGGCCTATCGTCCCGCGGGCTTTGACGTGTAATAGCGCGCGAAGGCAAACAGGAAGTGCGCGGGGCCGCCATTGTCCGCGCCAGTGTCGCCAACTACGAAAATAATAATTATCGAGGGTTGTCAGCACAATGGGGCAATTTTTTTTCAAATAACGGGTCGATCGGCTCAAGTGCTTCCTATTATCCGGCCGGAGAGGATTAGGCAACAATATCGGAAGCTGTTTTTTTTAACTTTTTTCTAACCTTTAACCAGGTGTCTGAAAGGTGTTTTAATGCGTATTTTGGATCTTTTTATCCCATAATCCGATAAAGATATCTCGCTTAACTTAAAAGTGGGATTTATTTTAGAAGGAATAAAACTTTTGTTATATCACAATCACTTCAGAAATAAAACAAAAAATATACCATGCAAAATTTACTGCTTTAGATAAGTGCTATGTTGAAGTACTGGTTATTATTTGAGCAATAAAATAATTTTGACATTTTTATCCCATGTTATCTAAGGTGAAAATAACAAAAATGAAATATTGGGAATTATTTTAGACGGAATAAAAATACTTTTCATGTGTCACTTCTATTCGTAAATAATAAATAAAAATAAAGTAGCAATAAAAATTACATCTTAACATTTTTTACTATAGATGAGCTACGTCATAGTATGTGGGAACTTCACACTGACACACCAATTAGAGCAATATAAAACTGTACATTTGACTTTTCCAATAACGGAAAAGTCACTTTGACATGACTTGCAATTAATTCCTATTTTGAATTGCTTTCGAATCAATTTTAACAAAATCCTCTACATCTATTAGCCCTTACAGTATTGTAATAAGGTTGAATTTTGAACAGTTTGTAAGACAAGTGGTAGGGGCGCCACGTGGCCCAATTAACAAACGCCCCCAAACTACGGGGCATTTTAATTGAACACGCTTATTTGATTTTGCGATTGACGTGTGCATAAATATGGGGACCATGAGAAATTGATTGAGCTGATTTTTATGGTGATTTGTAAACGTCCACTAACTAAGATTTGCCAAGAAAATGACGATTCATCTGTGTCAGTGAAAAGTATCTGATTTAAGCACGATCAAAATCCTGAAACACGTCGAATCACGGCATCACTTGCGTTGTGCTCGGATAAAAAATAGCCACTGATATTTCACGTCACGAATGGTATATTCCTCAAGTTTTATTAAATTTCGTTCTTAATTGATCGTTGAAGTTAAGCAACGTTGTATGCGGTCACAATTTGGATGGGTGACCGCAAGTGGGATTACGAGCTGAGCGGTTCCGTGCTTCGGAGGGCACGTAAATAAGTCGTTAAGCCATGACGGAGGCCTTTAGGCGGCCTAAAAACTCCGTCACAAGAGTTGGCCATTAGCTCATACGAACTTACTATTAAATTAATTGATCAGATTAGTTGAGGCACAGTCTTATTAGTCAGTTACAGATTAGTCAGTGCAGATCTTTGTTCCCCTAATTGAGGCACAAAAATCTTCATAATGCTGACAAACTTTCGTATTTATAATCCTACTTCCTACTAATATTATAATTAATGCGAAAGTTTGTGAGGATGTGTGGATGTGACGATGTATGTTTGTGCCTCAATCACGCCGTAACGACTGAACGGAATTGAATGAAACTTGGAATATACATAGTAAATGTGCTGGAATAACATATAGGCTATTTTTCCGGATACCACGCGAGCGAAGCCGCGGATGGCAGCTAGTATTATAAAAAATAGCTATAATCTGAAAAAGCCATAGATGTAATGTCAATAGAGCTTTAGATTTCGTGCTCAAGTGACAGACGAACTGTGATAAAAATGTCCATTAGGACATAATAAGACCTCGCAGTCATGTAAACTACTGAAATACAAAGCGAGACGAAATGAGCTTTCTCCATTTTCGAATCATTATACAAAGTTTGACAGTGACAGTTGTATGACACCTGTCTGGGTTAAAAGTTCATATTACTATTGGTGGCCCTAACTCCTGTACTATAAGACATACAACCGCGGTAAGACCAAAAGGCCTTTTACCATCTGTAGTAGATGATTTATACGGCGTCAGGAGACAAATTTTACCTTCACAAACGGGACGCTATAGTGCCCGGGACGAATTAAGATGGAGTAGGCTTGCCTAGCACCTATTCTACCCTCTCAGCTTAGTCGGCCTTGTCCACAGGAAAGACATGGTGCGGAGTTGAGCGCGGGTTTCCACACGATGTTTTCCTTCACCGTTTGAGAGTACTGGCATAGCGCACATACATTTTTCGCACAGAAAAAGTCATTGGTATACGACCGGATTTGAACCCACCACCTTAGATCGGAAGGCGGGGTCATTACCAACTAGACCACCAGTGCTCTCACCGCGGTCTATGCCGGTGATAACTCAAGTACAAGAATTCAAAAACAATAAGCTGAACGCAGAGATGTTCAAAACAAATCGAATTAATTCAGAACTTCAGATTTCGTACAGTCAATTGGCTCAATATTTGAGACAATGCCAAAAAGAAAGCGAGACGCAACAAATAAGGAGCACTCTCGATTCTGACGTCCTAAAACCTTGTGGTTTGACAGTGACACTCGACAGATAAAGCCTACCGTGGGGCCCTCGAGCGAGCCCTATCCTGCAATAATTAGAGGCGCAGTCGGCGGCGCGTGCTCAAGGGCCCAAACCCCGTCGCGCTAAAGTTGCGAATTTTACACTGTTTTCAGAGCTCCGCTGTTGTTTATTGGATGGGATCATTATATTGCTAGTCTGCTCTAGTCACTTCTCCGCTCTGTATAATGGATCCTTTGCTAGCATACTTCAAAGCGTTATTTTGTCTTTTCGGGCTGAGCAGGTATCTATCGGCTCCCAGAACCTTCTCATCAGATTCATCATCATCATTTTCCTGCCCTTATCCCACTCTATGTGGGGTCGGCACACCCCACGGAGAGTTTAGGCTAAGGTGTTTTATGACCGGCCGCCTGCCTGACGTCAACCCTCCTTGGGAGTACTTGCTTATTGTCTCATCATGTTGAAGGATACTATCCCTTAGTCGACTTTTACGACATGCTCGGGGAGAGAAGCAGCTGGACGCATTCTATGTTTTTTCTTTACTCCCAGTCCAGCAGAGAAGTTCTTCTCATCAGATTGGTCTTGGATTTTTCAGTGCTTTAGTAAAATTCCCGGATTATCAAAAACGTAACTGAATTTATATAAAAAAACGCAACATTCTCGACAAGAGTAAACAAAACGTAATCTTCAACAATGTCTTACAAGTAGGCACCTGACAACCTCAAACAGAACAATAAAATGTGCGGAATCCTCTTCGAAGTAGCTTATACCACTCGACATTTGACGGAAGAATATTTCTTTGTGGCGTCTTTGCCGGAGGATATGTCGCTTTGAGTTTTACATGAAAAATAAAAACTTTGAAAAAAGATACAGTCCCTTGCCACGCCCTCTGAGGGATGAAACCCTAAATAATGAAGATGTGACGTAATAGCTAGCAGGTATATGTAGGGATATTTACCCCCTTATTACATGAAAAGGCTTCAAATATTACCCACCCACCCACGTTTCAAAATATTTCCGACCTCTTAAAAATAAAGTTACAATGTAATGAGACCAATGTCTCTATCACACATTTTACAGTTCGGAATATAACGTAGCAGCATAAAATATTATATTCCTTTGATTCTATTTTCAGTTTCCGGCATTCTTACATACTCAAGTAGAGTATTCGATATTATACCTGCAGAGCTAGGCAATACCCTTGTCTTGCACTCAGCAAATACATCGCAATTCCATTTGTAAGAATTTACCGTTCAATATTACGTTTTATTGCTAAGTGTACTTCACCGCGTAAACTAATATCTTTAATTAGAATCAAGTATTGTAAAATAAACACGTGTGGACGAGCATTTTCTGCATTTAAATAAATACAAATAAATACTTGTAGACATTTCACACAGCACCATCTAGCCCCAAACTAAGCCAAGCTTGTACTATGGGCACCAGATAGCTGATAGAATACTTATATATATATTTTTTGTAAATACATACTTATAATACATAATACTACAACACCCAGACCCGGAAGAAATATTTTCAGAACATTTCTACCGTAGCGGGAATCGAACCCGCACCTCTTGCGTCTCAGCCGAGTGTGAGTCACATCTTGTATAATAATCCTAGCACTTGCTGGGACACTCATGTTCTCAGTAAGTCCGCGCAATTTTGGCGCCCCGCGTCGCATCTAGCTTTCACAGCTTGAATGTGTTGCGCAGACTCCCATTAGATGCCTATTATGTCTGCCGGGGTTACCTTTCCGTATCAACTTCTTTTTATTCCGTACTGCTGAAGCCGGGAAATGAAAAGTGCTATACTAGTAAGGTTGGCGACGTGAAATTTTGGTACCTTCGCTAAAGGCGTTTAGCGTTTTAACGGTTGCTAGATCATAGCAAAGCCTAAAAGTGGGTATGCCCTGGTATACGAAGTAGTATTTATGTAGTCGTCCTAATTGCTTTTGGTTTTAATTTGGGACTGGAGTTTGTACAACTTTTTATATAAAAAAACTAAGGAAACTATTTTTTGTATATGAAAATAACACAAAGTTGAAATCTTTTTGTATCCTAGTAACAGTTGAGAATTCTCAAATTACTAAGCAATTGCAAGATTTAATTCCTCACAATTGCGTATTCGTTGTTTATCGCTCCATTGTAAGGTAACAATAAATTGATGATTACATACGGCCCCACGTTGGGCGCCAGTATAGAACAATGGTGGCTAATGGCGACGGCTCGTTACGCACTCGACGCTCGGCTGCCGTCCGTAATTATTTACAGCTCAACACCCTGACAGGTGTAAATGACTCGACTGTTACATAATGCTCTGGATTCCATCAATATCCTGCAGCTCATATTGTGAATAGTAGCAGTATTCGTACAGAACAAGCTGTTTCTTTATTTTTAAGTATATGTAAATATGTTTTGGCGCCCACCGTGGGGCAAACCATGGATGCCTTAAATTAGTTCATATTATTGTGATGAGTGATGACGTATGTTTAGGAATTTGTTCGAATTACTTTCCCTACTTTGGCATGTCGTAAAAGTCGACTAAGGGATAGTATCCTCCAACATGATGAGATACAATAAGCAAACTCCCAAGGAGGGTTGACGTCAGGCAGGCGGCCGGTCATAAAACACCTTAGCCAAAACCTTACACCATGATCGAAAGATCATGCTGTGCCGACTCCACATAGAGTGGGATAAGGGCAGGAAGATGATGATGATGACTTTCACTACTTTAAGCGTCAGTTTTACATAAGTAACTTCAAAATACTCCATCCAACCATGCTCGGTTCCACTAGCTCTATAAAATCTTACAAAGTGTTTCTTTAATGCAGATGTCGGCTTTTGGTTAACTTTGTGGTGCCCTTCGATCCTTCTATCTACACTTGACTTAGAAGCTTTAAACAAAGAAGAGTAAATAATAAACCCCTATTTTCCCCTAGCGAGGGTATCGATGACCTGAAGCCTCTGCTAGCAATCCCTTTAGAGCCAAAACTTGATGCTCCTGGTACTTCGAGCTGGGATTAAACTGTGTACATTACACGGAGTTAAATAGGAGGGAAGCTTTACGGAAATGAAGGGCACTTCGATAGGTAGTCAAGTAGACACTTTTGCTGTAAAACGACTGAAATATTCCATAGGAACATCGTTGATGCTTGGTGTAAATAATCCATGATCTCATCAAGTGTGCTAAAATCCTACTAATGTATATGACTTATTCTACAATACTTTTCTGATATCACCTTTTTCTTAGTATCACTGTACAAAACAGCTGCAGTATTTGATGGTGGCCGAAATGTCAGTAAATAAATAAATTAAAATTGAAAGTGTCATTTGGGCCGAATTGGACGATAAATTTTCGGCCGATATGTCACTTTGTCTATAAATGCGTTTGTGAGGATGTGACGATGTTTGTGCCTCAATCACGCCCTAACGGCTTAACGGATTTGAATGAAACTTGGAACATACATAGTACGTGTGCTGGAATGTAGGCTACTTTTTATCTTGGTACCACGCGAGCGAAGCCGCTAGTAAAAGCTAGTATTTATATAATCACGCAGATGCGTTGTCAGGGCTCGAATTCGGTAAGAGAAAAGTAAAATAATGTCTTTCACTTACGATTACCTACCTAGTCGCGATTTTGTCATGGTATTGGCTTATAAGTTACAGAAAATTTGTTGATCTATGGACTAGACTATTTGTTTAATCATCATAAGTCCTGATAGTTACGTGGAATATTTTTTTTTTTGATTCAAAATACTCCGTATTCAATCATACCAAGATACGATATTCAATCAGTTGAGATATTTTTAGACGGGTACTTGATGAATATTTAGAACGCTGTTCATTGTTATCTCCATCGTTTAAAACTACTGTTCAAATAGCCATGGAAGTACAGCGCTGTAGTTGCTTCGGGGCTTCTGCAGCACACTTAGTGGTTGCCTTTTTGGCTCACAATTTTATTATTTTTTGTGTAATTTCATTTAACTTTTTAAAATTTGCGAACCAAATAAACAGATTCTTTCTTTTGTTAAATATAAATTGCCTTTTAGACCATCATGTCTTCTTGTAATCACATCTCTACAATGCCTTCTTGTAGTCACATCACAATAATTGCAACTATAGTAGTTCAACACACTTCCATAGACTGTAGTTCTGCGCTATAGACATTAGAGCGTCACAAAGCGAGCGATTAAACACTTCGCCGACGACGGCGCCGGCGCGGCAGCGGCGCGACTGCGGTGCGATTTGCAAGCGGTTTTGAGCCGTCGAGTGTCGCAATACACGAGACGTTTTGTGCCGGAGAGGATGCTGAGCGCTGCTTTGCGGGGATTCCCTGATTTTTATAAAGATACGCTTGGAACGTTTAGACTCAAAGAAGTGTTATGTTCTTGGTCTTAGATTCATAAGTGTTAAACTACATGTCTGTAACGATAACATAGAGCATAGCGATAAATCAGAGAATTTAGTTCAATTGTTTGAGTATAATTGGTTAAGGTCCTGTCCGCGACGGGCGATTGCTCGGCTGAGATGCAAGAGGCGCGGGTTCGAATCCCGCTGCGGGAGAAATGTTTGCATGTTCTGCAAATGTCGGGGTGTTGTGATACCATGGTACTCGTAGTTTCTGATACCCACGACACAGGAAATCCTAGTGTGTGGTCAGGGCTATGTATGTGACTGTTGGCTGTTATTATTATTATCTACAAATAAAGTAAGGTAGACACCTAAATCTACTATCTTTGTTACAGATCGATCACAATCATATGGGCCGCAGAGCAGTGGGTACGTACCATACGGAAACCAAGGTCACCACGACCAGGGCTACCAGGGCAGTCAGAGTTACAACCGCTCCGGATACGGAAGCAGCCAGAGCTATGGCCAGAATCGCCAAGGCGGCGGAGGATACGGCCAGGGGTACGGCCAGCAAGGGTACGGATACGGAGGTCAGAATCAAGGCTACCAACAGAACAGGGGTTACAACTCCGGCTCGAGTAGTTCCAACCAGAGCCAAAGAGGCAATTATCAGCAGAACAAATATGGGGGTTCGAATCAGCAGGGCTCCTCGCAACCCAACCAGAGGTATCAGGGGCAAAGGAATCAAGGAGGTGGCTGGCGTTAAATTGAGCATAATAGAAAATTGGAATTAGGAGACTGATACGCGAATGGATTTACGGAGGGTAATCCATAATCCTCTCACTTTTCCCCTCTAAAATGACTAGTTCGTGATTTCGACGCAAAGTGCTTTGTTTTGTCCAACTCCATTGGCGATGGCAACTTCAATAGAGTTAGAAAATGTAATGAGGTGTTTTGGTCGTTGGTTTAGGACTAGGTAGAGATTGGTTTAGTTTAAGCCTTTAGAAGTCCTTGCACTTCCACTATACCTAAGTGAGTACACAGTTATAAATGCCATTGACCTGTTTCATTAGGCACTGTTACTAAAAATGACAAGAATCAATGAAATTTTCAGATTATATTTTTGATTTCAGAATTATCTATTAAAATAATTTAAAAATGTACCACCTACAACAGATTATTACTTGTAAGGATATTGTAAAATACACACATTGGACTCCCAAAATGACTTTTATTATCTAATCCTTTCCCAATAAGCACATCGTCCTTTGGATTTTTGTTTGTTAAATGTATTTTTTATCATAAGGACAGTAGGCATGTATAGTTTTTCTACCTGTAACAATATTTAGATTTTCCTCGAAACTGTTCGATACTCCAATATTTCGCATGCATTCGAAAAATTAATTAAAAACATGTAACGTACATGTCAAATGTTTTCCAATATGGCCGACAAAGAGTGTCTGAAGTGGCTGACGTTTTGTGCACGATCAATAGTTTTTTTTAAATTCCTTTTTGCGCCACAATCGAATGTTCGGCACAAAATTGTTGAACATGAAAAGGAATTAGGGGCCCTGCGGACTGGAGGCCACTTGAAATCTGAATGAGGTAGAACTTAACGGAGATTTTTAAGATCTTTTTGTCCAGGTAAGCCAAATGGGCTGTTAATAATTCATTGCTCGGAAGTCCGTTGCTTGTTTGGTTACGATGCTATTGTGCAATGTTTTTTAAGACAAACGGCTACTAATAACAGTATCAAAAAACGAAACTCATGATAAAGATTTTGTAAAAAACAGGCAGAAAGTTCCATTTTGTAGCAGGCCCTAACATGCGTGACCCACATACATAAGACAAAAGAATAAAATAAAATACGATAGAGTTCCATTGAATGAATTCGCAATATTATAAACCTGAGTGGAGGCACTGGACTGGAAGACCAATACATGTAACATGACTTCCCTCCGACTTCCGAAAATTCTCACAAGTCACAATATCCCACTTGAAGCGTAAAACTGCGACAACAGACGCCGCGAACCGCGCCCCTGCTCACTTCCCATAAACACGGCTAAGATCTAGAATGTTCACTTCACCGTGAAGTAATGTGTCAAAAGGCAAACTTTTGTTAATTTGCACACTTCCGTGCTAATGATTCGGGCGAGGCGGGCGCTAGCCGCGGGACGCTGGCGGCCACGCTGGGCTCGCGTGACTTTCAATGACGTCATGCGGCGCGCGCGCAGTCAGCACTCCCCGTTCCAAATTCAAATTCCATTTGACAGATGAATTTGACTTCTTTATGGTGGTCTTGAGAACTTGTAAGTGCCGCTTTGAGAATTCGTCCGAGTGTGAATGAGCAATTTCCGATTTGATGGGAATGCGGAGGAAGCGTTGTTCCTGAGGTATGATTGACGGCTGTGGAAGGTCAAGTGCCGTACCTAAGTCAAAAGTTCCTTTGAGCATTATTTGCAGTTCATTGGTTCTCTTAAGAAATCTCATTCACTTTGATTTTTATCGCTTTTGAATTTGCAGATCGTCAAGACGTCTTAGCGTTCTTAGAAATGCAGTTAATTAAAACTTTGCTTTTTAAAATGAATAGATATCGTCAAGATTGGCCTTCCTACTGCTAAGATCTGCGATCGTCGAGCGCTAGATTTCAATCCAGGCAGCACTTACTTGAGTATTCCAGATTTCTTTAAATTTTCTATAATAACTTGGTGCTTTACGAAGTACGCGCTGAAATTAAGCACTTCGACTTTTTTCTCTATGAATAGCAGCTATTTTAAGCGTATTTTTAAATGTAACTATGTATCAAGCAATTGTAATTTTGAAAACGTTTAAATGTTGCCTAAAACCATTTATCCTCTTACATAAAATTGCACAAACCAGAAGCTACAGCAGATGCTCCTTATCTCCCTAAAAACATAATGGCACGCTTCATTTACCCACAAATGAAAATTACAGCTACGGATGAGCACACAAAAAAGTTACAAATTGTTCTAGTTTCCCCCCAAATTTTACATTCGGAACACGCACCGCTCTCCGCGCTGATTGGTCGGCGCTCCTTCACGCCGATTGGCCCACAATTTGACAGTAATGGCGTTAACTCTATCTTATCCAAACACGAACACCATAAACGCCACTACTGGATGCACGATGTTGGACTTTACGTCATCGTGTTAGAGTTTGAAATGATGTTGCAGGCGACACTCATTTGTTTTATTTTCAACTAGTTTTTCTCCCCCCTAGACAGATGTTGCTGCTACATTTAGTAACAAATTTCGCCCACGACTCGTTTTGAAAGCTATTGTGTAACTTTTTGTGTATTATTTAGACTAATTCGTTTCTCGTGCGGTTGGTTAGATGGTATCGTAGGGAGATGTAATTCATTGGATACGTTTTGTTCAGCTACCGGTTTTGGATGTTTTGTGCCAGATATTTTTTATTGTTTTTTATTAATCGGCTATTCTCTTCAAAGATGATTCATTTATTTTGTTTTTTTTTAATAGTTCGACATTAATAAACATATTAATAACCCATTTTGTTGAAAGACAGCTTTCATTGTGAGGCTATCCCTCATGTAAGCAAGAAGCTCTTAACTTATTTAATACATTATGTCGTTTCTGTCGATCTGATAAACTTTATACTAAAGAGAAGCTTAGTTTCAAAACATTCCAATAATTCAACTTAATTCTCAAAGCTAGAGCTCAAGTCGACCTCGTTGAACAAACAAAACAGATACCTAAGCTTTGACGACCTCGGTAGCTTGGTGGGCGAGTGCTCGACTGAGACGCAAGAGGCGCGGGTTCGATTCCCGCAACGAGAGAAATGTTTGTATGTTCTGCAAATATTTCTTCCGGGTCTGGGTGTTGTAGTATTCTGTATTATAAGTATATATTTACAAAAAAGTATATAAGTATTCTATCAGTCATCTGGTGTCCATAGTACAAGCTTTGCTTAGTTTGGGGCTAGATGACGTAGTGTGAAATGTCCACAAATAATTAATTTTTTATTTATTAAGCTCCTAAACTAATCCAACAATGATTTCAGCATCGCATCATAATTTCCGCATAATAACTTATGCAGTGCATGCTACATTCACGGGCGACATTTCGAGTGTCGTAAGTATTATATTTTTTTCATTTTTTTACTTTAAATAATTCGCGCGCGGCGGTCGAGCTTCGAGGACTCCACTTGAGCACGGACCCAAAAAATCTCTAAAGTTTACCCATGTGTTATTTCTTGCAGTTTGGACTCGGGTTCCGTATAGTTTCCGTTCTAATAAGGTAGATATACCTCTACGTATGCATTGCCTAATGAGAGGCAGTACCTAAGTTTGTTTTTTTTTCATGTAACTCCGGTTTAAAAGAGGATTTTTGTGTTATGTTTTTGGCGGTTATGCTAATTCTAAAAGAGGTAATAAACTAAAAAAAAATCTATACTTACTAGATCTGTCAATCAAAAATCTGCCGTTTGCAACGGCTTTTAGATAGCCCGACTGTTTCTTTTGTATTTTGTGAATAAATAAAAAATATCTATTCGTAACATCCTAGTATGGTAAACCTAGCGATGTGATTCCCAGAAGTGAGTATTCAGTGCTTAAGAATCTTATGATCTTGATTGATTGATTGTTGAAGTTAAGCAATCCTGTTCGCGGTCACAATTGGGATGGGTGACCGCAAGTCGCATTACGAGCTGAGCGCTTCCGTGCTTCGGAGGGCACGTTAAATTGTCGGTCCCGGCTTTTAAGTCGTCAAGGCATGACGGAGGCCTTTAGGCGGCCTAAAAACTCCGTCACAAGAGCTGGCCACTAGCTCATACAAACTTACTTACTTAGTGCTTATGAAAACGTTTTATGGCCGTTAGTTAATTGTTTTTTCTCAGCTTCATGCGGATCCCTAAGCTCGAACACAAAACCGCGTCATTTGACGCAGCATTATTATGTATTTTGGAAAAATCCATTGTTTCGCAATCGCCCCATGGCGGCCCTCCACTGAAGAGCTATTCAACGCCCTGAAAGAGTTCCACATAGAACTAAAATCATTTATTATATGGCACACGAATGCGAAAGGTGCTAACATCGAGCGCTTATGTAATGAGTTGTAATCGCACCCTTTCAACTCGATGGTATTTTGAAAGGAAACATTTTGTTCTTTTTTTTTGGGGCAGCTGGGTCAGATGTGGCGTTTCTACATCATTTATTCGTCCATTTTAATGTTATAGTATAATTTCTGCCCTCCCAGTGAAGAACGCAGTAACTAGCATTTTTGTCAAAAATTAGATCATATTCGGAATCGCCTAACAAAATACAACATTCTGTTCTCACTCACGTATCAAAACACGTTTGACATAGTTACTACGTTTTTCACTAGGAGGGCAGAATTATAGTATGTAGGTATGTATGTTCGTATGAGCTAGTGGCCAACTCTAGTGACGGAGCTTTTAGGCCGCCTAAAGGCCTCCGTCATGTCTTAACGACTTAAAAGCCGCGACCGACTGTTTAACGTGCCCTCCGAAGCACGGAAGCGCTCAGCTCGTAATGCCACTTGCGGTCACCCATCTCAATTTGTGACCGCGCATATCGTTGCTTAACTCTAACGATCAATCAAGAACGCCTAAGCAAGCTACGCCACGAGTGCTCCGATGATTATAGTATTTTACTACTACATGGTTTATAGAACAATGCTGGGATATTGCTGGTCACTTCTGTTTACGTTCGTTTTGACACTTGGACTCTTGGTGGGCCGGAGGGTAAAATTTGCGTTTCTTCTATCTTGAACTAGCCAAAAAGAACAGAGTCAATGATTCAGTATTCAGTAGATATATTTATGCACAAAGACATGGTACATTATACATTAGATAGAAATATAAATATTAGTTGCACATCACTTGCCCGAGTGAATATCGCTCATTAAATTCAAAAGGGCCACATTCCGAAAAAAACCAAAATCGTTTTTATTGCATAAAACATATCAAAATTGGTCAAATTTTTATATTCGAAAAAGACACCCAGTGCTTTAGCGTTTAAAATGGTCCAATCACACAACTGCCGTGGGCCATTTTGACACATTGACGACTAATTTCAGAGCAAAACGGCCATCTTTCTAGTTGCGACCCAGCAGTCTGCGTGAGCGCACGTCATCTTTATTAAAAAGGGCCACATTCCGGAAAGCAACTGGTGTTGAAGTGATAAATTATAGTGAAAAGTGCCATATTTTGAAATGTGACCGTCTTTAATAAAGAAAACACGTGAGTACAATATTATTTAATAAGGAAACGTGCCGTATTTTAAAATGCGTTTCTTTTGATTTTAAATACTACAATTTTGATAATCATTTATTGAATCAAAAGTGCAGTATTTAGAATATGTCTGTTTTGCGTATAAAATTACCTTAATTTTAGTAAGAATTGTGTGAACAATAATGTATACTTTTCGTTTAATGGCTGTTTTGATGTTCGTGAGCTATGATGTCTAAAAAATATTATTGAAACAAAAGTGCAGCATTTGGAATATGCCTGTTTGTGGTGCTATTTAGGTATGTATTTGGTAACTTGCTGAAGTAACTTTTGGGGTTTAAGTACCTACAGCGACTGACAATTTTTTTTTCTTTGTTCATAGAATGAATAGTCACGCACATCGGATTTTGAACATGGTCACAACAAAAAACGAAAATCTTCAAACTTCAACACACAATAACACAAGATTTGGCTCAACTTCCAACTTCGCCGATCAAGGCTCGCCGTCACCATCATTCTTGTCTGATAGTTCTTGTGATACAAATTCCATAGCAGACAGCCAAACGAATCTTCATCTGTCGATACTTGATGAAAGTACTGTATCTGATATGAGAAGTCCAGAAAAAAGAGCTAATTTCGTTTTTGAGGATAGTACAGCATGAGTTTTTGAGGATAGTATCAGATAGCAGCTCCAGTGAATCTTCATCTACGAGTTCAAGCAGCAGTACAGAAGATTTGTCGTCAGATGATAGCGTAAAGGATCTGACTTCAATCTTCAACCTGACGCAGAAGCTATTTCAGACTCTGATGAAGATTTATCACCAAAAGCTGAATGTTCCGTGAACCTTTCTAGCGTCATTGAACAATCAGTGAATCTAGGAAGGAAGACGCTTAAAGCAGTCAGGAAGAGACAAATATATTCACCAAGCAACGATATGCAACCACCTAGCTTTGGAGATCAGCCAACAGGCATTGAATCCCAGCCACTCAGCCCAACCCAGCCACCAAGCGTTGAAAGCGAGCCACCAAGCGTTGATGCCGTGCAACCAAGTGTTGATTACCAATCAGTTGGTTCAGACCCTCCTGACACAGGTCCCCAAAGGAGATCTTGCAAAAGAAAAGCCAATCCAGACTTGTGGAAGACGAATGTAAGCAAACTACTGAGAAACAGTGGTAAAGCTTACACATCTACCTATGTCAAAGTAGTATGATGATCGTCGTACGTCGTATGTCAAATGATCGTAGATCTCATCGTTATTACTAGTACCTAAGTCAAGACTTTATTTTGTTAATGATGCATTTTATTTTGTGACATTGATTGAATAGAGAGGTGATAGTTGTTCTTTGTTGCTGCATGTACTCGTAGTAATATCATTGAGCTCATTGGTAGTTTGTTAACATAGTGTGTTGTTATTTTATTTTTTGAAGAATTTTATTTTGTGTGCTTAGCTTATTTTGAGAACCATGTTGCCAATTTTGGAGTCTTTTTATCAGTTATTTTAATGTGGCATATTCTCCTTTATTGAGTTATTTCGTTGAAACGGTAATAACATCACAAACTTGAATTACAGAATGTCAGAAATAGCATTTCCACTATGAAAACAATTACTTTTTAGTTTCTTACCATGTTTTTTCTTCAATTAAACCATTTTCTGTGATTGATTTTGCATGTTTGTATGTTTTTTGGTTGTAACACAAGTGTGTGATTTTTTATTTCAGGTTATTCTAAACATTAAACAAAACTGCGACGTAAAAGTTGAAATTAAACTTATTTTTTGTAAGATTTGTGGCCTTTTATTTAATAAATTCATATGACATTTTGACCATTTTTATATACAATAGGGACTTATTTGACTTTGTACGTTTCTGGGTGAAAGTTACAGTAAAAATTATACTATAGGTAAATAACGGTTTAAAATACGCATCGAATGATATCCCACATGTATAATATTTATAATATGATTTACAAAATAATACGAAAAAACGACTGCCAAAACTTCAAAACGCTCTCCTGTAAAAAATGTAGTTTTTGGAATGTGGCCCTTTTGAATTTAATGAGCGATATGTTAAATTCATTCTAAATTAACTGTAGAAATTATGATACATTCAAACCACTAAAACCAAATTAAAATGTTATAGTAACATGTAATAAAACTGACAAGGTAGGTCAAAACTTAATTGAGATAAATGTCAACAGAATCAAAACAATGATCAAATAACAAATTAAATAACTTTTTGTTGAATACAGGACCCTTTAAAAAATGTACGCATATTACCAAATTTCAGAATCCATTAAGGTGGGTTACATTTCCCTCAGACACAGTAGCAATCCACATCAAACGGAACGTTCTTTGTACTCAATGTTCCCATATTTCCGCATTGTTCCGCAGCCGCCATTAACCGACAATCGGAGAAAGCGCGCGAAACAGCTCTGTCAGATCGCGCGCCATTTTCCCTCGAGTGGATGAAAGTCTGCATTTAAAACCTTTGTCAGACCTTGGGTTAACGTTTTTGATGCAAGTATGTTTTAATTCAGGACGTGGAGGATCAAAGTGCAATAAACGGAATGCGAGTAAAGTTGTCAGCCCAGTATCCAGTTCCAAAAACAGGTCAAGTGCGAGTCGAATTAGCACACGATGGATTCCGTACCTTTGTCCACGTACATAAATATTTCTTGTATGGAGCCCCCCTTTTATTTTACTTAATTTTATTATTTTTTGATATAGCGGCAATACTTAGAAATACACATAAATACATACATATTATTACGCCCGTATCTCTAATGGGGCAGAGCACAAGTAATCCTCTGGATATTCAAAGTCCCAAGATAGATATGTTGAACCATATAGATAGCCCATGTTGGGGAGGACACTACCCCTTAGTCGACTTTTACGACATGCTCGGAGAGAGAATCAGTTGGACGCATTCTATGTTTTTACCTTACTCCCAGTCCAGGAGAGAATTATCGTATATAGTATCCGTCTAGTCGTTCCACAAGTTCTTTCGAACTAATGTAGTGAAAGGATTTAAAGTGCGCCTCAAAGGCTCACTACAAGTAGGTAGTAGAAATACACACTGAAAATCAACTCTACCTATTACCCACGGGTTCATGAGATTACAGCACGCTGACAGACGAACGGACAGCGAAGGCTTAGTAATAGGGTTCCGTTAGCACCCTTTGGGTACGGAACCCTAAGAATAGAACACAAACAAAAACCTGTAGTACTAGAACTAGTAAAGTCTATTCGACTTTTGCTGTTCGCGGCGCGTCGTTTTTTCTTTTTTTTGGTCTGAGGTCATAGGTACTTAGATAATTTCACACCTTTTTCGTTTCATATTTTAAACAGTTAATCGCACCATGTGTGGCCTATCAAACCCCACTCGAGAAACCAAAAACCAAATTATTTCCCACTAATTCCCAACCCACTACAAAATGATTGCTATATTTCAAGCAAACAACTATAAAATTAGAATCATTAAAGCAAACAAAACACAATTGTTATAATGAGGAGCTTTGAGTTTCGAAGATACCTGTCAATGCTTGTCAAAATAATACGCGCTGGAAATGAATGAGTTGAAAGAAAAGGTATTTGTTGGACGGTAACGTCGAGTCATTCGCTGGGTGAGAAATTCAGGGTTCGTAATGAAACAAAGACAAACAGCACACCATCATCATCCAGGCCTGCGTCAAATGCCTTTTATTGTTATTAGCTCGGACCACGTAGCGCTTAGATTGATTATAGCTGCGGGCATGTTTTTAATGTAGTTGAAAGGAAAATACATTAAACTTAAGATTCAATATCGCTTCGTGTAGGTACTGTATCTAAGTAGTTACCCGCTAACTTCTTTTCGTAACAAACTGAAGAACTGGCTTGTATCTAAAGTGTTCTACAATATGGAAGATTTTTTTCATGAATCACTTTATGAGGCCAATTACTCAACTAAGTACCTTTGTTGTGTTTTTATGTTCTTTCTGAATGATTGTACGTTCGAAAAGGGCAAACTGTTTGTACTATATTTATTATACCTAACAACTTATACTTTCAACAGTTTACAATAAAGATATAGTATATATATTATAAGTATATGAGTGTGCCGGGCGAGCGTTCGGCTGAGACGCAAGAGGCGCGGGTTTGATTCCCGCTACGGGAGAAATGTTTGTTTGTTCTGCAAATATTTCTTCCGGGTCTGGGTGTTGTAGTATTATATAAGTAGGTATGTATTAACAAAAAAAGTATATAAATATTCTATCAGCGATCTGGTTCCCATAGTAGGTACAAGCTTTGCTTAGTTTGAGGCTAGATGGCGCTGTGTGAAATGTCCACAAATATTTATTCATATCCACTTACGTGATTTTTACCCCCGAATACTCAAACGCGACTCAGAGTTGAGCACGTCTCAACTCACGGTTTTTTTACAGTTTCTGATGAAAATCTGTCAAAAAAAAAAGTCATTTGAGACGTGTTCAACTTTGAGATGCGTTTGAGTATTCGGGGGTTATTCTGTCATATCTTCGAATCCTACAGAACCCTGGTGCACAAAGCATTGGTCAATCGACACCATATCTAAGTATAATGAGTTGTCGAGATGTTGACAGCCTCAGCCTTTCGCCTGCCTCCGGGACTGGCAGGCGCGGATGCCAGGCATTCCTATACTTAGCTAAATCAATATCATTGCCCACAAGGTTGAGGATTGGGGGCAAATATAGCGTCACTGGAAAGGCAAAATTACGTAAGCGCCAAAATGGCGCCAAATAGGCATATTGAGTTATTATCCTAAAATAGCAGTCCAAATACAATAATATGAATTGCTGGACATAGAAAATGAAAAAAGAATGAAATCTTACGTTGACGTCATCAAAATTCGATAATTAGGCAGAAAGTTATGATTAAAAAACGAAAAAAATGAACTTCAAACGGCTTTTTCTCGATTGGCGCTTACGTAAATTTGCCTTTCCAGTGACGATATGACGAGCTTGGTGGCGTGGCGGGCCAGTGCCCGGCTGAGACGCAAGAGATTCGGGTTCGATTCCCGCTAAGGAAGACATGTTTGTTCTTTAAATATTTCACTTAGTTGGCAGTCGGTTCAGTATTATTTCATCTTAGTGCAGGAAAGGAGACTTTGAGACGTACCTTTCACCACACTGGTTCGAAAGAGCTATCACGCACGACTAGAGTAGTAGGTACTAGTAGGCACTATAATTTCAACATAATCTAATTATTTCATTCTGATGTGAACAAAACCCGTGAACACAACACAAATTTGTTCGCTCCTGAAATATGTATATTGACGTATATTTTCATATTTTGTGAGGCATGCTATGTCAAGCAATTATTATAATGTGAAAGTTTGTGAGGATGTTTGTAAGTTTGTGCCTCAATCACAACTAAACGGCTGAACGGATTTGAATGAAACTTGGAATATAAATAGTACCTACATGTGCTGAATTAACATGTGATGTTGATGATGATATACGATTCTATGTATAATATCACACAATTAGCGAGCATTTATTTTTGTCGGTGGATGTCTACCAAACTTTTGTTAGTAAACACTCAATTTTAGCTAAAGTATAGGTACCTATTGATGAACGATTAGGACTTCTATCGATGTTAATAGCCAGAGCGAATCCAAGTTTGCATACCTACCTACATTATGAACGAGTACCTTATCTATTCTAGGTACCTACTTGATAGCATTACCCTAGTTATTCTATGCCATGCGTTAGTCCATCCCAAGTAGTCTGTGCACACAATCACAATAGAGAGTCTTGTGGTAAGTGAATTCCCAAATAATTTGTAAAGCGCGATACCTAATCAAAACATAGTTCTGTAATAAATTCATTACGACGCACGCTCGTGCTCTATCGATTGTGGCCTCTTTGCTCGAACGTGCCAGAGACAATCGACGCGATGGCGCTTCTCTACGCAGCTCTGCCCTACACCAAAACAGCTCAATTCTAACCGACAAAACTGCGGAAATTACTTCTGAACCATCGAAATAAGATTCAAATTCGAGTGCGGAACATAAACTAGATAGAGCTTTCGAAATTTGAATTCCGGAAAATAAATGTTCCAGCCAGTAACAACAGTCAAAACGGAAACCAGCTTTGTGCATTGAACCAAAGAGGCTATAATCCAACGGCTTAGCTCCTCTGCCATAAAACCTTTTTGTGCGAAAAGTTGGCGCTCTTTGTCTCTGACTCACTGTCAAGCGTACTTGTGTTTTCCCGCGTTTTTTGTTCTAATTAGTCAGCCCCTCGGTCCTCAACCTTCGGTGGCAAGCTCTCGCCAGCAATTCTGCCGCCAATGTAACCGGGAAATTCGTTATAAAAAATAGTTGTATCTGCAATAAAACCCCCTTATAAATTACTCATCTGTGCTCAACATGTACTTGAGTTTTTGCAATTTTTAATGTAACCTAGCTGCTGCTCGTCAACAATATTATAAGTGGGTAGTGAAATTATGAATTTTTAAAAGCGGCGCCCAACGACGTGGTATCTAGCAAAAATTGTTTTATACTCAGTTATGGGTCGATTTCAACACAACTTTACTAGCTTTAAACAAAAACAACTGTTCTTTTCTTGCCCTATCGAATATAATAATTACAAACCACGAAGTTTGTATTCCGATCTAAGATGCTGAATAATTTGCAGGCATCTATTTTAAAAGTGCCAGCCCGTACCAAACAATGCTTACAACCAGCCATGATATAATTACAGTAATTACGCAATCTCCATGCAAACCCATGTATTCCAAGACGTTTCTCCATGAATGGAAAATCTTAAGTCCCTAATGGCGGCCACCCTTCCAGCATTCATGGCCCCGCGAGGAATAATGTTCACAAATTTGTTTACAGATCGGGAGGAAACGCACAATTGTGATGAATAGGGAAAACTCGGGTAAATAGATTTATGCCGGGGAAATATTCGGTGTTTCTGTGAGGGAATGAATTTTTAGGGTCCCGTCTTTTACAACCCTTTTTATTGTTCTTGGCTACGTGGGTTTTCGTGAACTGGTCAAATAATTATTTCCTAAAAAAACAACGAACTACCTACTTGTACCTAGATATACTTTTCTCATGTAAGTGACCTAGTCTTTATGAGAATAAATTCTTTAAACTTAATTATTTGACTTCACTCAGATGTCAATTGCAATAAGTTGTATAGATTTAGTGTGTACCTAAGTAATTTAGATATTCGATCTACTAAGTTAGATGTAGCATCAACTTCACTAAAATTTCCATATACACACATGCATGGTACAAAAGTAGGTATGCATACTTAAAGTTTGACTTCTTCCCGTCGTAACGTTTAGATCGATCTAATCCGTACGTGGCTGACAAAGGGAGGGCGCGGGGCGTGACAACATACCTTTTCGCATTTTACCTTATTTAAGAATTTGTGACCGTGGCGGCCACAGGTCTATCAATACAGAACATCCACAAGTGTTCACTTGAATGTGAACTAGTGTTCAATTTTTAGATTTGTGGTAGCAGTGTTTAAACTATTGCTAAAGACATTAAAATAACAAAGAGCTATAGAGCTGAGTTATTACTGTTTTACTGTGGTTTTATCCGCATCCCCTCGCACTCCAAAAAGGCGACCTTTTCAATTCTACTACGTTTCGGAACTCACTTCAACGTTGCCCAAATTCAATGAAACTTCTCAAGCAAGTTATTAGGGAAAGAATTTCCTCATTAAGTAGGCTACTGACATAAATCCTTGGTAACCGGAGTCGATATGTCTGTCTGCTGAAGAGGCCAATAGTTTTCAATTTCGCCGCCCTCACCTGTCCGTCTGACTAATCCACCATTTTATTAGCCTACCCTCGTAATGCCGCGCACGTGCGTTCTTCCCCGCCTTTGTTCTATCAAAATTACTCTCTGTAATTGAAACAAGCTACATTTAATTTTGATTCTATCAAAATTGAGCTCTAACACTTTGAACGACAGTTGCAAATTGATCGCTCTTGTCAATCAGTTATGTTGTTGCTGTATGATAGACGCTATGTTATTATTTCGTTTTGGCGGGCCGTGACTGACGTTTACAAAGTCGATGTTGCCATGCGGAATAAACTGTTATACCCGTTATGAGAGATTAGAGCGTAATCTGGGAATATTGAAGACAATAAAATGAGCTTAGAGCGTTGAAAGGTCGGGTGGGAGCCAAGGTGAATGTTGTACAAGTTTGTTATTGTTTAGGATCGAGGGGCTCTGGTTTTTGTTGGCTTTGCTGATGTGACTTTATTTTAAACAGTTCATTGTTTTATTTAATCTCCTTAAATTGCATGATACCTAGGTAGGTACTTGCCTTTTTCTAAAAGTTGATTATAATAAAATTAAGCTATGAGATCGAAGGTGAATAATGAAATGCAACCATAAAACTCATTAATTTTTATTAATTTTATAAATCGAAATTTATTACACCTCACTTTTCGATAAGTATAATTACAAATTCCTTTTTGTTAATAATAATTATTTTTATAATTATCATAATACCTAATGCTACTTACAATACTTACACCGATCTATCATCTGAACATATAAATTAAGTTGAAAACATTAATTTTACAATTTCAATTTATTCTAAACAAGCTTATTGCTATTCATTGTCACCGAGCGCGGGACTCCGCCATTTTATGTTGCTAGTAAAAACTACTAAAATTCCTTGGGATTTTATAAACTGATGGATAATATAACAAAATTACTTATTTTAAGTACATAATTTATCGATGAAGCGTATACAGTACCTACCTAATGATCTGTTGTCTTGGTATCGTACTAAACAATACTATTGATTCGTTGCTTTTTATGATTCATTAAAATTGTATTTGTATGTTTTTCAATACTTGTGTAATTTCATACCTATAGATTTTTCGAGGGGCTGGACAAAATCCTGTCAGTAGGATTTCTTATAAGAGCGAAGAAGAGTAAATACATTCGAATACTTGTTATAAGTAAACATTATATTTGTTCGTTCGTGGATAGTTTTATCATTACAAAACATTTGCGTTCATCGAATACTTTTTGTCTCATTACCATTAAAGTTCTATAATATTTACACAATACTATCTACACACTCAAACACTGACTTTGTGATAATTTATTATACTATTCACACAACAAATTACGACTTGCATGTTATTTACAAGACAATCGATTTTTATTCATTAACTACTTTTATGAAGGGCCAGAGACTGAACTAATTGAATTTCATGCAGATAGATGCAGAATATGCATGTAAAAAAATATATCTAGGTAGTTGTTTTTGATTAATTTAAAGAAGTTGTTGAATGAAAGTAACATAAAGTAGATGTAACACGATCAAAATACCATGGTAATATTCAGAGACAAATTCAGTTTAGCACTCAATCAGAGTCAATCAGAAGACCGCGATACCCATGGTTATGATTCTGTATTGCACATAAAATTACGACAGACAAGTAGGTAATGTGTCTAGTAAAATTGCATTTTCTTACTTATTTTTTTAAGTCTTACACAAAAATTAAATGTTCTGATCAGGCACAACAACTACATGAAGAAAATATCACGGCAAAGAACTTCAAATCCTCGTTTGTGCTTAAATTAAGCTACTTCTAAGTATTTACACGATACCCTCCTCCCGTTACGAAAACTTACAATTAAGCTAAAAGTTCACTTCTCACAAACACTTCAAATTCCACTGCGTTTCACTATTTTCTAAAATGTCACAAAGTTCGGTTTATTTTATAGCTGCCCCCAGCCTCGCCTCACCGGAGACAATGTTCTTGGAAGAGTTCATGGCGCTTTATAAATAATCGATACAGAATTTGTACTTAAAATATTTTGGCAATTAAATTCTTATGTAATAATTGAACTCCTCAAAACTAGGGTAATTATGAAGTATGGCAACTCAACAGTAAAAATGAGGAAGAGTATTAAAAAACTCCCAAAAATTTTGCAAATATTTGAAAGTGGCAATTATTTTTGTACAGACTTTTCAGTTTTAAACCAAAATAGGAAATTCAAATGAACAAGTTAGTCAAAACATTTTGAAAAGCGAATAAGACTATTTCTGGATCAAGTTCACAGTCAGAAAACTAAGAATAGTGAACTGACTGAAGAACTCCCCAGAAGCATTTGAAAACAAAACCGCGCCAATCACACCACCCTAATCAAAATACATCTCTTCCTTGAACATGGTCTCGTGGTAAAGCTGTGGGAATTTCTACCAGGCCCGGCCCTGCAGCGGGAGATACCCTGAGCACTGCTGCTGGTAGGCGGCGGGCTGGCGGTAGGAGGAGACCAGGGGATTGCTGCAGGCTGCCTGCGCCTGCTGGCTCGCGTACCCCGACGTGGGAGTCGCGCAGTGGCTGTGCGCGGGGGAAGACGACTCGCCGGAACCGCAGGGCTTGCCATCCTTCACCAGGACAGGCACCGCCACCCGCCGCGGTGATGATGATGACTGCAGAGGAAAGGCTTATCAAACTAGGATTTCAGACTGAAGAGCACTCTACGGACGGGTTCACGTCTACTGGCAGTGACCTCGCCTTCCGATCCTAACGTCGCGTCGTGTGTTCAAATCCGATTTTCTATTCGAATTTACGTGCGCTATATGAGTAGGTACTCTCAAACGGTGGAGGAAAACATCGTGAGGAAACCGTTTTGCATTGCACGAAAGGAGCCTTTGAGGAGTACTTTAAATGTTTTCACGACGCTGGTTCGAATGGACAAGTGACACGGCTAGATAGATAGAACTTCTTATCCGTGTGTTTTCGTTTTTTTTTTCAACCGTAGAGCCTACTAAAAATCTAACTTTAATTGATAAACTTGCTAATAAATGTTCTACGTTGAGAGAGACATCCCTATAAACCTGGTCGAGTACAAACTTCATCCTTACAAAACAGACGTGCCACAACATACCCTAACTCAATAATAAAATGTACACCGGAATTTCCATTTATTATTTGACAGTCTCGTCGAGCAAATTACACGTTACAAAACAATCATTACGAGGGTGAGGAAAGGCGCTAACAATCAGGGAGTCAGCCCGCCCACACGGCGCGAGCAAATTGAGCCAATTCAACCTACTACTAACTGGCAACACATGCACAAAAGGGATGCACATTTTGTTCATTACAAAGGTAGGTAGAATATAGACTATGGTTGGTAGGTTAGGTAGTATTGTTGGAGGTAAAATTAAACTTAAAAAGGGCGAGTGCTCCGCTGAGACTCCAGAGGTACGGGTTCGATTCCCGCTACGGGAGAAGTGTTTGTATGTTCTGCAAATATTTCTTCCGAGACTTAGTGTTGTAATAGTATTATGTATTATAAGTATTTTATCAGCCATCTGGTGCCCATAGTACAAGCTTTGTTTAGTTTGGGGCTAGTTATAGGCTAGCTATGGCCATTATTTATTTATTTATGATTTTTAGGGTTCCGTATCCGAAGGGTGCCAACGGGACTCTGTTGCTAAGCTTCCGCTGACCGTCCGTCCGTCCGTCTGTCAGCAGCTTGTATTTCATGAACCGTAGCAAGTAGAGTTTAAGTTTTTACAGTGTGTATTCTATTGCCGCTATAACAACAAATAATAAAACTAAAAGGGGACCCCATACAAGAAACATTTATGTACATGTAAGATGGTACGGAGCCCTTCGTGTGCGAATTAGACTCTCACTTGACCGTTTTTTTACAGATTCAGGGACAATAATTATGAGAGTGAGGTGAGGCGCTAACGATCAGGAGTCACTCCCCAACACGACTGCAGGCAAATTGAGCCAATTTGATCCTGGCAACACACGCAGCGCAAAGGGATGCCCACTGCGGGTCGATGTTCGACGTGTCTGGTCTTTTACAATGAAATAAATAAATATTTGTGGGTATTTCACACAGCGCCATCTAGCCCCAAACTAACCAAAGCTTGTACTATGGGAACCAGATGGCTGATGGCTGATAGAATACTTATATACTTTTTTAGTAAATACATACATATAATACATAATTACGACACCCTGACTCGGAAGAAATATTTGCAGAACATAGGTTCAAATATTTATCCCGCTGTGGATGCCTTACAGAAATTTGGCTTTTTAGGTAGGTTTTGCCTTATTACGTCTGATTAAATTTTTAAATGTTTTCGGGGTATAAGGATTCAACGCGAACTGTCGTATTTTACTCTAAAATCTAGGTTTCAAATTCATATCCTTCGGTATTTACTTACCTTCTAACAATTTTTATATAATTCATTTACTTTTACGGATAAATACTTTCAATGCCAACATATTAATACTTTTTAAATAAAATCTAAGGCAGTCACTTTATTGTTTTAATTTCAACACAATACGCAACCTCTTTGTAATGCAACAAAAGAATGCTAAATAATTTCTGCTCGGCTATCAACACGCACGATCGCGGCAGCCCTGCGCCTTGGCGGGAAACACAACTCAAATAGTCGTGGGGTTGCCAGAGTCGCTGCGGGACCCGTATCTTGGGGTCTGAGAAAAAAAAATCTAAAACACCTCTGATTTTTCGCATAGACTGTGATTGAATTTGCGTTATACAAACTTCCGAATTAGAGTGTACATACCTTACTTAGGTACTTAATATTATTGTATGTATGTTCGTATGAGCTACCATTACTTACCATTACTTACCATATTGGCCACCAGGCCAACTCTAGTGACGGTCTTTTAGGCCGCCTAAAGGCCTCCGTCATGGCTTAACGACTTAAAAGCCGGGACCGACTGTTTAACGTGCCCTCCGAAGCACGGAAGCGCTCAGCTCGTAATGCCACTTGCGGTCACCCATCCCAATTTGTGACCGCGCATATCGTTGCTTAACTTTAACGATCAATCAAGAACGCCTAAGCAAGCTACGCCACGAGCACTTAATAATGATACCTGATTATTAGGTAAGAGAAGTAGCTAGTAGGACCAGAGAAAAAGTATTGCCAGTTAAGTAGTTTGGATCCTTCCAAGTTTGCATAATAAAAGTTTTTTCGAAACATATATCTTGTCTATACCGTTCTACAAATGTAATCGTACTTTCGTTCGTTCTCTGCTTATTGATATTTTCATAACATAAGTTAGAGGGTAGTTCGCGAGAGGAGATCGCTATCAAGGGGCCGCGTCACGTCGCGTCGACGATTTTATCGCTGCCTCGCGTTTAATATTCATTATTCATTAGCATTTGGCTGACGGCTTTATAATACTCCCGCTGATGTTCAAAATTTAATAAAATATAGGTTTGCTGAAATATATTATAAGACTACAGCTGCCGCCCGCGGCTTCGCTCGCGTGATACCTGGATAAAAAATAGCCTATATGTTAATCCAGCATATGTACTATGTATATTCCAAGGTTCATTCAAATCCATTCAGCCGTTTAGGCGTGATTGAGGCACAAACATCCAAACATCCAAACTCACAAACTTTCGCATTTATAATATAAGTAAGAAGTAAGATAACAAATTTCGTCTGCTCTAGACCTTGGCAAATATATAGTTATGGACCGCTAAAATAGAAGTTTACACTTGATTTATATCCTTACCTGATTATGTTGGTTCTGTTCCGCCATCGCCTTCTCCTTCGCCTGCCTCTTGCACTTGTAGCGGTGGTTTTGAAACCAGATTTTGACCTGCAACAAAATGTTAATTCAATAATCCTTATAGAAGAAAATGTCCAATGGGCATACATGTCACTGTACTTTTGACTGAAAGTTGAAGAAATTAAATCAACTATCCCCCGAATACTCAAACGCATCTCAGATTTGACCACGTCTCTAGTGACGAGTTTTTGACAGATTTTCATCAAAAACTGTCAATAAACCGTCACTTGAGACGTGCTTAACTCTGAGTCGCGTTTGAGTATTCGGGGGTAGGTATATCAGTTGACCTTAATCTCCAGGCTCTCAGCCGGCGCTAATCCCATTCGAACATCTCCAGCAAAGTCAACAGTGCGTCCAAGACAGCGCAGGATCCTGGCCTCCCTGAAATTAGCGCTAGAGCACGCTACATACAGTCAACACTCCACCTTAATGACGAAAGAATAAACACGGGCATGTTTGCCCCTCAGCGCTGCCTTTGTCTATGCACGCAGCAAAATATACTCTTTATTTATTATTTATACATCGAGAGCGTTTCCTCCGTGTTTATTCTTTGAAATGGATGTGTGCACTCCTCGATTCTCGCGCTACAATCCGCCATTTTGTCCGATCCGATACTTTGACGCGATCCGTTATAAAAACTGTGTAACTCAGCGACGAGTGCGTCGTCCACTCGCTGAGGGCTTATCGGAGGTCTTATTTGTTATTTTTCGGTGTTTGCTCTGTACGCGCAGCCGGTGGGAACTGCGGTGGAGGCTCAGACCAAATAAAAAAACAAGACGCCACGCCGCGAACAACAAAAGTGAAGCCACCTTTTTATCTATGTGTGTGTCGAAGGTTTTGAGGTTGTGTGTTGCAAGTAACCTAAAATTCATTATGATTAAGAGACCATGTTATTTAAAGTACTTACAAGTAAAAAGTGATTCCGTGTGACTTTTTATGTGATTTGCTGCTGTTTTTACATGTTTTCACTACACAGGAAGGCGTAATTCTATTTTTAAGACTAGTGACGTACTATGAGCGATGAGCATGGTTTTAGTGTATGTGTGTGCGTGAGCGTGTATGTTACTTGCAGGAGCACGGTTCTGTGTGGCTTCACTTTTGTTGTTCGCGGCGTCTTTTCTTTTTATTTGGTCCGAGGGTGGAGGCGAGGTGCGCGCTTTTGTCCGCAGCGGCCAGGAACGATGATGCTCGCTAGTTTATTTATGGAGTAGGTAAGAGTTAATGAACGGGCCCCGTCGGCGGGCGTCGCTTATTGCTCTCCGGCGAGCCTTGGACGCTCTCGTGTCGAGTACTTTCTTTCAGTATCCTTGTGCATAATGCCGGGTGTTTCCTAGCACGCACTCTCGTCACGAGGACGCCATTCACTTGTTTGTTTTACATCTAAACGTCTGGTGTCTCGCACAAGTGACGGGACATTTCGGGTGCGTCCGAGGGCCTTGGCTACGTGCTTGAGAGCCCACACCACACCCACTTAGCTACCGAGCGTAATGTTTTTCTAATACGCATATGTAATGACTACTTTGCTACTGGAATCGTTTAACCATTGCACACTTTGAGCTTTGAGAGTTCAAATGAATTTTTCATCTTTTTCGAGATTTCCCTCTTGAAACTTAAGTATTATGTAGAAAGCTGGTTTGTCATACCAATTATTATAATTTTAACTCCTTAAAAATTGTTATATCATTTATTTGAACGCACGGGGAAAGAAATTATCATCAAAACTAATATGGCGGCCACCCATCCTGCTGTCATCTTGACAATACATGTCAATTTTGGCGCCGATGCCCTTTCATACCTACCTCCAATTTTAAGGGATAAACACTCAAGTATAAGGTTCAAATTCCAATGTATCACGTTATATGAAGAGCTACGCGTAGGTGTTCTTTTCCTGAGAACGATGACTCGACAAATCACGGCACAATTATTATTATGAATACACTACACTCGTGTTTGTTTAGATCTTAATTTAGTGAATTATGTTTACAGTGAAGTTGCTTTTTTCGTTGAGTCTAAAATTCAGATGGAGAAAGAGATTTGAACTCTTAAGAGCACGCACGACAACTTTCTAGGTTGCCACTATAAGACTTTTTTACTTCACCAAAAAATAATATAACTATCTAAAAGCACTGGTGGTCTAGTTGGTAGTGACCTCGCTTCCCGATCGGTCGTGGGTTCAAATCCGGATGTGTACCGATGGATTTTTCTGTGCGAAAAAATTATGTGCGCTATCCCAGTACTCTCAAACGATGAAGGAAAACATCGTGAGGAAACCCGCGGCTTAGTAAGCTCCGCTCCGCACGTATTGACCATGTCTTTCCTGTGGACAAGGCCGACTAAGCTGAGAGGATCAGAGAATGGAATAGGTGCTGGGCAAGCCTACTCCATCTTAATTCGTCCCGGGCACTACAACGTCCCGTTTGTGAAGGTGCCTCCTGACGCTGGATAAATTTTACTATAGATGGTAAAAGGCCTTAGATTGTCTAAAACCTTGTTATGAGAAAAATCTTGCATTAATTTTTTTAAGTTGTATTACGAAAGATCTCGTGATTTGTCAGTCTCTGACTAACAATATAATGTGATTGTCGCATTATGGCCGCACGTTGCATGCACACTGAACAAACACCCGCCCGTCCGTCTGACAACCGATCAATGCCTTCATTTATTTAGTAACTTAGAAAAATATTCTACTTTCAAGGCAAAAAATAACCATAATTCACATCACATTGTTTGTATGTGGCCTATTTTCAACCGTATTGCTGTAGTTTTTTTTTAAAGTAACGGTAATGTTGATTTGACTTTGACAACGTTGACACGTAGCCAGAAGGCACGTAAGTAAACGTCAGATTATTCGGAAGGTGTGTTATTACAAGTGAAAAAATCTGAGGTCTTTATCATCAATACACGATGGCTCAAATTATTTATACGACGTCAATGAGTTTACAAGTGAGACTAAATGATACGCATAAAATTTCTTACTAGATTATTGCAGATCGTGAACTGCAATGACAGAGATCGGTTTGAGGAAGCACCTAGTCAAATTGAAGCAACCTGGACTATGGCTCGAAGGACCAAAGAAAAACACGGTCATTGTCAAAAAGGCGTGTGAACTATTAAGTAACCTATCAAATATTAGGTAGAGCAAATATAATCCTAAAGCTCAGCTTCTGCTTATATTGCAATTTACATTAAACTACTCAATTATTAAAGTTGAAACGCATACGTAGCCCCTGCCAGCCGACCGTGAGTTATAAACTCAGCTAATATTTACTGAGCGATCCATCAAATTAATACTTATTTGTTTACAGTAGCTGTTAAAAGCTTAAGAGTGTGTGCATTGATTTTAATTTACTTTTGATTGACGTTTGAATAATTAGTCGTTGTAATAAGTGGTATAGCGCTAAGTAGCATTTATCTGAAAAAATAAGCCTTAGATAACCTACAAATTGCTCTAGCTATTATATTAAAGTAGGTCGTTAGTGAATGCGAGGCTGAGTCTTGTAAAAAGATAAATGCTTGACAAAAACATCATATACAAAGAACTTAAGAAAGTCTATTTACTAACCAGCCTTTGCCCGCGGCTTCCCTCGCGTTATACCCGGAATAATAAATGTTATAATAGTCAATATGTTATTCCAGGTATAAGAACTGTGTATTCCAAAATTCACTCAAATCCTTAGCCGTTAGGCGTGATTGAGGGCGTCATCACATTCAGTTTAGTAATATTAATTGGATTGAAGATAAGTAGGTACATTTAATGGATAAGTATAACCTACGCGTATATACCAAATAGTATTCGATGAAAAAAATTAACCAACCAGAAAACCATTTGAGCTTTTTTATTCAACAATACACCGGTCCTACGCAAACACCGCAATACCTAGCAACTGTGCGAATTGAAGGCCAAAATTTTATCATAATACACCCATACCTGCCCCAAAGAATCCGTGTCAGGTGCATTATCCTCTTAGATATTAATCCTTCTTCACAATGAAACCCAACAAAAACTCCTACATTCAGCAAAACTAATCCCTTTCAAATTGCTTACTTATAATCGCAGAAATAAGACGAGAAATCGACCAAAATCTACTCAATATTCTCGCGGTTAATTACACAACCGCAGTTATCAAAATTCTTATTTCAAATCTGTTTTGACATGTCGGTCGCGATCAATAGCCGAGTTCGAATTTCGGACAATGATACCAAAAACAATTTTACTATTTTTAATTCTGATGTTGTTTTTTTTTCTTATCGGCCAGTCTTTGACAGGAAGTGTACTGAAATCCCACGCAGATTAGGAGATTAGAAAAAGTGAAGTGGAATGATTGGAAAATTATAGGGATGTTCAGACGATGAGCCGCCGCGGGAGGCTTTCGCTTTGAGTATTGGGTTAGCTGAAGTAATTATCATATGGTTTGATATAAAAATTACATCTCTTTTAGAAGCTACCTGCAATCTGTTATGGGGTATTTGATTTACCAATATTGCTTTACTTGAAGTTGCAGCAACTTTTTTTGTAAAGTTGAAACTTGTTGGAATGTCCTTTTGTTTCTGTCAGCCCCTGATATAACGCGCAAGTCAAATCCCTTTTTACCACTTCCACCTACTTAACGTCCAGCAAGCGAACAGCAGTCTGACAAGCCGTCATTGTTCAACATCATGAGGCACCATTATCTTATTGCTCCCATTAATATCGAGGACCCGCATGTGCCGCATCCGCCGGAGGGCCACAGACCGCGTTCGTGACCATAGACAAAGAGGAGGAAGGATTGCCTTGCTTCTAGCGCGCTTTTGTTTAACGCAACTTTGGCATTGTTTCAAATTTTTTTTTAAACTCCCATGAGTTCAACGCCCCAGTGAGCTTAGATTTTTATAAGGTGTGAGACTTTGTTAGATTGAATTGTTCATTTAGTTTGCTAACTGACTGCTGCAATAAATACCATGGCAAACTTGGACATACAGCTAGCCAGTTAGGTCTAAACACATTAACCTCGGAAGTCAATTGAACTACCTACCTAACACAAACAGAAATAAAAGTCATTTGAAAATGGAACCGGGCAGTTCGTCCGGGGAGCTCAGTATCAACAGTGGCGGCGCGTCGCGAACATCGAAATTTACTTAAGTTAACGAAACGCGAGCCCTCTGTTTGCGAGGCTCAAATACTGCGGAATATTGTGGCCTGGATGACGGGCAGAGTTCCTTTATTGCGCGGCCTCTATTTAAACTGTGCTATGCCTATGAATATGCACGAATGGAATGCGCCGGCTCGGTTTGGTTTCTAAAAGGGAGCTTTTAAATGAGATTGAAGACTGGTTTTATTCATGGGTTCATCTTACCTATACCATGGGTACCATGGATTACCTACGGGGTTATCTGTGTTTAAAAGATACGAAATTATTAGCTTTTCATGCTCTTTAACATTGCTACCTTGTCTGAGCAAAGTAAAAAAAAGCAAAAAGTATGTATTCAAAATTAAAAGTGTGTAAATACATTGGTTTGTGATATCTCCTTTTAAGTCTAACCTGTGTTAGGAAGAGTCTCCTCTTTTCTGTGGTTCAACTTTAGAGCACGTACACAAAGTTTCCTATTGGAAAAAAATCTCGTCTAAAAGCAAACAATTCAAGTGGCTTAGTAAAAAGCTATTTGATGCACCAATAAAATGGAAAAGCATGCAATTCAATACGTTTGTGGTAAAGCTCGCGACTGCGGCGGCCGGCACGCGTCGTCTGCCTTTGACAGCGAGGGTGTGATGTCCAGCAGACACCAC
Organism: Scotopteryx bipunctaria; assembly: GCA_949320045.1. Lineage (NCBI taxonomy): Eukaryota > Metazoa > Arthropoda > Insecta > Lepidoptera > Geometridae > Scotopteryx > Scotopteryx bipunctaria. The sequence goes on from OX439457.1 coordinate 791,863, forward strand.
GCTTCGTCACAAAACCTCCCAAATCTTACGCCACTTTCACAGTTTGATAACACACAAGTGCTCCGAAGAGCAAGTTGTGAATTTACATAGAAAACAAAATTATATGTTGGTTTGGTAGAATTGGAAAAAAGGGTCATCATACTAATATTATAGAGAGGAAAGATTTTTTTGTTTGTTTGTAACGAATAGGCTCCGAAACTACTGGAACGATTTCAAAAATTCTTTCACCAATAGATAGCTACATTATCAGGGACTAGTATAAGCTATAATATATTTTCAAAAAAATTAGGGATCCGTAAGAAATTTGCAATATTGTAACCCAAGGTAGAAAACCCAAAATAGTTTTTGGCGTGCGCTGCGAAAACTATTGATTATAGAACAAAATCATTACACGCGTACGAAGTTGCGGGCAACAGCTAGTGTCTTCATAATAAATAATAATCATGATAATACGTTTAGGTAATTGCAAACGGTAGAAACCCTGGTGATGGGTTTCGGGATTACTCCTTTGCAAGTGTTGCTTGGAGAAGAAATAAGTTTGGATTTTAGGTGCGTATTGCATGGATAATCAAAATCTGATGACGTTCACGATATCCCAAATACCTATGCTTACCTGTTTATTAAATGAACAGGTAGGCATAGGTACTTGGGAATACCTGCTAAACAGGAGCGCAATTAGCCAGCTCTTGTGTCCTATCAATTATTGAAAACAATGCGTTGACCGACGATATGCAGACCCAATTAATAATATGACAATGCACCACATTATAATCGGCGAATAAGCGCGTGCCTCCGTGACACGCCATTGTTCCCGCCGACTCAGTTTGACGTTTGTTTTGGCGCGAATTCAAACGCGTCTCTGTAAATGGTGTTGACACCCTCAAAATGGAGATTATTCATGGATGTTAGCGGCCCTTTGTTGGGGTTACACAGTGAGTTTATGAAATTTATATTGACACGGCCGAGATTATCGACTCTTTGTTATGAACGATTTGAATTTCGCGCGCGCGAATGTGGGAAAGCGGGGCGCGTGTCGTTGACAGAAATATTAATAACGGCGCACGTTCTCCAACTTTGTGTACGAACGTACGGTAGGTAGCTCGTGCCTAGGCACGACATCAAAGTGAGCTTTCACTAATTCGGAGACAGCACTTGAAAAAATACGAAACAACAAGGAGAATTTCATCGCGACGGCTCTCGAGAATCAAAGGGAGTCCCCCGATCCACTGGTGGCTTCGCTGGCGCGTGTAACAAGATGCCAACTTAACGAGCTAACCGTGTACGCATAGGTATCTAATGTTGCCAGCGGTGAAATAACAAACGGATGTGGTAGAATGGCTGGTGAGCATGTTGCCTGAGGCGGCCGCAGTCGAGTCGCGCCCTACGGCTCGCTTTGTACGGTAATTGATAGGGGATGGCCGCGGCCGGGGCGGCCATGAAACCGATTATAGCTTGATTTATGGTTTTATGTCGACAACAGCGGCCGGAGGCGGCGGCGGCGACGCCCTAATGTTGTTACACTTGCTAATGTGCGAGACGATCCCTCCACTTGAGGCACGTGTTACAATAAACGTGAAAAAAAAAACATCAATTATGTTACCATAAACAAATAAAATTACTTTTTAGTAGCCTAGACGATCAAATAGGGCTATAGTTTTAAATGCGTGAGGCAGATTGGAGGGAATGGCAAAAACGAAGAGAGTCCTACAGGATACTATAGTGCTGTAGATGATGATGACAACTAAAACTAATGAAATGATGTATAATATGTATGTTCGTATGAGCTAGTGGCCAACTCTAGTGACTGAGTTTTCAGGCCGCTTAAAGGCCTCTGTCACGGCTTAACGACTTAAAAGCCGTGGCTGAATGTTTACCGTGCCCTCCGAAGCACGGAAGCGCTGAATGCCACTTGCGGTCACCCATCCCAATATGTGAATGAAATGATGAATCTGATGATTGAATGTGATGAACTTACTTGCGTCGGCGTTAAATGTATGAGTGAAGCTAGGTGCTCCCTTTCGGGCGCTGACAGGTACTTCTGCTGCTTGAACCTCCGCTCCAGCTCGTAAACCTGCAAAGATTGCTTGAATTAGTCTATACCTAAATAGTACAAATCTGCAAGTCTGTGGGAGAAGTCAAAGTCAAAGTCAATTTTTTTTATTCCTTAAAATCACTCGGATCCCTTAGACACGTCTAAATCTATGTTGCATTTACACCTGTTCGTAACACGACCAAGCAATAATGAAAATGTTTGAATTTTTACGCCCCGATCACAACGTAACGTTGATTTGGAATAACACATAGGCTACTTATTATCCGAGTCTAGCTCATAGATAAAAAAAACAACTTCCTTTATTCCTTTATCTAAAACCTGGGGTTTTCCTTGAAATTCTGGCACATCACTTCCGGTAAAAAAGGTGGCAACATTGACAAAAAAAGTTACAATTTATGTCCGTATTTATACTATTCTGAAAGGATTTTTTCCTGGAACATTAAAACCAAAATGGTTTTTTGGATGATGATAATTACTACTACTAAATCGTGTCACACATTTTAAAGTTCTTTTCGTGCTATTGACATATTACGCCGGTTTCACGATGGTTTCCTTCACCGTTTGAGAGTACCTACTGGTATAGCGCACATATTTTTTTCGAACAGAAAAATCCATTAGTGCACGACCGGGATTCGAACCCACGACTTTAGGATCGGAAGGGGCCGCTACCACTAGACCACAAGTTCTCTCAAAGTGTTCCACCAGTGCTTCTTTGTTAAGAGTCCCCATTTTCCACAACTTACACAAAAGGAAAGTCTCTTACATACTATACTTACTAAAGTAACTTTCCCACATATGCACAGAGCACACACACACATCATCATCATCACTACTAGCCTACATCCACCCACTGCTGGAGGCCTATACCTCCTCTTTAGCACGCCGTTCTTTGAGCACACACACACACACATGGGAACTAAAACAAACTGGCTAGCAATTCAGTATAGAATTAATTACATAGTACCTACGCGTTCGCCCCCGGGGGGCGGGGCCTCGAGTGGGCGGGGGAGGGGGTGGCTGCGCAATTAAATAGCCCGCGATAACGCAATTCGGGATGGTGTAGAATTACCTACCTATAAATTTACCACGCGCCTATACTAATATTATAAATGAGAAAGTTACTCTCGAAACAGTAAAGCATACTTTCACCACGAAAGTACGCTTTAAGCTAAAGTAAGTAAGTTCGCATGATCTTTTGATCGTTCGGAGTTTTTATTCCTCCGTCATGGCTTAACGACTTAAAAGCCGGGACCGACAATTTCACATGCCCTCCGAAGCACGGAAGCACTCAGTCAAAAACAGACAGTAAATAATTTTAATTCATAGCTCATACACAATGTTACATTTAACGTTTACGTCATACTAAAAAAAAAATATAGAACTCTTTGCTAGTAATGTAACATTATAACCAAAAAGGTCTCGATAGAGTTGCCATGGTCACCCCGCGCTCCCGAGTAGTCAGCAATAAAACTCGTCACGTTTGACGCGATCAGGAGAATTTCCCCTCGCGGCTACAGCGCGGCATTCAAGGCGAGACTTGACCTTTGTCACTTAGCAACCCACATTGGAAGTAAAGTCGTGTTCGATTCAGTTCAACTGCATCATTTTATGTTTTTTAAAATGTGTGCTTGTTTGATTTTTTCTGATGAATATTGTGTCATAAATAAAATTTTAAGCAAATTCAATGTATTGGCATCAACTGATCGATCAACAGATTTGAAGACAAACCATACATACTTATGTTTTTCAGGTGTAGCAATAAAAAAAACTTTCGGCAGTTAGATACATTGTCCTGATTCCATACTACGATTCCTTATTACCCTATTTTCAAAAACTACGAGTACCATAACACCCAGAACCGAATTTACTGCGGGAATCAAAGCCTTCTCAGCCAGGCAATCGCCCATCACGCCACCGAAATTATTAGATTATATTTTACTATTATATCTTGACAGCCTCGGTGGCGTGGCGGGCGGTTGCTCGGCAGAGACGCAAGAGGCGCAGATTCGATTCCCGCTGCGGAATAAATGTTTGCATGTTCTGTAAATATTTCTGCCGGGTCTGGGTGTTGTGGTACCATGGTACTCGTAGTTTCTGATACCCACGACACAGGGAATCCTAGTGTGGGGTCAGGACTATGTATGTGACTGTTGGGTGTTATTTATTTATTATTATTATTACTACTCAAACTAGTTACTCAAGTCGCGCCACGCATGCCCATCTTTACACCATGAATGGGGCAGGTAGCATCCCCAGGCCGTATTTATTTGTAAAATGATCGGCAAATAAAACTCCCCTCTGCAATTTGTTCATGGGGTAACTAAACAGAAAGTTACTTCGCCTATCTATCTATTCTATAGTATCTATCTGTGTTTAGCGTAGATTTAATCTGTTTGCTGAAAAGCGCTAGATGTTGTGTAGTCAGACAGCAGCATATCGTGAATACTTGATGTTTTCTCCGGAATACGTACATTCAGAATAAAAATGTTGGCTGACAATGGAATACCTACTATTTGTAAACATGTAATTTTTTTTACATTACGAGTACAAAAAGTGATTTGAAAAGCTTGACAGATAACCTGTTATTACATGATAGCAATATGTTATTCTAGAAGTAAATGAGGAAATTTACCTCTAAAATTCTGAAATTCTTTATTGTACACGAAACACTTACAAATAAAACATTAAACAGTACATGTATAAAGGCGAGCTTAACTTAAGAGTTTTCTACCAGCAAACCTTTGAGGCAAGGGAGAGGCTTAAACATAGGTGGATGTAATAAGTATAGTACAGAGACAGGAATAAAACATATCGTCACTGGAAAGGCAAATTTACGTAAGCGCCAAAATGGCGCCAAATGGGCATATTGAGTTATTATCCTAAAATAGCAGTCCATATACAATAATATGAATTGCTGGACATAGAAAATGAAAAAATAATGAAATCTTACGTTGATGACATAAAAAATTCGATAATTAGGTAAAAAGTTGTGATTAAAAAACGAAAAAAATGAACTATAAACGGCTTTTTCTCGATTGGCGCTTACGTAAATTTGCCTTTTCAGTGACGATATAGACAAGACAAACCTCATCGTTGTTAGCTCAGAATATCATCAGGTTAGTGATCGTTTCACTGAAAAAATACATACATACTATCACGTCCATATCCCTAATGGGGTGGGCAGAGTCACAAGTTAACATAATATAACTTGCAGCCGCTTCTGATTTAAAGTCCTAAGATGAATATGGTGAACCATGGTGACAGGTGATCAGCCCATCGCCCATATAGGTCCATCATTTTGGAGAGGATACTATCCCACAATCGACTTTTACGACATGCTCGGGTAGAGAAGAAGCTGGACGCATTCTATGCTTTATCTTTACTCCCAGTCCAGCTAACTAACTAACTCAACTAAGACCTTTTACCATCTATAGTAGATGATTTACACAGCGTCAGGAGGCCATTTATACCTTCACAGACGGGACGCTGCAGTGCCCGGGACGAATTAAGATTGAGTAGGCTTGAAGTCCAGCAGGGAAGTAAAAAAGGAAACTGTCACTGAAAAAGGTCGGGTGTATTTAGCCCGAGGAGGTTTTTATGAGTTTGTCTCACCTGGGCCTGGGTAAACAGGACTCTCCTCTTGCGGCGCTGCGCCAGCGGGAACTGCATGGGCTTGGCGTCGGGCCCCGCGCAGGCCGCCAGCCCGCCCATGTTGTTCACGTGCCCCATGCCGCCGCCGCCCGAGGTCATCAGCCTGGAAACTAAAGACACCGTTCAGATGCGCACCCGTCAACCAGACTAAAAAACTAAGGCCTTTTACCATCTATAGTAGATGATTTGTACAGCATCAGGAGGCAATTTTTACCTTCACAGACGGGACGCTGTAGTGCCCGGGACGAATTAAGATGGAGTAGGCTTGCCCAGCACCTATTCCATCTCAGCTTAGTCGGCCTTGTCCACAGGAAAGACATGGTCAATACGTGCGGAGCTGACTAAGCCGCGGGTTTCCTCACGATGTTTTCCTTCACCGTTTGAGAGTACTGGGATAGCGCACATAAATTTTTCACACAGAAAAATCCATTGGTACACGACCGGATTTGAACCCACGACCTTAGAATCGGAAGGCGAGGTCACTACCAACTAGACCACCAGTGCTCTCAGTGAGAAACGCAGTAACCAGCATTTTTGTCAAAAATTAGTTAGATACATATTCGGAATCGCCTCACAAAATAGTACAACATTCTGTTCTCACTCACGTATCAAAACATGTTTAACATAGTTACAGCGTTCTTCACTAGGAGGGCAGAATTGACTATAGCTACTTAAAGTCATGTTCTTCTAGGTTTTCAATAATCTAGGCTTGATTATGTAACTTTGGTTGCTGACGTTACTGTGAGTTTTTATTTGGAACCAAAAAAGTTACAGCTTTGCAATATAAATAGTTTTTATTATGACAGTTTCAAATATAAACTTACTGCAACAACAATACATAATTGACATTATATTCTTATTATGTATCATTGTAATGTTTGTAAAGTCTAGTGATGATGATGGCACTTTTAGGTCGCTCAAAAGTATACTGACTGTTTAAAATAGTTTATGCTGACGGCGTCTTTTGTTAAGTAGGTAAAAAGTCTACTAACTAAAGCCCAAGTACGTACTTTACGTGATTATAATCATAAAATAATCATATTTATTTAATATCGTCCAGGGCACTACAGCATCCCGTTAGTGTAGGCAAATAAATAAACAAAATAAAGTAAATGTTTGTGGACATTTTTACTAGTGTTGCCCAAATGCAAGAACAAGACGAGACTTAGCCAGTCTTGGTCTTGGTCTTGCGCCAATACACCTGGTCTTGGTCTTGGTCTTGGTCTTGCGCTCCCAGTCTTGGTCTTGGTCTTGGTCTTGCAGCAAGAGTCTTGCAAGTCTTGCAATTACCTATTAGTCTATTACTATTTATTAAAGTTTACTTTAAATCTTAGAAAAACGTATTAGAATTGGAACATTGTGAGCTTGAATTAACATAGCCATAGTAAAGATCAAGCAGATTAATAAATAAATGAAGATTTGATAAGAAATTCGAAAAATCAACTGACCTATATGTCGTTTTCCATGGAAGTAACTGTTTCTTAATAAACATTTATGATTTATAAGCTTACATTTGCTAAAACATGTAAAAAAAACAAATTAATTACAATAACTTGACTGTATTTTAAAGAACAATTATTTTATTAGTTTTGTAGAATTTTTTTACACGTTTCAAGTATATTTAAAAGTGGCTACAATATTTATTAAACGGGTGATATTTGAACACTTTTTTGCTATTTTTTCTTGTAAAAACTTAAGAAATATAATGACTAAATGTACAATAATAGTACCTAAGTAATTAGTTTAAAACCATATAAGTAATCAATATTATAATATATACTTACTAGAATGAATTAATATGACATCTACTACCTATCCTTACCATTTTATCCTAATCATAATACTACTTGCGTGATCAGTATAATGTATTCATTTTCATTCTAAGCACTCTGAAACTTATTTATTCTTTGGAACACCTGTAGGTACTCTACTAGGAAATTATTTTGCATGAGTATACCTACGCCCTATGGCGGCAATCAAATAGTGTCAAATGTTATGATTTCGGCGTGGCGGCAACGACTGTTTTAGATTTCAAAAGAAGCCGCCGGCGCGTGTATCATAACCATGTACTTCCGAAAAGCGGCAAATTTCTTTGAGAAGTAAGTACAAAACCTTTGATGCCGCATTATCAAAGTGCCGATGGTTAAAACATAACTATGCATGCACTCAGTTTGATTTTAATAGATATTTTTTTATTCGCTATGTTTATGGTATTAGTCGTAATGCGCATAGGTCCAGTTTTTCATATTCTTTGATACAGTTTTTTGCGTTTCATAGAATTCCTAAGCGTACCTACCTATACACCGAACTGTTACACCTAACTACTCAGTGAAATAGCGCTAAGTCCTAGCTGCAAGACGCAAGAGTCTTGCAGGCTATGTCTTGTTCTTGCTCAAGTCTTGCACGGTCAGTCTTGGTCTTGGTCTTGCTAAAAATACGCGGTCTTGTTCTTGGTCTTGGTCTTGCAAAAACGCAAGAACAAGACCAAGACTGCAAGACCAAGACTGAATTTGGGCAACACTAATTTTTACACAGCACTATCTAGCCCCAAACTAAGCAAAGCTTATGGGAACCAGATGGCTGATAGAATACTTATAAACTTTTTTTTGTAAATACATACCTACTTATAAAACATAGTAATTACAACACCCAGACCCGGGAATCGAACCGCACCTATTGCGTCTCAGCCGAGCACTCGCCCGCTCCGCCACAGAGGTCGTCGATGCCTCCTGACTTTGTACAAATCATCCAGTATAGGTTGGTAAAGGCCTTAGTAATCATATTCAAACCTATTAACAATCCATCCTCACTTTCAACTACTTATATAATGCACAATCATAATATAAACACAGACTATTTCGTGAATAGGCGAAAATGCGCATTACACCCAAAATTGCAAACGACTTTTGGCATAAAAACGGTTATCATCGTCATTATCCTACCATTTTAAAAGAAACCAGCGAAATTGCACTCCCAACATTATCAAAGGCACGGAGGAAAATGGATAAAAATTAATAACTTGTGGGGGAAATTATTTTCAACTCTGGCAACATTTCAGCCCGCCATTTTCATAATGGCACTAGAACGATTACTGCGGAAAAATATAAAATTATACCGTAATATAACACCCAAATTCGAAATGGGAAATGAATTATCTTGAAACTTGTTTGGTTCCAAGTCTACTCATAATAGTTACTGAACTGAAATCTACTGAATAGTCTATGGACAAAAACGTATCAGTAGGTTATCTACGCAATACGTAGCAACCAAGAACCGGTCGTGGCGTAGCTTACTTAGGCGTTCTTGATTGATCGTTAAAGTTAAGCAACGATGTGCACGGTCACGATTGGGATGGGTGTCCACAAGTGGCATTACGAGCTGAGCGCTTCCGTACTTCGGAAGGCACGTTAAACAGTCGGTCCCGGCTTTTAAGTCGTTAGGAGGCCTTTAAGCGGCCTAAAAACTTCTTCATTAGAGTTGGCCACTAGCTCATACGAACATACATACAAACATAGCAACTAAGTTAAGTTCCAATTCTATTTTTTCTATAGAAAGAGACGTACAACAATGGAAGGAAAACCGGCTCACAAGGAAAAATATATTTATATCATTTCCAACGTACATTTCTTACCCTTTCTAATATGTGAAAGAATAGAAGGAAGATTTTGTAAATTCATCAGAGTATTCTCTTCGACGTTCAAATATGCGCATCCATAATGGAGGCATGTGAGTTCAGAGTCTCATAACATTATATTGTAGCGTCAGCAATATTCCACACATTATAAACGAATTCACCGCTCTTTCTATTTACACAACACTTCAACATCGAAAAGGGTCTTTCAATAAAATATTACTCCCCATTCTTTCTTACTTATTCCTATTGTGCGCTTTGGCTGAACGAGAAATTGTTCCGTTGCGTTGCCTCAAATCGAAAAAAAAACCCAGCCCCGCTTTCAATAGCCCACCGGACAATTTGTTATCGTGCTGGAAGATCGAAATGTTGGTATTTCATTGAATTGTTGCGCTATTTAATGTGTTCTTGAATGGATTTGTATGAGGGCGTGGATGGCGATGGTACGGTTAATGATACGTAAACAGATGTTTATAAATAAAAATTTAGAGCTGTTTTTTGGATCAGATAATGATATAATCTAACATGTGGGTTTTCCTTTGTAGTTTGTATCAAAGGATGTGCACATAAAAATATTATGTAAATCGAGTGCCATTGCAAAAGTATCTAATTGCGCAATTTCTAGTGGTCGTGTCGGTAATGTTTTTATAGCACCGACCTCTTTGGCTCTATCTTACTTTGTTAAGCTTTTTTACCCGATTGCGAAAAGGAGGTTAGTGTGTTTGGAGCGTATGTGTGCGGGTAATTATGTGCGTGAATTCCTTTGGCTGAAGGTGTAGTCCTTGGAAGAATAAATACATGTTCCGAGGTGTAGTCCAAGCGGCTGGACGGATTTAGACAAATGAGGTGTTGTTGAATTCGTCTAGATGACAATAGTGTCAATAAGCTATGTAAAGTGTCAAAAAATCCAATATGGCGGCCGTAAGAAGTCAGTTTCCGAAATGGCTGGATGGATTTAGATACTTTATTATTATAATTCTCAAGAAATGGCGCGCTAAGTGAACGGAAGACATTTAACAATAAAAAAAACTCACGAAATATTAGGCTACAGGGTCTTATACTATCCCCCGGCCCAAAAGGATAATCCTACTAATATTATAAACGCGAAAGTTTGTATGTATGGATGTTTGTTACCTACTCTTTCGCACCTAAACGGCTGAATGGATTTAAATTAAACTTGGAATATACATAGTACCTACATATATACATCACGCCCGTATCCCTAATGAGGTGGGCAGAGCCACAAGTAAACATAAGAAAACTTGCAGCCACTTTTGATTTAAAGTCCCAAGACGGATATGGTGAACCAATGGTGACAGGTGATCAGCCCATCGCCCATATAGATGGTTATACATAGAACACGTACCTACTGGACTAATATATAGGCTATTTTATCCGGGTATCACGCTAGCGAAGCCGCAGGCGGCAGCTGGTTCAAAATAATAAATAATCATAGCTCATTTTATCCCTCCATGTCATCCCGTCTCAACCGGTCCTGTCACGTCATCGGCCGTACCCGGACAACCCGGACAAGCCGGGTGTCCGTCCGGGTACAATATTTTCATAACAAACAAGCGTAATAGAACCGAGGGCTGGCCGCGACATGTCTTCGAATAATATTCCAAAAATCCTTTTCGGGGCCCCGAATGTTTTGATGGGAGATAATTGTTGTTGAGCTTAGAACTTCATTGTAATAAATGTAGATTCCTCGCAGCTACAGAGAACGGCCTAGCGAAATATGTCAAACATACAAATGACCTAATTGTCTCAAAATATGGTGCTTAGAATTTCAGCCAATTATAAATTAGTTTGAAGCTTTTTGTTTTCAGAGAGTGAGAGCACTGGTAGTATATCGTGGGTTCAAATCCAGTTGTGCAATGGGTTTATCTGTTCGAACGGTGAAGGAAAACATCGTGAGAAAACCGGCGTGTCGTAGAACCGTAGAAAGTTCTAAAAAATGTCAAGTACACGAAAGGAACAGAGAGTGTGGTGAAATTATTTAAAGTGCGCCTCAAAGGCTCCTTTCGTGCACTAGTTTCTGATGTTTTATTATAATTATAATCATTTATTCGCAGGGATGTAGGTGCAATAGTTATTGGTTAATAAAATGAATACAAATTTTCGGCTTTGTTTTATTAGAAGGTAAAGGATAAAAAATGGTTATTGTGGATTATCCCTACCCTAAAAGATTACTCTATTAAAATTAAGACTCTATTAAAAAAACCGCATCAAAATCTGTTACGTAGTTTTAAAGATTTACATAGGGACAGACAGCGGGAATCGACTTTGTTTTATTCTATGTAGTTAAGTCAAGTCAGATTATTGAATAAGATATTCCGAGCAATGGTCAGCGCGAGTCCCAAAGTCAAAACTTGAATTTGAACGGCATCTAGAAGCTGCTAATTACACAAGTTGTGGTCATCGAGGGTCGTTCCCCATCCACTTCCCCCACCCTGCCTCTGCACCCCGTCCCAGGCCCCTGTCCGGCAAATCAGCTTTTAATGTAAATTGAGCTTTATCTGTTATTGTTAGTCGAAATATCGAGCTTTTGGAGTTGTTCATCCCAAATAGTTGTGATGTTGTATTATAGGACAAAATATATATGAAACATCTCCTTCATTCTGAACTTAGGAATATTATAAATCTGAATCCTCAAGGCATGATTAGAATCACACTTTGTTTTTACCTGCCGGCCTTGTTTTTACATACATACTAGATAAAGATAATTTATTTGCAAAACATGTGTACAAAAGATGACATTATTTATTGTAGGTATGACACAACATGCTTTACCTAAGTCGGTGTGCAAATTGAGGAATTGGCGAAAACGTAAACATGTAATTGAGTTGATTAAAATAATACAATAATTCAAAATGTCAAAAACAAAATCTTTCAAGCGTCATAAAATAAAGATGTCAAGCAATAAAATTAAAACAATAGTATGAAGGAAGTCATGTCAAACAATTTTTGTTCTTTAACTTTCACTGAGGGCGCCATTTTTTTCGTAATCAGGATGGCCACGATCAATATTTTTTTTTATAACCTGTGCTCTATTTGTCAAAGCGAAACTTTTTTCCTCTAATTTTCCTATACTAAATATTACTTCTGCACCCCTTATGGCCTTCCCCTGACCCCTGTCGGCCAATTTCACGGCAATCGCGCGGTCATCAAACGCACTCCGAGTCGAGGGTTAGTACTGGTTTGCTTTATATTCTGCCAGTCTGTGGCAATTGACACATTTGGACAGAGGCACAAAATGTGGTCCACTAAAAAATACTCGTAAAACTCAATCAAGTGATATCAAAAAGTAAGTTCGCATGAGCTAGTGGCCAGCTCTTGTGACGGAGTTTTTTAGACTTAAATTAACGTGCCCTCCGAAGCACGGAAGCGCTCAGCTCGTAATGCCACTTGCGGTCACCCATCCCGATTGTGACCGCGCACAACGTTGCTTAACTTCAACGATCAATCAAGAACGTCTAAGCAAGCAACGCCACGAGCGCTTCTGATTGAGGATAATAAAAAAAAAACAAGTATAAACCGGAATATTTGAGGAAACCAATGAAAATTTGATAAGAAAATTTTGTCAAAATATTTAATATTAAAATGCAGTTTTTGATGACATTATTAATTTTAACTTTCACACCAAAGTCTTGCAAGGCAAATTTTTCAAATTGATTTTAGAGTGTTTTTATGAAAGCGTATTCAAGAATTTGCACTTAAGCGCAAAACAAATTGATTTATAAATTGCTGGATAATTAGTAGGTAATCATTTAGTGATGCTACAGATAGTGGTTAGGTCGTAATCCGGATTTCGGTTAACCGACGGGCGTAGTTAGCGGAAATACTTAAAAAATAAATAAATGTCACCGGATTGAATAAAAAGGCCGAATAGTAACCGGATGATGCAGATAATCAGGAGTGACTGCAAGTTTTCTTGCGATTAGTTACCTACTATTAAACAGATTATGTGTTGCCAAAAAAAACTAAGGCCTTTTACCATCTATAAGAAGATGATTTATACAGCGTCAGGGGGCAACTTTTACCTTTACAAAAGAGACGCTGTAGTGCCCAGGACGAATTAAGATAGAGTAGGCTTGCCCAGCACCTATTCCATCCTCTCAGCTTAGTCGGCCTTGTCCATAGGAAAGACATGGTCAATACTTGCGGAGCTAAATAAGCCGCGGGTTTCCTCACTATGTTTTCATTCACCGTTTGAGAGTACTGAAGCACACATAAACTTTTCGCACAAAAAAATTCATTGGTACACGACCGGGTTTGAACCCACGACCTTAGGATCGGAAGGCTGGGTCACTACCAACTAGACCACCAGTGCTCTCTGTCTTCTATATAGTCGGATATTAGATATCGGATAGGTATTAGGTACAAATGCCCTAAAATTTTACTTTCAAAATGGAGTTAAAAGTATTCGCAAATCCATTAGCCATTGTCAATATTGTCTTAGAGATGGTTTCGGGAGCCGGCCACGACACGCCGACTAATATCAAGTGGCGCGACTTTTTAAACAAACCAGGTGTCACTTCTGTATAATTTGCTTGTCTAATGTTTTTCTTGAAGTGCCCAGTGTGGTGAAGGTGATTAATCTACTAAATAAAAATTACTTAGGCACATACCATTAAAACTATAAGTTAGATGCTGAGCAAGCACTTGAGTGCTGTTTATCAATTTGTAGTACATACATACATAATTATCACGCCTTTATCCCTAATGGGGTATTATGCATAGTATGTGTGCTGGAATAACATAAAAATAGCCTACTTTTTGTCCGGATACCACGCGAGCGAAGTTGCAGGCGAAAGCTAGTACTTATTGTATAAAATAATGGTCATAATTTTAAGAGTTCATATTAATCGCATTAAAATTTGGCAACGCACAGATCAGCCGTTCACCCCACGAGTGTTGCCAACGCTGAATAAACTCCGGCAAATTGTGCGTGAATAAACAACTGCAATAATAGCTGTATTGTGTTACCACCCCTCTCTCTAAAAATACACTATCTGACGCGCTTCATCAAAATGAGGTGTAGTTAGATAGAAATATCGTGAATTTGTACGAGGGGTCGCGGATTCGCTTTATTTGAAGCGATTGCTGACACCTTTTGGGATTAAGTTTTACTGGATATTATTAAAGCGACAGGACAGAACAGAAAAAACACCTCATAGTTTTTCATGTTGAATTAATCATAATAATGTTATCTAGATTATAATATTTTTCAAAAAAACTGTCATAAATGTTTAAAACTTCCGCCGAATCAGAGCACCGAGAAAAGCTAAGTACTTATCTACATTAATTAGCAAATGTTTTACCGGTGCAATCTGCAGCATAAAGAAATTCACAAGTAAATCTGAATTTAAAAATAACATTTCAAATTCTCGCGTTTCATGCTCAACAATTTGCACGCGGCGAGCGGCAAAGCCAGACCGCAGATGTCAGGAAATGAAATAGCAAACATTTCCACGGCTATTTCCCTCAGTGTTGCCACACTAAAGGAAGATAAACGGCGGTCGTCTGCCGCTGACGCGTCCACTCGCCCCGTATTAGCCTCGCCTACATGGAAACTAAGTGTGTCACACACTTATTTTTTCCCTGCGGCAATTTTAATTTAAGCTAGCTGACCGTGTGTTGGTGAACGTTTGATGTATGGCAACACTTGAAAACGCTGCAGGTATCGTATCGGGGTTTTTAGCGAGCTCTGGAGCTGTCACCTGCCGTGGAATGTCTCGAGTGTTGCTTCGAAAAATGAGAAATTAACAAATTGCAATTTTCCAACCGATTTCACGATCCGTACTCTTGGTAAGTAGAAAACAACATGAATATGTAATTATGCACACTCGGTCATCGAGTTGCTTGTAATGCTAAATACCTCATGAGACGAGTCATGTTTTACTGATTTCGACTACAGTGTTTTATTTACAAAAATTACAACCATATTTGGAAAGCACTCCTAAAACCACTTTCGTCTAAGTAACAACGTTTGAAGAGCGTCATATTTATTCGTATACGTGCGCTGCATACCATTTTGTTATAGACAAAAGTTGAACCGGGCAAGAGCGTTCGACTGGGTTGGACTCCATCGACCTCATGCTATTTGCTATGTGAGGCCTAATGTTTGCTCAGCCAAGACTGTAGTGGTGAACAAACATGGGACCGATCGGATGGAATTGCTTATTTTGTCTCTGCGTACAGGCTCCCTCAGCATACAGGTACGGCCGGCGGCGCGCCCCAGGGTAGCATTCTACACCCGCTTTTTCTTTTACATTACATTCTTTGTCTAATAATTCGGTGGACGTTATTTGGAGAGCGTGTTTTTTTCTGGTTGAACAGCATTACAGATTGGAGTTACCGTTATAATCTGGACTTAGAGATACTTATCTCTGCGGAAGCGTGCCGTTCTGATGGTTTAATCACTTGTAAATACGCTTGTTTACTGTTTGTTATTGTATGTAGACAACAGGTTCAAACAGTTTATGCATTATAAAGACCTCCATTTCAAGTTTTGTAACTAGATATTGGATAACCCGCGAGCTCGCAGTGAAAGTTTGCATGAATGAACAAATCTCAACTTGATGAAAAACACATTTAACTTCTGACCTATCCTTACTAATATTATAAACGCGAAAGTTTGATGTATGGATGTTTGTTACTCTTTCACGCAAAAACTACTGCACAGATTTGAATGAAACTTGGAATATACGTAGTACATGTACTGGATTACCATATAGGCTATTTTTATCCGGGTACCACGCGAGCGAAGCCGCGGGCGGCAACTAGTTCATATTATAAATTGAGTGCGGAGCGAAGCCCGTACACAAGACATGCTGCACTTGCTTTCATGCCCTCTGTGCTCAACCAACTGCACCCGAGAGGATGTTATCGAGGCTTCTGATAGGGGCATAGAGATGGCTTCTCCTTATTCAAAATTAATTTACTAAGTTTGAGTACATTGTAACATGACATAATGTCTTACCTGTGAACAGGGCCGACTAAGCTGAGAGGATGGAACAGGTGCTGGGCGAGCCTACTCCATCTTAATTTGTCCCGACACTACAGCGTTCCGCTTGTGAAGTTAAAAGTTGCCTCCTGACGCTGTATAAATCATCTATTAAAGATGGTAAAAGGCCTTAGTTTTAGATTGATTTGTATTAAATTTGGAATACAATTTTATTGGAATCGCTTGGAACAACTAGATTACTTTCTATCCGGGTACCACAAAGAAGAGAAGAAGTGCACAGAAGCTAGAACAGAAGGTACTAAAACTTGTATTTCTTGAAGGCGGTTTCATAATGATCCGTGATGAAGCCATTGTTCTGTATGTACATTTCCTCCGGACTACTGGGTAAGCAAGCGTTATTTAGATTGCTTTGGCTCTGGGAGTGGGTTCGGGTGTCAAACTTCGACGTCAAGTGTACGCCACTGCTGGGGAATTAGTTCGTAACAATATCTGTGGGAAGAGCTTTATTTGCTGTGCGTGCGATTAAGAATGCGTGAATTCATGGGACATTCTGAGCCAAAATTGGTTGAAATAGTTTATCAGACATATTGACTTTTGAAATATTTTATCGATTTTTTTCTCTTGAAAATATCGCGATTTGTAATCATGTAGGTATGCGCCCAGCTCGTAATGCAACTTGCGGTCACCCATTACGATTGTGACCTCACACATCGTTGCTTAACTTTAACGATCAATCAAGAACGCCTAAGCAAGCTACGCCACGAGCGCTTAAATGTGGTGAGATAATAAAGGTAATTTAAATCCCTTATTTCAAATTTTCATCGTAGGTTACCGTCTATTTTTTTAACTTATATCATACATTACCAACTCTTCAAAAACTGATCAGGGAATATGGAATCTCATATCATAATTGCTACGACAATGCACCTGCACATACACGGACCCGGCGAATATCAGATTACATACGGCAAAGAACAAAAAACGTAAGTACAGATAGCTCGGACGGTATAAGTGTGAATTCCAGCTTTGAAGTCTTGCATTTATCTTTTACCCGAATGCAACGGAGGGTAATGGGTTTAGGGTGTATGTTGTATAATATCTCGTATAATATGTATGTCATATCTAAGTTTGTGTAAAGAGGTTATATCCCGTTGTTGGTAGAATGAGAAAACCTTGGTTTGCCACTACTGCTTACACAAAATAGTAAACTATGAACAGAGAACAGAGGGAACAGAGGAAGTAACTGTCACTGACAATTACTGACGTTAATCAAAAACATTCTGACCGGCCAGTGAAAAGAAAATAGAATCTATGATAATCTATGGTATAAAAAAATATGGCGGGAGAAGTTTTTGTGAGCGTCAGATTGGAGATGTTCAAAATGTTTGCAAATTAAATTAGGTATTTTGAGTTTTTATTTTGCTACTAACCAATTATAGATCTTAAGTTGTCCGAAATAAACAATTTTATTATTTTCATTTCATTTAGTTTAGACAGGCTAGGCAGATTTTGACAAATGAGGTGTCGTTGGATTCGTCTGGATGACGAGTGTGTCATAGGCTATGAAGTGTCAAAAAAAAGAATATGGCGGCTTTAAGAAGACATTTAAATTTATTCCTTTAGCTGCCTCTGTAGCCGAAATGTCGATTTTTTTTTGACATATTTTCATCAGAAACTGTCAAAAAACGAGTGAGACGTGCTCAACTCTGAGTCGCGTTTGAGTATTCAGGTTTAGATTAAAATGGCACAAATTCACCATCATCATCATCATGAGCCGAAAAATCTTATATGGCAGATGCTCCTACTATGCTACAAAGTCGGGTTTTTTGTTCTTTTAAATAAATACTTTTTATAATTAATGACATCTTTTATGACGCTCATCTGTCATCATGGTTCACCATATCCATCAGACTTTAAACAAAAGTGGTTGCAAGTTTTCTTATGTTTACTTGTAGCTCTGCCTAATCCATTAGGAGGGATAAGGGGCGTGATAATGTGTATATACGTATGGAAAAAATAATTTTGGTTTTAGATAGGATAGGGTCCTAAAGACATGTAGGGCTCAGTGTCACACATTAAATCTTTCAGTAAAGTAAGGATAAACTATACTTGCGGTACTTTTGCTGACTACCTAAGTAGCGTGGCGAGTGGCTAGGCTGAGATGCAAGAGGCGCGGGTTCGATTCCAGTTCCGGAAGAAATGTTTGCATGTTCTGCAAATATTTTTTCCGGGTCTAGAAGTTGTAATATTAAGTAGTATAAGTATGTATTTACAAAAAAATATTCTATCAGCCATTTGGTTCCCATTGTTTGAGGCTGGATGGCGCTGTGAAATGTCTACAAATGTTTATTTTATTTTATTTAGCTTATTAACAAAAATCAATCTTAACAGAATGTGACAAACGCGTTGAAATCTTTTGTATTGAAAACTATTAAGTGTTAGTATACTTTGTGTAAAAATGGTACTTTTTTTTATTTACCTACTAATAAGGTTTTTTTCGTGTAAATATTTGTTTGTAGTTGAAAATAGCTACTACAGCGTATTTTGAGCTTACGTCAGAACAAAATGAAGATCCACGTCTTCTTTATAAACGTCTTCGTTTTTTCTAGTTTTTTTCTACCAATAATGGACCTATGTCTAGGTGATACAAATTCATCGCGAGCACTACAACGCAGCGCCCCGTTAGCGAAGGCAAAATTTGCCTCCTGAAACTGTAAAAATCTCTTAGCCAAATCCGTCCAGCCGTTAGAAATACAAATATATTTCAAAAAAGGATATTTTTTTATTTAAGGATTTTGTCGCTGGATAAATATTTAACAATTTACTACTTTGACTATACATAGATTTATAACAGAAGTAGAATAGTAGCGAAAACAAACTAAGGTTGGCAAGGAGGTTGTATCTTAGCCTTCTAAAGAGAAACAAGCCTTTTAGAAATCATCTAATATAGGTAAAATACGTAAGTTCGTATGAACTAGTGGCCAACTCTTGTGACGGAGTTTTTGGGCCGCCTAAAGGCAACCGTCATGGCTTAGCGACTTAAAGCCGGGACCGACAATTTAACGTGCCCTCCGAAGCACGGAAGCGCTCAGCTCGTAGCCACTTGCGGTCACCCATTTCAATTCTGGCCGCGCACAACGTTGCTTAACTTCCTAATACATCTAGGTGATACAGGCCTTGGTTTTTTTTCAAGCTTTTAGAGTTTGAAAAATTACTGTATGTGCGCTATATTTCTCTCCTAGTGAAGAACGCAGTAACTACTTATATCAAATATGTTTTGATACGTGAGTGAGAACAGAATGTTATATTTTGCTACGCGATTGCGGATATCTAACTAATTTTTTACAAAAATGTTAGTAACTGCGTTCTTCACTAGGAGACCAGTATACCAGTACTCTCAACGGTGAAGGGAAACATCGTGAGAAAACCGTGTGTCGTAGAACCTAATAAAGTTCGAAAACATGTGTCGGATGAACCTTTGAGGCTTAAATCCTTTCACCACACTGGTTCGAAAGAACTAGTGACACGACTAAGTAAGCTTCTTTTTATAATGAGTTGGCTCATCTGTCTGTGAGCTAAGACCTCGCTCGGCGGCGAAGGCACGCCTGTTTGACTCAATATTTTTAATGTCCACTAATGGTGTTTACACAAGCGCAACTCGATACAGATTCTAGTGCGTTCTCAAACAGTACCTTCCAGATTAATTTAGCGTTATTATTGCTAACATGATTTTTTTATTTTTTATTTCTTATTATTATACCGATTACCTTAAAGTTTTTAATGTTATTGTAGTTTGTCTTTGTAACTGTGTGTACTTTAATAAATAAACTCTCTATTCAAATAAATGAGGAACATAAATTTGTAATCAAAGATCTTTGGATTATAAAACTTAAGCATTCGTGGCGTAGCTTGCTTAGACGTTCTTGATTGATCGTTGAAATTAAGCAATGTTGTGTGCGGTCACAACTGGGATGGGTGACCACAGGTGGCATTACGAGCTGAGCGCTTCCGTTGGTCCCGGCTTTTAAGTCGTTAAGCCACGACGGAGGTCTTTAGGCGGTCTAAAAACGGAGTCACAAAAGTTGGCAACTAGCTCATACAAACTTTCTTACTTTATCCATTCTTCGAACCAGTGTGGTGAAAGGATAAAAAATGGCTCGCTTTAAGTCCTTTCCCCACAGAAAGGCTGATAAAATAAGATAATTATGATCATGTAGGCCTAATTGAATCGCGTCTAAAGCCGGCGGCATACATTATACAAGCCCATTTAGGGTAAATTAGCTCGGTCCGTGACTTCGCTCGCAGTGTATCGTACTATCCAACTAATATTATAAATGTGATAGTTTGTGAGAATGTTTGGATGTTTGTGCCTCGCACCGTAACTATAATATTTCAAGTTTTATCCAAATCCGTTCAGCTGATCCTAACACAAATATACAACGCATTTATAACATTAGAAATATTATTTTTGTTAAATAATTTAAAGGCTGGACTTTAAATCAGAAATGGCTGCATGTTTTCTTATGATTGCTTATGGCTCTGCCCACCCCATTAAGGATACGAGCGTGATAATATGTATTGTATAAAAGCAAATAAATAGTATTACTTTATGGGTCATACTTATTATTTTATTATTGTTAGAAAGGTATTTAGATCCACGACAGAGCTATTAACGGCTGTTATCATATAAAAATGACAATTACCCTCATATTACTTTCTAAGTGCTTTTAAACTAATTAACCGCTGTCAACATAATTAATTCATCATAAACCTACTCCACTAGATAAGTATACTTGCTCAGGTATTATGTATTGATTGCAACCTTATCTTATTATGTAATCGCGTAACACAAAGCATATCGAATCGCACCAAATTAGTAAAACACTGATCACGTGACAATCACACCTCTACACTACAACACCGATCGTAACTCGATCTCCTCTCGACTCGAGTCGCATATCGAGTTACATGCGCCATCTTTGATCGAGAAAAAATGATATCGATATGCGGAAGCGTTTCAGGTATAAGCATTTACGAATATGAGTAAGATATTTATTGATACTACTCTGATTCAAAAACCAAGATAATTTATGTAAACAAAGTTGAAGTTAAGCAACGTGGTGCGCGGTCACAATTTGGATGGGTGACCGCAAGTGGCATTACGAGCTGAGCGCTTCCGCGCTTCGGAGGGCACGTCAAATTGTCGGTCCCAGCTTTTAAGTCGTTAAGCCATGACGGAAGACTTTAGGCGGCCTAAAAACTCCGTCATTAGAGTTGGCTACTAGCTCATACGAACTTACTTATTGAGTGAAAGATTTAAATCGATACACAAAGGCGTGTTTACAAACATCATAAAAGCAGGTTATTTACAACTAGGTAGCAAAGAAACTTTCGAATAAAAAAAACCTTTCTTTCTAACAAACAAACATCTTGAGACAGACAATACCTAATACTTACCTACCATAGAGTTGAATAGCGTAGTCGAGAAATAATCGCACTTATATTTTGTTACTTTTCAAATATGATAATGTAGATAAAGACGTAAATACTCAGAATATTATCAAGGGCAAACAAGGGTAAAGGTAAACCTTTTAAACCTACGCAAAAATGAGAGATTAAGTCAGAACGAAGGGGTTGTCAAGTTTTTTTCTTTTTAGTGTTTTAGAAAATTCTCGTTTGTAGGTTATCATTGCACCTATAACTAACTAAAGCCTTTACCATCTATAGTAGATTATTTATACAACGTCAGGAGGCATCTTTTGCCTTTACAAACGGGACGCTCTAGTGCCCGGAACGAATTAAGATGGAGTAGGCTTGTCCAGCACGTATTCCATTCTCTCAGCTTAGTCGGTCTTGTCCACAGCAAAGACATGGTCAATACGTGCAGAGCTGACTAAGCCGCGGGTTTTCACCTTCACCGTTTGAGAGTATTGGTATAACGCACATACATTTTTCGCACAGAAAAATCCATTAGTGCACGACCGGATTTGAACCCACGACCTCTAAATCGGTAGGCGGGGTCACTACCAACTAGACCACCAGTTCTTTGTTACACTTGCATCTATAGATTAACTGATTAAAATATAATATTGCATCGGCATTATCTTCAGCCTATAAAACTCTAGGTACCTACTGTTGGACATAGTCAGGTACATCGAATAGCCGTGCTACATTTCGTTTCCTGATCCATGGCCAACATTCAAGAACCTTGAATCCCAACGAATATCTGTTCCTCGACCTATACCTGTGTTTGGATATCAGAAACTACGATTACCATGGTACTACACCACCCAGACCATACGACGCGAAAAGGCCACTTCAACTTGCTTTGTAACTTATAAATAATACAAAATAATAATCCGCCGACTCACTGGCAAACCTGGGGTCGTTGGAGGCGGGGTACCAGCTCGCGCCACGCATGTCCCCGTAGTGGGGCAGGTCCGTGGGGGCGCAGCCGTACCCCTGCACTGGCGCGCCCCCGTACAGGGGCACTGCGTACGGGTTCGCCGTCATCCCGCAAGACGCGGCTGGACCCAGGGGGGAGTTAATGCTACTCCCCGAGGAGTTGGACCTGCAACCATTAAAGGAATTATTTCGAGAATTTATACATACATACATATTAGCATAAAGAAAAAACAGAATGCGTCCAGCTGCTTCTCTCCCCGATCACGTCGTAAAAGTCGACTAAGGGATAATATCTTGATAGTATCCTCTCCAACATGATACGATACAACAAGCAAGTATTCCCAAGGAGGGTTGACGTCAGGCAGGGGCGGCCTGTCATAAAACACCTTAGCCAAAACTTTTACAGCATGATCCAAAGATCATGCTGTGCCGACCCCACATAGAGTGGGATAAGAGCAGGAAGATGATGATGATGATACATACATATTATCACGCCCGTTGAAATGACTTCTGACAGAGGGAAATGGAAGAAGAATACATGTTGTATCAACCCTGCATAAAGTGGGACAAGAACAGGGAAATGAATTAACAAGCCCGATAATTTTATGCCTAATAAGTAGCGCAGGCAGAGCCACAAGTAATTATACGAAAACTTGCAGCCACCTCTTATTCAAAGTCCCAAGATGAATATCTATCTGAACTATGGTGACAGGTGATCAACCCAAGGCTCATTTGGAGAGGATACTATCCCTTAGTCGAATTTTACGACATGCTCGGGGAGAGCAGGAGCATTTTAAGTTTTTTTTTAGCTTCCAATCCAGAGAGAAGTATCATCATCATTTCCCTGCCCTTGTCCCACTTTATGTGGGGTCGGCACAACATGTATTTCTCTTCCATTTCCCTCTGTCAGAAGTCATCTCCACGCTCACTCCTTTCTTACTCATGTCATCTTTCACACAGTCCATCCATCTTTTCTTTGGCCTACCTCTACCCACATATCCTTCCACATTCATATCTAACACTCTTCTCGTCACATGACATTCTTCCCTTCTCATGACATGTCCATACCACGCTAACCTATTGCTCCTCAACTTATCCGCCACCGGCGCTACTTTCAGACTTCCTCTTATATACTCATTCCTTACCTTATCCATTCTTGTTACCCCACACATCCATCTCAACATTCGCATCTCTGCTGCATGTACTCGCCTTTCATCCGACCCTTTGGTTGCCCAACATTCAGATCCATACAGTACGACAGGTCTTATGATTGTTTTGTAAATCTTCCCCTTAAGTTTAAGGGGCATTCGGGGATCACACGTTGTTCCTGAGACCTGTCGCCATTTCATCCATCCTGCATTTATTCTATTTTTTACATCTCTGTCAATCTCACCATCATTCTGTACTACTGAACCGAGGTACCGGAAATCGGAACAGACTGGTAGGGATACACCATCTAAGGCAATAGGGGTGAAATTGGATGGACCACCGAAATCACAAAACAGATGCTCTGTTTTCGTTCTACTGATTTTCAGTCCGACACTCTCCAATTTCACCTGCCATTTTTCCAGTCTGCTCTGGACCTCGGTTGCGTCTTCTCCGACAAGGACAATGTCGTCGGCGAACAGCATACACCAGGGTGCCTCCTCCTGTATGTCCGATGTCAATGCATCCATTACCAGGAGGAACAAAAAAGGGCTTAAAGCCGATCCCTGGTGTAAGCCCACAGCCACATTGAACTTGTCAGAGACGCCAGCTTCGGACCGGACATGTGTACTGGCACCGCTGTACATGGCCCGAATCAGCTGCAGGTACTTCCCAGGCATACCTTTCTCTTTCATAGCCCACCACAGAACCTCACGGGGTACCCTATCATATGCCTTCTCTAGGTCAACGAATGCCATGTGCAAGTTCTTGTGAGCACGTCTGTATTTTTCACACAGTTGGCGAAGTGCGAATATGGCATCCGTTGTCCCGCGCCCAGGCATAAACCCGAATTGGCTCTGTGATACCTCACTCTCTTCTCTCATTCGTCTCGCTATCACTTTCTCCCAAATTTTCATACTGTGTGACATGAGCTTTATTCCTCGATAGTTGCTGCAGTCCTGTACATCACCCTTGTTCTTAAAGATAGGTACCAGCGAACTGGTGCACCACTCATCAGGGATCGACTCTTCCTGCAACAACTTATTGAAGAACAAAGTCAGCCACTTCCATCCATCTACTTTCAGGAACTTCCATACTTCCACTGGTATACCATCCAGAGAGAAGTATAAAAAGAGAATTTATACGTTAAATTGTCGGTCCCAGCTTTTAGGTCGTTAAGCCACGACCTTGAGCCACGGCGCAAGCCTTTAGTCGGCCTAAAAATTCCGTCACAAGAGTTGACCACTAGCTCAAACGAACTTACTTTTCACTCAGATGGTTTTACTTTGATTGGTAGGTAATAGTCATGACTGACTGATCACGCGATTGAAGTCGCGGGCGGAAGCTAGCAGCTCAAAACAAATTAAACCCTTCTAAAAGTGACCCAAATCTGCCAGTCTGGCGTACAGTTCGCGGCGCCAACTCGTCACTCCCAAACAAGGCCCAGCTTATCTACCTAATCCCTATTTATACAATTTAATCCCTATCGACCCGACTTAAGCAAAACTCGTTCTAATTTGAACCTTAGCACCTTGGAATAGATGCTACGAAAGCTTTCAGGGTCCCCCTGGTCCCATTACGATGTTTGGCCAGACAAATTGCGTTTTGACAGGGTGCCGCAGTGTCCCTAATTTTATTAAGATAATTTTAATTGACGTCCGTTGTTTTATAATTTGCTGGGAAACTAATGAAATTAATAAAATAATGAAATTTATAATTTAGAAATGTTTGATGATGCAGTGGGAGGCACATTACTGGGGATTATAATTTAATTACAAATTTCCGTGCGCGGTTCGCTCATGTTGTACCATGGAGGCTTAGTAATAGTCAAATAAAGATTAAATAAATGCCACACACCAATAATCATAATAATAATTAAATTTGAAATAATTGATTTAGCTTATAAAAGCAACCGTCAACCAACCATTTAAATAGTTTAGCTTGAAATTTCCGTTCAGGGAGTTCTGTCATTTCAATAATATTTTAAATCTTGTGTCTTTCGAAAACAAATGAATGAGAGCGAGACAATAAGGAAACAACAATGGAACTGTGGAACAGATGGTTAGAATGGGATGGATAAGATACCCCCACATCCATCATATACACATCAAAGCTCATCAAAGTTATTTCAAAACTGCCCAATTTGCCTATTTGTACGTGTGTGTGTGTTTCCATTAGGTAGCGCTCATAAGTAGGTAGGTGACAAAGTTATGTCACGGCTGAGCTTCGTAAAATAATAAAAATGAGTGTATTTGACCATGTAAATTACTTTTGTTTATTTATTGAATAGCGGAAAAATCTTAGGTGTGATTCGAGTACCGCAGAGACCAAATCTTCGGAGCCTCTTAACGCAAAAATAAACAAGATAGTAATATAATGGACAAGTGCGAGTAGGGCTCGCGCTCTAAGGTTTCCGTACACTTACCGTAAGGAATTTTTAAGAACTTTCACAATTTCAATTTAGGTAGAGGCAAAATTAGTTCAGGCGCTGACAAGTGACTTTTTTGCTATTTTCTTGTTCCTATGGGTTCTCATAGTAGGAACACGAAGATTTATAAGTATTACTTATGCTCTTATGCTCATAGGTAATTATAAAAACCTTGAGTGTAATTATTGGAGCCCTAAGAGTAGATCAACTTATTCGACTGAGTTTATTTTATGACGCTTAGTTTTTTTGATGGACTCTATTAAAATATGTTGTCTCTAAAAAAGCACACCGGCCAAACCTTAGTTTCAACACCACAAACATTGTAATAGAAAACATGTTGATAAAACTGTGTTACGCAACATCGACTGCAAAGCGACGGACAACTTGAGTAGGTATTATATTTATTTAATTTTGGTACGTAGGAAAACAGCAGGCCTAAGGCCCGGCGTACACTATCGGCACGACATGCCAAGCGATCCTTAGCCGTCCTTAGGCATGTTTATCCCAGCAGTGAGATCAGGGCTTGTTAGATTAGACGTAGGAAAGTTTGTATGGCCTAGTTTCGATTAGATATAATCCAACTTTACTCACTAATATTGTGTATCCAGCTTTGAACGTTTGTATTTCCAAAACGCCGTAGCGGCGGATATGAATGAAACTTAAAACACTTAGTGGCTATAAATACTAAGGAATTACATAAATACACAAACAAAATATCACGCCCGTGTCCCTAATGAGGTGGGCAGAGCCACAAGTAATCATAAGAAAACTTGCAGCCACTCCTGATTTGTTCCCAAGATTGATATGGTAAACCATAGTCACAGGTGATCAGCACGTTGCCTGTATAGATGGTCCATCATGTTGGAGAGGATATTATCCCTTAGTCTACTTTTAAGACATGCTCGGGGAGAGAAGTTGCTGGACGTTTTTTATGTTCTTTCTTTACTCCCAGTCCAGTAATAATACTAGTCGGTCCCCGCGGTTTCGCTCGCGTAATATATATAATTTTTCATACTAAATAAATAAATAAACTTAATCTACGGCCCTAACTTAATCTAGAAATATATATCTTAAAACTAACTACCTACATGAGAAAAATAAATAAGAATTAAAAAAAGGCTGGTGCTTACCTTGGACAAAGGATAAGTATAGCTATCCAACGAGGTAGCTTCGCCAGCCTTTTGGGGACCTTACCTGCGGTCGGTGATCTGAACTATGTTTAACTTAGATCTTAGAGAACTTAGATAGAAAACTGAGCTCATTTTCATTTATTATTATACCGATTGGGTACCTTAAAGTTTTTAATGTTATTATAGTTTGTCTTTGTAAATAAAAAAAAAGAACTAAAAACAAACTAATTTACGTTATTTAACGTGCTAATAACTAGTGCTAGTAACTGCGCCGTGCTACGCAATGTCACGGGGACTTGTAGGCGCCCGCGGAACCGCCTCTGGACACCCTGTACAAATCTTCACCTCTTTTCAGTCCTTTATGAGCAGAGGTTCCAAGGTCCCTTTATACTTCCCTGTACCACAAAAGCAAGATACACCCCAAAAAAGCTATTTAGAATGTATGGCCATGCGTTGGGCGTATCTATCTATCTATGCATGTACCCTCCTTTGCAGTCAGTTAAAAAATGAAGTGGCTATTTGTGAATTTATCATGACTAACACCTCAAACATCTCGACATACCACATTTACATACTATTTTAAGAAACTGCATAAATTAATGTTTTCTATTCTATTGGTTTGTGGTTTGGTTGTGCTTATTTTATGACAAACAAGGCCGGTCAAGTGCGGTTCGACTAGTGCACCAAGGGTTCCGAGCAATCACATTTCTCGCTTTTTTATTTCTACATTTATAAAAACAGGCAATACAAGCCCTTACAAATGATACCATTTGACCTAGTAACCCCTTTTTATAACTTCCCATCTAGTAAGATTTCTAAAAAAAAGTAAAAAAAGTAGGTAATAGATTTCATTTTAAAATACTACAGACAAAAGGATCATGTAATATTTTCACCCAGGCCTACGTTTAAGTAGTTTAAGTGACTACTTGTCACATTTTTTAGGGTTCCGTACCCGAAGGGTGCCAACGGACCCTATTACTAAGACTCTGCTGTCCGTCCGTCTGTCAGCGGGCTGTATCTCATGAACCGTAATAGGTAGACAGTTGAAATTTTCAGTGTCTATTTCTATTTCCGTTATAACAACAAATAATAAAACATTTATGTACATGTAGGTCAAAAATGTGGTCTACCACCTTATACGATGGTACGGAACCCTTCGTGTGCGAACTTGACTCGCACTTGACCAGTTTAATTTTCGCTTTGGAAACTTCAAATTTAAAGGGCACAGGAAACGTAATTTTTCATCTTAAGCCGAAAATTACATCGTAAAAAGTTATCGATCGGCCGTGACAGACCATAAGGGGTTCTGCTTCACTATTTTGGTTCAGAACCCTAACTACACATGTTATCTAAGTAAAATGCCATCAATATTTCACATCCTGTTAGGTGTCGACCATAACACTAATGGCTAAGTATAGGTAGGCACTAAGGCCTTTAACCATCTATAGTAGATGATTTATACAGCGTCAGGAGGCAACTTTTTACCTTCACAAACGGGACGCTGTAGTGCCCGGGACGAATTAAGATGGAGTAGGCTTGCCCAGCACCTATTCCATCCTCTCAGATTAGTCGGCCTTGTCGGGCTTGACTAAGCCGCGGGTTTCCTCACGATGTTTTCCTTCACCGTTTGAGAGTACTGGTATAGCGCACATAAATTTTTCACATAGAAAAATCCATTGGTATACGACCTGATTTGAACCCACGACCTTAGGATCGGAAGACGGGGTCACTATCAACTAGACCACCAGTGCTCTCAATTATAGTTAGGTACCTACTTAGGTAAACGATTACTACCTACTACTAATCGTCACTAGATCTTTCGACCAGTGTGGTGAAAGGATTAAAAGTCAGTCTACACTTTTGTTTTTCGCATTTATAAATAAACTAGCTGTTAATTCTATAAGTTTGAAGTTTCGTGTCCTAAAATATTGATGTCATGATAACTTTTACAGAGTGTAAAATTAATCATTTATTAGATATTTTTTAAACAAATAATTCCTTAATATGAAATCATAATAAATTAGTTTTTTTATAGAAAAGACAGCACTTTTACTTATGAATACTAACAGAAATTAAGAAAATACATTAATAAAATATGTACCTACCTATGCTAGATGCTTTTGTAGTGGATATATAATACTTGATTTGTGTCTTTTATGTCTTGTACTTAGAGTCAGAAATAAGTATGTAGATAGTGTATTTTTTTTTTAATAAGAACTTATTTTACATTAAACTAAAATAACAAATTTGAAAATGCGCTTATTTTAAATATTGATGATAAGAGGGCTTTTTCATTCCTAGCGCAAATAATTTATTTGGCTATAGGTAGGTACTTACAACACGGAAATGCAATCAGTGCTCTTGAAACCTTGCCAAATGACAAATATTTTTGTTTAATTGAGTTTATTTATTTATAGATAATTAGTTTTTATAGAAAATTGAGCTCATTTTCATTTCCTATTATTATACTGATTACCTTAAAAGTTTTTAATGTTATTATAGTTTGTCTATGTAAATAGACCTAGGTACTATTTAAGCGAGTTTTTGTTTATGTAAATAAAACTTAATTGTTTAAAATCAAAGGTAAAATGTTGTTGAAAGCGCATGACAAATACCTACTGTGTTAATTCGATTTATGATTTTCTTATAATAATTGTGCTGATGTATTTAAAAACTAAGTAGGTATACCTAAAGACTATTTTTTGTCATAATAAGAAGGTGGAGTAATTATAAGTAGATACCTACATGGTGTGGTAATAAGCCTCGACCGCCATCATATCTCCGGCGGAGGCGCCTCGCTGCCTCGCGAAGCTTCACCGTTGGACCACCATGTTTTATTTACTTCCCGAAAAAATATTTTAGACGCGCATCGTTTCGAAATATTTGTAAAATCATTTAAATGATCCCGAGTCCGATCGGGCGAGGAGGCACCGATGGCCGCTGAGTGGGCCCGCACACCGCACGCCGCACTCTCACACGCACCGTCACTTGACCGGCAATCACAACATACCTGTACAAACAAACGTCACCCAACTATATCCTTCGACTGGGAGCGCCGCTCGAGCACTCTCGTGTCGGGACCTTCGCACTCGAGGACCGGCGGAGGGGGGGCGCGCGGGGGGGAGGGAGGGGGGGCGCGGGCGGCCCGCATCGATCCACGCACCTGTACGGCGACGGCGGGTTGTTGGCCAGCTCCAGCTTGCGGTACTCCTCGATGGGCGACAGGATGTCGGTGACGCTGAAGGGCGTGGAGTGCTGCAGCTGCAGCTGCGACAGGTTCTGCTGCAGCAGCGCCGACTTCGGCGACAAGCTCATCGCCAGCTCCGCCGCGCTCAGCTCCGGCAGCGCCTCCGCCGGACACGGCGAGTAGCCGCCGCCCTCCGCGGACATCCGACCGGCCGACACTCGACGCCACTCCACGGCTCAGCCTCTAGTGGCTCTCGGGGCGAGAGTGGCGGCCGGAGCCCCCGGGCCCGCGGCGGCCCGCGCCCGCCCCGCCCCGCCCCACCCGCGGGGCGGGGCCGGCCGCCATTGGCCGGGCGGGGCGGCGCCGGCCGCGGCCCCGCGCCGAGCCGCCGGCCGAGGCCGCGCGCCAGTGTGCCGGCGTGGGGGCGCCGGCGCCCAATTCTGCGCCCCGCTAATTACCTCGCCGGAATTTTGAACGTTTGAACTGTGAACACATTGTGACATTTTGTTCATTAGCAGTGTGCCGGTGGCTAATCGAAATTGTCGGTGATTGAACTGTGCAGACAGTTTGAACTCCCGAACATGTCGTTGGAGTTTTGTGCTATACACGGAGATTTTTTGTGTGAATGTTACTTGGACCTGCCAACCTGTTTAACTAAATAAAATTCTCTATTTATAAGAATAATTAGACTCGATCACACGAGTACCTCTGACTTATATTAGGTATAACTATGCTCACTGTAAGGCCGCGAGGCAAACCTAGATAAATAAATTTTGCTCGCAGTTATAGCGACAACTTAACAAATAATAAATAGGTACCTACCTAGGTCATACCTGTTATCTAAAGCTTCAATGGTTTAGCTTTAATTTTACGAAAGGGTAAGGGCGATTATTTATAAATCTTAAATACAATTCAAATTGTTTTTAAAATCGAAATGAAGTGTCTGAAAAACTTTTGCTGAAGGAAGAGTCTTTCAGCAAAAGTTTCCATCTACGCTCTTTAAGTGCACTTCCCCTCTGTGTGGCATAGCCATGGGACACCCTGTAGGTAGGTACTTATACTTAACATTCGAAAATGTTTTCACATCATCAGTAAATAAAACTGACAGACAATCAACGCAATCAAGGTAGGAGTGAGAATTCCCGAAATTAAGATCCTATGAGTAGAAGATGTAGCGGGAAGATGAAGTCTGAGAAAAAACTTAACGCGAACAAACGAAGCGGGGCGTGCCACTAGTTTAGTATAATGTAATGTACTTAATTATGTTTTCAACCGTTATTAGGTAAGTTAAGGTAACCTACTTCATATCTATAGGTACCTACTAAAATTATAAAGAGGAAAGATTTTTTGTTTTTGTGTTTGTAACGAAACTACTGGACCGATTTCAAAAATTATTTCACCAATAGAAAGCTACATTATCAGGTTCCAGTAGGTATAGGTTATAAGTAATAAATTTTCAAAAAAGTTAGGGATCCGTAAGAAAATTGTAATATCTTAACCCAAGGTAGAAAACCCAAAATAGTTTTTGGCGTGCGCTGCGAAAACTATTGATTATAGAACAAAATAATGTACTACATGCGTACGAAGTCTAGTTAATTTACTATAATTGTTTATTTATATACCTACCTACCTACTAGCTGCCCGGCCCGGCTTCGCACGGGAAGGTTTAATGAAAAAAAATGGGAACAAGGTTAAATTCTTGAAAATCACCGAGCGATTTGAAATCACCAAAATGTTCAATTTTCATTGATTTTGTTCAATTTCTTGGTCTTGAAAGTCATTGGGTAGGTAACTAAAAAAAAATTTTGAAATCACCAAATGACTTTTAAGAAGGTATACGAAATTGAAAAAAAAAAATCATAGGAATTGGCTCAAAAACTCCGTCACAAGAGCTGCCCACTAGCTCATACGAACTTACTTTTTTTGGTGAATCTAAATGACTCTGTTATTTTTAAGAATTGATGCCCAAATCTACCTTTTACAGTACGACCGTGTGATGCAATAAAATGTCAATAAAATGTCAATTAATTAATTTCGACCATAATTTATTGCAATGCATATATTTTTCCGGATGTAACAGATAAAACAATGTAAGAATCTGAACAACTAAACATTACAACTGTCAATATCTTCGAAGATAGTCTTCTGTCTCACTCTCTAACTCACTTTTTAGGGCACCGTACCCGAAGGGTGTCAACGGGACCTTATTACTACATAGGTACTTTACCTCCGCTATCCGTCCGTCCGTCCGTCCGTCCGCCTGTCAGCGGACTGCAGGTATCTCATGTACCGTAATAGGTAGAGTTGAAATTTTCACAGAGTAGGTATGCTTTTCTGTTGCCGCTTTCTGTTGCCGCTGTCAAATAAAGTAACTAAAGGTGGTCCCATACAAGAAAAAAAGTAATCGATTATTGAACTTAAAAGCAAAACTACCTGCACGGCCAGTAATGTACGGAACCCTTCATGTACGAATTCGACTCGCACTTGACCGATTTCATTATATGGATATTTTTAAATCATTATCACTGTTCCGTACAATTTTATTTTTCAAACAATTTCTTTCATACAATCCTGGTCCTGACAATTTTACAAACACAGCAAAAAAAATTCTATAGATGTAGGTAGATAAATTAATTGTCTGAAGCTAGTCAAATGTTTAACGCCCCCCCCCCCCCCCCCCTGTAAGACAGAAGGTGCTCCTCAACTAGAGCGAAAGGCGCCCACCATCTTAGGCGACATACCTACATTTGAATTTACATAGGTACCTTGGTACCTAGTTTAAACATTAAATAGACTGAAGCATACTTTTGTTCACGTACTTACCTACCTAAATTACCACGACCAGATATAGGTACTTATTATGAATTGAATAATGTATCCTGCTTAAAAAGGCTTGTAAATGGCTTGAAAACGCCGTTTTTCTAAATACATTGCAATATAGTGCCACTTTAAAAACCCCTTAAATAAAAAAATATGTTTTCATCAGGTAAGTTTAGATATTTCTTTAACCACGCATTTTAAAGTTTAAAACAGCTCACAGCAGCTGTCAAAAGTAAAACAGAAAATTGGACGAAGACAAACTCTCTTTTGCTATCAGTAGGTATTTGTCGAACAAATTCTAGTTGAGTCATACAATTTTAAATTCATAGACATCGATATATTTGCATATTTCAAATAGAAATTAAAAATATTCGTGTAGGTACACTTAGGTAGATTAGATACCTACCTAACTTTACTTTAGTCAAAAAGAGGCTTGCTTTAATTTTAGTTTAATTTTTATCGATTTTATTTTATATGCCTAGGTACCTTTCATTAAGTAAAATATTGTTATTTTCATAATTGTTTATTTATATTTGGCGCATTATGTAAATATCTTCCGTAATAGGTAAATCAGGATGTGGTTAATGCTGTGGGCAACAATATTATCTTCCTGCATATTTTGTATTTATGTTGCCATTATGTTGTATAGGTAATTGTAGCTGTTTGTTTGTCTTTTCTGTGGACAAGGCCGACTAAGCTAAGAGAGGATGAAGTAGGTGCTGGGCAAGCCTACTCCATCTTAATTCGTCCCGGGCACTACAGCGTCCCGTTTGTGAAGCTAAGAGCATACATAAGCACACGTGACACGGCGTATTTTATGCGCGCAAACGACGCACGTTTCACGAACGCGCGTTTACCGCGTCGTAGATGCCCAGAAAGTAAATTGTTGCATGACTGAATCTCGTTTGAATTGCGATAACGCGCGTCATCTGCGCGTCGTCTGCGCGCATAAAAAACGCCGTGTGAAAGTTGCCTCCTGACGCTGTATAATTAATCTACTATTGATAGTAAAGTTTGTAAATGGCCTTAGTTAGTTGTACCTACCCAGTCCTATATAAATAAAATAAAATAAAATACTTGACTGTTAATGTAGGTATAGGTATTATGTTTCCCCTATGAATACAAATCAATTGTCGAATGTAACTACCTATGTACCTACCTAAGCGCATCACTTCAGAACGGTTGAACCTGTTTGATTATTTATTTTTTGTTGTTTGTACCTTAATTTTCAGGACAAGTTCTGTATGAAAATTAGATTTAAAAATCTCCATTAAAAAAATTGTTAGTGAGTGAGACAGAAGACAATAACAATTTTTGTTACATCTCTATATTACAAATTTTTCGCGTTAGTTCATATTTCAGAAGCTAGACGTAAATTGCTGAGGCGCACAATATTTGTGGTAGGTACTATTAGGTACCTATTGTAGGTACATCCGTGCGAAGCCGGGGTGGGCAGCTATTTTTTAATCACGGTTTCGTTAAGTCCTAATACGTTAGTAATCTACATACCTAGTACCTACCTATCTATTTTACAACTTAAATCAGTATGTGTGATAATTTAATAAAAATTCTTGCTCAATAGATGTTGTAGTTTGATTATAATACCTTCCTTGTACCTTGTTTGTACTTAGCGTAGATCTAGGTCTTAAGATCTTTTTGTATAATGCCATCTAGTGGCGAGTAGAATGGCAATAGTGAATGTCAAACCAGTCGCTAGTGCCATCTCTGCTTCCTAAACTGAACTTATGACGATTTAAAGCAGTGCCATCTATTGATGAATAAAAGCTTATTTTACCATCCACTAGATGGCGATAAATTCGGTGCTCTTCCATTGGGTTTAGTCTCAGAACAATTTGTTCCGAGGCTTTAGTGATTGGCACAGTGATTCTGTTGGGTAGAGGTATCGGAGTATCCTATCCTAATATATTATTAATATGAAGAGTGCGATATGATGTTTGTGACTCAATCACGCCGTAACGGCGGAACGCAAATGAATGAAACTTGGAATATACATAGTGTGTGCTGGAATAACATAACACTTTTTATCCGGGTACCACGTGAGCGAAGCAGCGGGTCGCAGCTAGTAGTATTTTATTAACTGTGGTATCGGCTATATTTATCTTGGAAAAATATTTTATTGTTCAGAGATTAATTACCTACCTACCAAAACTACATAAAACGGTAGACACAGTTTGGCTATGTTTATATGAATGTTCGTCATTAGTTTTGACATTTTCTGTTCCATAAAAACGTTTTAGAATTATCAAAAACGTAAATCTTAAGTACAGAGATAAATAGTATTTGGTCTGTGTAAGCTTCGGTAAGCTTTGTTTTTTAAAATGACAGAACAACGCTTGATAGAAGAATTAGTTTTTTTGCGTTGGACACCCCGCCGGCGCCGTTAACTGACAGCTCCATTCCTGATAGCTGGCTACATTCTCGCTGTCTCCGATTCAGCAAGTATGTAAATGTCATTTTTATTATTTTTCTGTGAATTTGTGATCCTCCGCGGTGCGTGCTGCGTTCCTAGCGATATCGCGAGTGTTGTGAACCGAGTTCGCGCTAGCGGGAGGCAGGATGCGGTCGCCGGGAGCGGTTAACCTCAGCGTCGGGCGCATCACGTAACATCGGGAGCGCTCGATGGTGAGGCGCTGCGACATGGTTCTGAGCACCGAGTGGGCGCAGGTGGAAGTCGTCGAGCTGACCAACGACGGAAACGGACTGGGTTTCAACCTGGTGGGCGGGCGGAGCACGGGGGTCGTGATCAAGTACGTGATCCCCGGGGGGGTGGCGGAGAAGGACGGGCGGCTGCAGAGCGGCGACCACGTCCTGCAGGTGGGGTCGGTGAACCTGCGCGGGTTCACGTCGGAGCAGGTGGCGGCGGTACTGCGCGGCGCCGGGCCGGCCGTGCGCCTGCTGGTGGCGCGCCCCGCCGATCCCGCAGCTGCTTTGCGCGCCCCGCTGCCCGGCACTGCGCTCGTGCCCACCAAGATCCTCGGCGACCCTGAGCAGCTCGACCGACACCTCATCGAGACCGGCTACGGCGCCGTCTACGACCTATCCCAGTGCTACACCGAGTACATTAACGGCCTGAAAGGCGAGGGCGCGCGCTTTGTAGCGGCGGCCGTCAGCATTATAGGCGACCACCCTCTGCAGATCCCCGACCATCCCATCATATCTGACGTGTCGCCGTCAATAACAATCACGATTCCTGTGGAAGTACCGACATTACCGGAGGTGGAAATTATTCATGTAGATTTGAACAAGAATGTGTACGGGCTAGGAATCACGGTGGCAGGTTATGTTTGTGAGAAGGAAGAGCTGTCAGGTATTTTTGTGAAGAGTATTATTGAGGGCAGCAGTGCGGAACAGAGTCAGCAGATCAGGATTAATGATAGAATAATAGAAGTAGATGGTGTATCTTTAGCTGATAAGAGTAATCCAAAGGCTGTAGAGGTCTTGAGAAACACTGGCATCTCGGTCCACTTAGTGTTAGAGAGATACTTGAGAGGTCCAAAGTATGAGCATCTTCAGCTAGCAATATTCAATGAGGAGCGTCCTATGTCACCCTCCCCTTCCACAACTACCCTTTCATGGTTCCCCGTGCCTTCCCAAGCAGACAACAGCAACACTGAGATTGAACCGGAGCAGGAGTCCAACACAACAATAGATTCAAGTGTATTAGAAATTGCAGACACCCAGGAACAGGAACCAACACAAGAAGAGTTGGACAAGAGATTTGATGTCATCTTAGCTGTCAATAAAGAAGAGATCAAAAGGAGGTGGGAAGAGACTCTAGGGTCGGGGAAGGAGATATTAGTTGCGGAAGTCAACAAGTTGGATGGTTTGGGCATCAGTCTAGAAGGAACCGTTGATGTAGAAGGAGGCCAGGAGGTGAGGCCCCATCATTACATCAGGTCTGTGCTTCCAGAGGGCCCGGTCGGTCAACAAGGTACCCTTCTAGCTGGAGATGAGCTTCTAGAAGCAAACGAGTATAGGCTACACGGCTTGACTCATACTGAGGTAGTTACTATTCTGAAGCACCTCCCCAACAGAGTGAGGATAGTCTGTGCAAGGAGCAGTAATGATAGTGGCCCGAGACCACTGATAAACCTTGCACCTGATCGTGAAGGTTTTGAAGCCAGAAAAATCATATCCGGCAGCCTCAACAATCTGACCACCATTGTCAAGGCTCAGTCGGACTCTTCCATAAACACTTCTAGCACTGCAACGCTGACAAACCATTCCAGCCAATCGAAGAAGTCCCGTTCACTGCAGTATGTCTCCGAATTAGCCATGTGGCAGTCCAAAGAAGACATCATAAGTCTCGTCAAAGGCGACCAAGGACTAGGGTTCTCTATCCTGGACTACCAGGATCCTATTGACCCTCATGGAACAGTGATTGTGGTGAGAAGTCTGGTGCCGGGAGGTGTAGCTGAGAAGAATGGAGACATTGCTCCAGGGGATAGGGTCATGTCGGTGAATGGAGTCAGCATCAAGAATGCGACTCTTGACCAAGCTGTCCAGGCGTTGAAAGGTGCTCCAAGAGGCACTGTTAGAGTTGGCATAGCCAGGCCCCTGCCCCCTCATGATACTAAAACAAAAAGCAGCACAGCACTAAATGTTAAAACTAGCTAATCTATCCTAGTCAAAAAATCATATCTTACGGTTAAAGTGAGCTTAAGGGTCGGTACATATCAAGCGGTTTTAATACTAGCGCTTGGTATGTTGAAGTCTAAAGTTAGAAACACTCTAGGCCCCCAGCGCTCAACACCCGGAGCTGACACTCTGGTACAATACAACAATAAACTAACGCTTTACTAGTCAACCAAGTATTATTATACTCCTAAATTAAGATTCTCACTTTTTTACTGCACAAATATTTAGAATACCACAATTAAAATGTGTGGGTATGTCCGTTATAATTTTACCTTTTATACATTTTCTAAAGCTGCATACACACTAAACTTTTATAAATACATAATCATTACAATACAGATAACTTTGTGTTGAAATGCCTATAATGTTTTATTACAAAAAGGTACTTAGGAAGTGAAATAAATATTTTTAACTAACCTATTTTCATCAAATTCTGTAAGGATACATAATCATCACATAACACTGTAGATAATTATTACGTAAGGGAGCAATTTATTGTAAATAACTAAATTATTTTTAAAGCTCTGAGGATCTTTGGAAACTGACAGTTGGTATTGTGGGGATTTGATTGTGAATTGAGTTCTTGCCTTCGTATATAATTTATTTAGGTTTTTGTAGATAAAATATTATTCTTTAGGGAATATTCATAAGAGAAATATCTAGCTTAAAGCAAATTAATTAAAGCTATATTTCTTTATATTTTTCTAACTCTTACCTGTACCTACAATATTAAGTTAACCCTTTAGCCATGAACTAAACCGATTCTAGCGGCAAATCTCTAGCTAAATATGCTCAGAGTTTATTTCATAAATATCCAATGAAACAAAAGGTCACGTTTTACTATCGACCGAAGTTTCCCACCTAGTCCAGTATTAGATCTACCTTGCCTTGCCACCCACTCGTAAATCTAAGCCCAGCTTACCGCTATTGCCTTTTCCTTATGAACGTTTAGTTACTGTATTCAGTTTAGTCTATTATTTTTCATAATAAATATAATAAGATATGTATGTATGTATACTTAAATTTATGCTAAATTTGCACTGAAAATTAGCGAAGCACATGTGATAATTCGATAAAATTAGATTATATTTATTTAATAGACTGCTCAGTGCAAAATAAATTGTTTGAGTTCATTGAATGTACATGAACTCTTAATAATTAATGAGATGGCGTATTGAATATTTCATTGTTTGTCGCCGTGAGCTGTCGTGATTCATACATAAAACAATATTTCAGTTGGAACTGATACAATGCTACTGTTTAATAATTTTGTGACGGCAGCAACTTCTGAGTGGGTTTAATATTAACTTCAGTCAATTTTGAATAATTAGTTTTAAATTGTCTTTAGCTTGAAGCTTATCACGCAAGTTCAAAACTCAAATGGCTTTATACTAATTGTACCTATTATATAACCATTCAAATCAAATGCAAAGTTAGAAAATATAAGATTTGAACGTACAAAATTTAAAAGAAATCACGAATATGATGTTATGTTTTTGATTAATTTCAAATCTTTAATAGATCTCGCCTACTAGCGGCTATAATCAATCATTTGTATCTCAATGTACACAAACAGTACCAAAACTTTAGTGTTAAAAAAATGTAAACAGAAGTAGTCTAACAAAACAGGCTGTGGCATGCTAGAGTTACGTAAAATTAGTGTAAAATTAATTAATTAAATTGTAGTTTGTGAAATGACCAAATGGTAGGTAAATCTTAACATTCACATATATCAATGGTAAACTATCCCTGGGGTCGCGGGCACACTGCGTCGCGTGACAACACGACTAAGTCTTTTTATGAAGGTCAATTAGGTAGACGTCACGGACTTAGGCAAAAGGGACGATATCAGTTTATGAAAATAAAAGTTTATGTGTAGTAAAAATACTTTGATCTTCTTACTTATCTTTCTTTATCAGCACTTTAGATCAATCTTTATTTCTTCATCAAATAACTACTCAGTTACGACCTTAAAAAGATGTTCAATGAATCATTTCTTTTTTTCATAAACGTATGACCAACTTGTCTTGATAGAAAATAATCAACTGAACTGTGTGTACGTTTAATTAAATAATGTGAAAAGTCGTAAATACTCAATGCAGATCTGAAATATTTTTTAATCGAAATAAAATATGACTTTATTTTTAAGACTTAATTTTTAAAAGGGGCACTTTTTAATATTGGTGTGTTGTAGAAACAATGTCACTGTGGCCTATTTTACCCATTTACACGGACATGACAGTGTGAACGCGGCCTAAAAATGCACATTGATGTACCCTAAATGCCTTGTAGCGTTAATTAGGTGTAACGATTGGCTTAATTTACATTAGCTTTAAAATATAAGAAAATTGATGTAATTTAAATTATTCGTTAATTAATTATCACGTCAAATCATAGTACTTTAACTTAACTTAATTTTAATTTAACTTAAGTTTGGTACGTTTAGTAAATGTTGAGCTTATTTATACCATACATAGCACAAAAACTGGTCAAGTGCGAGTCTAATTCGCACACGAAGGGTTCCGTACCATCGTACATATATGTTTCTTATATGGGGCCTATTTTTATTGTTATAGCGGCAATACAAATACACACTGAAAATTTCAACTCTACCTATTACGGTTCATGAGATACAGCCTGCTGACAGACGGACGGACGGACAGCGGTGGCTTAACTATTAAGCCACCGCTGTCCGTCCGTCCGTCTGTCCGTATTATTATAATAGGTTTCCGTTGGAACCCTTCCGGTACGGGACCCTAAAAATGTCAGTCATCATCATAATTTTAAGTTTCCAAATTAGTTAAAATAACCTAAAATCTTCCGTTCAGGCAGACTGAGTTAATAATAATAATTGTTAATTTCCAATGAAAATATGTGACGGAATTTTAATAGAATAAGTTCTTTTTTAATAATAGTGTAAATAATAATAATGTTCCTATTAATAATAATGACCTCTTACATTTTAGAACTGAGTTGAGTTTACAGCTTTCTACATTAAGTTCAACATGCAAAATTTATATATTTGAGTAGAGTGAACTGCTCCGATTTTGTCACATATTTTCAATGAAATTTAGTTAAAATAATGTTTAGTTATGTCAGCACTGTACCTTTAATTAAATTCGACACTTATCTACTTAGCCCACACGAATTGTAAGTTACAAAATACAAAAAATATTGAAACTATATTTTTTTTCTGAATCACTAACACTCCCAAAAAAGTCCCATCTTACCTAGGTACTTAAGAATATTATTGAATCCAGGTGAGTTGATACCACCGCATTATATTTGCTTTATGAATTGAAATAGGTTCATTGTGGTAATGTTTGTATTATTGCAGGTACAATGTGGGTGCCCAACCTTCCAGTGACCATCGCCAGCGCGGTATGTGCATCCGCCGGTATCGTCTGTTTATTCAAGTAAGATTTCGGTTAAAAAGTTCAAGACATCATTTTTAGGGTTCCGTACCCGAAGGGTGCCGACGGGACCCTATTACTAAGCCTCTGCTGTCCGTTCGTCCGTTTGTCAGCGGGCTGTATCTCATGAATCGTAATTGGTATCGTATTCTATTGACGCTATATAACAAAAAAAAAATAGGGGACCCCAACCAATTGATACAATAAATATTTACAGCCTCGGTGGCGTGGCGGGCGATTGCTCGGCAGAAACGCAAGAGGCGTGGGTTCGATTCTCGCTGCGGAAGAAATGTTTGCATGTTCTGTAAATATTTCTTCAAGGTCTAGGTGTTGTGGTACCATGGTACTTGTAGTTTCTGATACCCACAACACAGGGAATCCTAGTGTGGGGTCAGGACTATGTATGTGACTGTTGGGTGTTATTTATTCATACATATTTATAATACAAAATACAACACCTAGGCCAGGAAGAAATATTTGCAGAACATAAACATATCTCCCGTAGCGGGGATCGAACTCGCGCCTCTTGCGTCTCAGCCGAGAGCTCGCCCGCCACGCCACAGAGGTCGTCAAAAGTTTGAGGGTAGTTCAACAAAGTGAATATTATAATTGTAGAGACATGTACGGCGGCGGGCCGTACGAGAAGGGCGTGCGCGCTGACAACAAGACTGTTGTGGTGACCGGCGCCACCAGCGGCATTGGCAAGGAGCTCGCCTGGGACTTCGCCAGGAGGGGGGCCAAGGTAACTTACTCAAACACCCATTAGTCTTGCACAGAAAACTCAAACGGTGAAGGAAAACATCGCGAGGAAACTGGACGGAGAACCTAAATAGTTCGGCTTTGCCAGACGGGCCAAGGTAATCTACTGATGTCTTCCCGAAAATATATTTTTACATTTACTTTACCATAGGAGTTTGCTCAGTGCGTAAATTTAGCTCTATTTATCTATCTAGTCGTCAGTGTGGTGAAAGGATTAAAAGTGCGCCTCAATGGCTCCTTTCGTACACTTGACACACATTTTCGATCTTTTTTTAGGTTCTACGACATGCCGGTTTCCTCAAGATTTTTTCCTTCCCCGTTTCACAGTATGTAATATAGCGCACATAATTTTTTTTAACAGAAAATCCATTGGTGCATGACCCGATTTGAACCCACGACTTTATGAACTCACTGATTATCCAATTTTATTGGACTTGGCTTCTGTGGCTAGGTGTCAATTCTGCCAGCGTCCGTTCATCCAATTGGTTTTATTGACATTGACATTGACATATGCAGGTGTTCATGGCGTGTCGCGACATGGAGAAGTGCGAGGTGGTCCGGCGCGACATAGTGCTGGAGACCAGCAACAAGTACGTGTACTGCCGCCCCTGCGACCTCGCCTCCACGCATTCCGTACGAGACTTCGTCAAGAGGTCAGTACTAGTAACATGTCATTTGACATTGACATTATGCAGGTGTTTATGTTCCCATGGGGGTAGTTCCCATATGTTCTATGGAGCATGACATCATCGGACAGAATAAGATATTTCTTTCTTATATTGTTGGAACATGTAATACTTTTATATCTCAAATTGTTCTTAAGGACAAGGTAAATAAGACCTCTTTACGATTATCTTATCATTCTTGCTACGAATATCCATTCTTTCGATTTTTAAGATTCTTTTACCCAGGCAGATGTTTGATCAATGGTATGACATAATAATTGTCACTATCAGTGTCATTTAGCTTCTCATGGAAGATTTTGGGAAAATCTGATTACCATTATGCTCTATGGCATGAAACTCGGGTGAACCAAAATCGATGTTATTTAATAAAACACATTTTACTTGCAGGCACTCCTGATCCAAGAGTCCTAAGATGGATATGGTGAAAAGACTTATTATTTGTTGTATTTTAGATTCAAATCGGAGGAGCCCCGGTGCGACATCCTGGTGAACAACGCGGGCGTGATGGAGCCGCCGCGCGGGGTCACCAGAGACGGCTTCGA
This sequence comes from Scotopteryx bipunctaria, assembly GCA_949320045.1. Classification (NCBI taxonomy): domain Eukaryota; kingdom Metazoa; phylum Arthropoda; class Insecta; order Lepidoptera; family Geometridae; genus Scotopteryx; species Scotopteryx bipunctaria. The sequence goes on from OX439457.1 coordinate 835,343, forward strand.
GATCCAGTTCGGGGTCAACCACCTCGGACACTATCTGCTCACCAACCTGCTCTTGGACACTCTTAAGGTAACCACCGTTTTTAGTGGGATTTCCAACAAAATCGTTTATATCCATACTAATATTATAAATGCGAAAGTAACTCTGTCTGTCTGTGTGTTACCTTTTCACGCCTAAATCGCTGAACGGATTTCGATAAAATTTGACATGGATATAGGTTGCATTGGAAGAACATAGGCTACCTTTTATCTCAAAAATAATGTTAAGCATCGTCGGGCGCAGTCAGTACTTGGATGGGTGACCGCATGTTTGCACTCAGATTTTATTTACTAAGAATTCCACACTAACGAAGACATAATGCTACTATGGCACCAGAATTAAAAAGTCTGGAAAAGCATGTAGGTTTTCATTTAGATATTATACATACATAGCCATCTGGTTCCCATAGTACAAGCTTTGCTTAGTTTGGGGCTAGATGGCGCTGTGTGAAATGTCCACAAATATGCTCCCATGTTCATAAGCTGATTTGTATTGTTGAAGGCGTCCGCTCCCAGCACGGTGGTGGTGGTAACTTGCGGCACGCACCGCGGCGGCCGCATCCACAAGGAAGACCTCAACATGTCGCAGAAGTACGACGCACCGGCCGCCTACGCGCAGAGCAAGCTCGCCAACCTGCTGTTCGCCTTGGAGCTCGCCAGGAGAACCCTCGGTGACTACTCTTAAAGGAATAACACCCAACACTCGCATACATACTCCTGACCCCACACTAGGATTCCCTGTGTCGTGGGTATCAGAAACTACGAGTACCATGCTACCACAACACCCAGACCCGGAAGAAATGTTTACAGTACATGCAAACATTTCTTCCGCAGCGGGAATCGAACCCGCGCCTCTTGCGTATCTGCCGAGCAATCGCCCGCCACGCCACTGAGGCCGTCTTGAAGAGATAACTCTCTCTCGCCTAAAAGCTATTACTAAGGCCTTTTGCCATCTCCAGAAGATGATTTATACAGTCATAAACAAGGTGGTTTAGCCAAAACTCTTATAGTATGATCCTTGGATCATGCCGACCCCACATAGAGTGGGATAAGGGCAGGAAGATGATGATGATAAGATGATTTATACAGCGTCAGGAATCAACTTTTACCTTCACAAACGGGACGGTGTAGTGCCCGGGACGAATTAAGATGGAGTAGGCTTGCCCAGCACCTATTCCATCCTCTCAGCTTAGTCAGCCTTGTCCACAGAAAATACATGGTATGGGAATCGTGACATACATCATTCCTACTTATATTATAAATGCGAAAGTTTGTGCCTCAATCACGCCTTAACGGTTGAACGGATTTGAATGAAACTTGGAATACACATAGTACATGTGCTGGATTAGCATACAGGCTCGTATCCGGGCACCACGCGAGCGAAGCCGCAGGCGGTGGCTAGTTTGTATCATAAAATTGTTTTGCAGATTCCGGGATCTCCGTGGTGGCCGTGGACCCCGGGCTGACAGACACGTCGATCACGCGGCACATGTCGGTGATGAAGAGCGTGTCCCGCTACCTGGTGTACCCGCTGTTCTGGCCCTTCATGAAGAGCGCCAAGATCGGCTCCCAGACGGTCGTCCACGCGGCGCTCGACCCCGCCCTCACTAACTGCGCAGGAGACTATTATGTGTGAGTAGCTTGCTGCATGCAACAGAATTTCGTTATATAGTTCAGACTATATAACACAACTAGCTGTGCCCCGCGGTTTTACCCGCGTTTTTTTCACAGGCGGCCAGCAAGCGCGGCCTCCTCGTCTCGCCCGCCGCCGCGCCGCCAGCGTCTCGTCTTGCTTGCATCAAGCGCGCGTGGATTTCCTTAGCAGAGTTATTTTAGAAATGTATTTATTATACTCTTCAAAGATCTTATACTTACAATCATCAACAAATATATTTCGAAAAAGATTATTACAGGATTTTATGTTGATAAAAAACTCTATGGCCCATAACTCATTAATAGGTACCAACTCTTAACATCTTACACACGTGATAACTTTTAAACGAAATATCCGATTGAGATGAAACAAAAAGTATTTTACTTCTACATAAATACTCTTGATAACATAATGCTTAATTTCGATAAAGATTAATATTACGATACATATTTAACGTAATTTTTTTTTTCAGACGATTTAATAATTATTTTGAACACAAAATCGGTTATTGTGATTAAACCATGATAGCTAGATATATGTTCTCGCGGACTTTTTTGTAGGTCTTAATGGGATCTACAAACCCGTAGTACATCATTTTGTTCTATTGTCAATAGTTTTTGCAGCGCACGCAAAAATAGGTTTTCGATTTTACACCTTGTGTTACAAAATAGCAATTTTATTACGGATCCCTAATTTTGAAAAAAATAAAACATAGCCTATAGCCTTCCTCGATAAATGGACTACCCAACACTGAAAGAATCATTCAAATCGGACCAGTAGTTCCAGAGATTAGCGCGTTCAAACAAACAAACAAACAAACAAACTCTGCAGCTTTATAATATTAGTATAGATAAGACCTGTCGTACTGTGTGGATCTGAGTGTTGGGCAACCAAAGCGGCGGATGAAAGAAAAGTGCATGCTACGGAGATGCGAATGCTGAGATGGATGTGTGGAGTTACTAGAATGGATAGGATACGGAATGAGTACATTAGAGGAAGTTTGAAAGTAGCGCCAGTAACAGAGAAGATGAGGAGTAATAGGCTAGCGTGGGATGGGCATGTTATGCGGAAAGAAGTAAGTCATGTTACAAGGCGAGTGATGAATATGAATGTGGATGGATATACTGCTAGAGGAAGGCCAAGAAAAAGATGGATGGATTGTGTGAAAGAGGATATGCGTGTGAAAGGAGTGAGTGCGGAGATGACGAGTGATAGGAGGAAATGGAGGGGGGAAATATGGTGTGCCGACCCCACCTAGTGGGATGAGGGCAGGAAAATGATGACTATATAACACAATATAATGCTGAGTCGGACCCAATTTGTAGCAGCGCATTATTACAATTGCTAGACACTCCATTTTTAAAGTAGGTTTTTTAACTATTCTGTTTTTCTTTGTATTCGTGTTGAGCGTATCTTTGTTGATTTTTTTTGTCTCTGTGTTGTTGTTACAAATAATATGTTCTTCTTTCTTTTCTAAAATTCATACTAATATTATAAATGCGAAAGTAACTGTAACCTTTTCTAAAGCAGAAAATCGTAAAAGTCGTCTAAGGGATAGTATCCTCCAACACGATGGCATACAATAAGCAAGTATTCCCAAGGAGGGTTGACGTCAGGCAGGCGGCTGGTCATAAAACACCTTAGCCAAAACTCTTACAGTATGATCCAGGACCTCACATAGAGTGGGATAAGGGCAGGAAGATGATGGTTTTATTTATTAAATGCCTTGTTCCAGCGACATGAAGAAAGCGGAGCCGTCTGCAGCGGCGCAGGACTACGAGCTGGCGCAGTGGCTGTGGAAGGTCAGCGAGAAATGGACCAAGTTGGACGAACACAAGGCCGTTTTGAAGGCACTAGCTGCCGAGAACTAGCAGACAGACATTGCGTTAATTTTCTCATGTTTTAAATGAGATTTCACTGTAAAAATACATTTCATCATCATCATCAGCCTACATCAGTCCACTACTGGACATAGGCCTCTCCCATGGCACGCCAATGAGCTCGATCTTCAACTCTCTTCCTCCAATCCCTGGCAAGCCAAAGTTACATTTATTTGTGAGCATTTATCTAAGCTATTGTTATTATTATTAGTTATTTAATAAATAGACTTGGTACAAATTGTTTGTTACTTTACTTTCACCCTCGCGTGTTATGTGCGAAACTATCGCAATAATTACGAGATAGACGTCCATTTAGGGCGTTTCACACTAGCGATTTGCGAGCGTGTTTCCAGCGAAGCGACTCTTAAATGTACCATAACACGGAATACCTACACTCGCGGTGAGCATGTTCACGAATCGCCTCAAAAGATAATGCTCGCAAATCGCCAGTGATAACGCTCTAACTAATATATCCCGCTCATTTCTTCAATACGCTACGAGAACGATGAAAATATCACACATTATAAATCTGTCTCCTTTTTAAGTGTATATGGTATGTCGGTTAGCAATAAAACATCCGTCTTACTCCGTAGCTAGTTTATTACTAAGGATACCCACATAATTTGACATATTAAATGCAATACAGTATATCTTATTCATGGTCAATTATATGAGGTACTTACCTACCTACTTGCAATACATAATACTACAACACCCAGACCCGGGAGAAATATTTGCAGAACATACAAACATTTCTCCCGTAGCGGGAATCGAACCTGCGCCTCTTGCGTCTAAGCCGAGCACTCTTGTGTTTACAAAAAAAGTATAAGAAGTATTCTGTCAGCCATCTGGTGACCATAGTGAAAAATTAAAATGAAAACACATACCTATATTCCAAGTTTCATTCAAATCCGTTCAGCCGTTACGGCGTGATTGAGGCACAAACATACAATTATCCTCACAAACTTTCACATTTATAATACTTAAAGTAGGATTTCATGAAAATCCAGTATCAATTTAATATCGCTTGTTAGGTAAAGATACTGAAAATATATCTTATCTTCGCGTTCATTGAATTACATGATGAGCGATATACATCTTAAAATAAAATCTATAAAGTACCTATTCTCGCCGTGTGTCACGCCAGAAAATCTACCAAATAATATTTAATTACCTATCTTTTTAATAGATAAGTAGGTATAAGAACTTTGTTTTTAAAGATCTCCACTCACTATCCCATTAGATGTCACACATTTTTGTGACGTCCCGAAACACAAAATCAGAGCGAAGTATAAGTACATACTACTTGTCAGATTGTTTGCTCCTCTTTTTGAGGTGACGGGATACTTGCGTATTTAGCTAAAAATAAATAAATACTTACTTAATTAAGATTGCTTTGTTATGTGCACCGGGACGGTGTGTTTTTGAAGTTCCGCGACGATTTGAGCCAACAGTTTGCTCAATGACTCTTCGTGGCAAAATTGTACGAAGGCTCGCACTAAGCATTCCATTAAATTGTATTCCGTACTTGATCACATATTTCGCTACCTAACACATTTAACCCCATAGGTCACTTTCATCTCCTGTTCTCTTGGAGCGCTCGCTGAGCATGTCCTCAGACACCGTCTTCAGGTCGTACGCCCAGCCGATCCACGCGAAGAAGTCGATGAACTTGGTGGTGGGGTTCAGGATATTGTTCCCCAGCTCGGCAGCGCGGTAGTCGAACGGGAAGGTGTGGTGGTAGTTGTGAAAACCCTCGCCGAGGTTGGCGATGGCCACGGCGATGTTCTGCGAGGCCGCGATGCGCTTGTCGTAGGGCTTATTGCCCCACTTGTGCGCCGCGCTGTTGATCAGGAAGATGGCGTGCAGGCTCGCCATGAAGCGGGCTTGGTTCAGGTGCCACGCTACCCAAAAGTTCTCCCCCCACAGCAGCGGGATGATGGGGGGCAGGATGAAGCACGCCAAACTGGCGATTATCATGAAGTATCTGTCGAAATGCAAAATAACAACGCTAAGTAACTTTATACACTGTTTAAACTCTAGCACTTAAAGCGGGATATTAGCCTGGTACACCACTCTAAAATAATGCTCATACCTTCACGGTCTCGGGGCAAAAACTCAAAGCATAGTTCTGTCAAAAGTTTACTTGTCATTTTAATTAGATTTTTTGTGCAGGGTTATAGAAATACCTACATATATAGGTACACTAGCTTTCTATTCCAAGTTTCATTCAAATCCGTTCAGCCGTTAAAGGCACAAACATATATCCTCACGTCCTCTCAAACTTTCGCATTTATGATATTGATGTGTCTCACTTAGGCGTATCATTTGAACTTATCAGTGGTGGTTAGAAGTAATATTGTGCCTTGTGCAGGTGCATTTGAGTAGACCAATACCGATAAAATGAAAAGTAGCCCTCACTCGTGTTGAAATCTGAGCACAGGATTGTTGTAGACATCGGAGAGGTCGATGCCCCTGCCCTTCTTCTTCACATCAGGATGTTTATGAGACAGCAGCCAACCGATATGTGAGAAGAACAGGCCTCGATTCGAGTTGTGAGGGTCGGCGTCTGTATCGCTGTATTTATGGTGCGCCCGGTGATCTCGGACCCACGTGATGGAGGAGAACTGGAAGGCGATGGACGTCATGATGGTCAGCAGGATCTGGAGGGGCAGCTTGGCTTTGTACGAGCGGTGGGACCACAGCCGGTGCGCGCCCGCCGTCACACCTAATATCGATGCGTAGTTGAGGATTATTGCTGAAATAAAATTATAAATTAGCATTCGCTTATTCTACTCATAGCCCACGGAGGCCTACATTAAACTGTTAAAGTTAAAACTCAAGTCTTCCAACTGTTGACATAGGAAATTTATTAAGAATAGAATTGCTTTCTTAAGAAACTCAACCTGTGAATCAACATCCTACATTTCCACCAATGCTAAGCTAAGCTGAGCTATGAAAATAACCCTTATTGGTGGATATTATACACATCAGTAGATACAAAAGCACGTCTCTAGTGGAAAAGCAGCCTAACGCGAGATCAGCAGCGGCCGAAAGCTATCATAATTATATGATGGGGGACCTAAATGCATGTCATCAAATGCGAACCAAAGTATTGGACAATCGCTCTTTATGTCCAAACCATGCACCTTGAGTAAAGATAAAAAGTTATTGTTGGAAAGTTTGACGTTGACTCATAGAATATATCTGTTAGGCAATTTAATTAACAAATCTCAAAAATAATTTTAATTGGAGCGTAAAAGACCAGTTTTTTTTAAGTGACCAAGCGCGTGTCGGCCCATGCACAGTGAAGGCACAGTGGGTATAGTGGGTACAGCCACAGATAATAAAATGCCTAATATGTACGGCTGTTTTATTATAAATTAGTTAAAAATCTCAACAGGCAAATCATTAGGCAGGTCAAGATTACCTAAGTAGGTATTTACTGAACATTATTTTTATTTTGCGATATATTATAATTAAACACTTTAGGGGAAAAATCTTAGTTGAAAGCTCTATCCAACGAGGTACTTTATTTTAATATGCGATGGGATTGGCATAAAATAAAAAATACATGCTTGTAAATATTTTTAAGCATATTTAGTACAATTTGGTATCGTCTTGACAGACATACAGACTTGGTTATACTATTAGGTTTTCTTTGAACCCTTACAAAAATTGGAAAGGCCTAGCCTAGTTTGATTATACCTACATATATTACATAATCAAAGTCTCTGTAATACAATCTGATAAAACCTTGTGACTTAGACCAAAGTCAATGTATGTTTTCCTACACTATTTCATAATATGATAATAGGTACAGTCAACAATGAAAGATAATTAACAGTTTGAGTTATGAAAAACACTTTTTCATCATAATGTGGCTAATTTAGCCTCAAAAATTATTATAAGCAAAATTTTAGTAAACTACTTCTCTGCTGACGGGGAGTAAAGAAAAAACATAGAATACGTCCAGTACCGAACATGTCGTAAGAGTCGACTGAGGGATAGTATTCTCTCCAACATGATTGACTATATATATGGACGATGGGCTGATCATCTGTCACGATGGTTCACCATATTATCCACCTTGGGACTTTGAATTTAGTAGTGGCTGCAAGTTTTCTATGATAACTTGTGGTTCTGCCCACCCCATTAGGAATACGGGCTATCATCAAAGGAAGGGAACTTTCATTGCTAACAGTCCTAAGTACTTACTGAAGAGGACAGTTTGCCACTTAGCCGCGCCAGTAAACATGAGATACAAGCCGTATATCCCACACAGATGAACCACTGAGAAGAATACCACATTCCCCTTTTTCAGTCTTCGTTTAAACTCCTTTTTTTCTGGCAGGCTGGCTTCGTTGGGCGCTCCGGTAAGTAGCACCTCGTCTTGAGCGTTAGGTGCCATGGCTGCGCGCTGATTATCACAGATGAAGCCCGGCTTGCTAATAAACCTTTTATACAACGTGTAACATAATGTCCCTATAAGCCCGAAAGGGGTGTATTCAGACCGAGCACTTGAATACATTGACGTGTGCAAAAGTTCAATACATCATATTTGAAATTCCAATACAATTAAAAACAAATTATTTCATGAGAAATTTGTGACAACCCTATGTGTTTGTTTACCATTTGCGTAGGTAACAAACACACGCGCATCCTCCTATCGCGTCGGACCCACACATACGCAGACAATTGAACGCGCGGCAAGTTTCAAAAAGTACCTAGGTGTAATCACCAAAGTTTTCGTAAGAATTTGCAATTTTTTTAATTCTACGTAGAAATTAAAGTCGAAGATTAAAATCACGATATCTTTCACACATAAAAAAACAACTACCTACCTACATCTACCTAGGTAGTTACCTAAGGACCTAGGTACAGGAAAAGTTAAGTTATACCTTTTCTCCCTTCTTCTTGGTTGGCTCGGAACACGGCTAATTGACATGGTAGGTATTAGGTAGGTATGTAGGTACCTAGGTTGGTATTACTGGTACACATTCACATTCACAATCACAAAATTATTTTTGTCATTTTTTATTAGTAAGCTAGGTACTAATGGGGTACCTACTAGGTAGGGTGATAGGTTAGGTACCTATCATCATACCTACCTATCACTGAATTTTATCACTGTTGACACACACAGTAGGTTCTCGGTATCCATCAAAGGGAAGTAGGTACAACACACCACCGAATTCCCGGTCTTCCCTCACTGGTGCGCCCCGGTGGAAAGATCCCGTCGAGAGAAGACGGTTCACCAATCCCAGAAAATAGCCCGTAAGATGGCAATGGCCGCCCTAGATAACGCTCTCTGTAGAGCTGACGCGCCGCTACTAAGCTATTAATTATTTGGTGCTGCTCCAACACACACACACACACACAACACCATATCATAATACTCACCGTTTGAGTACAAAGCCGACATCGTATCGTACGTTAATTAGTTACGCGAACCGAGAGATTGCTTGTTGCAGTTGTTGCAAGGAACGAATGCTAATTGCGACTGATAAAAACCGATCTGTTTTGCGACCAAAAGTAGGTACCTATTGCCGAAAGCCGAATTTTTAGGGTTCCTTGTCTGGGGTAACCCACTAAATACCGATTGGGAAAAAAAGGCAAAAAACTTCATCATACATCTACTACTACTACTACTGTCGTCGTGTCCGTGTCGCTAGCTCTTTTGAACCAAAGTGGTGGAAGGATTAGAGTGCACCTTGAAGGCTCCTTTCGTACACTTTGACACACGTCTATGACATGCCTGGCTTCCTCACGATGTTTTCCTTCACCGTTTGAGAGCATTGATATTGCACACATAAATTTCGAATCGAAAAATCCATAGATTCGAACTCACGACTTAAGGATGGGAAGGCGGGGTTCATAGCAATATGCTACCATGTGCTCTATCCCCATTTGCTACTAGGTACCTACCTACTTACATAATAACCTACCAACAATTACGTAGTTCAATCAAGAAAAGTAAAAAACAAATAAGCCTACGGAACCAATTTGATTTTATTAAACAAACGCTTGCGGTGCGGTGTCGGTTGACGGTTGCGGATTTTGAATTTAGCAAAGGCACCGACAGCCAATTAGGGCGAGGTGCCATCCCACTAGTTGTTGTTGTTGTTTCAATGCAACCAATGACAAATAGGCTGTTCACGATGAAAATGAAGATTAGTAAGACAGATAAGTCACAACCTTTGACTTTAGTGCCCAAGTAGGTAGGTATAAAATTGCATTGAAAAATGCTCCAATGAATATTGGAATAATACATCGTTGGAAAAACTAAAGTGGAACAGGGTCACGGCTTATCCTCAGGCACGGTAGACCTCTTCCCATACTTCTTGTTACCTACTCAAGATGCTTTTAAGGCCCGAGTAGGTAGGTACAAAATTGAGTAGGTATCACGGCTTTATCCTCAGGCACGGTAGACATCCTCTCATACTCCTTGGCACCCACTGAGGATACCTTTAAGGCCCGAGTAGGTAGGTACAAAATTGAGTAGGTAAGGTACCTATCTCCTATACTAGGTACTTAACAAAGAGATCTGAAAGGATGTTTACGGTGCCTAGGGATTTTAGTCGTGATGTGTGTGACCTTACATTTTAATTACCAATAAATACCAAGGTACCAACTAGGCATCCAAAAAAAAAATAGAAATTACTTATTAAGCCACCTCGTTATTAGGTAAGTAGGTAGGCATTTTACTAATGGTGTCTGTTCTGTTACCTGTTTCATCTAGAGTTCACACTTAAAGGTCAAAAAACAGCTGTAAATAGGGATGCCTCATGTTGTGTCAAGTTACGTATTGGAGCAAAGTTTAAGAGACATTTCATGAATGAAAACCTTTGAAATTTTAAAAGTCGTTGAACAAACGTTGTTCGCAATGACGTATAGAACACCCCCGTTTCGGGCTTATAGGGACATTATGTTACACGTTGTATAAACGCGTCAATGTTGCGAGCAGTAACCTTGGCGGAGACCAGTTAGTTGAACCTAGTGCCTATCGACCAGGATTGCGCGTAGATACGACGCCACGGGTTTCCCCACCTACCTAGGTACCTACTCTTATTGTTAACATTTATATGTCAGGTTCCAATACTCTGCTAACGAAAGACTGATCTAGTATATCGTTTGTACAGATTTTAGCAAAATCTGCTTAAATAATAAGTAGGTATTTAGTTGAACTACTAGCTTGAGGATAAAGTTGTACCTGCCTTTAACTCTACCATGAGCTCATTATACTCGAAATAAAATTTTGTCAACACACAAAATGTAGCAAATGTTATACTTTCATTATTTTTTTTTATAATGTATTCATTTAGTTTTTTTTTATTAGGTAGGTACCTACTAGTATTAGTTGTTTTATAATAACTACTTGCTGCCGCCCGCGGCTTCGCTCACGTGGTACCCAGATAAAAAATAGCCTATATGTTAATTCAACACATGTATTATGTATATTCCAAGTTTCGTACAAATCCGTTCAGCCGTTTGGGCGTGATATAAGCACAAACATACATCGTCATATCCACACATCCTTACAAACTTGCGCATTTATAATATTAGTAGGATAGGATTCAACTGAAATTGTCGACATAATATAACATAATATTGTCATAACTCATGGTCATGGGAGAAGATGTTGACTCCTGAAACAAAGTTTTTACTACTTTAGGAGCCTAAGGATTCATTAATTTAGTTATATACTTAGGTATTATGCTACTTCTCTTTTGTTACTTCTCTGCTGGACTGGAAGTGAAGAAAAAGCATAATGCGTCCAGCTGCTTCTCTCTCTAAGCATGTCGTAAAAGTCGACTAAGGCATAGACCTCTCCAAAATGATAGACTGTCTACATGGGCGATGGGCTGATCACCTGTCACCACGGTTCACCATATCCATCTTAGGATTCAATCAGAAGTGGCTGCAAGTTTTCTTATGTTTACTTGTGGCTCTGCTCACCCCATTAGGAATACGGGCGTGATAATATGTATGTACCTATGTACTTATTATGCCAAAAAATTGATTTGATTTGTTTATTTATCATATACCAGTCACGAGTGGGGTACCTAAGTAAGTCGAGTCAGCGGAAAAGTGAAAGCGTATACTGTAAGTAAACAAAATTAACCCTGTATAGTACGTGGGAGCACTGGTAGTCTAGTGGTAGCGGCCCCGCCTTCCGACCCTAAGGCCGTGGGTTCAAATCCAGTCGTGCACCAGTGTATTTTTCTGTTCGAAAAATGTATGTACGCTGTACCAATATTCAAACAGCGAAGGAAAACGTCGTAAGGAAACCGGCATGTCGTAGAACCTTCGATCAAAAGTTCGATAACAAACAAAACAAATAACATCCAACAGTCACATACATAGTCCTGACCCCACACTAGGATTCCCTGTGTCGTGGGTATCAGAAACTAAAAGTACCATGCTACCACAACACCCAGACCCGGAAGAAATATTTACAGATCATGCAAACATTTCTTCCGCATTTGTCAAGAGCACCAAGGGAGCCTTTGAGGAGCACTTTAAATCCTTTCACCACACTGCACTGGTTCCACTAGTACCCTATATACTTAGGTTCACCGGAAAAAATAAAGTTATTTTTCGGCCTCGACCCTTCTATTTATCTATTTACTTGTAGTAAACGTACTTTAGAATAATTCCAATGTAAATAGCTATTGTTTTTATTAGGAATTGGCACATAATGATCCAATTTTATTACCTTAAAGTTGCGGAACTAAAAACTGTTTAATGTAAGTAATAAAAATACGCATTTTTGTACTAATTTATGTCCTAATCTTAATCAATTATATAAACACCAGGATTCATATACATCATATTGTTAGATAATTAAGCAAAGCTCGTTAACTTAATGAAAAACAATTAAAATGCTTTTAAAATTGACCTTCATTTGTATAGATTACCCACCTCAACAGTTAGTGCTACGCCGCCGCTACGGTGCTACGGTTCTACGCGGCCTCTACGACGAGCTACGAGCGTTTGCACAACATTGTGTTTACTTATATTATAAATGCGAAAGTTTGTGAGTTTGGATGTTTGGATGTTTGTGCCTCAATCACGCCTAAACGGCTGAACGGATTTGAATGAAACTTGGAATATACATAGTACATGTACTGGATTAACAAATAGGCTATTTTTTATCCGGATACCACGCGAACGAAGCCGCGGGCGGCAGCTAGTATTACATCTTTTTTATTTAATCAAAATCAACTGATCAGTATTGCCAATCAGCATGAGCTGGATCACTGTTTATTTGTATTTTGTAAATTTATATTCGTATTTGTATTATATTCTTTCTGTTAATAGATGTATTAAAATTGAATATGCATACAAAAACTGAATACCCACAATAAATTAAATTTAATCCAGTGTACATACTTTCATACTGCATAATAAAATTGTTAGTAAAAAATATGTATATTTCAATTTTGAAGTCACAAATGTCACCAATTTCAAGACTACGAAATTGAAAAAAAACCCAATGGAATTGGACTATTTTGGTAACTTTTTATCACCCGGTGATTTTCAAGAATGGATGGATATCCTGTAGGTACTTATCTACGTAAATATATTACTTTACCTACGTAGGTACCTATTGTTTTTGTCACATCCATTAATTATTTTTGCTGATTTGAATTAGGAACTGGTCCGCATTATTTTCTGAAGCAAAGACCGCGCATTAACAAGTAATTGGGTGTGAAAACAATAAAAATAGCATTAAACTTCCAGTTTTATTTTTAAATAAATTACATACATGACTTAAGTTATGATAAATAATAAGCATACAAAATTAACATTAGGTAGGTATAGATAAATGTAGTATGTTTAAGGGCGTTCTAGTCTTCGTTTGACAACGGGTACAAACGGGACCCTATTACTAAAGCTCTGCTGTCTATCCGTCTGTCAGCGGGCTGTATCTCATGAACCGTAATTGGTAGAGTTGAAAATTTCAGTGTATTTCTATTGCCGCTATAACAACAAATAATAAAAATAAAGTAAAAGGAGGCCCCATTCAAGATGTTTTGTGGCCTGTGCATAGGGTAAGTCTTAGAAAGTACATTTACGATGGTACGGAACCCTTCCTGTGCGAATAGGACTCGCACTTGAGCGTTTTTTTTTTATGCGAACAACAATGTAAGAGTACATTTTTTAGGAAACAATTGCTGACAAAAGGCGGCCTTATCTCTTATTGCGATGTCTTCCAAGCAACGAGGACTAAAACTGAATTAAGCTAGAACTAAATTAAAGTTTAACCTTCCATTGACTACAAAGTTGAGCGGTGTGGATTTCTGCTGTCCCTCGAACAGCATTTTTATTTGTTTAATGTTATTTTTCTACATACATATTATCACGCCCGTATCCCTAACGGGGTGGTTAGAACCACAAGTAATCATAAGAAAACTTGCAGCCACTTCTGATCCAAGACTCCCAAGATGGATATGGTGAACTATGGTGACAGGTGATCAGCCCATCGGCCATATAGGTCCATCATATAGGTATAGGTCGCTGAGACAAAGACAATATCTGGAATTTGAAATTCGAGATTAGTCTAGACTCTAAAACTCTTCAAATTCCAGATATTCTCTTCGTCTGTCCTACGCGGGCAGTATGTTTGACATGACTGATCTAGTTCTACAAGTATTCGTGTTAGGTTGGTGTCCCTGTAGATCAATTTGTGGTTATAACACTGTCATTTATCTTATGATCATGGTGGTCAGCATAGAACGGCTATCAAATAAATTACAATGAGAAAATGGCGATAAAAGCTTCGATTACGTAAAATTGGTATCTTTGTCGAATAAAGCCAATTTTATTAATGGATACCGCTTTAACGGGATTCATATCCAATGGACCTTCTAAATGCAAATCAATAATCCTACTTCTTACTTATATTATAAATGCGAAAGTTCGTGAGGATGTTTGTAAGTAACTCAATGAAGACTAAACGGCTGAACGGATTTGAATGAGACTTGGAATATACATACATAGTACATGTACTGGATTAACATAATTATAGGCTATTTTTGTCCGGTTACCACGCGAGCGAAGCCGCGGGCGGCAGCTAGTATTATAAATGCGAAAGTTTGTGACGATGTATGTTTGTGCCTCAATCACGCCGTAACGGCTGATCGGATTTGAATGAAACTTGGAAGATACATAATACGTGTGTTTTAATAACATACCCCCGAATACACAAACGCATCTCAGAGTTGAGCACGTCTCAAGTGACGAGTTTTTGACAGATTTTCATCAAAACCTATCAAAAAACCGTGACTTGAGACGTGCTCAACTCCGAGTCGCGTTTGAGTATTCGTGGGATAGGCTACTTTTTATCTGGGCACAATGCAAGCGAAGCCGCGGGCGGCAGCTATTAGGTACTATATGAGTCTATCGTGACTAACCTATTGACAGACGTCGAGCCTAAACCGCTGGTCCTAGAGGTAAGGAGGGTGTATTCCATATAGCACGTAGACCGTCTACGTGCTATATGGAATACACCCTCCTTACCTCTAGGACCAGTAGACGTAACACTAAGGATTTTTAAAAACTCTACCCCTAAAGGGGTAAAGTATGTTCGTATGAGCTAGTGGCCAACTCTTGTGACGGAGCTTTTAGGCCGCCTAAAGGCCTCCGTCATGGCTTCACGTTTCTTCCTGGTCTGGGTGTTGTGGTACCACGGTACTCGTAGTTTCCGATACCCACAACACAGGGAATCCTAGAGTAGGCTCAGAACTACGTATTTGACTGTTGGGTTTGAAATTATGAAAAAAAAAATACTTTACATGGATAATTATTTTATTTAAATAATCGGTGTTCCTTTGTATCACTAAATAAATTAAACATTACAGCGATTTTAACATACAATTGACATTTCAACATTTATTATAGTTACCAACTAAGATAGCTTTTACGAACCAGTGCGGTGAAATAATTAAAGTGCGCCTCACTGGTTCCTTTCGTACATACAGGAATCGAAGGCAGTTATGTGAATCACTTTAGGATGAGAAACAATTTGTATTTGCATATTTCAACAACTTACGAAACATACGTTTATGACCACTAGTCGCATCACTAGGTCTTTCGAACCAGTGTGGTGAAAGGGTTTGAAGTGCGCCTCAAAGTCTCCTTTGCACTTGATGAAAGTTTTCCAACTTTAAATTTTTTAATCCTTTCACCACACTGTTTCGAAAGGACTAGTGACACGACGGAGTCAATGGGAGGAGACTCTAAATGCAATAAATTCAAAACAGGAAAGTAAAACATAGCTACGGTATTTATGCTATCTAAAATGATGTAGAAGTAAATAAATATTCAATAACCGCGGCGCTGGTCACGAATACAAAAGCTTTTTTGGATAAAATTATCTATAAATAATTTATTCATCTTGGAACTTTGAATCAGGAGTGGCTGCAAGTGTTCTTATGATTACTTGTAGCTCTGCCCACCCCATTACGGATAAGATCGTGATAATTATGTAATAAATTAATATTAATATTCATTATAATATACTCTAGCCAAATTCGATACTAACATAACTTACAGTAGACGTATATAGGGCATTGAGTTTGACGACCTCGGTGGCGTAGTAGGCGACTGGACGCTTGAAGTGCCGGTTCTACGGTAGGTCTTTTGTGGTATTGGAAACCGTAGCTTCTGATAACCCGTGAATCCTAGTGCGGGGTTCAGAACAATGTGTATGACTTGGGTGTTATTTAATAATACTGTTAGTGCGCATGAGTTAGGCTATTAGGCATAGGTATATATTTATTTATTGAAACAGCACACTTAACTATGAATTTTGTAATAAAAATAAAACAACTGACCTTATAGAAAAAAAAAATCTTTACATACAAACGTATAATATTATCACGCCCGTATCCCTAACGGGGTTCGCAGAGCCACAAGTAAACATAAGAAAACTTGCAGCCACTTCTGATTTAGTCCTAAGAAGCAGCTGGACGCATTCTATGCTTTTTCTTTACTTCTCTGCTGACTTGGAAGTAAAGAAAAAGCATAAAATGCATCCAGCTGCTTCTCTCCCCGAGCATGTCGTAAAAGTCGACTAAGGGATAGTATCCTCTCCAACATGATGGACCATCTATATGGGCGATGGGCATATCACCTGTCACCATGGTCCACCATATTATATTTATTAACCTAAATTAAAACAATTATGTATTAATTTGGACACATCACTGTATTAAAGTAATCGTATGTTTAAATTAATGACTTGATACTGACCTATCCAATTATTATGAAACTGCATGCATTTTGTCCATCGAATTTGGCTAGAATAGTTAGAATTGACCTTATACTGTCAGAATTAGAGTTTAAAATCCTTTGCACGAGAACATATGCAGCGTGAACAAAGTATTTTGAACTCTACATGCATCAAAATAAGGTAAATATTTGTTTGATTGAAACATTTCGGACAGAGTGGACCCAAACTTAAGAATATATTTAAATAATCAACAATTTTAAAACTAAATGCTGCGTGTCATTCACAATTAAAACGTTCTAAATCTAAGCCTATCTACACAGGAAACTACATCTTAACACGCTTGGAATAAAGCTCAAAATAACAATCACACGGAATATTCTATTTTGTATCAAGCATAACCCACTTAAATTTATCATTATTTAATCACTTGAAAATTTACATACAAAGTCTTAAGTTACTTAAATGTAATGCGCTATAAACTTTCACTGCCAACATTTGCATTGATCTGCATAACTACTGATAAGAGGTTATTGAACTTCAAGGCTTGACCGGTGAATGAATGGAGGCTGAATTCCGGTCGGAATCGCTATTGATTAAAACAAAATTAAATTAAAATTGAAAGCTACGTATTTGCCGGAAAATATTTACTTCTCTGCTGGACTGGGAGTAAAGAAACATAGAACGCGTCCAGCTGCTTCTCTCCCCGAGAATGTCGTAAAAATCGACTAATCCTCTCCAACTTGATGAGATACAATAAGCAAGTATTCCCAAGGAGGGTTGACGTCAGGCAGGCGGCCGGTTATAAAACACCTTAGCCAAAACTCTTACAGCATGATCCAGAGAACATGCTGTGCCGACCCCACATAGAGTGGGATAAGGGCAGGAAAATTACGATGATGATGATTTGCCGGAAAATAAAAGTCCCGCGTCACGTCTCTAGAGATGTTGAGCGACGTCGTCCGACATCTCGCAACAAGGCAACATTGGCATTAAGAAAAATGACGCGAGACAAGATGTCTGGAGAGCTCAGTCGACATCGCCCAACGTCCGTCGCCTGACATCTCTAACGACACGTGTCGCAGGACATATGTCCCCCAGTAAACACGAGGCTAGGATTCAAGCAAAATCATACTTTCTTAACATGCTGACTACCCAAGGGATGACCAATCAATCCAGCTTTTAAGTTACCGGACCCGCCGGTTCATCAACTTACGATAAGCATTAACGATTCCGACCGCTATCGCCAAACTGTATAATAAGGCAGAATTACTTAAATTTTACACGTGTCATTCGAATCTGTACCTTAAGAACATCACCATAAGGTACGGTTTTCGATTTGAGAAACTGTAAAGCATGAAACCCGAGTCACAAAGAACCCTAAAAAACTCGTAAGTTCGTAACACAGGATAAGATTTCGGATCTTGAAACTGTAAGGCATAACAATCCCAGTCACAAAGTACCCCAAGTCGCTAGTAACTGGGGGGGTAGTTCCCATTTGTTCTATGGAACATGACGTCATCGAAGAAAATGACACATTTTCTTCCCAATTTTTTCCATAGAACTACATACTAGCTTTTCACCCGAGTTTCATGCCATAAAACAAAATGGAAATCATATTTTCCCAAAATCTTCCATGAAAAGCTAAATGACACTGATAATGTAAATTGTTCTATTTTAACCATATGAATATAACATAGGCAATCGGTCGTACAGTAGCGAACAACCATTACTGCCAATCTCAAGTTAGAGAACATTTCTCATAATACGACAATCAAGTTAATCAAATTAGTCACTTTGACAAGTGCCACAATATTTTTTTTTATATTTTCTAGAGCCAGTATGATAAGATAATCGTAAAGAGGTCTTATTTACCTTGTCCTATAGAACAATTTGAGAAATAAAATATTACATGATAGTACAAAATAAGAACCAAATATCTTATTCTGTCCAATGACGTCATGTTCCATAGAACATAATAGGAACTACCCGACCAGATCTTGGATTACAAGGGACTGTATAGATAAGGCCTAAAACCCGAATCACAAAATACCTTAAGTCACTAGTAAAACATTGGGTAAGTATTCGGCCAGATCTCAAGAATCTGTTTAGATAGGGAAACCTGTATCACGAACTTACGAGTTACGTCAACACAGAAGTACTAAAAACACTTGATGATTTCGGATCTTTAAAAACTGTAAGGCATAAAATCCGAGATATAATATCCTAGAACCTGGGTCCTTGAAACTTGTACTCTAAATCACTAGCCTGAAACTCAGTAGCACTGGTAGTCCTTCAGCCTGTGGGGGCGGGCCGCGGATCATTTGAGCTTGGAGCGTTTGGACTTGGGGCCACCGTCGGAGCTGGCGGCCCGTTTCTTGGGCATGTCCTCGTCAGCCTCCAGCTCCATCTCCGGGAGGGCAGGCAGGTGGAGCTCGGCGCAACGCTTGTTTATGTACCTCTCGAGACGACAGCCGGATCTGAAAGAACATCAGGTGAGAGAGGGTAGTCAAAAAAAAACTGCCAAAATAGGCATTTTTACAATGAATGCGTCCAGCTGCTTCTCTCCCCAAGCATGTCGTAAAAGTCGACTATGGGATAGTATCCTCCAAATGATGAACCACCTATATGGATGATGGGCTGATCACCTGTAATCATGGTTCACCATATCCATCCTAGGACTTTAAATCAGAAGTGGCTGCATGTTATGTTAACTGGTGGCTCTGCCTACCCCTTTAGTGATATGGGCGTGATAGTAAGTAAGTATGTATTTTACGATATTTTTCTGATAGTTCTATGGCAGCTTCGATCGCGTTTTACCAAAAAGTAGACTATAACGTCCAGATCACGAACTAAATACAGTCCAAGATTTGGTCAAATTATGTTTAGCTGCTACGCCGTAATTAAGTCCCAGCAACTTACGGATTTATAATATTAAGTAGGATGGTAGTTATAATTTTATTATGTCTACTAGCTGACCCCGCGAACTTCGTACCGCCTTAGAATTAATAATGCAACTTTTCAAATGTTTTATTAGGTAGTTATTCTGCTATTCGGAGCCAAGACAAATCAAACAAATAAATATCATGAAATCGGTCCAGCTAGAGGCCCTTACCCACAGCTCTGCAAGAAAAGAGAGCTGCTGACGACCTGATTAAATAACATTGTATAAATGTCGTATTAACTGTCTTGTCATAAATTAATGTCTAAGAAGTATTTATATGTTATCCTGGTTATCCTTTGACATCCTTCTTCCATTTTGGGATCGTTTTACAGGATAAAAAGTAGCCATGTCCTTCACCGGGATAGAATCTATCTCCTTGCCTCATTAAAATCTGTTCAGCAATTTAGGCGTGAAAAGGTAACATACAGACAGAGTTACTTTCGCATTTATAATATTAGTAATTAGTATGGATTTTATATCAGGGGTCAATGACGTTGTTAGAAGTCGTAAATCATCGAAATATCAAATGACTAACTCGACTCGCTAAACCCCCGTAAAACAAGTTCTTACTCGGTTCGCAACAAAGATTAAATTAGCATTTCAAATTATGCGTCATCGATTGTAGAAATGGAATCGGTTCGAAGAAATGTTGTTTGTTTACAAGGCTCAGAGTCTAGGGGTTTTTGATTGGCGTCAATTACTAAGAAATTCAAATGACAGGGTGTAATCTTAAAAGTTTTTTGCGGTTTAGCAGCTAGTCTGTAGGTTTTTAACACCCGTTCTAGGAATTTGACGTCTGTGGTGTGGTGGCCGACGACTGCTGAGAGGCGAAATGTGTGGGTTTGATTTGTGCTAAAACTTAGCTTTTTATAATTCACTAGCTTATGGTCGTGACTCAGCTTGCATTACCCTGATAAACAGTAGCCTCTTGTGTGAAAGTACTGGTGGTCTAGTTGGTACGATCATAAGGTCGTCGGTTTAAATCCGGTCATGTACTAATGGATTTTTCTGTGCGAAAAATGTATGTGCGTCATCCCAGTACTCTCAAACGGTGAAGGAAAACAAAAAACCTGAAAACCTCGGACGCGAGAGGTCCAGGTTCGATTCCAACTGTGGGGAAAACGTTTACATGTCCTGATCCTCCGTTTGTACGTGTCTGTATATTATATCTCGAGTTTAGCTGAAGTGTAGAACCTATTTTTATTTACTCAGCGCGCCCACTGCTTCTTGACGCGAAATTTAAATTGGTTGATAGTAAATTCATAACACAAAGTGGGTCAATATGCACATGCAATTTTGACGGCCTTGGTGGCGTGGCGGGCGATTGCTCGGCAGAGACGCAAGATGCGCGGGTTCGATTCCCGCTGCGGAAGAAATGTTTGCATGATCTGTAAATATCTCTTCCCGGGTGTGGGTGTTGTGGTAGCATGGTACTCGTAGTTTCTGATACCCACGACACAGGGAATCCTAGTTTGGGGTCAGGACTATATATGTGTCTGTTTTGTGTTATTTATTTATTATTTATTATGCACGCAGGTTGAGTATGACCGCTCTTCATCCTCCTGCAGCGCCGCAAGCTCCGCAATGGCACTATTTCCAAATCCTTCGACACAGGAAATCCTTGTGACTTCAAAACTATACATTATGCATAACCGCTGGCTCGATACTTATTTACTTGCGGTCGGGAAATTTATTCCTAACAATTCATAGAATCACACAAATGACCTCAAATAAAACCAATTTCACAAGGTAACTAATTTCCTATAAGATCTAAAAATAAGGTATTTTTTTAATTTTAAAGTACAATTTAATTTACGAATGGGAATAATAGTGCGTTAGCATTTATAATTATTAGTTTAATTTACTGCTAGTCTTCTGCTGGACTGGGAGCAAAGAAAAAAACATAGAATCCCGAGCATATCGTAAAAGTCGACTAAGGGATAGTATCCTTCCCAACATGAAGGACCATCTATATGAAAACTGTTATGTATGTAGGTAGGTAGGTAGAAATAAGACACGCGCAGTTAGTTCCGTAGTTTATTTGAGACTGTCGTGTGATGCATCGGCGCACGGCACGCCGCCGGTGCACTCACACATTCACACAGATACCACAATCCTCCACCTTATTCTAAACTTATATAAAAAAAACTAATAACCTAATAACACAACGCAAAATTTTAACTGAATTAAACTTTATAATTAGGTAGCTTATTTATTCGGCACTGACGTATCCGGCGAGGCTGGGTCGGCCCAGGGGAAGGCATAGGTGGTTGCGGTATTGGTTCCGGCACACCTGGTTCCTCACAATCTTGGAATTGATCGGGTGCGTCATCGTCACCTGCTATTGCTTCCGACGCAATTTCTTCCCGGACGGAGCTTGGAGCTGGCCCCGCCCTGTCACCGATTCCATCGTCACTGGTGTGGGTGTGCTCCTTAATACGGGAAGGGCTAGAAGGACAGATGAGTGAACTCCGTTTTCTCTGCCTAAGCTGATCGATATGTCTATGCGACTCCCTGCCTACCGCATCGACAACCTTATAGTCTGTGATACCTATCTTTCCTGCCACTTTCCCCGCTACCCATCTATCGTTTCCCCGATATTGACGCAACCATACTTCGTCCCCGGGACCCAGTTCACGGGAACTAAAACCCCCTTGTTGATGGCTACTTAATGTGTTTTTTACTTTGGCGTTTCCGCCTGGCCTCAATAGATCGAGTTTAGTTCGCATTTTCCTACCGCACATCAATAAAGCCGGAGCCTCACCTGTAGTACAGTGTTCAGTATTGCGATAATGTAGAAGGAAATTATTTACAAATAACGTGATATCAACGTTTTCTCTAATCGCCTTTTTAACTACTCTTTTTACAGTTCTGACTGCATTTTCCGCAGCACCATTAGATGCCGGATGATAGGGTGCTGAAAATAAGTGTTGCACTCCATTAGAACTTAGAAATCGAGAAAACTCACTACTTGTAAAAGGAGGGCCATTATCAGAAACGATCTGCTTCGGTAGGCCGAAACGAGCAAAAATATCACTTAATCTGTTGATTGTGTGACTAGCTGCAGTGCTTGGTACCTGACAAACTTCAATCCATTTGGTTCTAGCATCAACTATAACTAAGAAAATTCTACCGTTTATTGGACCTAGAAAATCTAAGTGTACCCGAGCCCAAGGTTTGTCGGGCCATGGCCACGGACAGGGCGCGTGTCGCGGCGGCGCATCGGCCTCCGCTGCACAGGTACCGCAGGAGCGGCACATGGATTCGATTCCTTCGTCGATGCCCGGCCACCATACATAACTTCGAGCGAACGATTTAGTCTTTACGATACCCATATGTGCCTCATGTAGTTCAGCTAAAACCTTTAACCTACAAGCCTCCGGTACGACCACTCGATGACCCCACATAACACAACCTAATTCTTCATACAATTCTTTTTTGCGATTATAATATGGATTGAGTGATTTAATTAAATTGTCCGACGGCCATTCGTCTCTGATATAGGATAAAACCCGTCCTAACAAAGGGTCCCGGCTGGTATGTCGTTTAATATCGTGATAGTCCATTAACATAGCATTCTGCGCAAAGTGTAAAAACGTTTGATCAGGCAGTCTAATGCCCTGTAGTTGCTTTAAACACGCCGGCAGTCGTGATAAACCGTCCGCCCCGTTATCTTTGGAACCTACAAACTCAATGTCATACGCATATGCACTTAATTTAATTGCCCAGCGCTGCAAACGACTTGCCGCCATTGATGGTATCCCTTGTTTAGGTCCGAAGATCGTCACTAACGGTTTATGATCGGTACGCAACGTAAACCGTCTTCCATAAAGATATTGATGCAACTTTTCTAAGCTAAAAACAATCGCTAAAGCCTCCCGTTCGATTTGTGAATAATGCTTCTCTGCGGCGGTAAGCGCGCGCGACACATAGATAACCGGTCGTTCCCGTAGGCCGGCCCCGGCCCCTGCGCTCGCGCGCTCCCGCTCGCTCAGCTGAGTCAGCACTCCGCCCAGGCCGCGCGCACTCGCATCGCACGTCAAAAACAACGGTTTATTCGGATCGTAATGAGTCAGAACTTCGACACTCGTTAATATTGACTTAACTTTAACAAAGGCTAATTCACATTCTCGGTCCCATTTCCACGATACATCTTTCTTTAATAAATTATACAAGGGCGCTAAAATGGCGCTTAAGTTTTTTACGAATTTTGCATAGAAATTTACTGTACCTAAAAATGCCCTAAGTTCCGTGACGTTTTTCGGATGTGGAATATTAGTTATACCTTCAACTTTATCTGGATCTGCTTTAATACCGTCAGCCGAAATAATAAAACCTAAATATTTGACTTCGTTTGTCATAAAAGAACATTTGTTTTTCTTAAGTTTAATTCCATTACTACTTAACCGTTCGAATAGTTTTTCTAGTATTTGCAAATGTTCCGCCATTGTGGTAGAACCTATGATAATATCATCTAAAAAGACCTGAACCTTAGGAATGTCATTAAGTAGATTGGACATAATACGTTGGAAGATACCTGGGCTCGAAGATAACCCATAAACTAATCTTTTATATTTAAAGAGCCCCCTATGGGTGTTTATAACAGTCACATTGTCGGGATCATCTAACTCAATCTGATTATACGCTTGTGATAGATCTATTTTTGATAGAAATTTAACGCCATTTAACTTGACCAGTAAGTCGTCAATACGCGGCAGAGGATACCTATCGATCAGCAAGACAGGGTTAAGTGTCACCTTGTAATCGGCACAGATACGGAGTCCACCATCCGCTTTTCGCACCGGCACCAGTGGCGTGGCCCAGTCCGCGCTCTCGACGGGCTCGATGACGTCGGTGCGCAGCATGGCATCCAGCTCCGCGTCCACCCGGTCCCGCAGCGCGTACGGCACGGGCCGCGCCCGGCAGAACACCGGCGTCGCTCCCTCGCGCAACCGCAGCCTAGCCTTGCCTCCCCTGAATCGGCCCAGTCCCTCCGTAAAAAGGTCTTTATACCTGGAAAGTAATGACAGTAAACTTTTATTACCAACTTTTTGTTTTTCATTAATTACTACGTTGCTAAATAAAGAAGGGATCTTTATTTTCAATTCCGACATCCATTGCCTACCTAACAGCGACGTAGTACCGCCTTCAATAACAAACAATTCTAATTTTTTTGATTCTTCCCCATATCTTACTATTGGTTTTATTACACCTAACGGTTTAATTCTGGCACCATTATAGAATTTAAAAACTAAATGTGACTTCTCCAAGGGTATCTCATTAAAATATTCATCATACGTTATTTTACTTATACAAGACACTAATGAGCCAGTATCTATTTCCATGGGTAACTCAGTTCCATTTACATATACGGATAATCTTACCGGCTTATAACCGTTTAAACAAAGTTGATGGAGATCTTCCTCCTCCCACTCCCCGTCCGAGTACGAAGACACGTCATCTCCCGATAGTACCGCGCAGCTGCCCTGGGTCTCCCGGTCTCCCGCCTGCACATGTGCCACCATGTTGTCGGAGCGGTTCGCCCGCGATGGACACACACGACGGAGATGCCCTCGTTGTCTACATTTGCCACAAATGTAAGATTTGTAGCGACATTCTTCACTCCGATGATCGATAGCCCCGCAAACACTGCAAGGACCCGCGCTGCCGCCACCGCCGCCACCGCCGCCACCGCTGCCACGCTGGCTCGGCTTCCATGCAGAGCGCGCCGCGCCCGCACGCCCGCCCGGGTCTCCGCGCCCGCGCCGCGCGACCCCAGCATGGAGTACCTCAGTGCTGGCGGTATTGCTCGACGTTGTCTCCGCCGCATTACTCTCCACCGCTGCTGCGTCTCGTTCCGCCGCCTCCATTGCACATGCAATTTTCACGGCGTTTGCATATTGAAGGTTCTCCTCCGCAAATACTCTTTGCCTTATCGTTTCGCTGCTCAGCCCACACACCAGCTGATCGCGAAGATTTTCTTCCAATACAGTATTAAATTCGCAGTATCTTGCCAGTCTCTTCAACTCCGAAATATATTGCGATATACTCTCACCCGCCTGTTGCCTTCTTTGTCTAAACCGATACCGCTCTGCCATGAACGATGGCTTGGGTTGTAAATGCTCTTTCATCACCTGCACTACCGTAGCAAAAGTTTTTTCGCTGGGTTTCGTTGGACTTGTTAAATTACTTAACAATTCATACGCTTCATCGCCCATTGCCGCGATCAATGTGGGTAGCCATAGTTCTTCTTGGATACTGTTCACTTTGAAATACATTTCCACTCGTTCCACGTAAGAAGTCCAATTGCCGGCTCGCACATTGAATTCCGTAATCTTCCCTATACCCATGTTGCAACGAAAATCTTCAAACCGCACGCAAAATTCCAATCCTCGTCGCCACTGTTATGTATGTAGGTAGGTAGGTAGAAATAAGACACGCGCAGTTAGTTCCGTAGTTTATTTGAGACTGTCGTGTGATGCATCGGCGCACGGCACGCCGCCGGTGCACTCACACATTCACACAGATACCACAAAAACCTATAAATATCTTAGGACTTTAAATCAGAAGTGGCTGCAAGTTTTCTTATGTTTACATGTGGCTCTGCCCACCCCATTAGGGATACAGGCGTGATAAAACAATAAATATTTATGGACATTTGATATAGCGCCATCTAGCCCCAAATTAAGCAAATCTTGTAATATGGGCACCAGATGGCTGATAGAATACTTGACGGCCTTGGTGGCGTGGCGGGCGATTGCTCGGCCGAGACGCAAGAGGCGCTGGTTCGATTCCCGCTGCGGAAGAAATGTTTGCATGTTCTGTAAATATTTCTTCCGGGTCTGGGTGTTGTGGTAGCATGGTACTCGTAGTTTCTGATACCCACGACACAGGGAATCCTAGTGTGGGGTCAGGACTATGTATGTGACTATTGGGTGTTATTATTACTATACGTTTTGATAGTGATAATCTGTATATGTAAAAGTTTACAGTACTTTTGAATTTTGATAAAATAACAATGTAGACTCACTTAGCGACAGCATGCTCGGGTCGGTTGTAGACGTAGCAGTTCCTGAGGACGAGCGCGGCGTCCGCTATGAGTCGCTCGTCTGTAGAGTACGCGCCGGCGTCCAGCTTCTGCTTTATCGTGGTGAAGTCCATCGGCGTCTCTATCACGTCGAGGTAATCCGGAACCTGGACACACCATCATCACTATATATCATATATATATAAAACAAAGTCGCTTCCCGCTGTTTGTCTGTCCCTATATTAGATTATAGTACATGTAGTAAATTAGCTTATAGTAGATGATTTATTGACTAAAAGCACTAGTGGTCTAGTTAGCAGTGACCACGCTTTTCGATCCTAAGATGGTGGGTTCAAATCCAGTCGTGTAACAGTAGATTTTTCTGTGCGTAAAATTTATGTGCACTATACCAGTACTCTCAAACGTTGAAAACATCGTGAGGAAACCCGCGGCTTAGTCAGCTCCGCAAGTATTGACTATGTCTTTCCTGTGGACAAGGCCGACTAAGCTGAGAGGATGGAATAGGTGCTGGGCAAGCCTACTCCATCTTAATTCGTCCCGGGCACTACAACGTGTCGTTTATGAAGGTCAAAGTTGCCTCCTGACGCTGTATAAATCATCTACTATAGATGGTAAAAGGCCTTATTATTATGTGTTTGAACATTGTACTCACTTCGTCCAGCGAGACCGGCTCGTAGAAAGGCCAGCAGTCCTTGTGTTTCATGACGTCTCTGAGGAGTTGATCCAGCGCTTCAGGATGCAAATCCACTTCCGCTTCCGCTTCTGACTCCTCCTCCGACTCCGAAACCTTGCGCTTCCTCCGCTTCTTTGCAAACTTTTCTTCTATAATAATCACATAAATTAAAGATAATAAAGGCGCAAATTAAATCCCTTCACCTCACTGGTTCGTAAGAGTAAGTGAGTATTATTAAAAATCTAGTTAATTAACATCAGGTGATGTGTACTTAGCAGAACCTTAACTATTAACATTCACACACACAACACACACACACACACACACTCACTCACACACACACACACACACACACACACACACACACACACACACACACACACACACACACACACACACACTCACTCACTCACTCACTCACACACACACACACACACACACACACACACAAACATACAAACAAACCAGCATTTACTCGTTTAATATTTTAATATAAGAGGAATAAAGGTATTTTATTTGTGAGCATACGTACCGTGTACCCCGTTAGTGAGCGAATGTTTTGATCGTCTGCCGGAACTCGTGCGCGCTTCCTCCTTTGATCTGCAAACACAATTATTTTAATACAAATGTTCGTGGGAAAGCTTGCTTAGACGTTCTTGATCAGCAACGTTGTGCGCGGTCACAATTGAGATGGGTGACCGCAAGTGGCATTATGAGGAGGGTGATTTACAAAAATGTTTAGTAGTAATAATATTTAGTATTAGTCTAATAACTAACCCTAATTATAAGTGCTTTACTAACAAATTATGGACCCTGTAGTCTGAAATAAAATCTTTTTATTTTTTATTTTTATTATTATGAGCTGAGCGCTTCCGTGGCACGTTAAATTTGTCGGTCATCTAGCCCCAAACTAAGCAAACCTTGTACTATGGGAACCAGATGGCTGATACAATACTTATATACATTTTTTGTAAATACATACTTATAATCATCATCATCATCTTCCTGCCCTTATTCCACTCTGTGGGGTCGGCACAGCATGAACCTTGGATCATGCTGCAAGAGATTTGGCTAAGGTGTTTTATGACCGGCCGCCTGCCTGACGTCAACCCTCCTTGGGAATACTTGCTAAATACATACTTATAATACTTAATACTATAACACCCAGACCCCGAAGAAATATTTGCAGAACAAACAAACATTTCTCCCGGGAATCGAACCCGCGCCTCTTGCGTCTCAGCAGAGCACACGCCCGTAACGCCACCGAGGTCATCATACTTACATAATAATATATCTTTATACTTCGCTCTGTCGTATCTGTGATTAAAAAATATTTTGTTTTCCATTGCATATAGAAATATACAGTACTGAATTATGAAATATAACTGCAAATTTAATACTATTTCGATACATGTTTGTACCTAATTTACCTATTTCATTACCCCGTACACAGCTTTGGTTTCGAAGGTCAGGGTCTGTTACAGTTTAACTATTCCAAGGGTAACGTACGTGGTCGGATTCCGTGGAATGTCTCGAAGTCATTAAACATTTAAAGTAAACAAATAAATAAGTTCACTCAATTTGCATAAGCAAATGTTATAGTGATAATATAAGAGATGTTACAATGATGAAGATGAATGTGGATGGTTATAATGATAGAGGAAGACCAAGGAAAAGATAAATAAATAAATACATATTTGTGGACAATTCACACAGCGCCATCTAGCCCTAAACTAAGCAAAGCTTGTACTATGGGAACCAGATGGCTGATAGAATACTTTTTTTTGTAAATACATACTTATAATACATAATACAACAACACCCAGACCCGGAAAAAATATTTGCAAAACATACAAACATTTCTCGGGAGAAACTCGGCTCTTGGCTACGGGTAGCGGGAATGAACCCACGCCTCCTGCGTCTCAGCCGAGTACTCGCCCGCCACACCACCGAGGTCGTCAAGATGGATGGAGTGTGTGAAAGAGGATATGCGTGTGAAAGGAATGAGTGCGGAGATGACGAGTGATAGGAGGAAATGGAGGGGGGAAACATGGTGTGCCGACCCCACCTAGTGGGATGAGGGCAGGAAAATGATGACTTGAATATTTGGACAAATATGCAAGTCATCGGTTTGAACAAAGCATGAAGTTTGCCGAGGCGTACAATATTTGTGGTACTACTGTACAAACTGAACTGAGAGCACTGGTGGTCTAGCTGTTAGTAACCCGACCCCGCCTTTCGATCCTAAGGTCGTGGATTCAAATCCGGTCGTGTACCAATGGATTTTTCTGTGCGAAAAATTTATGTGCGCTATACTCTCAAACGGTGAAGGAAAACAACGTGAGGAATCCCGCGGCTTAGTCAGCTCCGCACGTATTGACCATGTCTTTCCTGTGGACAACGCCGACTAAGCCGAGAGGATGGAATATGTGCTGGGCAAGCCTACTCCATCTTAATTCGTCCCGGGCACTGCAGCGTCCCTATACTGTACAAACTTTATCCAGCTGTTTTTATTACGTAGCTCAATCTATAACACGCGAGCAAAAACGCGGACGGGAAGTAGCAGTACTTACTTCCGCGATTTCCTGGTGCTTCCGTTGACGACGGGCGACGCCTCCTTGCTGGTCCTCGATTTCGTCGATTTCAGCTTCACCAGCGCCGTGTTGAACTCGCTGTCCTCGGAATCTGTCGCAGACAACATAACGTCAACTTGTGTTGCGTAGTGCCTCGTGGGCTGGAGACTATATCGGCCGACAGTTTTGTTTGCAAGTGATGTATTATAACTACATAATGTTCATACTGTGGCTCTTCTGAGTTTTCCCAATATATACCTTCAAAAGACAGTTGTTCAGGAGTGGCTAGAAGTAATCTTATAATTACTTGCGGCTCTGCCCACCCCGTTAGGGATACGAGCGTGATAATATGTATGTATGTAATAGTTGCAAAGATATGTTTTTTTGTTTAACTTTTGCGATTTGTTAGCATAATAAACCTTGTAAAGCGTCACAGAACAGATATTGTCCTAAATTCAAAAAGGACCTCAGCTTTTCCCACCGGTCCATATTACGTCACCCCTTAAGACTTCGTTGGACAATATTTCATATAATTTTTATTTCATAATAAATATTTCTGGACATCACACACAGCGCCATCTAGCCCCAAACTGCGCAAAACTGGGGACCAGACAGCTGATAGAATACTAGTATACTTTTATTTTGTAAATACATACTTATAATACATATTACAACACCCAGACCCGGAAGAAATATTTGCAGAGCATACAAACTTTTTTCCCGCAGCGGGAATCGAACCCGCGCTTCTTGCGTCGCAGCCGAGCACTCGCCCGCCACGCCACCGAGGTCGTCAAATAAGAAAAATTATATAATAATAGAGTAAAGTTTGGGAAAACTCGAAAAGACCAACTGATTGAGAACTATCGGCCGATAGAAAGTCTTCAGTCTGCAAGGACTTTAACAAGTTTGTGAATTTCAGTTTGAAGACAATTTCTTCAATGAACTGCGTATAATGCCACCGAGCTATTTTCAAGCAAATGTTGCATGCTTGGTTATGTTCCAAATGAAATATCCCTTGCAGAGTAATTTATGAGCTGGAAGAATAAATGAAGAACGGAAGGTAAGAGAATGATATAGCGTCCCGTTAGCGTTGGCAAAAGTTCCCCTTTGAACCTACATAAATCGGTCAAGTGCGAGTCGAATTCGCACACGAAGGGTTCCGTATCATCGTGCATGGATTTGTACAAAAATAATAATAAAATTGGAATCCACATACTGCCCCTCCTAATGAAGAACGCAGTAACTATGTCAAACATGTTTTGGTACGTGAGTGAGAACAGAGTGTTGTATTTTGTTAGGCGATTCCGAATATATATTTAACTATTTTTGTCGAAAATGCTAGTTACTGCCTTCTTCACTAGGAGGGCAGCATAGAAGAGACGTGTTTCATTTTGCATTCTTTTTTTTTTTTGCTTGTTTTTAATAGGAAAGAAACATTTATGTACGTGTACGATAGTACGGAACCCTATGTACGAATTCGACTCGCACTTGACCGGTTTTATTTAGTTTTGCTTTTATTTTTTCGGGCCATCGCAGGTGATAGCATGAATCCTGACCTTGACGGTCCGATTATGGAACAGAATTCCTGGCGAAATATGGTACAGCACACAAATGTTGCTGTACATTCTATACAAAACTTACTTTCAAAATATACAGTGATATAAGCCTGACCTCACCAAAATAAACAACAACAAGGCAAAGTCGATAGTGGAAATTAAAAAAATATTTATTGCCAATGATCCAATAGACATCAATTACCTTTATTATTTAAAGAAATGAAGGTTCAATGGGTTATTATGAATAAAAATGCGGAAACAAATGTGTTAATGCCAAAAGGAAGACTTAATAACAAACACGCGCTCTTAACATGGACAATGTTTGAGGAACTATTGCCGGGTACTAATTTAAAAGTAATATTTTGAGGCTATTTCTATATAGTCTCTATCTATCTATTTAGTCGTGTCACTAGTACTTTCGAACCAATGTGGTGAAAAGATTTAAAGTGCGCCTCACAGGCTCCTTTTGTGCCCTATATCGCAGAATAATTGCGGATTACTATTATATATACGATTGTGGAAAGGGAATCGATTAGAAGCGGTTCTGTTTGTCTACGAAAAATGGAGAGTAGGATAGAATATAGTCCAAAAGCATTTTCTGAATGGATTGTGTTTGTTACATAGAGTACAAATGAAACAGCGCTGACCTGTCATCTGATAGTCATAGGGAAACATACGCTGAGTCAAGATCTTTTTGCTGCACATAGCACTGTTAGGTACGTAAGTACAATATTTTAAATTCTTAAGGTTTTTAAATATCATTTTACTTCCTACTCTTTATTGTTTCGTCCTCTTTTGTTATTGATGTGTATGTGTGCTTATGCAGTATTCCCAAGGAGGGTTGACGTCAGGCAGACGGCCGGTCATAAAACACCTTAGCTAAAACTCTTAAAGCATGATCATGCTGTGCCGACCCCACATAAGGGCAGGAAGATGATCTGTGCTTATGCAGCAAATAAACAAGTGTCTTACCCCTGAATACTCAAACGCATCTCAGATTTGAGCACGTCTCAGGTGACGAGTTTTTGGCAGATTTTCATCAAAAACTGTCAAAAAACGTGCTCAACTCTGAGCCGCGTTTGAGTATTCGGGGGTATGTCTATTCTGAGAATTCTGAGATTCGGAAAAAGTCAGTGTAAGAGAGTGAGAATGAAAATTAGTAGTCCATGTAAGAGCAATCGTAGTGTCACAAACCGGACAGGCGGGAATAGATCGCGCGCGTTTTGAGAGCATAATGTAGGTACATTAGAAGCGATGCTGTGATGTGTGTAGTCAAAGAGATGAAGGAAATGTAATGGAGTTAGTCCGTGTAAGAGCAATAAGAGCAGTGGTTGTGTATTGACGAACCGGAGGAGAAGCGCGAGTCGAGCGCGCGCGCGTACTGGTGAATGTTGGACATCGCAGTGGCCGCGCAGCGCCGCGTCGAGTGCTCTTCAACACAACAACACGTTAGCAACCCCACTCCACAACACTCTATACTAACCTTATCACACAAGATTTACACCTAGAGGAAATCGGCTTAAAAGGGTGGCTGTAATCTTTGGTGCCACTGAAGTATATGTCACCGGAAATTTGTAAATACCATTAGATATATTAATAGAACTAACAATTAGGTAGGTTCATTATATGTAATTGTCATTTCCATAAATAAATCACATTCCGCTATGAACACAAACGGTGTTTTATTAAGATAAGTAATTATGTTCGTATGAGCTAGTGGCCAACTCTTGTGACGGAGTTTTTAGGCCGCCTAAAGGCCTCCGTCATGGCTGCCGGGACCGACAATTTAACGTGCCCTCCGAAGCATGGAAGCGCTTAGCTCATAATGCCACTTGCGATCACCCATCCCAAATGTGACCGCGCACAACGTTGCTCAACTTTAACGATTAATCAAGAACGTCTAAGCAAGCTACGCCACGAGCGCTTCACCGTTAGATAATAATCTATCTCGCGAGATTGTAAACTGTCGAAAGATTGTAAACCATAACATACTTTTAACCTAAAATTTAAAAAAAAACTAAGGCCTTTTACCATCTATAGTAGATGATTTATACAGCGTCAGGAGGCAGCTTTTACCTTCACAGACGGGGCGCTGTAGTGCCTGGGATCGATCGATCCTACAATATAACTGCTTTAAATTTGTGGCACTTCGTCGGGCGCTACCGCGGCACGCTCGCCCTGCTCGCTCACCTAAGCGTAGTTTTTCACTAACCAACCTAACCTACTAATTTAGATCCAAGCAGATGTTCGACAGTTTACAATCTCGCGAGATTATAATCTAACGGGTATTTACAACGGTGACATCTACAATCGAAGCGTTTCAGTTGACGCATCTGACTGATGAATTCTACGACATGCCGGTTTCCTTGCGATGTTTTCCTTCGCTGTTCGAGAGTATTGCTATATAGAAAAGTCCAAATGCACCAGACTTCACTTACGACCCATTGATGCACGTTCATGTAAACACAATCGGATGGTACTCTATGGCGACTCTAAGCAGCTTTGTCCTGGAGAGTTAAAAAGGCCACTTTATATGAGTCTGCTGCTGAATTGAATTGCGTACAATTCACCTACAATTCGGATG
Organism: Scotopteryx bipunctaria; assembly: GCA_949320045.1. Classification (NCBI taxonomy): domain Eukaryota; kingdom Metazoa; phylum Arthropoda; class Insecta; order Lepidoptera; family Geometridae; genus Scotopteryx; species Scotopteryx bipunctaria. Next base: position 869,528 of record OX439457.1, read on the forward strand.
ATTTAACGAAAATTAAAGGAATTGCTAAGGATCTGCTATGAATTCCCAAAGTGGCCTTTTTAAACCCGCTGTTACTACTCGTACCTCTCGACTTAAGTGCAGCTGCTTTTTGCCACAGCCTGCCGAAAGTCTTGGAAATGGCTGACACGGTTTTAAGAAGTGAATTTTAAAAGTTTTCTATTTATATTTTTTTGTTTGTTCTTTTTTATGAATTGTTTATTATAACATCGCCCCGGAAATAAGTCAGCAATAGTATTATAACTATTTCTGTAAATCTACACTAACATTATAAACAGGTAAGATTTTCTTGTTGTAACGAATAGGCTACGAAACTACTGAACTGATTTAAAAAATTCTTCCACCAGTAGATACCTACATTATTACGTAACAACATAGGCTATAATTTATTTGCAAAAAATTTAGGGATCCTTACTAAAACTCCAATAATGTAACCCAAGGTGTACAAAATTACCTAAAAAATCGTAATGTTAAATACCCGTGGGCGGGCCTGCTAGTAAATAAATAAATAAATGAGGGTAGTTCTCACCTCGGGATGGCTGGAGGCAGGCGCTGCAGGTCCACTTGCGCGAGGCGCGCGCGGGCCGCGGCGCCGCGCACTCAGTGTGGAAGCGCGCGTGGCACGCGCCGCACGTGGCCGCCAGCCGGCCGCCGCTGCCGCACGCGCCGCACACGCCGCTGTCCATATCCAGAGACTCCTCCTCACTGGAACAATAATAATAATTTCCATCGTACCAATACTAGTATCTAGTACAGGGGTGATCCCAAAGCAGCTCTTCCAGTCCCTTGACCTCTTAGACCTCCCAAAAACCTATGCCCTTATGCAAAAAGCCGTTATACACATGCCGAATCGTCCGCAAGTTATTGCAGGCGGACTGCAATGCCAATGAGGAGTCACCTATTTCATTTTTGTAGGAACTGTTGTGTACTTGGCTTAGGCCCGTGCACTTCAGTTAATCCGGTTCCCATTTAAACTGAACCGAGTATAAAAACTATAAACAATAATAATAATAAATGTTTTTATTGCGCTTCCAAAAGTTACATATGAATAATACGTGGATGAAATCTCCTTCTAAGTAAAAAAATACTTGTCATAGGAGGAACAAACACACAGAGATCAGAGATATACGTGACAATGATAAAAACGCGCATATTCAGAACTCAAAACTCAATCCTACTAATATAATAAATGCGAAAGTTTGTGCGGATGTGATGATGTATGTTTGTGCCTCAATCACGCCGTAACGGTTGAACGGATTTGAATGAAACTTTGAATATACATAGTATGTGTGCAGGAACAACATATAGTGAAAGATTAATCAGGTATAATATTGACAGCCTCGGTGGCGTGGCGGGCGATTGTTCGGCAGAGACGCAAGAGGCGCAGGTTCGATTACCGCTGCGGAAGAAATGTTTGCATATTCTGCAAATATCTCTTCCGGGTCTGGGTGTTGTGGTACCATGATACTCGTAGTTTCTGATACCCACGACACAGGGAATCCTAGTGTGGGGTCAGGGCTATGTATGTGACTGTTGGGTGTTATTATAATAAGTTGTAACGAAATCGACGTAATATTAGGACTATAATAGGTTAAGTTCAAAAGACCTCTCTTCAGGAGTCTTACCTATTCAATTCCTCTTCTATGTCCTCTTCCGTGAAGAGTTTCCTTCGTTTCCGCGGCGTCCGCTCTTTGGGTCTGCAGTGTTCGCAGAACCAATCACCCTCAGGTACAGTCTGGGAATAATAAAATGGCTTAAAAATTCTTACCTCTATAATTTTAAATCAATACACAATTTTTGGGATTGGGATGTCAACCCGCATTGGTAGAATGAAGTGATATTTACCATTTGTTGTCCATTCGACTGTTAGCATGAAAAAAGAATCATTAATTAGAGAAAACAAAAGATGACAACTGCAATTTTATCAAACAGTTATTTACTATATACATACATACATAATATCACGCCTGTTTTCCATAGGGGTAGGCAGAGATCACGGATAAATAAATATTGAGAAAAATTTATGTGCGCTATACCAGTACTCTCAACTCAAAAGGTGAAGGAAAACATCGTGAGGAAGCCCGCGACTTAGTTAGCTCCGCACGCTTTGACCATGTCTTTCTTGTAGACAAGGTCGAATAAGTGAAGAGGATGGAATAGGTGCTGAGCTACTCCATCTTAATTCATCTTGGGCACTACAGTACAGCGTCCAGTTTGTGAAGGTAAAAGTTGCCTCCTGACGCTGTATAAATCATCTACTATAGATGGTAAAAGGCCTTAGTATCATGAGTCCAGGTCAGCCCGCCATTTTCCTTAATCCGCCGCGATTTAAAAAACTTACATTGAGTTTCGGCTTCAAGCAGTACAGATGATGTCCCTTGTTACAGCCATCACAAAGCAGCATATTATCCGGGTCTGCTTTTCTCCTGCATATCCTGCAGCTCGCGTGCAGGATGCTGGAAGACCAGGCCACACTGCTGTCGAGTGCCAGCAGGTGGAGCGCCACCTGCGCGAAGCTGCGGCACTCCATGAGTGAAACTTCCCAGCGGGCCAGTGCTTCAAGGTCGAAGGGTTTGTTGCGAGCCTCGCGGTCTTTGCGTTCTTTTTCGTCGAGGCCTTGAAATAAAAAAGATTGACAACGGCTGACCGTAACACAAAAACATTCGCTCTTTTCTCTCACTCTTTATGAATTGCTTTGTCATTGATGTTTTGGGTGTTTAAGTGGCAAATATCATCATTATCATTACCATCATCATCATCATCATCATCCTCTTATAACAGTCCACTGACGTACCTCCCCTAATGAGCGCCATCTCGCCCTTTAGCACTCAAACGGCTGAATGGATTATAATTAATGAGGTAAAACTTTTCCTAATAGACCATTCATTTTTACATATTCTTACGCATATTGAAATAGAGTGTCCTTACCCAGTGGTCGTTTGATGTATTTATGGTGGATGGCCTGTGAGACTTGGAGCAGGGCAGAGGCAAGTCCTCGCACGAGGTCTGCTTTGGTGCTGGTGTCGTTTTCTAGTTTGACGCCGTTCACTTTGGGAGCTAGGTAGTGGCCGGGGTCACGGTACTTATTCTCTGCTATTGGCGTTTCTAGATTTTCCGAGTCTGGAAGAAAGTTTTAAAATGGTATTAAAAGGGGCTTTTAGTTTTTTAACCAGTAAAGCTACGTTCTCACAAACCAAACGGAAGCTAAAGCGAACGAATTTGAACGTTTTATCGAGCTAGCGAAATAGCCAGAGAAGCGAAAGAGCCGATTTCCATTCGCTATCCTTCGCTCACTTCGTGTTAGTTACACCATTTATAACTCGAGAGCGGCTGAACCGATTTTCATAATTTTTGATATGTCGGATTTGTCTCCGCCACGAAGAGCAGAATAACTATTAAAACATTTGAAAATTTGCATTAATTCTAAGGCGGTACGAAGTTCGCGGGGTCAGCTAGTCATCATCATCAGCCTATAGCAATCCACTGTTGGACTTAGGCCTCCCCTTATGAGCGCCATCGTGCCCTATCTTCGGCTTGACGCATCCAGTTTCTGCCAGCAGCATTTCGCAGATCGTCAGTCCACCTAGCCAAAGGGCGTCCTTCATTACGTTAGCCGAATCGCGGGGTCAGCTAGTACAGGATTGAATCCAGTTTCAAGGTCATCATAGTACCAAAGACCAATAATTTTCTACATTGGGGCTATAGCCAACCTGTGGGTAGTTTCAAGACGCCGTCTGGTAGGTGGTAATCGTCTCGGTACTGGTGGTGCGGGCCCCAAGACAAGTAGTCCGCCTGCTTGTCGTAGCCGCGCAGCATTATCGTGCCGCGCCACGCCTCACGGTCCTGAAATATACCAAATACTATTAGTTAGTCTTCGTTTTGAAAGCGATTGCTGAAACAGACCGAAGTTGTTTTGTCTTCTGACTGCAATAAGATGAACACACGTGATTTTTTATGGGACATAGTAGTTAGCGAATGTCTTACACAAAATGTGTAGTGCACGAAAGGAGTATGGAAGATCTTCTCCTCCAGCTCAAGGATGTGGTCTCTAAGGGGTCTCAATTCCAACACCTCGCTGAGCAGTCTAACACCTGTAGAGATGGCTGGAACCTTAAGAACAGTACAATACCTTGACTTTGATAGCGCCGAGACAGCCGTGGAAGATCTTTTCCTCCAGCTCGAGGATGTGGTCTCTGAGGGACAGCTCCAGCGCCTCGCTGAGTGAGCAATCCGGCGGCACCAGGAGTGAAGGCTGGAACTGCTTGCGGAGTCCGAATCGATGTGTGGGGACCGGTGGTGGCTGAGGATGGAATAAACCTACTATTTACACTCAATTTTATTTAGGAAAGACATTCCCAGAAATTAGATTGTGACAACTGCCCGTTAGAGGAATTATTACAAGCACGGGCAACGGTAACCCAAGGTTGCGAACTCGGGTCCTTTCCAGATAGAATTTTTGGGATTACCTAAAAATTATTAAGCCCTCAGGGGAGTGTTTTAACACTTTTAAAAATAAATATCAATTCTAGGAGAACGGGAGAAACGTTTGTATGTTCTGCAAATATTTCTTCCAGGTCTGGGTGTTGTAGTATTATGTATGTATTTACAAAAAAATGTATATAAGTATTCTATCAGCCATCTGGTTCCCATAGTACAAGCTTTGCTTAGTTTAGGGCTAGATGACGCTGTATGAAATATCCACAAATATTAAAAAATGTCACACGTCGTAATTGTAGTGTTCTGTTTTATAATTTTCATCATCTTTGCCAAGTCTCAGACATTGAGCCAGCTAGAGCACAGGCTAGGTACTGACCGATGCAGCGGTGGGATTCAGCTGGTACAGCGGACATTTAGCTATGTAGTGCAGTAAGTTTGTCCGTTCAGCATCCAGCGTGTTCCGCAAGTCGTTTTCTCTCAAGCCTCGCTTGTTCAGCGCCGCGATGAGCGCAGAGACCTGCTCCTCTGTGTGGTACACGTACCAGTGCGGCCGGAAATCACCCTGGAAACAAGTATTAACCTTATTATGTTATTTCAATGTCAAAGTAAAATTTTTTGTTCCATAAAAATCACGGGGATCACTTGGACACGTCTTAAATCTACGTTGCATTTACACCTGTTCGTAACGCGACCTAGCGTGGAAGATAGGTACAGGGAAGAAACCATGCTTGGCTATTTAAAAAAAACATCACGTGATTAATGGACGATCCCTAAGGTTTAATATATAATAATAATTTATTTATTTATTCAGACAACATGGTCCATTAGGATCAGTAATACTTAAAAACTAGGAATTAGTATGCTATATTAATAAGTGACTTTGTCCTCTAAATGAGCTTCCATACCAGAGGACAGTGGAAATTTGATGCAATCGCCTTTATGACGCTGTTGTTGCTGGCGCGAAATCTGCTCAACAGAGGCTGTTTTTTTGCGCCAGATGGCGTCAAAATTGTCGGTGCGCGCCTCGGCAAACATTGCCGATGCGCTGCAGAATCTTGAAAACCTCAACAGCACCTTAATGATGGTCTAATGGTATTAACATACCTTCCCATGCACATGGCAGCTAGTGATATCACCCGTGCACATCATCAAATCTCTCAGCTGTTGGATATTGGACTCTATGCCGTTCAGTTTGTGCGTCAGTCCGTTAAGATTGCTCAACGGCTTCTTGGGAGAGTTGACTCTTGAGTTCGCCGCTGAGTCGTTCTCTTTGTCGCTGCCACCTAAAATGGAGAGAAGGATGAGTTCTTGGCGTCGATTGGCGAGGGAAAAGGTTTGTATTACTCAAGACACAGGCCTTTCTTTCGTGTTTCTAACTAGCGCTTACATAAAAATATGAATTGGCTTGGTGAAATATGTGTAAATAATTATTATAATTGTAAATTATAATTTAAGAATAACATTTCTCTAATTTTTTGTGTGTGTATGTGTGTGCATGTGTGTGGATGTGTATGCATGTGTGGATGTGTGTGTGTGTGTGTATAAGCGTGGATGTGTGTGTGTGTGTGTATAAGCGTGTGTGTGTGTGTGCGCTGACCTCTCTCCTTTTGCGTTTCGAAGAGCTTGGTGACGTAGGCGAGCGTGTCGTCTCCGGGCGAGGCAGGCGACACCAGCTTGTCGCGACACGGCCCTCGACTCTCGGCGCCGGCTTCCACGAACAATCCGGGAATGCCGCGTTGAAGCCAATACCTGCGGTACGCGCGGTCCGTACCTGGGAAACATAACAAATTATCGAACAACGTAACGGAGCGCTCGTGACGTAGCTTGCTTAGACGTTCTTGATTGACCGTTGAAGTTAGGCAACGTTGTGCGCGGTCACAATTGAGATGGGTGACCGCAAGTGGCATTACGAGCTGACTGCTTCCGTGCTTCAGAGGGCACGTTATATTGTCGGTCCCAGCTTTTAAGTCGTTAAGCCATGACGGAGGCCTTTAGACGGCCTAAAAACTTCGTCATAAGAGTTGGCCACTAGCTCATGCAAACTTACTTTTATAACAAATTATACCAAATCCACATAGTCAAAACAGAATAATACCAAACGGAGTCAAATCGTGAGTAGAATGAACTAAAGGTTAGGTACACTTAACCGAGCCGAACGCTTCGAACAAATTGAAGTCAACAAGGCCTTCAAAGGTTCTTCCAGATTCGGACTTCATAATAAACAACACTGGGGAGACATCAATGTATTTTTTCAGTTCAAGGTGAAGCAAGATCATTTTGAATGTAATGTAGTACTAATATTATACATGGTTCAATACATATTTTTTACCACAGCGGCTAGCTAGTATGGTCTAGGAACATTGATAAAACCACAGCATAATAAACCATAACTCACCGACATAAGACATAAACTCGAACAAATCCATCTGTAACTCCTTCACTTTGTCCTCAAACTCCTTCCTCTTCTTATCATTATCCGCGTTCAGCTTTTCTATGGCTGCCTTCAATTCCTCATCTACTAATCTGGCCTTTTCACCAGTCAGTTTGTTCTCTTCCTTTTTCACTCTAGCCTCTTTGTTCAACTCTTGTTTTGAGGCCAGGACTTGCGCTTCGCGTTTCCGCTCGTTTATCTGTAAAATGTAATTTAATTATTGTTAACTGTTGTGTAATACCTAATTATGTTTTTACCCATGAGGGAATGGAGAAGGAATATGCATTTGGCCTAAGAGGTTGTTATTTATTTGTGTGTTCGTCTGTTACCTTTTTCCTCAAAAACTACTGAAAGAAGATGTAGTGATGAGGATCGAGAAAGGTATGTTAAGATGGTTCGATCATGTAGAGAGGATGAATGAAGGGAACAAAAAGTAGCAAATGGAGAACCGTGATCTCTGCCTACCCCTATGGGAAACAGGCGTGATTTTATGTATGTACTAACTTGTAATGTCCTGAGCTCGTGCCTCTTATTCTTGAACTCCTCGACTCTCTCCTCTATGACGTCACGCACCGTCGCGTAACTGAGGACCTGGTTCATCAGGCATTGCAGGATTAGGAATTTGTCGCCTGAAAAAATTAATAACATGAAAAAAGTGAAATGAAGCGACGCGACGCGATCCCACTCAAATTTTCCATCTATCTGTTTATTTATTTATAGGAAAATCAACAGCTTCAGTAACAGAAAGCTATTTATCATCTCCCTACCCTTATCCCACTCAAGTGGGGTCGGCACAACATGTTTTCCTCTTCCATTCCCTTCTATCAGCCGTTATTTCAGTATTCACTCCTTTCTTACTCATATCATCATTCACGCAATCCATCCATCTCTTCTTTGGTCTACCTCTACCCTTGTATCCATCCACTTTCATATCTAACATTCTTCTTATCACATGACATTCAACCCTCCGCATGACATGCCCAATGCCCATACCATGCTAATCTATTTGTAAACTGAAATTATAGGCCAAGTGCAGGCACAGCTACTGTTCTATTTTGGAAAGGCATCGCGTCGCGTTTCAGCGTTCGTCGCTCAGCTAGGAGTATAGGATACCTATCGGCAGGTCGGCGACGTGGTCGGCGGCCAGGCGGCGCAGGAGCTGCGGTCGCGCGACGCGCAGGCGTAGCCCGGCGTCGTCGTGGCTGCTGTAGCCGCCGCGCTGGTGGTACCGCCAGGTCGCGCAACGATTGCCGGCCGCCGCGCCAGACGACAGGAAATGCAACCTGTAATATAACATTGAATCTTACTTCTTACTTATATTATAAATGCGAAAGTTTGTGAGGATGTTTGGATGTTTGTGCCTCAATCCCGGCTGAACGGATTCGAATGAATCTTGGAATATACATAGTACATGTACTGGATTAACTTCTCTGCTGGACTAAAGAAAAAACATAGAATGAATCCAGCTGCTTCTCTCCCCGAGCATGTCATAAAAGTCGATCGATCAAGTGATAGTATCCTCTCCAACATGGACTATCTATATGGGCGATGGGCTGATCACCTGTCACCATGTTTCACCATTGCCTTAAAATCGCTGCACGTTAATAAATTGTGCCTCTGATAAATATTTCTTATTATACTAACCTGAGCACTTCACTGACAGTGGTGGGGTCCAGCGGCAGCTTGCTGAGGGGTGTTCCTAGGTAGGTTTGCGACCATTTGCTGGCCTTTGTCGCAAGTTCTATGGCTTTTGTGACTCCAACTGCGCTATTGGGCGCTGTATCTTCTGTACAAATAAACATTGTTAAGTCATTTCACTGACATACCTTAAATAGCATTTACAAGCATCCGATCACACAATTCGGGCAGCGCGGGCGACTCGATGGTTCGATACATACATAAAATCACGCCTGTTTCCTATTAGGGGTAGGCAGAGATCACGGATCTCCATTTGCTATGATTCTGACATACTTCTTTCGCTTCATTCACTCTCATTACATTCTTCATGCATGCTTGTCAATTTAGGGTACTCTAGAACTGGCCTTTTTACAAAACATCGGCGATTTGGTCCAGGTACATACGTCGAGGTCTTCCACCTTCCAACATTTGATATTAACATAGTAGAAAAAATGTCTTCAAGCTTCATAATCAAGACTGATGATGCCACTGTTCAAGTTTTTATGAAACAAAGGGTATGTGAGGACGCGTATATAAACTGCTGCTAAATTGCTGAATATTTTCAGTCCATGGCATGTAGACTTAGCCTTGAGCAGGCAATGTTTTTATCAAAGGAGAGAAGAGAAGAGTTGAATTAGATAATAAATAAATATAAATAAAATGCGTTTAAATCAAACCAAGGATCCATATTGTGTTAGTAGCAACTTACAAACTAAATTAGTACCTAAACCTACTTAAAAAATAAAACCTACAAATAACATTACCTATTGAGACAATAGGCGTGTGATAGGCCTTCTGTCTCAATAGGCCTCTATCTCGGCCTCCATGAGGCTGGCCCCTGCCAGATCCTCAACAACTAGAAGGCCGTTGGTACCACGACGTAACCGGCGCACTGGGACGCCTTTCTTTTTCGCATGGTCGCAGAAAACCCATCAATGCGTGCGTCTGCGAACATCTTAAGCTAAGGGGGGTCGGACACTTACCAGTAGACAGCTGAATGCCCTTGTTTTCATTGTACTCCTCCGCCTCATCCTCTTGCAGTGAGAATATCGTTGTTAGAAACATCTGTATCAGGTCACTGAACGCTCCTGCGTGTTCCTTTTCTGTCAGAGACTTGCGGAACATTTCCAGATCGAATTTGTGATGGAAGGCGTCCTTGGCCTTGAGGACGTCGGCGTAGGTGTGGACGAACTCCAGAACAGAGAAGAAGTCACCCACGTGCTCTTGCGATATCCCTTCGATTTCTACTGGCGTGCCCTTTGGAAGCACCTGGGGAATCATTTGAGGTGTTAAGTCTGTGTCTTATTAAAATAATATACCATCTATAGTAGATGATTTATACAGCATCAGGAGGTAACTTTTACCCTCACAGATGGGACACTGTAGTGCCCGGGACGAAGTAAGATGGAGTAGGCTTGCCCAGCACCTATTCCATCCTCTCAGCTTAGTCGGCCTTGTCCACAGGAAACACATGGTCAATACGTGCGGAGCTGACGAAGCCGCGGGTTTCCTCACAATGTTTTCCTTCACCGTTTGACGAACGGACGGTCAGCAGAGGCTTAGTAATAGGGTCCCGATGGCACCCTTCAGGTGCTGAATTCTAAAAACTCGCAACAAGCGCTCGACGTAAACGACTGCGACGACGACTCGAATGTGTTATAAAATCATGCCATGGATTATAAGTCGGCACTGATCCATGCCGTATCTGAGACTCTATTATCATTGTTTCATGAATATTTGCTCTATATGGAGTAAGAGGAATAATTATTAGATCACATTCTCACTTTATGGTCTTCCAAATCTAGATCATCCTTGACCCTCTGCCACTCCTTCAAGTACGCCTGCAGTCGGGACGCCTTTTCTTTCTTCTTATTCTTCTCCTCTTCTTTCCTCAGTCGCATCTGTTCCTCTGCGCGCCTCATCTTCTCCGCTAGCTCTTGCGCACTCTTCTTTGATGCGGGGTTGGCGGGAGGCTTCGGTTTTGAGCCAGCTGTGAAAAACACCAAAAAGGCCATTTTGAGAAAGATCTTTGAAGAAGGGAACATAGGATTCGCCGTATACCTTTGGTTGAAGTCCACTTTGCTTATACATAGTCCAAATTCTATAGGCAAGTCACTTTGCATAACGAGTTTGAATTTCTATTGCAATAATGTATGGATCTATATCAATAGCTCGCAACATCACCACGCGATTTAATGACGACGAGTTTTATCAGACACTAGCTTTCGCCCGCGGCTTCGCACACGTGATATCCGGACAAAAAGTAGCTTATATGTTATTCCAGCACACATACTATGTATATTTTCTAGTTTCAGTAAAACCTGTTCAGCCATTACGGCGTGGTTGGGGCACAAACATACATCGTCACATCCTAACTTTCGCATTTGTAATATTAGTAGGATCTAAATCACATAGAGATTAGATGACGCTGTGTGAAGTGACCATAAATTTTGTGCTCAACCAGTTTTTCACTAGAATTATTCAAATTTTTGAATAATTATCAAAATTCATTAAGTTATTAAAATGAATTATATTTGGTTTAGTAGAATATATGTATGTTACACATTTGGGGAAGGACTTACATCGTGTAACAGTGAAAACTAACACAGGAAGAGTGTAGTTTGAACTACATTGTAGTTTGAGTGTAGTGTGAACTAAGTTTGTGGTCTTGTATAACTAAGGTTTTTGTGAAATAAAATATTTGTATTCAGGAAGATGTTTAAAAATCATTGTTGGTAGCCACTCACCCTCAGTTTTGTCAGTCTTCTTCAAAAACTTATCCATAGACTGCTGACCTTTCTTGTTGGGACTGCTTTTCCCCCCAGACTTATTCAATTTCGATGCTAAGCTTGGCTTGGTCTGGCTCTTGCCGGGCGATGGGCCAGTTTTGAGGAGTTTCTTAGATGAAGGGAACTCTGGAGGCTTCCCCGTGAATATTTGGTTGAAGTTCACTTTGCTTATGTTGTACTTTTCTAATGTGGATTTCTGGAAGATGAAATGAAATTTTTTATGTTAATTTGTACAAAGTAAGTAAGTTCGTACCTATGAGCTAGTGGCCAATTCTTGTGACGGAGATTTTAGGCTGCCTAAAGGCCTCCGTCATGGCTTAACAAAAAGCTCGGACCGACAATTTAACGTGCCCTCCGAAGCACAGAAGCGCTCAGCTCGTAATGCCACTTGCGGTCATCCAAATTGTGACCGCGCACAACGTTGCTCAACTTCAATAATCAATCAAGAACGTCTAAGCAAACCACGCCACAAGCGCTTCCGAATAAGCCACTTAAAAGTGAGATATAACTGTAATCCTAGAGCATAAAATGTATGTATACCCTTAAAATTCTTAACTGTGCAGGAATACAATGCAGCTATAAAAAATTTAAGTTAGTATTTTCAAAACCAAAATTTTTGCTTGTTAAAATGGTTTTCCCATTTTACTTTCTATCTATGAATAGATACTTTTAATCTAAATCCATAACACAAACAAGTCTACATAATAGTACATAATACAGCATAGTTTTTTCTAAGACCTTGGAGCATGAGGTGACTAAACCTTTAAAATGTAGAGATTGCTCAAGGTCATGTACTGTGAATGAAATTATTTTTAATGAAATCACCTCATTTGGACTTTGGCATGAACATTTACATTAAAGTTGTTTAGATTTCAATTGACCTTAAAAAAAGTAGCCTTTGACACCCTACCGTGATGTAGGTCAAGGCAGCATGTACTGCTTTCCTGATATTTTATTATTATACTAGCTGCCGCCCGCGGCTTCGCTCGCGTGGTACCCGGATAAAAATAGCCTATATGTTAATCCAGTACATGTACTATGTATATTCCAAGTTTCATTCAAATCTGTTCAGCCGTTTAAGCGTGATTGAGGCACAAACATCCAAACATCCTCACAAATTTTCGCATTTATAATATAAGTAAGAAGTAAGATGTTTTATGTTGGGACCATATCCATCTTAGGACTTTGAATCAGGAGGCTGCAAGTTTTCTAGTGATTACTTGTGGCTCTGCTCACCCTATTAGGGATATGGGCATGCTAATATCTATGTTTTATGTAGGAAAAATATTTTTATTCAAATAGAAGAGAAGGTAGAATGGGATCTAAAGATACCTTTGTTTTTGAGATTGCACACAAGATAAGGTAGGGACTGAATGCTTTTGAGTAAAATTTCTTATGCCAACTTACATATGAATATTTTTCCTACATATTTTTGTTACATAAATTACATAGTAGGTACCTACTGTGTAATTTATGTATCAATACCTATTATTCTTTAGTTACTAGATTTTTTGTTGTGTGGTAAATAAAATGATTATTTCTGTTCTTGAAGTGGCATTATTGTTTTTCTAGCATGATTTTGATATGATTGTAAGAAATGTATGTTTATGGGGTAGTTAAGACAAGTCCTACAGTTATTTTACGTACCTTGATACCAATTACACCTCCAGGGCGGCCCTCTACAAACTGTTTGAGGAAAAGCCGACTCTTATCACGGGAATAAACACCCTTGCGCCGTCGGACCCGGTCGAATGGAGCCGTGCCGATCTGGCCCTCAGCAGCCGGGTCTGAGTCATCAAACTGCTCCACTTCATAGCAGTATGATGAAGATGGTAGCATTGCTTTGCTGGAGAAAGAATTGGTTTAACATTTTGTTAACTTTCACAATTTTTGTAAAGTGGATAAATATTTTGATTTTATTATTTCACAAAGAACTATTAAAAAAAAAACAATTTGGGGAGTAGATGCTAAATATGGTTCGACAGATTTGAATAACAGTTTATAATTAGATCATTTGTCATCATTTTCCTGCCCTTATCCCACTTTATGTGGAGTCAGCACAACATGTATTCTTCTTCCATTTCCCAGAAAATTTGACAGAAGTCATCTCAACACTCACTCCTTTCTTACTTATGTTATATTTCACACAGTCCATCCATCTTTTCTTTGGTCTACCTCTACCAATATTGTTAGTAGTTTGCAATTAGACCAAGTGTTGAAAATGGGTTTAAATCAATGAAAATTATTATGTTGATAAAAAATACCTAGAAACATGAATTACCAACAAAGGAGAAAATCTTATTAGAGTTATAGTCTTGTATAAAGCTGACACTAACCTGTCAGGATGTTGGTTCTGGGCTGTCACAGAGAGTATATGAGCCTCACGCCAGTTCTCTCCATCCAGGCAAGCCTCCACAGTCTCTCCAACAAAGAATCTGTCCCTCACAAAGTTGAAGATGTCCTCAGACATCTCAGCAAAAGAACACCGGTTTGTTCTCTCAGCTATGTACAGTATTGGTATTCGAAGCTCCATAGGAAAGTCTTTCAACAGCTTCTTTGCTGCTTTCTCACTGTTCAAGGCTTCTGAGTATGTCAAGTTGGTCTTCCCAGTCATCTCACATGTCCACACCATGGAGTTGACCAATATGATCCTCTCACAGTATTCTCTAAAAAAATTAAATAAGAAAACATGATAAGAATTATGACGCAAATGACGGAAATAGCTAACTAAAATCGTGACAACCGCGCACTGAAACGCCGCCGCCGCACGCTAACAATGCCTGCCGTCCCGTCCCGACAATAAATTAAATTCTACTTTACCAACTTTATTCGTTAAATTTTGGCGGCTAAACACTTCTGTTGATACTCACTCATAATCTTTGAATATCTCGTCGGTGATCTCGCAGTGGAAGACCTCATCGTCATCCCGAAGGTACCCCGACGCCGTAGATTTCTCGAAGGCTGTCCTTTTCAACAGGGGCATGGTAAGACTTCGCGGGTCAGTCGCTTCGATGCGAAAGAAGATAAACAGTTACGGTAAACAGTATATAAGAACACTTGAGTCAAATATGACTAAACTCCACACAGCGCATTGGTTTCTGCATTCCACTGGAGATCACATGGGGAAATTGGTGAGTTTTTATGAATTCTTCAATAAGAAATTGTTGCGTGTTTCGGTTGACAAGCCAAAAAACGGCGCGCTGAGGCGTTTTTTTTTCAACAGAAACATATGAACAGTGATGCGGAAGCAATGAATTCTACCATAATGGTAGAAACTACTTTTTTATCATACCTATTCAAAAGAGCGGTTGGTTCTTCAGAAACACGGCCCAAAGAAGCTTCTTCCCCGTGGACTAAAAGTTATTTCTATTTGAAGTGTGGATATTGTTAATGAATGTGTAAAACATAAATAATGTTTGTAGGTATGTGTGTGTATATGATATAGATTTATTTGTGGATTTCTGATACATAATAATTTTATATTGTTTTATTTATTAGTTACCCTCCGTACCTACAATTTAAAATGTTAATTTTTTTTTAGCAATTTCCATAATAATCTTATATTATAAGAATCTTTGTCCTGACTGACCGACTGACTGACTGACTGACTGACTGACAGACAACGCACAGCCTAAACCGCTGGACGTAGAGACTTGAAATTTTCAGTGTAGGTAAACCTTGGTACGTAGGGGTGTACTAAGAAGGGATTTTTCAAAATTCAACCTCTAAAGGGGTGAAAAGGGATGAAAGCCTGGAATAAATTTTTGGTCTAAAACTGCACATAACCTATATCAAATTAAAGAGCCGATTTTTCTCATTTAGTTGATGTCATAATTACCTGCAAATTCTTTATTTTTGGCATGTTTTTCATGAAAAATAGAATACTTTTATTTTGACATTATGACAGCGATGATACCAAAGATTAGTAATAGATGATACAAAACATATGGAAAAGGAACTGTCAATGTCAAATTACCTGTGAAAGGAAGCATAAATTATTACTGGTCTAAAAAGTTTCTAATCTTGATTATTCATGGAGTTCTGACGTAATTCTTCGTCTGAAAACTAGATGTCGCTGCTAATTCTGATCAAATTTTGACGCGCTATCGTTGCGTTTTGTAAAGTTTACCTTAACCATGGGTGCCGGCAAGGGGGTGCCAGAGGGTGCCCTTGCACCCCTTGGGAATCTCGGGATCAACAGGAATTATTGAAACTGTATTGCGCTTTCTCTGTTAAGTTCATCCCATTTATGCTGGTGCCATCTGGTGTAGAGTAGCGGTACTTTAAAGGGTGCGTTCAGAGAAGTAATGGAAATCGATTAATATCGATCCCGGTACTACTCCTGGCCCACCAATTTAGAATTTTTAAATTTCGATCGTCGTGAACAAATAGGTGTGAGCCGTGACGACTGGGTACCTATATATTAAATTCATAATGAATAGTCAGAAATTTGTAAATGTCTCAAACATTCAGACTAAAATTTCATCTTTTTATTAACAATCATATACGGCAAAGATTGTAAGAAAACTAAAATCTGCACCACCTGGAAATTATTTCTGCCGGCGCCCATGACCTTAACTCTCAAAATTTTTACTAAATTCACCGAAATTTCTTAATTTTTAGATTTAGGTATGTTTGTTTCTCTTTCACGCAAAAACTACGGAATATACTTATATACCATTATTCATATTCGTTCGCTAAAGTTAGCCATTGCTTAAAGTTAGCCCTGTCACTGTTTGTCATTATGAAATGGTAAGAGATGGCAATACTTTAGTCATCGTTTAGCGTATCTACACTATATTATAATGAATAATGAGGATAGTAGGTACCTACGTGTGCTGGAATGGGACATAGGGTACTTTTTATCTGGGTACCGCGTGAGCGAAGCCGCGGGCGGCTGCTAGTCTTTAATATAGATTTAGATTAATAATAATTTAAATGCAATAGTTTGTGATGATATTTGGATGTTTGCGACTCAACCGTGACGTTTCAGTTCATGAAACTTCAAACAATTTTATGTATGTAGGTGGTAGGTACCTACCTACCTACATACAGGGGCCCTATTCACGATGACCAAAGAATACGAGCCACGTAACGAGCCAAATGTCATCGTGTCTCTAAACTAAACACAAACGAGACACGCCATGGTGTGAAATCAAAAACTGTATTCTGTATGCCATATGATAAGACTAGTTGTCTACGACCGTGTTTTGGTTTTACGTGATTCGTTCAAAATCAAGCATCCGGTCTTTCGGAAAACAATCGGTTTTAGATTGATTTTATTTTTTTGTTTACAATTTTCATCTCAAGTAAATAAATATTGAATTATAAAATTGCTAAACTCTTTCTACTAATACTTTCGTTATATTTTAAAGTTTAGAGAACAAAAAAAAAAATATAACGTAAAATGGTTAGCTACATCAAACCAACCACAACTTGTTTCCGAACGAATTATCAATCAAAATATTGACTGACATAATTATTGCATTGTTTGTTTTGAAAAAAACTTGGATATACATGTTTTAACGGAGTGATAAAAATGGACGTTGTTCTTCGAAGACAACATATATGCTGGATATGCTGGCGCCAGCAACGCCCACACATAAATAGGAGACTGTCAAGGGATTCTGCTGAGCTGGACCCTAAATTTGTGCTATTTTATAAGGTGGCCAAAGAGTGGTTTTGGTATTGTGCGGCGTTCTTGGAGGCAGGCTAGTTAATTCTGGGCCTCAGAGATGTTCTAGCATTACAACAGAAGTCAAAGTAAGTATTGTGTTAGCTGAACTTAATTTATTGAACCATAATAAAATGGTACCTAGGTTAGGTAGGTATTAGGTTAGACTGAAACCTACTATATTTACTGTATTTTTCCAGATACTTACAACCCTCAATTTCCTGATCACCAGTAGCTATCAAAAGCCAGTGGGAAACTTTTGGTTAGCACCTGTAAGCCTCTGCATAGAGTAAGCGGTGAATGCCTTTAATGATGCCAACCTACATCAAATTTCCTACCTCCGAACAAGAGAGGAATTAAATCAAACAAGGGTAATATTTTAATCAACTATTTATTTTAGTAGGTATTACATAATAGTATTTGTGAGAGCATCAGCGAACTAAAATAAATTAACTTTATTAGATTCTTTGAAAAAACGTTCACTTTCATTATATTAGTAGAATATAATCTTTATTTCCAAAAACATGAAAGTATGTACCTACCTATAAAAACAATAACAATGATTTCTGCCTCGTTTCAGATTTGCAACAGAGGCTTAAAGGCATACCTACTCATGTGCTACCTTAGGAGGGGCAGCTCATGACAGTTATATTATGTTAAATAAATCAGAAATCATGAGATGTGTGTGTGTGTGTGTGTTAGTGTTAACGTATGGGTACATGGGGTTGTGTAGGTATAATAAGTAATAATAAATGCATTAAAACCATAAAACACAAAAATACTCACAGCACACATGCATATCTCAAGTTTCACTCAATCCATGCAGCCATTTAGAAGTAAATTATGAGGCACAAGCATCGTCACATCTTCACAAACTTTTGCATTCACAATAAAAGAGCTATGTTAAGTTATGTTATTGTAAGTTACATGTGCATATTAAGAAGTTTATTGTACATGTGTAAGCATGACTGTGTGTGTGTGTTTTAGATTGTTACATTTAAATTGTTATATTTCAGAGCTGCCCACGCACTATGCCAACACGTGGATCAGAAGCAATTGCTGTACGCAATACAGTCTCAGTACATGTCTGGTCCACTGCGCCAGGGCTTCTACGACATCCTCATTGCGATGCATCTCGAGTCGCACGCCACTACCATGTGAGTACACCAGCTTCGCTTGAACAGCATCTGGAAAAGAACAGGATTATGAAACACTAGGTGGCAGCACAGGTAAAGTACGCGCTATCGTTGCGTTTTGAGCTTTACGCCGGTAATTTCAAGCAAACTAAAGCTTTCCAATATTATAGTATACATACATACATATTATAACGGCGTATCCCTAATGAGGTGGGCAGAGCCACAAGTAAACATAATAAAACTTGCAACCACTTCTGATCCAAACTTCCAGGATGGATATGGCGAACCATGGTGACAGGTGATCAGCCCATCGGCCATATAGGTGGTCCATCATTTTGAAGATCCCTTTGTCGCCTTTTACGACATGCTCGGGGAGAGAAGCATATAGTAACCCCCGGATACTCAAATGCATCAAGAGTTTAACACGTCTCAATCTCAAGTGACGAGTTTTTGACTTGTGTCATTCCGTTCCGTTCCGTTTTGTAATTTAAAGTACTTATCTGTATTCAAATTTAATTATTGAGATCGTAACTTTATTAAAGTGATTGTGTGAACTTTAGTTTCGTTCGTTATTTTATTGCCTGCATGCATGCAGGCAATCTCCCTTAAGCGCAAGCTCATTGACGTATGCATTCTCCCTATCCTCACGTACGGCGCGCAGACTTGGTCTTTGACGGCTCAGCAGAGGTCCACACTCGGGGTTTGCCAGCGAGCGATGTAGCGCAGTATTCTCGGAGTAAAACTCACTGACCGAATACGCAACACCATACTGCGCTCCAAAACAAAAATCGCTGACGTTGCTCGGAAAGCAGCCACTTTGAAGTGGAACTGGACAGGGCACGTCTGCCGTATGTCGGATGACCTATGGGCGAAAACCACTACCGAGTGGGCTCCTAATGGTGGTAAACGGCATCGTGGCAGACCAAGACTGAGATGGCGGGACGACTTGGACTCATTCATGAAGGATTGGTCCTCCAAAGCACAGGATAGAGAAAGGTGGAAGGGGGATAGGGAGGCCTTTGCCCTGCAGTGGGACGATATGGGCTAATAATAATAATAATAATGCATGCCCATAATGTCTAAGAATCAAGAAGATAATTATATAACAGACAAGTTCTTACTTTTGTTGCTTGTTTTTGTTTTTTCCAGGGAGGTGTGCAAAAACGAGTTCGTGATCCCCCTGGGACCGGAACTGAAGACGTTGTACGAAGACCCAGAGATGGGGCACAGCCTCCGCTCGCTGCAAACAGAGAGCGTTCGACCGCAGATGAAGAATGAAGAAAGCAAGCAAACTCACGTGATATCTGTAAAGATATCACGTGAGTTTGCTTGCTTTCGTGTTCCCAGACATTCGGAAGAATATAAATATGTCCCAGGTGGCCGATTTGTAGGGCTCAGTGGGCACGTGTTCTCGTCGGGTTCCGACATAATGGGTAACCTCGAGAAAAAAATCACACTCGGTATAATCGTACGAAGTTATTAGCGTCCAGTACAAATGCCAAGTAACTCTTGAATAAACAAGTAGGCAGAACAGATACGTCCCGCTCGGCACGAGCTCTAAAAATAGACTTCCCGCCAGCTCCAACGGCCGCATCCAAGCATGACTCGGCTGTGACGTCACGCTTGCGTTCTGTAGGTAGTGAGTCAGTGTTGCAGTGTGATTGTAGATGGCGCTATAATTAATCTCCGACAAATATGTATCGCCATCTAGCCCCAAACTAAGGTTAACTTAATTTTGTTCTGACACATGTAATTTTAACTGTGAATTCCTACGAATAGGTACTGAATGTTGTTATTTCGATAGAAAATCTTCCAGTCCCAATTTATCTTCACCTCGCAAAACATCTTGTTTCAGAGAGAGTATAACGGAGATCAGCAACTTGTACTCCCCCTACTTCCCGCTGGAGGTGGTCCGTGAGTTCGTGATGCAGGCGTTGGCGGACGCAGTTACAACCAACCAGGTGCACAACCGCGACCCCGTGGGCGGCACCAATGAGAACCTCTTCTTGTGAGTACACTCTTCCTGTCAGTACACTCTTTCTGCGAGTACACACTTCCTGACAGTACACTCTTCCTGCGAATACCTTCATCCTGCGAGTACACTCTTCCTGCGAGTATACTTTCCTGACAGTACATTCTTCCCGTTAGTACTCTTCCTGACAATATACTCTTCCTGTGAGCACACTCTTCCTGTAAGTACTTTACCCCTATCATCAGGGCAACTCTCATTTTAATAAATAAATATTCATAGGCAACCCAACCCGTTAATCCGATACGAGTTTATTATTCTTCAGACGTTAAGCTGTAATTAAGTCAAACACATCAAAACAACCTTTTTAAATGTGTTTCAGACCTCTGATCAAACTGGTAGACCGTCTCCTTCTAGTCTGTATGATGCGAGATGAAGACGTTGAGAAGCTCCTCATCATGATCAACCCTGAGACGTGGGATCCCACCTTTGACAAAGGTAAGTTACAATTCATAAAATGTTTACTGCCTTACCCACAAGTTTCCATTATCTGAAATTCTTTATTGTACACGCACGAAACGAAACAAATACACACAAAACATTAAAAAGTACATGTACAAAGGAGAGCTTAACTCTTAAAGAGTTTTCTGCCAGCAAACCTTTGAAGCAAGGGAGAGGCTTTAACATAAGTGGAAGTTATGTTTACAGAGACAGGAAAAAGAAAAACATAAAGATAAGCTTACAAATATAATAAACTAATAAGATATACTACAAAAATATATACAATATATACAATATATACAATATATACATACATATAAATAAATATTATTAAAAAATTAAACATTATTATTTTAAAGATAACGTAGAAAACTGAGCTCATTTTCATTTCTTATTATTACACCATCATCATCATCATCATTTTCCTGCCCTTATCCCACTAGGTGGGGTCGGCACAACATGTTTTCCTCTTCCATCTTCTCCTATCATTCGTCATCTCAGTACTCACTCCTTTCATACGCATGTCCTCTTTCACACAATCCATCCATCTTTTCTTAGGCCTTCCTCTGTCCGTGTATCCATCCACATTCATATTCAGCACTTTCCTTGTAACACGACTTTCTTCCCTCCGCATAACATGCCCACGCTAACCTATCACTCTATTTTCTTATTATTACACCGATTACCTGAAAGTTTTTAATGATAATATAGATTGTCTTTGTAAATAAATTTTTGAAGTTACTATAAATGTTTCTAATTATGTCCTATAGAAGGAAAAGACGAGCACAGGAACAACATCTGAACGACATAGAATTTCGGCTCGCTTCGCTCGCATTTGTTTGAAGCTCGCTTCGCTCGCTAACTTCTAGAGACTTCTAGAGATGGATTAAAGCTACATTAAGTTAAAAATTTCGGCTCGCTTCGCTCGCATTGATAGCAAAGATAGCATAGGCAGCAAAGATAGCATAGGCAGCAAAGATAGCATAGGCAGCAAAGATAGCATAGGCAGCAAAGATCGCATAGGCAGCAAAGATCGCATAGGCAGCAAAGATCGCATAGGCAGCAAAGATCGCATAGGCACTAAAGATCGCATAGGCAGCAAAGATCGCATAGGCAGCAAAGATCGCATAGGCAGCAAAGATCGCATAGGCAGCAAAGATCGCATAGGCAGCAAAGATCGCATAGGCAGCAAAGATCGCATAGGCAGCAAAGATAGCATAGGCAGCAAAGATAGCAATATCGAATTAACACATTAAAATATAATGTAACCAACCTAGGTAATGTACATTACCGTCGTACTGATAACTTGTGTTTAGAGTACGTACCTACCCACAGAACACTAATGTATTAATACGATATAGGTACTTACTCAAACACAAGTTATCAGCACGATGTCGAAACACGCAAAGCCAACGGAGCAAAGCAGGCTAAGCGCTTTTATACAAATCCTTCGTAAACAACAAGATGGCGGCGATGTCGTACCGGTAGTCGTTCAGTGACTTACATTAAAATCATAAATTGACTTTTATATTAATTTAACTAACATCTAAAATCAGGATATTAATTTACGGAACTTAACACTAAAAAAAATAAGATAGTTCCTATAATGATTATGTAGATAAAATTAAATATTCGTAGATATTTGTATTCCTGTTTTTTTTAAGACTAATTTTATTTTGAGTAGTTTCTATAAATTATTACCTTGTGTTCCAGAATACGGTTAAAAATTTGTTTAAAAGATTGTGATCTTCTATGCTGTTTTTTAGTAGATATTATATAGTTTATTTATAAAAGACTGATTATAATACTTTGTTTCATAAAAACATCGTTGTCTTATTTTTTCCTATTCCGTCTGATAGGAACCCGCAATTAAAATGGACGCTTTTATTATAAATTCAAAGGTTAATTGAGTAATAGGTAGGACCTACCTGGTAGGTGTTACTAGTTTAGAAAAGAGTAAATGGAGTAAAAGGAGTAAACTTGACTATAAACTTGTCCTAAGCCTCGAGCTCAACTATATACCTACTTGTCTTACCCCCGAATACTCAAACGCGACTCAGAGTTGAGCACGTCTCAACTCACGGTTTTTTGACAGTTTCTGATGATAATCTGTCAAAAAATCGTCATTTGAGACGTGCTCAATTTTGAGATGCGTTTGAGTATTCGGAGGTTAGGCCTTTTACGAAATCTACTAGGTAATTGTGATGTTTTTACCAGCACATGGACCAGGAAGAAGAATCTTGGAAGGAGCATTGTACTTGTGGCGAGGAGCTCATCGTCAGGATGAACGAGATCCACGAGAGCCTCATGGTGCATGTGTCTCTCAACGCTCTGCAAGAGCCACTGTCTGAGGTAACTATTACTAATCATAACGTAAATAACATTTGGAATTTCTTGAAAAACATTTATCTATAGAGCGAAAGACTTTAGAGAGAACTAGAAAGAGTTGAAGGTGTGAAAGGTTAATTATAGTTAAAAGAGAACTAGAATAAGTGAAAGTATAATTAAAAAAAAAACTGTCAAGTGCGAGTTGGATCCGCACACGAAAGGTTCAGTACTAGTGCAAAAAAAAAACTAGAATCTACAGTAATTTTTATAATAAAAGTGTTTTATAATAATTTGACGGCCTCGGTGGCGTGGCGGGCGATTGCTCGGCAGAGGCGCAAGAGGCGCGGGTTCGATTTCCGCTGCGGAAGAAATTGCATGTTCTGTAAATATTTCTTCCGGGTCTGGGTGTTGTGGTACCATGGTACTCGTAGTTTCTGATACTCACGACACAGGGAATCCTAATGTGGGGTCAGGACTATGTATGTGACTGTTGGGTGCTATTTATTTATTTTATTGTACAGGCCATAGAAGAACCGGCAAAGAAAACTCCAGAAGAGAAGTTCCGTAAAGTCCTGATCGGCACTATTGTCAGTTGGGCCGAGGAGTCGCAGATCGAGACGCCCAAACTCGTCAGAGAAATGTTCAGGTAATTTTACTCACATCTCTGTTCCAGGTACCAAACAAAAAAAATGTATCTTCGTTGCCATTTATGTTTTACACTATTTATATGTTAATTCATGTAACATGATGAAACTGGCAGATATATTACAGACTCCTAATGATAATAATAATATATTTCTTCCTTCCAGTCTCCTAGTCCGTCAGTACGACGCTGTTGGCGAACTGATCCGTGCTCTCGAGAAGACTTATGTGATAAACGCGAAGACGAAGCTGGATGTGGCGGAGATGTGGGTGGGGCTGAGCCAGATCCGCGCGCTGCTGCCTGTGCAGATGAGCCAGGAGGAGGAGGAGCTCATGAGGAAGAGACTCTGGTGAGCCATCATTCCTATTTAGATCAAGAATATACGTAAGACTAAGTTGGAGGTGCGAAGTTGTAGGTGGGATTGTGCCAGATCCGCGCGCTGCTGCCTGTGCAGATGAGCCAGGAGGAGGAGGAGCTCATGAGGAAGAGACTCTAGTGATCCATCATACCAATTAAGATTTAAAAAAGACTGACTTGTCCTTAGAATAGAAGCAAACAAACAATTCCAAACCTATGATTAATAAGACTGAGATATAGTTTGTTTACTTTATTATATTTGAAACTCATCAGATATTATATCTTATTTCAGGAAACTCTTGAACAACCACACCTTCTTCCAGCTGATTTAATCAGGTATGACTTGTTTACTATAAAACACAACTACTTACCTACATGCTCAGACCAAATAAAAAGAGTAGACGCCGCGCCGCGAACAACAAAAGTGAAGCCACACAAAACCGTGCTCCTGCAAGTAAACATACACGCTCACGCACACACCTACACTAAAACCATGCTCATCGCTCTTAGTACGTCACGAGTCTTAAAAATAGAATTATGCCTTCCTGTGTAGTAAAAACTTGTAAAAACAGCAGCAAATCACATAAAAAGTCTCACGGAATCACTTTTCACTTACTGTAAGTACTTCAAATAGCATCGTTTCTTAATTATTATACTATGAATTTAGGTTACTTGGAACACACAACCTTAAAACCTTCGACACACACATAGATAAAATGGCGGCTTCACTTTTGTTGTTCGCGGCGCGGGGTCTTTTCTTTTTATTTGGTCTGAGCCTACATGGTTCAATTTGGGAAAATTGTGTCATAAAAAATGTTGATTTTTTTAAACATAGAACTCTCTAAATTCTCATACAAACATGACCACAATACAGAGGGACACTAGGATTATGTGTCTTGGGTATCAGAAACTGCGAGTACAGTACAGTCAACGGATCTTGACACTCGTCAAGTTAGCAGTATGACATGCGCAGTGAAGTTTTTTCATACTGTCTACTGCTCGAAACGGCTAACTTCACGAATGCCTAGATCCGTTGACCGTACTGTACCACAAATTGCCTGCTTTTTCTTGATAGGCACTTGATATGAATAAGTAAGTAAATAGATACCTATTATGTATGGTATGTATGTTCGTATGAGCTAGTGGCCAACTCTAGTGACGGAGTTTTAAGGCCGCCTAAAGGCCTCCGTCATGGCTTAACGACTTAAAAGCCGGGACCCATAATTTAACGTGCCCTCCGAAGCACGGAGGCACTCAGCTCGCAATGCCACTTACGGTCAATAAACTTAATTTATTGAACAATAATAAAATGGTACCTAGGTTAGGTAGGTATTAGGTTAGACTGAAACCTACTATATTTACTGTATTTTTCCAGATACTTACAACCCTCAATTTCCTGATCACCAGTAGCTATCAAAAGCCAGTGGGAAACTTTTGGTTAGCACCTGTAAGCCTCTGCATAGAGTAAGCGGTGAATGCCTTTAATGATGCCAACCTACATCAAATTTCCTACCTCCGAACAAGAGAGGAATTAAATCAAACAAGGGTAATATTTTAATCAACTATTTATTTTAGTAGGTATTACAAAATTTGTGAGAGCATCAGCGAACTAAAATAAATTAACTTTATTAGATTCTTTGAAAAAACGTTCACTTTCATTATATTAGTAGAATATAATCTTTATTTCCAAAAACATGAAAGTATGTACCTACCTATAAAAACAATAACAATGATTTCTGCCTCGTTTCAGATTTGCAACAGAGGCTTAAAGGCATACCTACTCATGTGCTACCTTAGGAGGGGCAGCTCATGACAATTATATTATGTTAAATAAATGCATGAAAACCATAAAACACAAAAATGCTCACTTTTCTTTATCTTATTAAGTACTACCTGCCGCCTACGGCTTCGCTCGCCTATTGCCAGGATAAAAAGTATGTTATTGTGATGTTATTCCAGCACACATAGGTACTATGCATATCCCAAGTTTCACTCAATCCGTGCAGCCATTTAGAATTAAATTATGAGTCACAAGCATCGTCACATCTTCACAAACTTTTGCATTCACAATAAAAGAGCTATTAGTTAGGTTAGGTTAGTACCTACTACAACTACTACTAGCCCCTAGTTCTTTCGAACCCTGCGTGGTGAAAAGATTCAAAATGCGCCTCAAAAGCTCCTTTTGTGCACTAGGGCTCCGGGAATAATAATTATTCTATACACTAGGGTTAGGTTATTTCACTTATTTACCACATCATTTATTAGGGATACCTAGATTATATTATTTATTGTACAAATAATCTATTCTGCTATTAAATAGTTTAAAGAAGACTAATTTATTTACATAATTAGTAAAAACACAACCTAGTTTTAGCAAAACACGCAATATTGAAGTATGTAATTTTGACAATTCAAAACGAGCCTCGTCTCGCGCCTACTCTCGTTTATGAAATCTGACATTGTCATGCAGAATACGATAACACGGTAATTCCACACGTTTTCCCGCGTCTCGTTTTGTTTGGTCATCGTGAATAGGGCCCCTTATCGACCTACAAAGTTAAAGGTTACAGATTAATTTTAAAAATAATATGTCAGATGTAAATCCAAAACGATTATATTGATGTCCAGTTATTTTATCTTATCTAACCTCTTTTTCTTCTACTGCTCATCCTAGTCAGTAATCATGTTAGTACAATTAGGTAGGTAGGTCTATCTATGCCTCGAAGATCTATTCTCTTTCGTAGTACCTACTATCTGGAAATTAGTAGTAATTTTTGAAAAATAATTAGTTGGTAACCTCGTAGGTAACATTTCACATTAATTTTACAGCTGCGTTCAATTTTTTTTCAAATCAGCTCGCGATCTGTCAAAAATTACTCAGCATTTTATGTCAATAGTACTTGGGTCTGTCAATTCTGTAATGTTTGTCAATTGTCATGTCATGTCATTCATTCAGTCAGTTATAGTGTTTATTGCTCCACTGCTTGCTGCCGTCTGCTCGCTCAGTGGTTCTAAGTTTTAACCATTCTATTCTATAAGTTTTCATTTTGATTTAATTGAATGATATAGGTGGTGTGCCAGAAACTATGCAGATTTGAATTCTACACTAATTAATCCAAGATGCCGAAAGAGCAATACCGTGAGACTTATTTCGGGCGAAAGATGTGAGTGCGGTTATGTTTACATCGTATGGTTGAAGCGACCTTTACCAAAAAAATCGTTTCTATATATTTTAAAATTTGCCTGTTCAAATAAGGCCATTTCTAAGGCTATTTAATTACTTTTTACATATTTTTGTTTGTTGTAGTTCCCATGTAACATTCAATGTGGACAGTGCCTCTGCTATCCAGCAAGCAGCACATATCCAAGTGATCACCAAGAACTTATACGCTCAGGATGGACAGAGGGTGCCGGCTGCTTATGGTGTACTTGATCGGAGAATGGTATACATTGGTTTCTTTAAGAAAATTTAATTAAATTGATAAAATTTGCACAGCACTATTTAGTTACTTAATAGACAATGCTTGTACTGTGGGAACTAAATATCTCTATCATCAGAGATCAGACTTTTGGGTGCTATTAAAAAAATATGTCATCAAAAGTATGGATACAACCAAAAAAATTCCAGAAAAATTCCTTGTCTCGGAATTACATATATCACAGGGATATGCATTATAAATGAATGTCGGAATCACAAGTGTGACTATTATGTAAAGAATAATGAGATTCCGAATAGTGATTACTAAAAGAAAATAATGAATTACTGAATTTTGAATTCTGGAATGTCATATCTATATTAGTGACAACGTCTAAAATAGCACCCAATCACCAATCTTTGATTATCATACAAAACTGAACTCCAATCAATGGACCCTTTCTTCACCATCAAATGAATTTGAGTTAAAAGAAGGCCTACTTCTGCTCACTAAATTCAATTTATTTTATTCGGTAAATAATAAATTCTTAAGTAAGTAACAGAATAAAATTGTTTTTATTTCAGGGTACAAACCAAAAGGATGCAAACTGTGACACCTGTGGGCTCGGCTTAGCAGAGTGTGTGGGGCACTATGGGTACATTGAGCTGGCATTGCCGGTCTTCCATGTTGGCTACTTTAGATCCATCATTGGCATATTACAGACTATTTGCAAGGTATGCTAAACAGTTACCCTTAACTGAACTTGCATTGTTCATGGATAAAAAGTGCCCTATATTTTGGAATCATGAATATATTCAAATTGGTAATTAACATCATCATCATCTTCCTGCCCTCATCCCACTCCATGTGGGGTCGGCACATGATCCAAGGATCATGCTGTATGAGTTTTGACTAAGGTGCTTTATGACCGGCCGCCTGCCTGACGTCAACCCTCCTTGGGAATACTTGCTTATTGTAATTCATATATATTAATTAATATAATGAACATATTGAAAGTTCCAACTTTCAGATTTACAATACAAAATAGGTAAGAAGTAGCAGGACATTTAATATAGAATTTTATAAAACAATCACCTGATTGTTTTATAAAATTTATATTATAAAGCTATTGCTTGGTGGATATATAGATACCTATCTATATATCCACCAAGCAATAGCTTTATAATATCACTATACTTAGTCAGAACAGATACAACACACTATATTCCTTCTCTTCACAGGAATGTGCAAAGGTTCTTCTCCCTGAGCACTTAAAGAAGTCCTACCGCCGCAAATTCCTCAACCCTGACCTTTCTTACCTACACAAGAAGACCCTCCGAGCAGCAGTCTTAAAAAAAACCAAGCCATCAACAAAATGCCCTCACTGTAACACTATCAACGGCATGGTTAAGAAAAGCCCTGCTGGTATTCTTAAGATCATCCATGACAAGTACCGGGCTAAGAAGCTGACAGATCCGTTAGTTAAACGAGTGCTAAGGGACTTCAATGAAGCTAAGGAGTCTAATAAAGAACTGGCTACGATGATCAGTAGCGGTCTTATTATTGAATTGAGTCCTTTAGAGGTAAGTGCACCAATTGAAAGCTTTTTAAAGGAGGATGTCGTGATAGTCTAAAGGTTAATATGCTCTCCAAAATGATGAACCACCTATATGGACGATGGGCTGATCACCTGTCACCATGGTTCACGATATCCATCTTAGGACGTTAAATCAGAAGTGGCTGTAAGTTTTCTTATGTTTACTTGTGGCTCTGCCCACCCCATTAGGGATAACGGCGTGATAATATGTATATAAGTTGCTACTAACACTATGTCTGAAATAAACGCATTTTATATTTTTTTTCATAACCCCTGAATTTCCAGGTATTGAACCTATTCCGTCGAATCCCAGAGGAAGACATCCCGCTGCTCGGCATGAACGCCAACAAGACTCGGCCGGAGGACCTCATCATCACGCGGCTGCCCGTGCCGCCGCTCTGCATCAGGCCCAGTGTCATCTCAGAGATCAAGGCTGGCACGTAAGTCTTGAAGTATCACCACAGAACACCACAAATCAATCGGACCTATGAAAGTTCTATATGGGTGATCACCCTTAGTCGACTTTTACTCGACATGCTCAAAGAAAAGCAGCTGGACGCATTGTTTTTTCTTAACTCCCAGTCCTGTAGAGAAGTGTCTACATATTCATACATATATCACGCCCGTATCCCTAAAAGGGTGGGCAGATCCACAAGTAAACATAAGAAAACTTGCAGCCACATCTGATTTAGTCCTAAGATGGATCTGAACCATAGTGACAGGTGATCAGCCCATCGCCCATATAAGTGGTCCATCATATTGGAGAGGATACTAAGTAGAATATGGGTGCCTATCCCACTAAAATTATAAATACGAAAGTTGTCAGTAAGCCGATTTTGATGAATTTTAGGCTGTAGATAGAACACCTAAGAGGGTTAAACAGGCTGGTGTTTCCATAAACTACTTTCCTCCACAGCAATGAGGATGACCTGACAATGAAACAATCCGAGATCCTTCTCATCAACGACGTGATCTCGCGGCACGTGGCCAGCGGGGGCAAGAGTGAGCTGATACAGGAGGACTGGGACTACCTGCAGCTCCACGTCGCTCTCTACATCAACAGCGAGATGTCCGGCATCCCGCTCTCGATGCAGGTATTTTTAGAGTTCCGTACCCGAAGGTCGCCGATGGGACCCTATTACTAAGCCTCCTCTGTCCGTCTGTGCGTCTGTCTGTATCTGATGCCTGTATTGAAGCGCTCGTAGAGTAACTTGCTTAGACGTTCTTGATTGATCGTTGAATTTAAGCAACGTTGTGCGCGGTCAAAAAAAGCGCGAACCAGACTTCTTTTACTGTTCACGAAGTCATAGTATTTTGCCCCCTCTCTTACTAAGAATAAGCGTCGAATTCTTGTAACTTTCAGCCGAAGAAACCAGGCCGCGGGCTGGTGCAGCGACTGAAGGGCAAGCAGGGCAGATTCCGCGGCAATCTGTCGGGAAAGCGCGTCGACTTCTCCAGCCGGACCGTCATCTCACCCGACCCTAACCTACAGATTCAGGAGGTAAAGGTTTTGGAACATGTTTTAAAAACATTTAATGGTTAGTCCAAACGGCTAGACGGACAACTAGATTTTGACGAATTCGCCTGGACGACTAGTGTATATGAAGCTATATGAAGTGTCAAAAAATCCAACATGGCGGCTGTAAGAAGCCATTTTCAATTTATTATTTTGAATGCCCCTAAATGAGGTGTGGTTGGTTTCGTCTAGATAATGAGTGTCAGGTACAACCTCTGACACTTTTTTGACACCAAAGTATAAAAAATCCAATATGGCAGCTTAAAGGAGCCATTTACAATTAACTTAAGATGGTACAAAATTAAAAATATAGATAGACTAAAATGGTACAAATTCTTCATCATCATCATCATCATATATCATGAAATCAATTATGTGAGACGCTACTATGCTACCTAAATTCTACGCAGTCGGGTTTATTGTTCTTTTAAATAAATACTTGTTTTAGAAACTTACTCGTTTCCCACCACAGTATCTCACTACAAAGAAATAAGTAAATATAAATATTTGTGGACATTTCACACAGCGCTCAACTAAGCAAAGCTTGTACTATGGGCACCAGATGACAGATATAAATATTTCATATCCGTTTGGAAAAATGTAGCAAGCTGTCTTTTGTATTTGTATGAGAGAAGCTGACTTCCAAAGTATGCTAATGTTAATCAGGTGGGCGTGCCGGTCCACGTGGCAAAGATCCTGACGTACCCCGAGCGAGTGTTCCCGGCAAACCTGGCGTGGCTGCGCGCCCTCGTCTGCAACGGACCCGACCGCCACCCCGGCGCCAACTACGTGCAGCAGCGCGG
This sequence comes from Scotopteryx bipunctaria, assembly GCA_949320045.1. NCBI lineage: Eukaryota > Metazoa > Arthropoda > Insecta > Lepidoptera > Geometridae > Scotopteryx > Scotopteryx bipunctaria. The sequence continues at coordinate 900,820 of OX439457.1, forward strand.
GCTCAGCTTCAAGAAGTACCTCAAGTACGGCAACAGGGAGAAGATCGCGCAGGAGCTCAAGGTAAAAAAAGTATTTATTCAAAATTACAAGTGTAAAATACATGGTTTGGGAACTCCCTTTAAGTCGTGTGACCTGTATTAGGAGAGTCCCCATTTTCCGTAGTACAACTTAGAGCAAGGTACACTATTCAAAAACAACCAAAACAAATCAATAATATACTTCTAAAGAAACTAAGGCTCTTTACCATCTATAGTAGATGATTTAACAGCGTCAGGAGGCAACTTTTACCTTCACTAACGGGACGCTGTAGTGCCCGGGACGAATTAAGTTGGAGTAGGCTTGCCCAGCACATATTCCATTCTCTCAGCTTAGTCGGCCTTGTCCACAGGAAAGACATGGTCAATACGTGCGGAGCTGACTAAGCCGCGGGTTTCCTCACGATGTTTTCATTCACCGTTTGAAAGTACTGGTATGACTGATGATATGATGAATGTAAGAAAGGAGTGAATACTGATATGACGACTGATAAAGGGGAATGGAAGAGTAAAACATGTTGTGCCGACCCCACTTAAGTGGGATAAAGGCAGGGAGATACAAATACAAATTTTATTTCAGAGAAGATAAATATTTAACAATATAGAACTTTAAAAAATATTGGAGGTGCAGAAGTAAATTAGAAATTGCAGCGATAGCCAAACTAAGCGAGGAGCTTGATGATGATGATGTATGTATGTTATTGTCTAGTGTGGCGACATAGTGGAGAGGCATTTGGTGGACGGCGACGTGGTACTGTTCAACCGGCAACCGTCTCTGCACAAGCTGTCCATCATGTGTCACCGGGCCAAGGTGCAGCCGCAGAGAACCTTCAGGTCAGTCTAATTCTAATTCAAATTCTCTTTATTCCATCAAATCCCTATGATCAAATGGACACGTCTTATATCTACGTTGAATTTTGACGACCTCTGTGGTGTGGACGGTCAGCGGAGACATAATAACAGGGTCCAAGAAACTGAGAGCGCTGGTGGTCTAGTCGCTAGTGACCCCGCCTTCCTATCCTAAGGTCGTGAGTTCAAGCCCGGTTAGGTACCAATGGATTTTTCTGTGCGAAAAATTTATGTGCGCTATACCAGTACTCTCAAGCGGTGAAGGAAAATATCGTGAGGAAACCCGCGGCTTAGTCAGTTGCGCACGTATTAACAATGTCTTTCATGTGCACAAGGCTGACTAAGCTGAGAGGATAGAATAGGTGCTGGGCAAGCCTACTCCATCTTAATACGTCCCGGGCACTACGGCGTCCCGTTTGTGAAGGTAAAAGTTGCCTCCTAACGCTGTATAAATCATCTACTATAGATGGTAAAAGGCCTTAGTTTTTTTATACAAGAACCTCTGTGTGTGAATTCGACTCGCACTTGATCGGTTTTTTAATGATGAAAGTGCGTTTGTATCAGGTTCAACGAGTGCGTGTGCACGCCGTACAACGCAGACTTCGACGGAGACGAGATGAACATGCACCTGCCTCAGACTGAGGAGGCGAGGGCTGAGGCGCTCATACTCATGGGGGTAACTACATATTCACACTAATCCTGCTTCCTACTATCCTACTAAGAAAGAAAGAAAGAAAGAAAGAAAAAACATTTATTTGGCACACACAAAGACATATTACAAACGGAAAAGGGACAAAAAAGAGGTACAGAAAAAAAAAAGCAAGAGAAGACATACACAAACGACAGAAGTACCTATTATAGTAAAACTAAAACTAATACCTAGTCTGATTTTACCCTTCCCGCGGACCAATCGGCGTTTTAATGTGGCCAAAAGGGTTAACTCTCAGCATGTGCTACTTCCAGCTTTAACTAGAAGTAGCGCTGGTTTTCAGAGTTAACCCTCAGGGTGACATCGCCATGCGAAAACTAATACATACCTGCTGCCGCCCGCGGCTTCGCTAGCGTGGTACCTAGATGTATGTATGTATGTTCGTATGAGCTAGTGGCCAACTCTAGTGACGGAGTTTTTAGGCCGCCTAAAGGCCTCCGTCATGGCTTGACGACTTAAAAGCCTAGATAAAAAAATAGTCTATACGTTAATCTAGTACATGTACTATGTATATTCCAAGTTTCATTCAAATCCGTTCAGCCGTTTAGGCGTGATAGAGTAACAAACATCCATACATACAAACTTTCGCGTTTATAATATTAAGTAGGATATTACAGCACCCAGACTACCCTCGACTTTTATATTTCCAGAACAAATCTAATCTAGTCACGCCACGCAATGGCGAGCTCCTAATCGCGGCCACCCAGGACTTCATCACGGGAGGCTACCTCATGACGCAGCGGGACTCGTTCTTCACGCGCGAGGAGGCTGCTCAGCTAGCCTCCTGCCTGCTGGCCGGCCCCGACGCCACGCTCAGGATAGACTTGCCTCCGCCCGCAGTGTTGAAACCTAGGAGGTTGTGGACTGGGAAGCAGATATTCAGGTGATTTGTTTCTTCTTAATCAACTGATAGACATTAGCCTCATTAATCATCATCTCATCATCATACGCCGGTAATGCTGACGTCACACTTTTTAAAAACAAAACTGGAGTCTATCCTCCGTCAAATATATCATCTTCCTGCCCTTATCCCAGTGTGTGTGGAGTCGGACAGCTGTAAGAGTTTTGGGTAAGGTGTTTTATGACCAGCCGCCTGCCTGACGTCAACCATCCTTGGGAATACTTGCTTATTGTATCTCATCATGTTGAAGAGGATACTATCCCTTAGTCGACTTTTGACTTAATTAATATTAGTTGTAGTCGCCTCTGCGGCATAAGCCTCCCCTAAACCTTTCCATAAATCTCATTCCCACGCCTCTCGCATCCTTAGGGGTCCACATCACTGAATTAAGAAGCTTTACCCCCGAATACTCAAACCCGACTCAGAGTTGAGCACGTCTCAACTCACGGTTTTTTGACAGTTTCTGATGAAAATCTGTCAAAAAAATCGTCATTTGAGACGTGCTCAACTTTGAGATGCGTTTGAATATTCGGGGGTTATTGATATAGTCCAAGAAAAATGACAAAATAAAAATTCATTTTTTCTTCAGTCTTATTATGAAGCCAAACAAGGACTGTAAGGTGCAAGCGAATCTAGAGACAAAAGGCAAGAACTACACCGGGGACAAGGATATGTGCGTGCAAGACTCCTGTGAGTACTTCTTCATAGACTTGAATAAATAAATAATAATAATAAAGAAGCCGAGATTGAAAAAATATACCCAAAAATAATAATAATCATTTATTTAATAAGGTTTAAGGAAAAATTACAACTACAGTGTCTTAAATGTACTTAGATAAGAGATACACGAATCTTACTTATATTATAAATGCGAAAGTTTGTGAGTTTGGATGTTTCGATGTTTGTGCCTCAATCACGCCTAAACGGCTGAACGGATTTTAATGAAACTTGGAATATACATAGCACATGTACTGGATTAACATATAGGCTATTTTTTATTCGGGTACCACGCGAGTGAAGCCGCGGGCGACAGCTAGTACTAAATATTTGTGGACATTTGACATAATGCCAACTAGGCAAAACTTGTACCATGGGCACCAGATGGTTGATAGAATATTTTATACTTTTTTTTTGTAAATACATACTTATAATACATAATACTACAACACCCAAACGCGGAAGAAATATTTGTTTATTTGGCTACATAATCTATCTAAATAGATATGTAGCCAAACATCCACATACATCCTACCTAATTTTTTATTTCCCCCCGTGCTGCCACCTAGACGTGATAATCCGTAACTCGGAGCTGTTGTGCGGGTTCATGGACAAGAGCACCCTGGGCTCCGGCACCAAGACCAGCATCTTCTACATCCTGCTGCGGGACTGCGGGGAGGAGTACGCAGTCCGAGGCATGTGGAGGTGACTCTTACCGTTTCTTATTAGTCATCATTTTCCTGCCCTTATCCCACTTATTTTACATAATATTAGTACGTTTTCTAAACAGAGAGCACTGGTGATCTAGTTGGTAGTGACCCCGCCTTCCAATCCTTAGGTCGTGGGTTCAAACCCGGTCGTGTACCAATGGATTTTTCTGTGTGAAAATTTTATTTGCGCTATACCACTCTCAAACGGTGAAGGATAACATCGTGAGGAAACCCGCGGCTTAGTCAGCTCCGCACGTGTTGACCATGTCTTTCCTGTGGACAAGGTCGACTAAGCTGAGAGGATAGAATAGGTGCTGGGAAAGCCTACTCCATCTTAATTCGTCTCGGGCACTACAGCGTCCCGTTTGTGAAGGTAAAAAGTTTCTGTTGCCTCCGGACGCTGTATAAATCATCTACTACATATAGATGCTCTTGCCAAAAAATACAGAGTGATTTTTTTAGTGGGCAAACTGCATCATTGTGATATTTGAAAAAAAACAACACTGTATTATTACACCATTCGATAGTGTCGCTGATAAGGAACGAATTCTGGAAAGTATAATGACATAATTACGGCAAAGTGTTGGATTTTTTCTTAAGGTTACCTACCTATTAAAACCTTAACTGATTAATTGTTGAAAATGATGAGTAAGAGATTATCGCTGAAGGTGCCAAGCTCGTCGCGCCATCGCTTATGTGGTCTACCGCGAGGCCGTCTCCCTGTCTCAGGGCTCCACTTAGTGGAAGTTTTGGCCCACAGTTCGTCCGACATGCGGCGGACGTGCCCTGCCCAGTCCCATTTCAGTTTTGAGGTCTTTTGAACTACATTGGAGACTTGACTTTAAGAGCGAATAATGTTTGTCTGTTTCTTATTCGGTCGATTAGCTTTACGTCAAGATAACTTACGAAATTATTTTACAGATTGGCTCGCATGGCTTCCTACTACATGATGAACCGTGGGTTCAGTTTCGGTATAATCGACGTGACGCCCGGCAAGAAGCTCATTGAAGCCAAGAACAAACTCTTGGAGAGCGGGTTAGTAATTCACTCTAGCACTATGATTCAGATAAATAAAATAAATATTTGTGGATATTTCACACAGCGCCATCTAGCCCCAAACTAAGCAAAGCTTTTACTATGGGAACCAGATGGCTGATAGAATACTTGATATACTTTTTTTTTGTAAATACATACTTATAATACATAATACTACAACACCCAGACCCGGAAGAAATATTTGCAGAGCATACAAACAATTCTCTCATAGCGGGACTCGAGCCCGCGCCTCTTGGTCGTCATTACTATGTTAATTTCTTGTCGATTTGTTATGGTCCAGTTACTCGAAGTGCGACGGCTACATCCTGGAGATGCAGAAGGGCACGCTGCAGTGCCAGCCCGGCTGCACCATGGAGGAGTCTCTGGAGGCCATGATGCTCAGCGAGCTCAGCAGCATCCGGTGAGACCCATGTCGCACAGTATCAGTAGTCCAAAAAAAAGGAATACTTGTCTAGTTTTACCATACATACATACTATCACGCCCGTATCCCTAATAGGGTTGGCAGAGCCACAAGTAATCATGATTCAAAGTCCCAAGATGGACATGGTGAACCATGGTGACAGGTGATCAGCCCATCGCCCATATAGATCCATAATTTTGGGGACTATCCTTTAGTCGACTTTTACGACATGCTCGGGGAGAGAAGCAGCTGGACACATTCTATGTTTTTTATTCGCAGTCCAGCAGAGAAGGAATGATTAACATTTTGTTGTTATACAGAGAGTTGGCTGCGAAGGCATGTTTCCGGGAGCTCCATCATACGAATGCTCCGCTTGTGATGGCCCAGAGCGGATCCAAAGGTGACGTACATTCAGCTTACATAACCAGAAATATCAAAAGCTTGATATGCAATAGCTAGTCGTGTCAAGAGTACTTTCGAACCAGTGTGGTGGAAGAATTTAAAGTGCTTCTCAAAGGCTCCTTTCGTGCACTTGACACATGTTTTTCGAACTTTCTACGGCATTAACTAGCTAGCATTCTAACTAGCATTTTTTGACAAAAAATAGTTTGATACATATTCGGAATCGCCTAACAAAATGCAGCATTCTGTTCTCACTCACGTATCAAAACATTTTTGATATAGTTACTGCTTCTGCTACTGTTCTCCACTAGGAGGGCAGAGTTGGCCACTAGCTCATACGAACTTACTTAAAGTAAATTATAATGTGTGTCCAGGGTCTAACATCAACATCTCCCAGATGATAGCGTGCGTGGGCCAGCAGGCGCTCAATGGCAAGCGAGTACCCAACGGCTTCGAAGACCGTTCCCTGCCGCATTTTGAAAGACATTGTACGTATCATTGCCTACATATCTACCTAGATAAATGTGGAACTCTCTGCCGGGGTCTGTATTTCCTGAAAAGTATAATATGGGTGTCTTTAAATCGAGAGTCAATAGGTTTCTTCTAGGTAAGCGTGCTCCATCTTAGACCACACTGTTACTTAACATCAGGTAGAGTGTGGTCAAACGCTATTTCGGTTAAAAAAAAATATATATATACCTACCCAAACATCCACATACGTCCCTACCTAATCTTCATTCTGACTTTTTCATCCTGTCCTACTAGTGTGGGGTCAGAACTGTGAAAAGAAAGAAAATAATTTATTGACAACATACATAATACATACAGAAACGAAAAATTGAAACGACAGAGCGTAGGGCAAAAGAGAAAAGAACATACATATACAGAGCTAACCTTACGGGGCCAGTACATAACTCATGCCCTGGTTGCTCTGTCAACCAGATTAAAATTGCCAAAAGGTCGTAACTCAGCTTTGAGCTAACTTCACGTGGGTCATCATGTTCCTGCTCTTATCCCACTCAATGTGGGGTCTAAGAATTTTGGCTAAGGTGTTTTATAACCGGCCGCCTGCCTGACGTCAACCCTCCTTGGGAATACTTGCTTATTGTATCTCATCATGTTGGAGGATACTATCCCTTAGTCGACTTTTACGACATGCTCGGGGAGAGTCCAGCAGAGAAGTAGTTAACTTCACGTGGGCACCAGGTGAAAATAGCGCTGGTTTTTGGGTGTTATATCCACTTGTTGTTTTTCTAGCTAAAATCCCAGCAGCAAGAGGGTTCGTCGAGAACAGCTTCTACACGGGACTGACTCCAACAGAATTCTTCTTCCACACGATGGGAGGCCGCGAGGGCCTCGTGGACACCGCCGTCAAAACCGCCGAGACTGGCTACTTGCAGAGACGACTTGTCAAGGTAATATAGACCTTATCACCTTGTGATAGCATATAGAACAGCTTCTACACGGAACTGACTCCGTCTGAGTTCTTCCACACGAAAGAAAGAAAAAAAATAGAAATATTTATATTCTGCTTATATTTCTTTGGGGTCTGGGTTTTGAGAACCCATGGTGCTCAAAGGTTTTGATACCCACGACACAGGGAATGTTGATAATATGTGCTTTGGTCAGAACACTAACTAGATCATCACACTGGATGTTGGTAAAATGCATCCCCAATATAACTTGACCTCTGGTCTTTTTCCTCAGTCGCTGGAAGACCTGGTGCTACACTACGACATGACGGTCCGCAACGCGACCGGCGAGGTGATTCAGTTCCGGTACGGCGCCGATTCCCTCGACCCTTCCTTCATGGAGGGCCGCGACCGCCCCGTCGACCTGCCGCGCGTCTTAGCACACGTCAGAGCCAGCTGTCCCGCCAAGTTAGTACTTCCAGCCACCTGGAACAGCTCTTAGGAGACTGCTGGCTAGGTCTACCGGTGGTCAAATTCTGTGCGGTGCTGAATCGCTGGATCTATGTCGCTGGATCTGGATTACATGTCAGACAGCTTGTTCTGACAGAACCCAGTCCAGCAGAGAAGTATCTATAAAATCTGAAGGAATCGAATTTTTGTGCTCAATTTTGTCTTTTTTTCAACACAGCGCCTTCTAGCCACAAACTAAGCAAAGCTTGTACTATGGACATCAGATAACTGTTAAAATACTTATATACTTTTTTTGTAAACACATACTTATAATACATAATACTATAACACCCACACCCGGAAGAAATATTTGCAGAACATTTCTCCCGTAGCGGGAATCGAACCCGCGCCTCGTCTCAGCCGAGCACTCGCCCGCCACCCCACCGAGGTCTTTATACCTAAGTATTTCCTAATATGATTCCTTGTCATAGGGCCTTAAAATTCCGTCATAAGAGTTGGCCACTAGCTCATACGAACTTACTACTTTACAGGGACGAAGACCCTTTGGACGGAGACGGCATAGTGCTGGCAGCCAAGGAGACGTTAGCACTTGACGACTTCAAAACATGCTCTGAGGAGTTCAAGAAGGAAATACTGTGAGTTTCTTGAAGTCTTATCCTATTTTATGTGTAATACTAGATGCCGCCTGCGGCTTCGCTCGCGTGGTACCCGGATACTAAATAGCCTATATGTGAATCCAGTATATATAAGTAAGATAAGATAAGAAGTAAGATTCTAGTTCCGAATGGCCATCAATTTTTATTTGTCGTTTTCACACTCAAGCAAAAAAGATTACACGAGAAATTAGTGTTTGTGTACCATTCCAGTGTAAACTTACTGGACGCCATTTGCTGAACGAAAATATTTATACATCCTAAATAAAGATTTAAAACAAACATGTCCGATACTTATGTTCAAAGAAAATCTAGCAGAATACAGAAATACAGGAATAAATTGGTTGAAACCCCAATAGGATGGCTTGAAAAAAAACTAAGGCCTTTTACCATGTATAGTAGATGATTTACACAGCGCCAGGAGGCAACTTTTACCTTCACTAACAGGACGCTCTGTAGTGCCCGGGACGAATTAAAATAGTAGGCTTGCCCAGCACCTATTCCATCTTCTCAGCTTAGTCAGCCTTGTCGGTAAGACATGGTCAATACGTGCGGAGCTGACTAAGCCGAGGGTTTCCTCGCGATGTTTTCCTTTACCATTTGAGAGTACTGGTATAGCGCACATAATTTTTTCCATTGGTACACGACCGGGTTTGAAGGATGGCTATTGTAAGAATAGCTGATGGTTAGAATTTAATATATCAAATTTCGTGCTACACGCAGGTTGTACCTCCAAACGATAGCAGACAAGGTGCGCATTCTGCGCGCGCGCTACGCGCACTGCGCCGGCGCCGCGCTACAGTTGGAGCGGCTCACACTGACGCAGTTGGTGCGCTTCATCCGCGTGTGCCACGACAAGTGCCAGCGCGCCGTCATCGAGCCCGGGACCGCCGTCGGAGCCCTCGCTGCTCAGGTATCTATCGACAAAAGTTGGGATGTTTTTTCTTCAATTCAACTGTTTTGTCGCTTTGCGACCACATTACAAACTTACTCTATACTTATAATAAAACTCAACTACTTACATAAACAAAACTAAAACTTAATTTCTTTACAAGAAGGGATAACAAGTTGGTTAATAAACTTCAAGTCAAGGACCAAGACAAGTTACGGGGCGTTCCTCTAGAAATCTTACTTATATTCTTACTTATATTATAAATGCGAAAGTTTGTGAGTTTGGATGTTTGGATGTTTGTGCCTCAATCACGCCTAAACGGCTGAACGGATTTGAATGAAACTTGGAATATACATAGTACATGTACTGGATTAACATATAGGCTATTTTTTTATCCGGATACCACGCGAGTGAAGCCGCGGGCGGCAGCTAGTATGACATTATTTTGTTTTTATTCGAAAGAGTGTTGTTGGCCACTGACATCTTGACATCGTCTACCTGTTAGTTTCTATAAGATGGTACTAAGAAGTTTAAACTTATTTTTAATTGAAATCGCTTTTGTTTTTAGTTTTTAAAACGTATTATATCCTCAGCACAGTTTCTTCTATTTTCTTTCTTTCATATTAGATGGTCCATCATCAATTATCTCACTAAAATGAATATATTTCCCCCAGAGCATAGGCGAGCCCGGCACCCAGATGACGCTAAAAACGTTCCATTTCGCGGGCGTTGCCTCTATGAACATCACGCAAGGAGTTCCACGCGTGAAGGAGATCATCAACGCGTCCAAGGTCATCTCCACGCCCATCATCACGGCCGAGCTCGTGGAGCCCTACGACCAGGAGTTCGCCAGGCGCGTCAAGGGGAGGATTGAGAAGACTACGCTGGGAGAGGTATTTTGAACTTCTTACTTACTTGGGTGATGGCGTGAGGGTTATCATAGCGCCCAAGGTCATCTCTACGCTTATCATCACGGCTGGGTTCGTAGAGCCATGCGACCAGGAGTTCGTAATTAGAGTGAAGAGCAGAAACGACTATTTTCACGACGGCCTAGATCCGTTGACCGTACTGTTTTATGTTTGGATACCACAGATTTGTATGACACACGAGAAGGCCAAAGAAACGATGAAAATATTGTGTGGCTGAGGTCTGTGGCACTGGTGGCACGCTGGTGGTCTAGTGGTAGCGGCCCCTTCTATAAGGTCGTTGGTACAAATCCGGATGGATTTTTCTGTACGAAAAAAATTTGCGCCTTATCAGTGAGGCGCTCTCAGAATCCTTTCACCACACTGGTTCGAAAGAACTAGTGACACGACTAAGTATGTTTTCTGTATCAGTTGATTAAGTGTATGTACGTAACATTTTGTTTCAGATAACGACGTACATCGACGAGTTGTACCTGTCGAAGGAATGCTTCCTGCTCATCCGACTGGACGCCGAGAGGATCCGACTGCTGTGTCTTGAAGTCAGCGTAGAATCTATCGTCTACTCGTGAGTGTCACTCTCACCACGCTGGTATTTTCTCTGTCTGTGACAGGGCAATAGTAAAGGAAAATCACTCAGTTCATTCTTGGATAGGTTTTAGTTTTAGAGTTCCGTACCCGAATAGTGCCAATGGAACCTTATTACTAAGCCTTCGCTGTCCGTCCGTCTGTCAGCGGTCTGTATCTCATGAACCGCAGTAGGTAGAGAGTTGAAATTCTCAGTGTGTATTTCTATTGCTATAACAACAAATAATAAAAAAGGGTGCCCCAGATTCTACGCTTACAAAATGTAGCCATTTTATCTACTCGTCAAAGTCAACAGCTCTCAAAATATTTTCCTCAATACCGCCCCGCCATATTTTAATTCAACAAATTCAATGGGAAAAGGTTTTACACATATTTAGCTATATTTTTACAAGCGGACACCGAATAGGCCTAGGCTCCCTACATTTGTGAAACATTTCCTTTACGTTCGTAACGCGAATATTTGTGGAAGATACAGACCGAAAAACACAATACTATTTTCGGAAAAATGATCCCGCATGTCATGCGGAGGGATGAATGTCATGTGACGAGAAGAATGTTAGATATGAAAGTGGATGGATACAAGGGTAGAGGTAGACCGAAGAAGAGATGAATGGATTGCGTGAATGATGATATGAGTAAGAAAGGAGTGAGTACTGAAATGACGGCTGATAGAGGGGGATGGAAGAGGAAAACATGTTGTGCCGACCCCACTTTAGTGGGATAAGGGCAGGGAGATGATAGTAATAAAAGTAATATTAACCTCTCAGGATATGCACTTCGAAGCTGCGCATCAAACCGGCGAACATTTCCATAGTCTCCGACTGGGCCATCAAGGTGTCCGCGGAGCCGGCCAAAACCGGCGGCTGGCTCAACATGAGCCTTCAGCAGCTGGCGAGGCAGCTGCCGGCTGTCGTGGTCAAGGGACTGCCGCAGGTGGCCAGGGCAGTGATCGCCTGCGAGGATGCTGACCAGAAGCCAAGGTATACAGGTTTTGACATTTTGACATATGTATGTACATTATTTTATTTAATGTAATAGAGGTATGTCATCATCTTCCTGCCCTCATCCCACTCTATGTGGGGTCGGCACATGATCCTTGGATCATGCTGTAAGAGATTTGGCTAAGGTGTTTTATGACCGGCCGCCTGCCTGACGTCAACCCTTAGTAATATTTGCTTATTGTATCTCATCATGTTGGAGGATACTATCCCTTAGTCGACTTTTTGACATGCTCGGGGAGAGAAGCAGCTGGACGCATTCTATGATTTTTCTTTACTGTAAGAAAAAATACAATTACAAAATCATCTACCAAACGATTTAATAATGTAAACAGCCATCTTGTTCACATTGTACAAACTTTGCTTAATTTGGGGCTTAGATGGCGATGTGTAAAACACTCAATAAATGACGTCCTCAGGTACAAACTGTGCGTGGAGGGCGATGGACTGAGGAATGTAATGGCGACCTACGGCGTGAATGGCTCAAAGACAACTTCCAACAACATTCTAGAGGTAAACAAACTTTCCAACTATTTGTACTAATTGTAGCTGGTGAAGTGTGATGTTTAAAACAACCAAACGCACTTTAGGCTTTCAAAATGTATTTATTCGTTCGCGACACAAATTGCATGGACAAGTATGGCCGTAGACTCCATTTAAAATAGCTAGATTTTGATAGATTTAGATAGATAGCCGTTTCGTAAATCGTCACTCCACCTAGTCGGAGAGCGACCTACATGATGCTGAGTAAAGTTTGTTGAAACTTTATAATAAATAAATATTTAAGGACATATCACACAGCGCCATCTGGCCCCAAATTAAGCAATGCTTGTACTATGGGAACCAGATAGAATATCTATATACTTATTGTTATAATTTTTTTGTTGTAAATAAGCATGCAAACATTTCTTCCGCCGCGGGAATCGAACCCGCGCCTCTTGTATCTCAGCCGAACACTCGCCCGCCACGCCACCGAGGTCGCGATTCGTTCATAAAGGATTTATTATTGTATTATTTCCAGGTGTATCAGACCCTGGGTGTGGAGGCGGCCAAGTCGACCATAATCAGCGAGATCCAGGGCGTGATGGCGGGGCACGGCATGAGCGTGGACCGCCGCCACGTGGAGCTGCTGGCCGGGCAGATGACGGCGCGGGGAGAGGTGCTCGGCATCACCAGATACGGACTCGCCAGGATGAAGGAGTCTGTGCTCAACTTGGCCAGTGTAAGTCACTCTCTGTTCTGGTGGGTCAAAAAGGCATCTGCTGAATAGAATTGCGTACGATTTATCAGAATTCCGACCGTTTTACGGCCAAATATGAATCTGCTGCTTAATCGGTTTGCTTACAATTCACCTGCCATTCGGACCATTTTATGAAAATTACAAAACTCGCTTGGGATTTGTTATAAAATCGAAAAATGTTGCTCTAACTCCCGAATACTCAAACGCACCTCAGAGTTGAGCACTACACCACCAGTGCTTTCGCAGGGTAATTATAAAGTATATCCCTTCTTCCAGTTTGAGAAGACCGCCGATCATCTCTTCGACGCCGCCTACTACGGCCAGCAGGATTGCATCGAGGGGGTTTCCGAGTCCATCATCCTCGGAGTGCCGGCCGCCATCGGCACTGGCGTCTTACAGCTGCTGCACCGCTCCCCCCGCCCCGCGCACCTGCCCACCCGCCCCCTGCTATTTGACGACCCCAAGTACCACGACAGCATATGGGATTGAGTGATACACGAAGAAATCAAGATCAAACGAAGAATCAGGACCTGCAACTGCTGTGCTACTCTCCTCTCCCGCGTTGCCCGTCTCGTCTCTTACATACATACACATTATCACGCCTGTATCCCTAATGGGGTGGGCAGAGCCACAAGTAAAAAATCGACTTCTACGATATGCTCGGGGAGAGAAGCAGCTGGACGCATTCTATGCTTTTTCTTGCTGTTTGAATAGCCAAAAGTTATAATGTTCTCATTGTGGAATACTATGCCGCTCCCCAAGCTCCGCAGAATTCTCCAACGCCTCAGTTTTACGACCCTGTGTACCACATCATCATATGGGATTATGGAGATCACAGACCATATCTTCGACGCTACCTACTCAGGATTAGATACTACATATAAACTATTGATGAATACCAGAATAGAATGGCAGTGTCTTATATCTGATGCGATATGCCTCGCCCTGCAGCATTCCCCTGTCTCTGCTGGTTGATGACCTGAAGTACTAGCTAGATAGATGTGAGGTTAAGAAGACCACAGACCAGCTATTCGACGCTGCCTACTCAGGTAAGATAGGTAGCACAGTCTCAGGTGGAAAATTGTGTTTTTATTCCCGGAATTAAACTAAGTTTGTACGAATTAAATGTGATTTCCATTATCCAATGTGTTTTAAAATTCCTTCTTCAGTGTAGGTACACATACTTCAAGGTACTTACAATTATTGCTTCATTCGCTTGGTACATAAATAAAAACCGTTCAAGTGCGAGTCCAATTCGCACACGAAGGGTTCCGTACCATCGTACATGTACTTTACTCTAGAAGAGTAGTTTGTAGTTCTTAGTTTGTTTTTTTTAAATAGTTTCTTGTTTGGGTCCCCTATTTTTATTATCTGATGTTCCAAATCTCGATAAAATACTTTGAAGAAAGTTTAGAACATTTGAGCGCAGTGAAAAAATGATGTTGTGATGTGGCATATTGTCTCATCTTGTATAGCCAAACATATTACTACTCAAATAGAGCAGTCATTATGCAAGGGCATGAAACTGAAATAAAAAAAAGAGTATCATCTAGAACATGATTATATTTTGCTTACAACATAAATAGTTACAGAAAGAATATCACTATGTCTGTATGCACTCAGCTTAGTGGTGCGAAGCAGCTTCCTTCCGTCTCATCTCAGCCCATTTGCTAACATTCTCGGGAGAGTTAGCTGGAAACAAAAAACATTTAAATTGAAGAACTTCTGCAGAGCAAATGCCACCTACGTCTTCTTTAGACAGATAATGTGTTATGGTATGTTAATTCACTCTCAATAAATGATTAGTCCAGAAGAGTATGGTACCTAAATTTTGTAAGGTAAATTTTCAGAAGACTAAATTAACTTAGGAAGGTAAGTAAAATTATGTGATGTTGCTTTTGAGGGTAGGAAAATCACAGGAGCGCTCACCCAGTTTGTTGATCTTGTAGAAGACTGGTGTGGACAGAACGATGGCGAACGCCCAGTAGCGCCAGATCCACATTTTTTGGAAGTGGAATTTGAGCGGGAACTGCGCAATCTTCGCGCTGAACGTGTAAGGGTACTTCATGGGACGACCGGGAGTTGGCGCGTCAGACATCTTGGCGGATTTTCTGCTGAAAAACCACAAGATTATGTAATGCTTTCAATACATTGTTTTAATCTTTGAAAGTGACGTCTCCCACAAACAGGATTGCAAAGCTAACAGCGCAGAAATACCTGAGCGTTGTCTTTTTATTAAATTGAACTTATAAATACCTGAAATAAGAGAAAAACTATAGAAAATTAATTCTTCTAACCTCAGAAGCACGATCAACGATTTGACAGCTGATTGGCTACCTCACTCTCATGTCATGTCATGTCACAGAGTATTATTCTATACCTCACTGTCTGACTGTCAAATTTTGTCATTGTCAATAGTAATATTAACTACGTACGTTGGGAATCTGGGAATCGAAACGTTCGGAAAGAAAACCGTAGGTAACCCGTGTGCTAATTTTACTTAGAGGTCCATACCAGCAATCTAGGGTCTGCCACTATACATAAAAAGGACTGTACTGCTGAAGGAAGAATTATTAAAGTGTACTATTATTTACAAGAATAAATATTTAGAAAAAAGTAAACAAAATTCTTATAGTAGAATCAGGAGCTGCAACCTAGCAACATTAACTGACGCCATCAAACTGTCACTGTCATTGAATAGAGCTGTCAACCAGTGAAAACACGAAACTAAATGTCAAATTCGTCAAATTGAATTAAAAAATGTCAAAGCGCTTTGTGGAGGTGTCGTATTTGTGAGTGAATTATTTTTTAAAAAGACAATAACAATATAATGAGTGACAATGGCTTCGGTAAAAGTGGCTGTAAGGGTTCGCCCGTTCAATCAAAGGTTGGTCTTAATTTTTACTACTTGTAAGATTACCGTCCCTAATGTTTTTGGAGAGTGCGAATACGATGGACAACTACTTGGTATTTTGCTGGCTCATTTGCCTATTATCTACGTGATTGATGACCCTTGTCTCATTTTCATACTCTCTTTATTACTTTGAATGTCGAAATGAGCTAGAAAAGTGATTGAAAGTTGCTGGGACATTGTTGTGGGGAGGTGAACAAAAAGTCATGATGTCACGTTAGCGACAATGACATTCACGGTTGAGCTGCATTTGGAGCACAAACTGTACCTCGGGTATGCCGTTTTAGATGAAAGTTTAAAAAAAGAAATAAAAGAGTTGCCCCAGTTGGATGCAATTACCTAAACTTCCTCACACACAGGCCTGGAATCTGTCTGTTTATATGTTTACATTTTGTGTATGATCTGTAAACATCCATGTTCCAATGGGTACTGTTTATTTATATGCCTTCTTATTGTTATTATTCACATGCTCAAGTGGGTGGAGTTCGAAGTATTAATATTCTAACCAGAACATTTAAGTTAATTGCAAGAGTTTTATGTAATGCTCTTAATTAATTTATTTATTTAGTTGCACCAACAAAGCGAACACCATTACATGCAATATGAAAAAAATAAATTAAAATTAAGTGCCACCTCAATTATAGGCGCAAACCACAGTCAGTTAGGTGAATACAAGAAAAAATTGATAAAAGAAATTGATTTAAAAGATATTTAGATAAATTTGATGAAAGTCAGTAGATTATTTGAAACTTACATACCTACATAATTAATAATAAATATGATTATAAAAAAGCATGCCATCTTTATAATGAATCTTAAAGGATAAACCCTGACCTTAGTCAGCTCCCTTATATTTATTAACGCCCTATCATACCTACTTGACTTATGTGAGATAGTTGGAAAAGAGGAACAGGTGTTGCTTATCTCACCCAGTGGGAAAAGGAAATGAAAACAATGTCAATTCTGTAGTAGTTTGTTCTATAGTATTGTTTCTTTTATGTGTGTGCTAAATAAATGTTTTTCTTTCTATATTATTATGATAAAGGTAACTGACTACTGAGATGATGAGTAATAGAAGAGAATGAAAAAAAAACATAACAACTATTTCTCTTACTACAGTCCGGTCCATAAGGATAGTATGGTCAATGAACCAGTGTGGTGGCAGGAGTCAATGCCTTTCACAAAGAGTTACATGCACAGATTAGTTTAATGGTGATAAGAGATATTGTTCAACATTGTATTGATTTTTCTGAATTAATGAGTATCAATGAAGGTTAAGTTATTCACATTTACAAATAGTATATTGACTTCTTTGACTCCCAGTATAGGTATTAGAGGTCCGTATAGGTATTAGCTCTAACCAAAACAACAGATATATAATCTATGTTGCTTTGGTTAGAATAGTGGACACTTTAAGAACTGGCATCTTTTATCAAACTATGTTATCTTATCAAAGTGAGAGATTCATAAAGTTCTAACAGAAAATTTGGTTACTAATATTATGAGTATAAATATGTATGTTTCTATGTTTCTGCCACAACCACTCCTAATGGATGAATGTTTTAAATAAGACTTTGATTAGACATAGTTTGTAACTGGAATAACATACCTACAGGCCTTTATTTAGGTACCATGCGAGTGAAGCCGTGGGTTAGCTAAGTATCCCCATAAGTTATTTCTATTGATAGCACTGGTGGTCTAGTGGTAGCGGCTCGCCCTTCCAATCCTAAGGTCGTGGGTTTAAATCAGGTCATGCAACAATAGATTTTCCTATTGGACATAATTATGTGCGCTATAACCAGTACCCTCAAACGGTGAAGGAAAACATTACGAGGAAACCGGCATGTCGTAGAAATTAACAAATTCGAAAATATGTGTCAAAGAAGGAGTCTAATCCTAATTAATGTTAAGGGAACAAAGATCTGTACTGACGTCCTGTGGTGGGGTGTATTGTGCATTATCCCCCTGCTAACCCAAGAAGGAGCCTTTCACCACACTGGTTCGAAAGAACTAGTGACACGCTAGTAATAGTAGTGTTTCTCTCTATTTATACAGCTGGTAACATCCACTGCTGGTTAAAGGCTTCTTCTCTACCATGCTACTCCTGGCTGTCTTATGCCAGCAGGATTTGCTGCCCTCACAATGTCGTCTGACCATCAGATACTTATTATGTCAAAAATTCTATGTCTGTAACATATATTTTTCATTACAGAGAAAAGGACATGAATGCAAAACTCTGTGTTCAGATGGACATGAAAAAAACGAGATTGCTCACAGTGAAAGTAAGTTAATCACTTAATTATACTTATTTTTTTGTGATACCGCTTATTTAGTACTTACTTTAATGTGATACTTGCTTCTGAAGTGTGAAATGTAGGCACTTTTATTTAGAAAATTTTGTTACCTCTAGAATCTGAGCTTCTTTTTGGGGTAAGCAAAGCCGCGGGCAAAAGCTGGAGCTAAATCCAAATTTAGTATCATTGTGAGTCATAGTGGAACTGGCTAACGCATCGCGTCGCATTACAATTTTAAATATTCTGTGATTTATATCCCTTTCCAAAAACGTAACATAATATTTGGCATATCCTTTCCCTCGCGGATGTGAAGCGTCCCTCTACCTAAGCGGGGGAGTATACAAAGTCACAGTATAAATAAACATAAAGGGAGTAAAGAAAAACATAAAATGCCTCCAGCTGCTTCTCTCCCCGAGCATGTCGTAAAGGTCGACTAAGGGATGCTATCCTCTCCAACATGATGGACCATCTATATGGGCGATGGGCTGATCAGCTGTCACCATGGTTCAACATATCCATCTTGAGACTTTGAATCAGCTATGGCAGTGATTTTTCCTGTGATTACTTGTGGCTCTGCCCACTGCATTAGGGATGAGGGCGTGAAAGTATGTATAAATAAAGATGCTAGATACAATTCTGGTTTAAAACTACGACTCTATGACTACATAAACAATGTTAACACTTATATTCTCCTGCGGCTACATTACCGCGCGTCGGTGATCTTGTCTAGTAGACAGGTGTAGCCATATGATTTGTCTGACGAGGGCAAAATGCTAAGCTTCGCAGAATAGAGTAGCAGTTGAAATCACAATCACACAAAGGTTTTCCTTTGGCTTAAGAAACGGAACTATGAAATGAAATGAAAGGTGGCCTTGCTGCTAATGGCTCCATCTTGTAATAGTACCTAATGGATGCTTGCATAATAATAATAATATATCGCATTCTAATGGTCAGTTCTATAACACCGCATTCTTCAGCTTCTTCATCATTAATTTCATCAGTTTTGATGGTTCCATGATGTGTAACGGGCGTGTGATCTTCACTCAAAAGTAACATAGTTATTAGTTCTGACCTCATAGTACATGTAATCCACATGTACACAAATACCTTCGTTTGTCCTCTGATAACCAGACTCTTAAGAGACTGAGGGAACGGGCTAACCCTCCCACGCTTAGGTACTCATACACATACATACTCACACTATCCCTTAGTAATATGTTATTAATTTTTAGAAATTATCTTCCGTCATGGTTTTTGTTAATTTATCTTGTTGTTTGTTTCTGTGCTTTGATATCCTAATACTTCACCGGCAATCGTTTTTATTGTAAACCTGCCTCCCACGATACAGGCTTGCCTTGTGCGGATTCCACTAGCAGATTCCACTGTAACTTGTGTTTTTTGACAATAAATATATTGTATTTGTAGTATGTGTCGTGGTTTTCTGAATCTATGAGTACGATGGTAACTACTTAGAAACGAACCCGCGCCCTTGCCTTTCAGTCGAGCACTTGCACGTCACCGAGGCCGTCGTATATATAAATCTCTACATAGTAAGTAGGTATAAATTAAAACAAAGTCGCTATCTACGTTTGTTTGTGTGCTTCGTTCTTCTTAACTGCGCATCGGATTTGATACTGTTTTCATTATCATCATTTAGATAATTTCTTCCGGTTGAGGTTCCGTTGACAAATTGGTACATTGTAGGTACCCTAGAAAAGCCGGGCCCAATTAGGGACCCAATCCGTACTAATATTATAAATGCAAAAGTAACTGTCTATCTGTCTGAACTGTTACCTTTTCACGCCTAAACTGCTCAACATATTTTGATGAAATTTAACAACATCGCCGGGCGCTGTCAGTACTTGGATGGGTGACGCACTTTTTGCACTCCATAGATTTTTTATCGAGTTTAAATTTGAAATCAAATAATTGTTAATTACTAATTGATTTCAACAACTAAAAAAATAGTTATTAGTTACCTATCAAAGTAAAAACATATAGGGTTCCCGTGATCTAGATCAAAACATGGACTTTTCAAGATTTTCTTATCGTGTTTTCATTCACATTGAGGAACCAAAGAAAAAATGTTAAAATTTCATTTTACTTTTGAATAAACACATTTCTTTTACTAACAACAGAGTTCTGCATTAATTTTGGTGAGCAAATCCGCTATGGCTATGACACACTCTTAAGGGCGTAGGTATTGTTGATGCACGCGTGTATTATGTTGATCGTAAGATACCGATTTGACCATTGACCAAATCAGTCACGTCACAATGCTGTTAAAACCGCATGAAAATCTTCAGAAATGGGCCTTTTGCCAATTTAAAAGAGGCTATAAAATGTGGTTTAAGTAATCTACAGATAGACCGTAACTCTGCAAAACTGTACTTAGTGAACCGCGAAATAAGACTCATTTTCCTTTACAGTTTTCGTATGATAATATTTCCCAAAGCTAACAACAGTGTCATCCATGAATGAACGTGTTGTAGTAGAATTGCAGAATATATGTGAATCTTTTTCCAACTGTATGAAGTCTACAATAGTGCGGCATTTGGATGCTGTAAAGTGGTATTACGTATTCTTTTATATTCAGGTGTAAGAATACAGTTTTGAATAGATTCTACTTATTTTTTGTGGTTTGACAGGTCAATAAAATGAAATGATTTATTAAAATGCAGATAAGCTTACAGGAAAAAACCCAAAACGCTTAACTACCTACCTTAAATATGCATAACTCAAATATATTCTAAGACTACCATAAATGGACCATAGACTGTCATGAAGACGTCAATATGCTGGAATTCGTGGAGGAAAGCATTCAATAAGTCCAACGCACGCAATGCTGGCGCGTTAAGTTTGAAGGTGTTATTTTGTATGTTGCGTAGGTGGCTTTTTTTTGCATCCAAGTTCTTAATTCTAACGATATAAGTCAGACTCAACTAACGAACGACGAATGGTTAATGGCGCTAAATAACATGTATGGCGCTTTTTAGGGTTCCGTACCCGTAGGGTGCCAAAGGGACTATTACTAAGGATATGTTTTGTTGCATATTGTAACATCTTTGTTATCATCGCTCCTAAAATAACACTGTCATTATAAAATGTATTTTTTTAAATAATGAAGAACTACCAAAAAGTGTTTTTCCAGTATGCCTTTTATATAAGAACTTGCAATTCTAAGATTTGTTAAGATATTCAGATATTTCTGCCCTACTAGTCGCACTTGCAGTAATCGTCATTTTTAGGGTATTTACTTTTTTTTCAAAAATGATATTCCAAGGAGGATATCTATACCTACATAAAAAAATAATTTTCACTATATTTTTACTATAAGTATATAACATGGTCATGCTGCAGAAATATCTAAAAACATTATTACCGCGTTTTTTTCGAAACCGCCATTTTGCAAGTACTGCATTTGCTATTACGAGGGCAGATTTGTGTTCTTTTTCTTCTTGAAGAAGAGAAAGATGAAGAACTGAGAAAGATCTTTGTGATTTAAATTAATAAATAATTTACGCTATGCGCCAAAACATCGGTCTGTCCGTCGCGTGCCAAGCCGCAATTACACGCGCGAAGACGTTTGTTGCATGTCGATAGCACTCGCCGAATAAAATCCATTTCAAATTGTGCTGTTTTCGCGATTTGTCGCACGATGGTTCGGTTCAGTACCCATTGGACCTTCATAATTGGACCCTACCTTCACTATAGGACCTATTCGACCTCCTCGAATTGAATCCGACCGGAAATTGTTTATGACTTTGCCACAATGACTGTTGTAGGTTTATTGAAATCAGCCGCGACGGACGGGCGGACTCTGTTCGTCTGACGCAACATAAGTTCGGGAACCTTTGATTTGCACTTTAAATGCACTACACTGGTGAAAATATTTCGTCACTGGAAAGGCAAAATTATGTAAGCGCCAAAATGGCGCCAAATAGGCATATTGAGTTATTATCCTAAAATAGCAGTCCAAATACAATAATATGAATTGCTGGACGTAGAAAATGAAAAAAAAATGAAATCTTACGTTGACGTCATCAAAATTCGATAATTAGGTAGAAAGTTATGATTAAAAAAACGAAAAAAATGAACTTCAAACGGCTTTTTCTCGATTGGCGCTTACGTAAATTTGCCTTTCCAGTGACGATTTAAAGTGAAGCTCGATAGAACTAGTGACCCGACAGTAGAATCATAAGTGATTTAAACTTTGACAAGTTTGAAAAGTGGGGTAGCTAGTTTACTTACAGTCTTAGAGAGTTGAGTTGTAATACATGTTTGAATGTTTCTAGCGAATCAAGTATTTATAAAAGCTACTTTGACGGCCTTTGACGTGGCGGGCGAGTGCTCGACTGAGACGCAAGAGGAGCGGGTTCAATTCCCGCTGCGGGATAAATGTTTGCATTGCATGTTCTGTAAATATTTCTTACGGGTGTTGTGGTACCATGGTACTCGTAGTTTCTGATATACACGACATAGGTAATCTTAGTGTGAATTCAGAAATGTGTATATGTCACCGTAAAATTGTAAATACCGTTAGATTATAATCTATCTCGTAGAACTGTCTAAAGATTGTGAACCGTAACATACTGCTTACAATTTAACTGCTTAATTTGTGGCGCTT
The DNA here is from genome assembly GCA_949320045.1 of Scotopteryx bipunctaria. Taxonomy (NCBI): domain Eukaryota; kingdom Metazoa; phylum Arthropoda; class Insecta; order Lepidoptera; family Geometridae; genus Scotopteryx; species Scotopteryx bipunctaria. Next base: position 923,610 of record OX439457.1, read on the forward strand.
CGACGGGCGCTGTCGGCACGCTCGCCCTGCCTGCTCGCTCGCCTAAAGCCTAGTTTTTCACTAACTAACCTAACCTAACCTAATCTACTAATTTAACTTCTCTCCCCAACTCCCCAAAGACAGTATCCTCCCCAACATGATGGACCATCTATATGGGAGATGGGCTAATCACCTGTCACTATGTTTCACCATATCCATCTTGGGATTTGAATCAGGAGTGGCTGCAAGTTTTCTTATGATTACTTGTGGCTCTGCTCACCCCTTTAGGGATATGAGCGTGGTAATATGTATTTTAATGGAGTGTAAATTTCGTTTTGCTAGTATAATTCGGACTCTAAAAAAATGCTGTGTTTTCTGTTTGACCGCATCGCTTTTCTGTCATTGAGGCCAAACGTTTAGAAAGTTAAATGCAAATGAAGGTAAGTAAATCTGTTTATAGCGCTGTGTATCACGGCTGGAGTTCAAGGCCTGACTGTTTATTGCATTTGGTGCTCTCGAACGGTGAAGGATACTGTCGTGAGATAGCTGGCATATCGTACAATTTAAAAAGCTCAGCGCATGTGTAGAGTCCTTTCACCACACTGGTTCGTTAGTACCTGTTTAGAGCTGCACCAGAAGTGCCATACCCAACGATTCAGAGCCTGTATCACGTACTGTTAACTTAACTCTGTAATTTTATATTTATGTTTATAATAAACTGAAACTGAATAAGCGTAGTCGCTTATGAAATCTATACATTTTTGCAATTGTATTTAGCTACTTCGATAGATGCAGTGAAAAAACCGGTCAAGTGCGAGACGAATTTGCACACGTAAGGTTCCGTACCATCTTATAGATGTAGATAAAATGTATGGGCCCCCCTTTTATTGTATTAATTTTGTTGTTATAGTGGCAATAGAAATACTATAGGGTGCATGAGGTTGACTTAGTAATAGGGTCCCGTTGGCACCTTTCGGGTACGGAACTCTAAAAATCAGAAAGCCTTCTAAACTTATTTTCTCAGATTTGTGTGGGCTTTAGATTCCAATTTAAGTACATAATCCAATGTATTTTGAATTACCCATTGTGTCATGTGAATTTTCACTTTTTTCATTTATTTATGTGGGAAAAAGCCTAGTTTTTATCTACTCGAAAACTTTCTCAAGAAACGATCTTTGCTTGCACCATTTACTTATCTATAATGTACTAGCTTTAGCCCGCTGCCTTGCTCGCTTTATGTTATTCCACACGTTCTATGTATATCCCAAGTTTCATTTAAATCCGTTATGGCCTAACCTCGTTATAAACTTGTAAGATTAGAAGGCGTATATGGTTCAAAGGATCAACACGTATGTGGGTTGTTCTAACTTCGCTCCTAATAGCTAGTGCGTCATAGATAGAAAGATGAGATCATTGTTAAGAGTACCTATCCCAGTGATCTAAAACGATGAAGCAAAACATCTTGAAAAAATCGGCACCTGAAATTTATAAAACATGTTGCAGTAAAGGAATCTTTTAGTTAGTCTACCTATATTTCTAGAACCAACTAGTACTTTTGGCAAGATCTATTACTAGTCCTTCTTTCGAACCAGTGTGGTGATAGGGTTTAAAGTGCGCCTCAAAGGCTCCTTTCATGCACTACTGGCAAGACCTGGGAATACCGTACCGTACCGGCCTATTATAAGATTTGAAAATTCAATTAAATAAATATTTGAGGACATTTCGCACGGCTCCATCTAGCCCCAAACTAAGCAAAGCTTGTACTATGAGCACCAGATGATAGAATATTTATATACCTTTTTTATAAAATAATACATACTTATAATACATTATACTACAACACCCAGACTGAAGAAATATTTGCAAAAAATACAAACATTTCGTTCGATTCCCGTAATAATCGAACCAGCGCCTCTTGCGTTTCAGCTGAGCACTCGCCCGCCACGCCACCGAGATCGTCAAAATTAAGACTGTATTTTGTTTTCAGAATAGCAAAGATCAGAATGAGACGCGTGGGGAGAAGTCGAAGGACTTCACATTCGACCACTCCTACTGGTCGTATGACAGCGAGGACGCTAACTATGCATCGCAGGAGCAGGTCAGTGCACGTACAGAGATTAAGCGCTATACAAACATGATTAGGTAAGGTATTGTATGTATTTAGTTGACCACTATGGGCCTGTAGTTTGTAGTAACAATTTTATTGCTAGTACGCACATTGCATGCGTGCGTGATGTGGAGTGAATCCAGTGGAAATGCGCGCCTTGCGAAGTATATTAGGTGACTTGAGAGATAGAGTAAGTAATAGCGTGATAAAGAAGATGTAGTGATGAGAATTGAGAAAGGAATGTTAAGATGGTTCGGTCATGTAGAGAGGATGAATGAAAGATGATGTGTTAGGCGAGTGTGAATGGTATCGTTGGAAGGGGAAGACCTCGGCCGCACATACCTGGACTAAATCGGTGACGTTTTGGAAAAGGGCCAGGTCAAGAGTAGGTACCCTAAACCAACAAGCACGCATGACAAATGTAATCAGAGTGAATGAAGCGAAAGAAGTATGATCTGTGCCTACTCTTAAGGGAAACTGGCGTGATTTTATGTATGTACAAATAAATGTGAGTTTGTATGTTTGTGCCTCAATCACGCCTAAACGGCTGAACGGATTTGAATGAAACTATAGGCTATTTTTTATCCGGATACCATGCGAGCGAAGCCGCGTGCGGCAGCTAATATTCATTATATAAATCAAATAAAAATTAATTTGATCAAATAAATGTAATATATTTTTTTTAATCATTAATTGATTAAATTGTTACATAATAATGTCGAAATAATAATAATACAAAGTCTAATTGATAAACTCAATTAGACATTGTTTTAGACTAACCCCCGAATACTCAAATGCATCTCAGAGTTGAACACGTCTCGAGTGACGAGTTTTTGACAGATTTTCATCAAAAACTGTCAAAAAACCGTGACTCAACTCTGAGATGCATTGAGACGTGCTCAACTCTGAGATGCGTTTGAGTATTTAGGGTAAATTCCTATTGTATGTGTCTCGATTCTTGTCTCCAGGTGTTCTCAGACCTCGGGCTGGACGTGATCGACAGTGCTTTTGAAGGTTACAATGCTTGCGTGTTCGCCTACGGACAGACCGGCAGTGGGAAGACTTTCACCATGATGGGCTCGAACGTGAGTGCTGTCTCGCTCTTTCACGAGTGTTCTTGCATCTCGCTTCTCTCTCTCCCATCTTACCATGCATGTATGTTCGTATGAGCTAGTGGCCAAATCTAGTAACGAAGTTTTTAAAGGCTTAACGACTTAAAAGCCGGGATAGACTGTTTAACGTGCCCTCCGAAGCACGGAAGCGCTCAGCTCGTAATGCCACTTGCGGTCACCCATCCCGATTGTTACCATGCAATGTTTTCAGTATTCATTGGAGAGAAATCATTGTCTCTATCTACATGATATCGTATCATGATTACATTGTATGTAACACGCCGAATGGGGGGGTCGATAAGCGAATAGTTTATAATGTTATCTACTATTGTTATAATACAGCAATATCTAAGGTGACTCATTTGACGTTCCAAGGTTCTGTTTGTTTTGCTTCCTAATCTTATATTATAAGAATCTTTGTCCTGACTGACTGACTGACTGACTGACTGACTGACTGACAGACAACGCACAGCCTAAACCGCTGGACGTAGAGACTTGAAATTTTCAGTGTAGGTAAACCTTGGTACGTAGGGGTGTACTAAGAAGGGATTTTTCAAAATTCAACCTCTAAAGGGGTGAAAAGGGATGAAAACCTGGAATCAATTTTTGGTCTAAAACTGCACATAACCTATATCAAATTAAAGAGCCGATTTTTCTCATTTAGTTGATGTCATAATTACCTGTAAAATCTTTATTTTTGGCATGTTTTTCATGAAAAATAGAATACTTTTATTTTGACATATAACAGCGATGATACCTCAGAACCTTAAATACATGATATCAAAGATTAGTAATAGATGATACAAAACATATGTAAAAGGAACTGTCAATGTCAAATTACCTATGAAAGGAAGCATAAATTATTACTGGTCTAATAAGTTTCCAATCTTGATTATTCATGGAGTTCTGACGTAATTCTACGTCTGAAAACTAGATGTCGCTGCTAATTCTGATCAAATTTTGACGCGCTATCGTTGCGTTTTGAAAAGTTTACCTTAACTCTCAAAATTTTTACTAAATTCACCGAAATTTCTTAATTTTTAAATTTAGGTATGTTTGTTACTCTTTCACGCAAAAACTACGGAATATACTTAGGTACATACCCTATTATTCATATTCGTTCGCAAAAGTTAGCCATTGCTTAAAGTTAGCCCTGTCACTGTTTGTCATTATGAAATGGTAAGAGATGGCAATACTTTAGCCATCGTTTAGCGTACACTATATTATAATGAATAATGAGGATAGTAGGTACCTACGTGTGCTGGAATGGGACATAGGGTACTTTTTATCTGGGTACCGCGTGAGCGAAGCCGCGGGCGGCTGCTAGTTGCGGTATAATCATGGTTATCATCTGATATATCACCGTTAAGTGTTGAAAATAGTTGAGCTATATACAAAACTAAACTAAGACCTCAAAAGTGACAGGGTCAGTACCAATTAGACCGCCAGTGCTCTGCTCAGCAAGTACATAAAAACTACTGAAGCCCTTGAATTTGTTACCAAACATGATAATTATTAATTAATTGTTTTTTTCGTGCCAGAAAACTCGCCTTGCATTTATTAGTAGAACCTAAAAAGTTTAAAAATATGCGTTCACCACATTGGTTCGGGCCTGGTGATACATGGTGAGGTTTTAGACAAAAAATCACGGGTATTTTTCGGTGCAAAAGTAACTTAAAAAATCAAAATATTATCTTCTTGATTCGTAGTAGGCTAAAAAGAAAATTAAAAATACTCACCAGCTTCCTTCCTCCAGGACAACCAGGGTCTGATCCCCCGGATTTGCCGGCAACTTTTCTCCCGCGTAGCTGCTGGCAAGGAATCCGGCGCCTCCTACCGCACCGAGGTCAGCTACCTCGAGATCTACAACGAGAAGGTCAAAGACCTGCTGGCGGGGGACGCGGGGCATACACTCAAGGTCCGGGAACATCCGAAGCTGGGGCCCTATGTGCAAGACCTGTCGAAGCATTTGGTCTCCGATTACGATGATATACAGGTTTGTGACTTAATTTTAATTACTTGTCAAAGTTACAGACTAGCACGGGTCTTGAACGCTGATCTCTCTCTCTCTCTCTCTCTAACCTGTGCCCACTCTTTCGCTGAGCGCTCAAGATGCGCACAGTTATGTTGGTTCACATAAGTTATGTCAGTTGCAAAGAGTGGCTTGCTTTGCTCGCAATAACTTTATAGTGAAAAAGTACTCTTGAAAAGTGTTGCTGACTTCGCTCGTCAGTTTTATTTCTTGCCACCGAGGTTTTGTTAAGAATTTAATGCTTTTCATTTTTAATTTAGATTATGATGTAAGTTATTGACGTTTATAGGAGTGTATGCACCGCGGCAACTTACATCGCACCACAGCATCCACACAGATGAACGACGTGTCGTCTCGCTCCCACGCCATCTTTACCATCACGTTCGTGCAGGCCAGCTATCTGCGGCACAACAACATGCCGTGCGAGACCGTCTCTAAGGTGCACCTCGTCGACTTGGCCGGCAGGTAATAATTGTTCATCAAATACACACACACACACACACACACACACACACACACACACACACACACAACACACACAACACACATGCACATAAATAATAGCTATAACGTTTTATTTTATAGTTTTCGCATTTAAATTACGAGTATATGTAAGATTATGAGCCATCTAGTTCCCTTAGCAAAAGCTTTGCTTAGTTTGGGGCTAGATGGCGCTTTGTGAAATGTCCACAAATATTTATTTATTATTTGTTTATGTGTAATAATGTATGTAAATTCGTTTCAGTGAAAGAGCGGACGCGACGGGCGCCACCGGCCAGCGGTTGGTGGAAGGCGCGCACATCAACAAATCCTTGGTGACGCTGGGCTCTGTCATATCGGCGCTGGCTGAGTCCAGCCAACTACCTGCTGACAGTTAGTTGAACATACAAAATATCTAGCTTCTGTTGTACACACTTGTCTACAACAAAAGCTAGATATTTTGTAGCCATTAGGCTATACCGGAACAAAGTTTATTTTATTTCATTCTAAAGTTATTTGCATTAAAGATGGTAAAACTGTAGAACTTGAACAAATGTTGAAAAAATACCGCGTTCAAATCGGCTGGCGATACGGACAACTACATTCAAAAATGTTGCCTCAGTCGTGCAAGTTTTAATTATTTATTTGTTTGACAATAACCTTATAACACATCGAAAATAAAAAAAAAACAATAATAAGGATTGTAAGTCTTGTGTACATATTCATGTTAATATCTGTACCTTGAGATGGTAGAGCGTAACCCCCGTGGAGAGCAAGTTGTCGTCGATTTTAGAGTTTTTAGGGTTCCGTACGCGAAGGGTGTCAGCGGGACCCTATTACTAAGCTTCCGCTGTCCATCCTTCCGTCCGTCTCTCAGTGGACTGTGTCTCATGAACCGTAATAGGTAGAGCATTGAAATTTTCACAGAGTGTGTATTTGCCGCTATAACAACAAATAATAAAAGTAGTATAACAACAAATAATAAAAGTAGTAAAAGAAAATTTATGTACGATGGTACGGAACCCTTCGTATGCGGATTCGACTCGCACTTAACCGTTTTTTTTTTTCAGGTTAATTTTTTTATGAATTACTAAGTTAAATGTAATTTCATTAACAGGTAGAATGCAGAAGGATAAGAAGAAAGTGTTCATTCCGTACCGCGACTCCGTCCTGACCTGGCTGCTCAAGGATTCACTCGGTGGAAACTCTAAGACAATAATGATTGCAGCCGTAAGCCATTTTGCATTATACCTTGAAATATTCAATGCGACCATCCCCAATAGTGCTTCATTTTGTAACAAACTTAAAAAAAAGCTCCGGGTTTCAAATAGGGAAAGTAAAGTTTTACAAAAATTTGCATACTCTTATTAATTGTTGTTGTTTGTAATATGTTATTTTGGGGCTAGATGGCGCTGTGTGAAATGTCCACAAATATTTATTTATTTGTTCCCAATATCACTTAATAAATAATAATAATAAATAACACCCAACAGTCACATACATAGTCCTGACCCCACACTAGGATTCCCTGTGTTGTGGGTATCAGAAAGTACGAGTATCATTGCACTACAACACCCAGACCCGGAAGAAATATTTACAGATCTTGCAAACATTTCTTCCGCAGCGGGAATCGAACCCGTGCCTCTTGCGTCTCTGCCGAGCAATCGCCCGCCACGCCACCAAGGCCGTCAAATAATAAATTAATAGTAAAATTCCCAATGTCTCCCGATACGTATGGTTTCAATCCTTTTTCACGATTAGTAGTAGTAAAGGTGATTTAAAATTGCGTCTCTTCCAGATATCCCCAGCGGACTGCAACTACGGCGAGACCCTCTCTACGCTCCGCTACGCCAACCGCGCCAAGAACATCATCAACAAGCCCACTATCAACGAGGACCCCAACGTCAAGCTAATCCGCGAGCTCAGGGAGGAGATCGAGAAGCTCAGGAAACAGATCGATCATAATACTGTGAGTTTTTAAGAAGAGTCTAATGATCTACCTAATGAGTCTAACGATTTACTTCTCTGCTGGACTGGAAGTAAAGAAAAAGCATAGAATGGATCCAGCTGCTTCTCTCCCCGAGCATGTCGTAAAAGTCGACTAAGGGATAGTATCCTCTCCGACATGATGGACCACTTATATGGGCGATGGGCTGATCACCTGTCACCATGGTTCACCATATCCATCTTAGGACTAAATCAGAAGTGGCTGCAAGTTTTCTTATGTTTACTTGTGGCTCTGCCCACCCCGTTAGGGATACGGGCGTGATAATATGTATGTATGTAATGATCTACCTCATTAAAACTTAGAACATAAATGTCTTAATATTAAGACTAACTATATGTATTCTAAGGGTTTTCAGGGTTCCGTACCCGATGGGTGCCAGCGGGACCCTATTACTAAGCCTTCTCTGTCTGTCCGTCTGTCAACAGGCTGTATCTCATGAACCGTAGAGAATTGAATTTTCAGTGTGTATTTCTATCGCCGCTATAGTATGCATTTATGGGCCCCATATTACTTGTATGGGGCCCATAAAAGAAATATTTTTGTGGCCAAAGTATATAGGGTAGAAGTCATATTAAAATAGATCATTTCATTTTTACTTACAACACTTCTGATGTATAAAAAAGTTTCGGTGAGTTATACTATTCTTTTGTTCACAGGATCCGATAGAAACTGAGCCCGGCGTCCTGGCCACCCTGCAGCGCAAGGAAGCTCAAGAGAAGCATCTCACGGAGAAGTGGACGGAGAAGTGGCGCGAAACGCAGCAGATTCTGCAGGAGCAGAAGGCCCTGGGGCTCCGGAAGTCTGGCCTGGGGGTGGTGCTGGACTCCGACATGCCCCATCTCGTGGGGATCGACGACAACCTGCTCTCCACGGGAGTTACGCTCTACCATCTCAAGGTACTAGATCCTACTAATATAAATGCGAAAATTTGTGAGGATGTTTTGTGCCTCAATCACGCCGTAACGGCTGAACGGATATGAATGAAACTTGGAATATACATAGTATGTGTGCTCGAATAATATGTAAGCTACTTTTTGTCCGGATACTACGCGAGCGAAACCGCCGGCGAAAGCTAGTATTAACATAAATATGTGCGCAAGACTCACTTTAAATGTTTGTTTCAATCTCCTGTCACTATGATTCACCATATCCGTCTTAGGACTAAATCAGAAGTGCCTGCAAGTTTTCTTTTGTTTACTCGTAACTCTGCCCACTCTATTAGGGATAAGAGCGTGATAATGTATATATATAAACATTCTATTTGTATCCACAGGAAGGCGAAACAGTGATCGGTACCGAAGAACTCTCCCCAATTCCAGACATAGTAGTGTCTGGTGCGGGGATATTACCGCTCCACGCGCGCGTGTCGCTGCACGGGGGCGTGGCCACGCTCCGCCCGGCGCAGGGCGCGCAGTGCTGGCTGAACACGGTGCCCATCGACAAGCCGGCCAAGCTCAGCCAAGGTACATACATACGTAATATTGAGCCTGTTTGTATGCAGACTGTCATCGATTTGCCCATCTACAACGACAACGAATGATAGCAGATGCCCCATGGTACATCACAAACAGCCAACTACACCTAGATCTGGAGATACCAATGGTTAAAGAGGCCATAACCCACAAGTTAGCATCCTACGCCAAACGCATACAACAACATCCAAACGAACTTGCTGCAAACTTAATGGACAAGTTTACATCCTTCCAGCGATTAAAGAGGAGAACCCCTCAAGACCTCATATAGCCCGCGACGAGAAGGGAGTACGCGACCATATGGATATGCTACTGGGCCTATTCCATGCACGCCAATGACGGAGTAAACTTCAAAAATCTAGCTCACTCAATGCCCAGAAAGGCAGATAGCAAGAATAGAGATGGGATAAAAAAAAACATCTACAACGTCCTCAACACCATCGAGCTACTGCAACACTGCTGACATCCCAAAGTCCTTCTCCGGTACTTCAAGGAGTTGGGCTGGCTGGGGAGGCACAACCGCGGGACGTCAGTGCAGATCTTTGTTTGGGGAACCAAACCAATAATTAGAATTAGAATTAGGGGTAGAGAGAGACCACGGATCTCTATTTGTGATCCTGACATACAACTCTTACTACGTTGACTTTCATCATGGATGTTAGTTTAGGGCATTCTTGATGTGGCCCTGTTCTAGAATCCTAGCTAAAATACAGGTTTCCTAAAACTCGCAAGATGTTTCTAATCTACTATAATGTTACTAGCGTGGCGGGCGAGTGCTCGGCTGCGACGGGAAAAATGTTTGCATTATGTATTATAAATATTACTCCAGATAAAAAAGGGTCTACCTCGGAATGTGAGAGTAATAAGCTGGAAACTCGTGGACATTATCACTTACTCATTCCGAGGTGAAACCCCTAATATGTCCGGACTATAATGTATAGGATACTTTCCAAAGAGTTATTATATTAGAGTGAAGAGTTATTAGTATTTGTATTTTTCATTGAAGTGGGTTGTATGATTTGTTGGCAGGCTGTATTTTGCTACTGGGTCGTACAAACATGTTTCGGTACAACGACCCGGCGGAGGCGGCCAAGCTGCGTCAGGAGGGCAGCACCAACATGAACCTATCTCGCCTCTCGCTTCTGTCCTGGTCTACCACCGACCTCTGCGCTTCTACAGAGAACCTCAACACTAGCACGCTCTCGTGAGTACAATATCACCGGACCAACTGAGAGATAAGTAGTGTGCTGCTGGGCTGTTCCAACGTGTTCCGGAGGTGGCCAGGCTGCGCCAAGAGATCAGTATGAGCATATCTTGTCTCTCGCTTTTACCCTGGTCTACCACCAGCCTCTGCGTGAATTTTGGTTAACCGTACGCAATTCAATTCAGCAGCAGATCAGATAAAGTTGCTGGCTGTTTGAACCCACCTGTTCCGTTCGAATATGATAGCGTAAAAGATGATTCAACCATTTTTAAGAGTTAATGACTGATATGACATAAAAACATTTAACAGCTCAGCTTCGGTAGTAAAGTAACTCAACGCTCTCTCTCACTCAACAAAAAGCTCAACGAAGTCGTCGTTTCTCTAGTTACTAGAGTAACGACGACTTCGTTGAGCTTTTTCATACAAACTTGAACTTCCTGCCTTCTGTTAGAGTTAAATTTAAAGAATTCCTTTCTTAGTGCACCCCTACACTCTGAAGAAATACTAAGCTCTGCCATTTGTTGTTCTGTGAGGGCTACTATACAGACATAGAACGTAACGTTCACTACAAAATGCACGCGAGTCTTCCTAACCTTCCATTTGTCCCAAAGAGACTTGGAGAGTGAGATCCGCTGCGAGCGGATAGAGGCGCAGAGAGCGGAGCTGGAGAGAGAGAGACAGCAGTTCCTACTTCAGCAGGAGGAGAGACAGAGACGGTGGCACGCAGAGAGGGAGGAGCTCTTGCAGGCGCAAAGGAAACTCGACGAGGTGAGATAGGATTTAGAGGCAAAGACTTGTCTGTGCAAGTTTGAAAAATATGCACAAAAACTTGTCCTAAGAATGTCCTGTGAAATCGTACGCAGAGTGAGATAAGCCTTATAAATAAAGAACACTCAACAGTCACATACATAGTCCTGACCCCACACTAGGATTCCCTGTGTTGTGGGTATCAGAAACTACGAGTACCATGCTACCACAACACCCAAACCCGGAAGAAATATTTACAGATCATGCAAACATTTCTTCCGCAGCGGGAATCGAAACCGCGCCTCTCCTCCTCTCCACCCGCCACCGAGGCCGCCTCGGAAAATTCCTTATCGGCGATTTTTTGAGGGTACTTTTGTTAATTAACTAATGATTGTTTCTTTTTCTGTGTAGGAGCGCGAGTCTATGGAGAAGGAATACGCCGCGGCGTGTCGACGTTTATCGGGCGATTGGCGCGCGTTGGAGCGCGGCTGGACGCACCGCCGCCGCGCGCTCCGCTCCCGCCAGAGGGAGCTGGCGGCGCGCGCTCAGAGACTGCGCGCGCTCAGCGACACGCACGCGCAGTGTGTAAGTACCACAAGTTTATCGGGCGATTGGCGCGCGTTGGAGCGCGGCTGGACGCACCGCCGCCGCGCGCTCCGCTCCCGCCAGAGGGAGCTGGCGGCGCGCGCTCAGAGACTGCGCGCGCTCAGCGACACGCACGCGCAGTGTGTAAGTACCATAAGTAGTTCCCATATGTTCTATGGAACATGACGTCATCGGACAGGTTATGATATTTTTTTCTTGTACTATGGTACATGTAATACTTTTATTTCTAAAATTGTTCTATAGGACAAGGTAAAGAGGTCTTCTTTACGAATTTCTTATCATACTGGCATCTAGAAAATAATAATAATTTATTGTGGCACTTGTCAAAGTGACTAAATTGATTGACTTGATTGTCGCATTATGAGAAATGTCCTCTAACTTGAGATTGGCAGTAATGGTTGTTCGCTAATACGACCGATTGCCTATGATATGTTCATGATTATAGTTAAAATAGAATAATTGGCATTATCAGTGTCATTTACTTTCTCATGGAAGATTTTGGGAAAATCTGATTCCCATTTTGTTCTATGGCATGAAACACGGATGGAAAGCTAAATTGCTAGAAAAAAATTGGTAAGAAAATTTGTCATTTTGTTCAATAACGTCATGTTCCATAGAACAAATGGGAACTACACAGAACCACTAGCACAGTTAGGTAACACATTGTACTGTCATGAGCGATAGTTCAACGCCGCCGCCAGAGGGAGCGTACAGACTATGGCCGCTCAGTGACAATGTGTAAGTACCCTACAACACATAGACCGTTTCTTTTGACTATACTGCATAATGCATATCGTATTGTTGTTAGTAATAGTTTGAAGGAGCTGGCGCCGAGACACCCACACACAGTGCTTAAGCACCATAGCACTACTACTGAGCACATTGGCTACATATACTTCTCTGCTACACTGAATTGAAGGAAAACATCGTGAGGAAACCCGCGGCTTAGTCAGCTCCGCACTTATTGACCATGTCTTTCCTGTGGACAAGGCCGACTAAGCTGAGAGGATGGAATAGGTGCTGGGCAAGCCTACTCCATATTAATTCGTCCCGGGCACTACAGCGTCCCGTTTGTGAAGGTAAAAGTTGCCTCCTGACGCTGTATAAATCATCTACTATAGATGGTAAAAGGCTTTAGTTACACTGAGAGTAAAGAAAAAACATAGAAGACGCGTATAACGTTGCAATGAGTCACGCAATGCAAAAAGTATCAAGGAAGCTATGCTGACTACCTTCGTTGGTAAATTGGTAAATACGACGATACTGGAGGTAAGATTGTTTTATTCAAATAAAATTGTTAAATGTGCTTTAACTTTTCAAACGCGTGTGTTAAGTTTCCTTGTTGACATTACTTAATCACCCGTTGTGTCAACGCGTAATCTAAGTGTCATTATCCTCCAGTGTGAGTACTGTGAGTTCTCACTTAATTCTCGAACGAAATACTTTACTTACTATTAAATAAAATGTATATACTCAATTACATTAATTAAAGATTGTTTACAAAAAATACACATAATTAAAAAAACAATAGTAAAAATGTTAACTTGAACTTACATACTTAGTATTAGTACTTGTAATGTGTGCATGACACTTTCGAGTTAAAGTCGAGTATCCGTAGTACTAGTAAAATGCACAATGCAGTATTTGTTCTCAGTTCTCACTATTTAGACCACTTTTGTACACAAGTGGCAGTGGTCGTGTTTGTTTCGATTTATTTATGTAAGTAGCACTGGGCCGACCTGAATAGGCCATCCACAAACGTTCTTTCTTTCTGACTTGCCTTATCGTTCAATCTGTATAGCAAACGCGACGGGATAAGGGAAGGCGAAATTAAAAGCGGTATTAACTAAAAACGGTCTTCATTCCTCAAAAACCTTTAAGATTGTATATTATGTCAGGAATTAAACGTCAGTGGATGGAGTTGAGAGGAACAGATGTAAATTCACATTTGGATTATAACCATATAATTCAGACCACTCTCTGTCTGTTTTATCACTACTACTACTGTTCGTGTCACTAGTTCTTTCGAACCAGAGTGTGATGAGGATTTTAAGTTTGCCTCAAAGAGGCTCCTTTCGTCCCATTGGTGAACGATCAGATTCGAACCCACGACCTTAGGATTGGAAGGCGGTGTCACTACCACTAGAACACCAGCGCACTCTGTGTTATTTCTGATTTATGACTGAATTCTGATTTCAGGTCGCCCTAGATATGAGAAATCCATAATTGTAGTTTTAAAATTCCAAACGGCAGACTCTTAGGTACTACTTTATAACAGTTCTTAAGTCGTGCAGACTTTTAAATGTTTACTATCGTCATTAGCGGCAGTTATCGCTGGTAGCGTGCTGTGTGAACTGCTCAGTACAATTTAATACGTTTGATTCTGCCGCTACCTATTTGTGTCTCCTATCCTGCCTGTTATTGAGCAACCTTTAGCTATTTAGTTTTATTTTTGGTTGCCATTGTATCCATTGCAACATAAGCTGCCTTGTTAGATAGGAAGAGAGAGAAAAGCACGAGTATGTGAAGCGAGAGAGAAGAGAGACATTCGCGTCTCCCTCACGCTTCACTGTCATGCTTTCCTGCTCACGCACATTAAAAAAATCAATAATTTCCCCTCAGTTTCCATCGATTCTTAGGTCACAGATTCGACTAATGTGACCGCAGTAGTCGCCGCGTGCAGTATGAACCGCTCAGTGCAATGCGGAGCGTTTGATCCTGCCGCTGCGTTTTATCTTGCTCGTGCCCTTAGCTTTATTTTCCGTTGCCTGCTGTAGGCTGCGAACGAGGAGGGTCACGTGACCGCGCTACGGACTCAACTCAACGGCAAGAAGGCGGAGTTAGAAGACTACGTGAAGGGAAGCGTCAGGGAGCTTGTCGCGCGAGGATGTAAGCTGGACGAGGTAGGTGGGCTGTGGAGTGGCTTTTGATGGTAACTTTAGTCATATTTGAAATTTCGATACTTAAATGAATATGGGACTGGGCCGGCCTTGTCTGTCGCATGCAGGACGAACTGTGGGGCTCGGGCTACCACGGACTGGGTCCCAAACGTTAAACGGCAACGTGGCAGACCACGCAGAAGATGGCGGGACCAGTTGGACGCACACCTGGAGAACTGGTCGATATTGGCACAAGAATGATCTGAATGGAAAAAGGGGAGGGAGGCTTTTGCCCAGCAGTGGGACAATACAGGCTGATAATAATAATAATAAATGAATATCATGACAAACTTAAACCTATCTGCTGGACTGGGAGTAAAGAAATAACATAGAATCAGTCCAGCTGCTTCTCTCCCCGGGCATGTCGTAAAAGTCGACTGAGGGATAGTATCCACCAACATGATGAGATAAAATAAGCAAGTATTCCCAAGGAGGGTTGACGTCAGGCAGACGGCCGGTCATAAAACACCTTAGCCAAAACTCTTACAGCATGATCCAAGAATCATGCTGTGCCGACCCCACATACAGTGGGATAGGGCCATAAAAATGATGATGATGATGAAATGAATATCATGACGATTTTCATAAATTTTCCAATGGAAGTCCGTAGCCGCATTGTTTCTTTAGCATAAAAGTAATGAATCTCTTTGACAGATGAGGAACAATGTTGCTTGGGTAATCTTTCAACTGACGTCAGTTAGTTGTATGTAGAAACAGGGCCTTAAAAGATTTTTTGTTTACAAATTGTACCTTTTCTTATGTTTGTGCGAAATTCCAAATATGATAAGGTCAATTATCTCTAATCACATCCATAGTAAACACTTCAATAAATTCAAATATTTTCCCCAAACTCTGGAAAACTGGTATTGTTAAACCTCTGCCCAAAATCAATCACCCAAATTCTTTAAAAGACTTACGCCCAATAAGCATATTACCTTTCTTATCTAAAATTTTAGAACGAACTGTTTGCACCCAAATGACTTCTTACTTAGAAAAAAATAACATCCTACCCGAAAAACAGTCAGGCTTTAGAAAGGGTTATAGCACTACAACTGCGTTATTGGATGTGATGGACGAAGTTTTATGTGCTCAAGATAAGGGAGAAGGTACTATATTAACGCTATTAGATTTTTCTCGCGCCTTTGATACTATAAATACAACCTTACTTCTATCTAAACTATCTTATTATGGTTTTCATAATGATACAACCGGATGGTTTGCGAGCTATCTTAGTGAACGCTCGCAAATTGTCCGGATTAGTAGGCATGATGGCACTATTGTAGATTCAAATGAAATGCCTGTGTTGCGTGGTGTTCCCCAGGGATCAATATTAGGACCCATCTTATTTATTTTATATTCTGCCGATATCATTCACAACATAAAATATTCGAAATATCATATCTATGCCGATGACGTACAATTATACACATCTTTTAAACCTACAAATATGGAACTCGCTCTTTCGGGACTAAACAAGGACATAGATAGATTAGTGGATTGGTGTGGAGCAAACAGTTTACACTTAAACGCCAATAAGACAAAATATCTTGTCCTTGGGTCTAAAAATCAAAGAACCCAAATTATTTCGCAAGTTCCTAAAGTAAATATAAAAGATGTCCTCATAAATCGCGCAACCGAAGCCCGCAATCTTGGATTACTGATGGATGGCTCCATGCACTTTGAGGAACATGTACTCCAAACAGCTCGTAATTGTTTTTACCGATTGTCTGTTTTATACCGCGTACGTGACTACCTAAAGACTGACATACGCATAACTCTCTGTGATTCCCTAATTTTATCTAAATTTAATTATGCTGACAATGTTTTCGGAGAATGTCTTTTAGGCCGCTCGAAAAAACTTATTCAACGTGTCCAAAATGCTTGTGTCCGCTTTTGTTTCCCCATCCCACGTCGATCCCATATTTCTCCCTATATTAATAGCTACAAATTTTTGAATATGTCGTCACGTCGTTCACTTCACTTCGCAACTTTGCTTTTCGGAGTAATTAAAAGGCAATCCCCTATTTATTTGTATGAAAAACTAAATTTTTCGAGCCGTCAAGCTCGTATGGCGGTTCTTTTAATATGTCCAAGCCATAGATCGACCGCATTTCGTGGCAGCTTTCGCTACGCTGCCACGAAATGCTGGAATAATCTTCCACCTCCGCTTAAAAACTTAAATACATTACACAGTTTTAAAACAAACGTTAAAAAGTACTTTTTAAGTGTACAGTGTGATTCGCCGTGATTATGGTCGATCTTTGCCTTGTTTTCTTTAAATTTTTGTTTTCTTTTGGTTTTAGTTTTGTTTTTGTTAGATTTCGATTTTTGATTTTGTTTAGAATTTTTGTTTTGTTTGTTGAGTATCGTTATTATTATGTAAACATAATATTACGGATTGTAAAGGGTGTGAAGAGCGTGTGTTAGCCAGTGACGCGCTCTGAGGAGAGGTGCCACGGAAGAACAGCGCTGTAGTTGCTTCCGGGCTCTTGCAGCACATGCTGAGTGGTTGCCTTTTTGGCTCACAATTTGTTATTATTATTATTATTATTTTTTTGTTTTAACTGTGTTTTTATTTGATTGATTTTTTATTGTGTTTTTATTTGTGAGCCAAATAAATAGTTTCTTTCTTTCTTTCTTTCAATTTCACCAACATGAATTTTGGTTGCTTCAACATTTAATTAACATTTTATTTTATTAAATGATATGAAAAACTATTCTCTAATATCGGATGGTGAATTTGAGCCTTTGGGTTTATATTTTTGCTTGATTGTGCTTGATCCAATGTTTTTAACCCTTTTAATGTTGTAAAAGACTGCCATAGAGTATGTTGTAGTTGCTTGCTTCATTGACCCCTTCACTTACCTAACGACAACATTCGGTAATAACACGCAACATTCAGAAACATGCAATTACTTTTTGTTATTGTTTGTTATATTTGGTAACGCTCAACAAAAATTACTTTGACCGGATCTTGAGCACACAATTCCGTAACACGCAACATTTAGTTAATAATATTTTGTTGATTGCTGCAACATTCGACAAGCAGTAACATCGGTGTGGTTACTAATACAGATACCGTGGCGGGTGGTTGCTTGGCTTATACGCAGACGCAAGAAGCGCGGGTTCGATTCCCACTGCGGGAGAAATGTTTGCATGTTCTGCAAATATTTCTTCCTGATCTGGGTGTTGTGGTACCATGGTACCCGTAGTTTCTGATACCCACGACACAGTGAATCCTAGTGTGGGGTCAGGATTATGTATGTGACTGTGGGGTGTTATAATATTATTGTCTATAGGTATCCTACGTGTAATTTATTGCAGAGTCCGACGCCCAGCCCGGACACGCCTTCCGAATCGAGCGCTGAATGCCTGATGCAATTGCTGATGCATTGTGAGCCTCACACCGCCTCCAACATCCAGGATACTGTGAATAGGCATGTGAGTATCAGTCGCTGCAATGCCTCTTGAGGTTATTTTTGTTAAAACTGGGTCGTTGTAGCCCACGACTTACCCCCGAATACTCAAACGCATCTCAGAGTTGAGCACCTCTCAAGTGACGAGTTTTTGACAGATTTTCATCAAAAACTGACAAAAAACCGTGATTTGCGACGTGCTCAACTCTGAGTCGTGTTTGAGTATTCGGAGGTTAGACGAACATCCCATCCCAACTATCATTTTACATTATTACATCTTACTTCTTACTTATATTATAAAATTGAAAAGTCTTAGTTTGCTTGAAATTACCGGCGTAAAGCTCAAAACGCAACGATAGCGCGTTCTAATTTTACCTGTGCTGCCATCTAGTACGAATGTTTGTAACGATGTTTGGATGTTTGGATGTTTGGATGTTTGGATGTTTGTGCCTCAATCACGCCTAAACAGCTGAACGGATCTGAACGAAACTTGGAATATACATAGTACATGTACTGGATTAACATATAGGCTATTTTTTATCCGGATACCACGCGAGCGAAGCCGCGGGCGGCAGCTAGTAATTTATATTATGACATAATTTGACATTATTTTTTATTTAATTTTAGATGACTTAAATAATTTATTATATTATAATTTCTGAAGCTATACTATTGCATTAGGTTAGCCTGTTAAGATATAATGTAAGTTTAAATGATATGAGAATAAATAAATAAATTTTATAATATTAGTAGGATTATTGATAAATATGGATTTGTGAGTTTCCTATCAAGAGAGAGCACTGAGCGGTAGACTCGCGATGACTGACGTCATAGAGCCTATGTCATCCGCTCCGCCAAGATCCATAATTTGATACAGCATTTGACAAAATACACTCAACAAAAGAGAAGATGATTGATAGAGGAATGTTTTCACCAGAAAAAAGAGCTGGAGGAGCTGGAAGAGGAGCTGCAGGGGCGCGTCAAGTCCGTGGCGTCGCACCGCGTGAAGATCGAGAAGCTGCAAGCCGAGCTGGCGCTGCTGGGCACCCAGGACCTGGGGCTCAAGCACGCGCTGGCCACCGACCTCAGTCCAGCCATACTGAAAGGTGAGAAATTCAATTCAATTCAATTTATTGCGAAAATGGGTAAAAATAACAATGTAGATGTAGAACAGATGTAGAGATGGCGGGACGAATTGGATGTGCATCTTCCAGACTGGTCCACTGTGGCAGGGGACAGAAAACGCTGGAAAAAAATAAATAAAAAGAAAATGATAGGTAGTAGAAATACATAATATCACGCCTGTTTCCCATAGGGGTAGGCAGAGATCACGGATCTCCATTTGCTAGGATCCTGACATTCCTCCTCCAACATTCAAAGCAAAGCGGCTCTCCGTGAGCCACTTTTGGCCCCCACGGGAAACTAGACGTGACGGGTGGCGTACCGCGTCGCCGCCATGCGGATAATTAATTTCCATAGCGTTCCCTCGAGTGTAAAGGGATATAAAAGGTCCACCCCCGCAAAGCCCTTTACGGAGGTAAGGCGGAATTTGAAATAAAGGCCTAAAGGTTATATGGGGGTTCGTTTGCAGAGTGCGACGGCGAGATATCCCCGGAGGGCGTGAAGCGCAGCAAGTCGGAGCTGGTGCTGCGCCGCACTCCTCGCGAGGAGCCCGTGGAGCCGCTCTCCGCCGACGAGCGCGAGGACTTCCGCAACAAGAGGATGAAGTTAGTATCTGATCCACCCACTGACTCAAGGTACACTGTCGAGGCAGGCGCGAATTGTGCAAACAGAGATACAAAGAAAAATGGAATGTTACTAAAAAAAACTAAGACCCACCATCTACAGTAGATGATTTATACAGCGTCAGGAGGCAACTTACCTTAACAAGCGGGATGCTGTAATGCCCGGGACGAATTAAGATGGAGTAGGCTTGCCCAGCACCTATTCCATCCTCTCAGCTTAGTCGGCCTTGTCCACAGGAAAGACATGGTCAATACGTGCGGAGCTGACTAAGTCGTGGGTTTCCTTACGATGTTTTCCTTCGCCGTTTGAGAGTACTGGTATAGCGCACATAAATTTCGCACAGTAAAATCCATTGGTACACGACCGGATTAGATCCGACGTTAGGATCGGAAGGCGAGGTCACTATCAACTACACCACAAGTGCTCTCATGGAAGGTTATACGGGGTACGGTTTTTCCCGTTTTTAAAATATGCTGATTGATATTATTCATGGATTCTACGAACTGAATATTTTCAGTTTTTAAAGCGCAATTATGAACGGCTCTGAAGTCGAAATAAACTGTACAAAAACACTGCATCTATTAACAAACGGCCATGATGTTAGTTTGTAATTCATCCTCTCATACATACCACAGGATGTAACTCGACCGTTTCACTTCCAGTCTCAGTCTGAGCCTCGATCCGCTGGCCTCTCCCAACAACACGTTGCCTGCTGAAGACACCTTCCACACGGCGTCTTCTAGCCCGAAGGTCTTTCCCCCCACACCCTCCACGGAGGGCTCGGGAGGGGGGGACGCGCCCATACAACCAAAGTTCCGGCTAGGACCCGCGCCAAAGGGCGACGACAGTGATGATATGTCGAGTACTGAGGACTATCACAAGGTAGGTTCAATTCAAGGTCACCTCTCCAAACTAGCGGGTTTGTAATATTCTGCCGTCATAAGGAAAAAAGACGTATCTGACATATTTTTTCGTAATTGAGTTATTCATCGGAATCAGTAAAAAAAGGTGCATCTACCAGTATTTTTTTCTCTATTTCGGAAATTTATGTAGAAACGTCCTTTTTTCTTATGACGGCAGTATTAGTTAGTTAAAAAGTTCAGATTTTAGGTTTTAACCTTCAGACGGTTTAGATTTTTTTATCATATAATTTACGGTTTTGTACTATTGTATTGTAACGATTGACAAGTAAGGTTATTTCGAATTAAAGCTGATAAAATGGTTAAGTTTTTCTTCATGACAAAACTTGTCTATTCTGTTTTATCATCATCCACAGCCCAGATTTACGCAATGCTAGGTGTAACCCATACTTATTTTCCGCTATTCGCCTTCTCATGCAAGAACAATGGTCCTTTTCAATAACATCAAAATAACCTGTTGATAAAAGAAGATAATGTTAATGTGCCTGAGATTTTGCGAGATTGATTGATCAATGAGTTAAAAAATTTATGTGTATATATATTTTTTTATATTTATTTAATTTATTTTATACCGATTTGTTTTTTGATGTTTTTTTATCTCTGTGATATGTATTATAATTCGTAATAACTTAATTTTTATATGATTCGTGCAATTGGTTGTTAATCGTACTAATTAATGAATAAAGAAATAAATCGAAATGTCAAACGCTACAATAAAATTCACGAAACACATTAGCATCAGTCACGGTAGACCGCCGATGATAAATGACTTACTAACGGCCATTAGTAGTTTATTAGGTAACGTGCAGTTTGTTTCAGCCGCGGATAGTGGAAGGACAATCGTCCAGCTCTGTTGAGCGCTCGCCGGAGGAGACCAAGCAGAAGACCAAGTATAAGAGGAGGATATCGGGTAATTTAACCTGATTTATTTATATAACGAAGTAGCTGTTGCCCGCGACTTCGTACGCGTGTAGTACATTATTTTGTTCTATAATCAATAGTTTTCGCAGCGCACGCCAAAAGTTATTTTGGGTTTTCTACCTTGGGTTTACAATAGATATGCAGCCAAACATCCACACAAGTCCCTACCTACCTGTTATTAGTTTAGGTACCTACCTAAACTAAAATATTAGTACGGATTGTTGTGTGCATGTCGTAAAAGTCGACTAAGGGATAGTATCATCTCGAACGTGATGAGATACAACAAGCAAGTATTCCCAAGTAGGGTTGACGTCAGGCAGGCGGAAAACAACTAAGCCAAAACTCTTACAGCATGATCCAAGGAACATGCTGTGCCGACCCCGCGTAGAGTGGGATAAGGGCAGGATGATGATGATGATGGGTTGTTGTGTGCGCAGGCGAGGGCCGGTCGCGGCGCGTCACGGAGGCGGAAGCCCTGCGCGCCATGCAGAGGCTCTGCACGCGCATCGCGCACCAGAAGCTGCTGGTCATCTCCTCGCTCGAGAACGACTGCTCCAAGGACGACCTCGACAACCAGATCGCGGTAACCAACCTCTAATTCTAATGATAGTGGAACAAAGATCTGCACTGACGTCCCGCGGTAGGGTGTATTGTGCATTATCCCCCTGCTAACCCTCCCGCAGCCAGCACAACTCCTTGAAGTACCGGAGAAGGACCTAGGGATGTTGGCAGCAGTGTTCGCGTAACCAATCTCACAAATCTCACGACCTCGGTGGCGTAGCGGGCGAGTGCTCGGCTGAGACGCGGGTTCGATTCCCGCTACGTGAGAAATGTTTGTATGCTCTGCAAATATTTCTTCCTGCTCTGGGTGTTGTAGTATTATATATGATAGATAGATTTTTTATTTGGCACACAAAACACAGCACAGACAGAATGACAGAAACAATAAAAGGAAAAAAAAGAAAGAAGAATGTATAAGTATGTTCTTACAAAAAAAAGTATATTAGTGTTCTATCAGCCATCTGGTGCCCATAGTACAAGCTTTGCTTAGTTTAGGGCTAGATGGCGCTGTGTGAAATGTCTACAAATATTTATTATTAAACCCCCGTGCGCTCATTGTGGGCCTATGTCAGGCAGTGGACTGCTATAGGCTGATGATGGTGATTCCCAGGTGCTACAAGACCTACAGAAGAAGTACGTCCGTCTCGAGATGGCGCTGCAGTACTCGTTCTTCGACAGCCAGCAGCCCGTGAACCGACCCGTCATGGTGACGCCCATCCAGGAGACGCCGTCGCTGACCCTCTCCGAGAGCGACATGCAGGTCGCCACCGACCCCGAGCCGGACAATGCGATTGTAGACCCTCTGCTGCACAGGTAAGGTCTAGTTTTGCTTGCTAATCCTATCATCATCTTCCTGCCCTTATC
Source organism: Scotopteryx bipunctaria (assembly GCA_949320045.1). Taxonomy (NCBI): domain Eukaryota; kingdom Metazoa; phylum Arthropoda; class Insecta; order Lepidoptera; family Geometridae; genus Scotopteryx; species Scotopteryx bipunctaria. The sequence goes on from OX439457.1 coordinate 946,724, forward strand.
CCACTCTATGTGGGGTCGGCACAGCATGTTCCTTGGATCATGCTGTAAGAGTTTTGGCTAAGGTGTTTTATGACCGGCCGCCTGCCTGACGTCAACCCTCCTTGGAAATACTTGCTTATTGTATCACGTTGGAGGATACTATCCCTTAGTCGACTTCTACGACATGCTCGGGGAGAGAAGCAGCTGGACGCATTCTATGTTTTTTCTTTACTCCCAGTCCAGCAGAGAAGTAAAGCTTGCTAATCCTATCCTACTAATACATATTATAAATGCGTTGCGAAAGTTTGTGAGGATGTAAGGATGTGTGGATGTGACGATGTATGATACGATGTTACACACTTGGGGAAGGACTTACTTCCTGTAACACAGTGAAAACTAACACAGGAAGAAGTGCATCACTAAGTTTGTAAGCATAGGTTTTTGGGAAATAAAAATATTTGTATTTGTATGTTTGTGCCTCAATCACGCCCAAACGGTTGAACGGATTTGAATGAAACTTGGAATAATACATAATACATGTGCTGGAATAACATATAGGTTACTTTTTGTCCGGGTACAACGCGAGCGAATCCGCGGGCGACAGCTAGTCTATTCTAATGGAGTTCTCTTACAGATGTGCTCATACCACAATACTCAGACTTGGTATAAAAGTAAAGTTTTAAGAGGCTGCAGTATTATCGCGTCTAGACCGGTTTCGAAAGAAAATAGTTATTACCTTACCTACCTGTCAAAGTAAAACTCTTCTGAAAATATGGTAGGGTTCCCGAGATTTGGATCAAAACATACTCAAAACATGCATTTCTCGAGTTTTTTTTTCTTATCGTATTTTCACTTTTTGGAGGAGCAAATTATATTTTTGAGAAATTTTCAAAAAACAAAAATCGCTAAGTACCTATTTAGATGCTCATTTAGGAATCAGTATCTAAATAGGTGTAACTTAGCGAATTTTTCTTCTTGACAAATGGACAAACTGGATTAGGCAGACCTAATACCCATTTGTTAATCCAGTTTAACCCATTTGTCAAGTAACCTTGTATAATGATTATACTAATAATAATGATGTTACAATATGCAGGTTAAAAGAGCAAGAGATGGAAGGTTCAGACAACGTATCGACATCCAACGACGAGCTACCCTCGGAGCACTCTGAGGCTTGGGACGACCCGCTGCGACGCGTCGGCGCGCCCCGCCCCGCCCCGCCCGACACCAGAACCATTGAACTGCCTCTGCCTGTGAGTATACCTGGGAGTAGTTATTATTTATTATATTATTACTAGCTGCCGCCCGCGGCTTCGCTCGCTTGGTACCCGGATAAAAAATAGCCTATATGTTAATCTAGTACATGTACTATGTATATTCCAAGTTTCATTCAAATCCGTTCAGCCGTTTAGGCGTGATTGAGGCACAAACATCCAAACTCACAAACTTTCGCATTTATAATATAAGTAAGGTTTCTGTAGCAACAAGCAAGTATTCCCAAGGAGGGTTGACGTTAGGCAGGCGGCCGGTCGTAAAACACCTTAGCCAAAAATTTACCCCACATAGAGTGGGACAAGGGCAGGAAGATGATGATTATTATTTCTGTAGGCAGTTTGTTTTTAATCCTATGTAGGTACTAGCAGCCGCCCGCGGCTTCGCTCACGCGGTACCCAGATAAAAAGTACCCTATGTCCCATTCCAGCACACGTAGGTACCTATTAAACACAAAAAAGTCGAGCAGTTCAACTACTGCCCTGCTCTAAGACAACATAGTAACCCTAGTAACCTGCAGTGTTAACAGTCCAAAATATTATCGCAACAATTTTATTAGACGCTACTGAATGTAGTGTAATTTGACATTGACAGTTCCTTTTCCATATGTTTTGTATCATCTATTACTAATCTGCGGTATCATCGCTGTCATAATGTCAAAATAAAAGTATTCTATTTTTCATGAAAAACATGCCAAAAATAAAGAATTTACAGGTAATTATGACATCAACTAAATGAGAAAAATCGGCTCTTTAATTTGATATAGGTTAAGTGCAGTTTTCGACCAAAAAATGATTCTAGGTTTTCATCCCTTTTCACCCCTTTAGAGGTTGAATTTTGAAAAATCCCTTCTTAGTACACCCCTACGTACCAAGGTTTACCTACACTGAAAATTTCAAGTCTCTACGTCCAGCGGTTTAGGCTGTGCGTTGTCTGTCAGTCAGTCAGTCAGTCAGTCAGGACAAAGATTCTTATAATATAAGAAGATTAATATAATTACATTATGTCACCGTCCTCATCTTTCAGTTATATCCTGTCCATCCAAAGGTTGCCTGGAAAAGATCGCTTTTAGCCATAAGGCCGCCCATTGTATTATGCTAAGTGCCTATGTTGTCTTTTTTTATGTATTTCTTTTCGTGTATGTGCAATAAAGTTATATTGCATTGTATATCATGACCTCGTTTGATGATGAGTTGCCTCCGAGAATTAGCTGCGAAGGTTCAGAGTCATCGAACTGCGCACTTTAAAAAGTACAGCCGCTAATTCAACTGAGTCTAAGTTTATCTAGTTCAGGCTCTCGTGTATTTCTTATCTAAGTACATTTAAGACACTGTAGTTGTAATTTTTCCTTAAACCTTTTTGAATAAATGAATATTATTATTATTTAGGATGAATCTTTTCACTAAAATGAATACTTTTATTTTTTCAGGAGCCTACTTCTGTGCCAGGGCTGATGCATCCAGTGGACTTCAGTAAGTCAAACTTCTGTACTACAATGTTCAAAGTGAATGCCACATTCAACTTTGATTATGTTTTTAAATGTGTGAAAAATAACATGACTAAAAAGAGTTAATAATGACCTGACGAGTGAAAGAGAATGGGGAAAAAGAAGTAGTAGTGTGGATCTATCTATCTAGTCGTGTTACTAGTTTTTTCGAACCAGTGTGGTGAAAAGATTCAAAGTGCGCCTTAAAGGCTCCTTTCGTTCACTAAGGTGCACATAGGTAGGACAGGAAGGAATGGGGAGATTCATCATCATCATCCTGCTCTTATCCCACTCTATGTGGGGTCGGCACAGCATGTTCTCTTCTTCCATTCCCCTCTGTCAGCCGTCATCTCTGTATTCACTCCTTCCTTTCTCACCCATTTCCTCTTTCACACAATCCATTAACCTTTTCTGATAATGATTATGATTGCATAGTCCTGACCCCACATTAGGATTGTCTGTGTCGTGGGTATCAGAAACTACGAATACCATGGTACCACAACACCCAGACCGGGAAGAAATATTTGCAGAACATGCAAACATTTCTTTCGCAGCGGGAAACGAACCCGCGCCTCTTGCGTCTCTGCCGAGTAATCGCCCGCCACGCCACCGAGATCGTCGATATGGGGTCGATTATGGGGAGATTATGATTGTATAATTGTATTTTAGACGAGGTGGTGAGCATCCCTGGGTGGGTGACGCGGGGGGCGGGCGCGTCCACTCACCAGGAGTACGAGGTCCGCATCTGTCTGGGCGAGCACGCGCGCTGGCTGCTGCTGCGCCGGTACAGAAGGTTCCGGGAGCTCTACCTCACCATGAGACGAGCCTACGGACCCAAGGTAACCGCACCCCCCTGAAAACATTGAACAGGTGCTTCAGTAGAAGAAGATCCATACACAAGTCTTGAACTGTACAGGCGAGCTTACGGACCCAAGTTAACCATCAGGTGCCTCCAGTAGCGCTAGCTGCTTCTACGTTGCTCTGAAGATCTGGGTTCCTCACTAAGTGGCTACATCAGAATGTTCAGAGTACCTCATCATGAGACGATCTTACGGCCCAAAGTAACAGCACCTTCCTGGAGACATTGAACCAGGTAACCCCAATAGAAGAGAGATTCATACATGATTCTTGAGCTGTACCGCACCTGAGACCAGTGTATGAACCGAAGGTAATCATAACACCCTCCGAAGGACAGAGAACGGGATGTCTCCAGTAGCGCTAAGCGCTGCTAGGACGCTACTGATACGGTATCTTGATATGACGTAAGCACCCAGTGTAATAGGACTCCCTGTCGTAATAGCGATATACGAACGTATACGAAACTGCGTAATACGTACTACGTTAAAATTTACTAGAATTTGAGTCCAGAACTGTGCAGCTAGTTAATGACGTTGTATTGTTTGTCAGGTGGCGTCGATCCCGTTCCCGCCTCGCCAGCTGTGGTCCTCCGACGCGGTCGCCCGCAGCCGGCGCGCCGCTCTAGAGTCGTTCCTGCGGCGCCTGCTGGCAGTGTGCTCATCGGACGCGCGCTGCGTGCTGCACCGCGCCCCGCTCACCGCGCACGCGCTCGTCAGCTTCTCGCCCTTCTTCCGCAAGGTGAGTACTCTTCTCGCCCTTCTTCCCCAAGGTGAGTATTCTTCTCGTCCTTCCGCAAGGTGAGTATTCTTCTCGCCCTTCTTTCGCAAGGTGAATATTCTTCTCGCCCTTCTTCCGCAAGGTGAGTATTCTTCTCGCCCTTCTTCCGCAAGGTGAGCACTTTTCAGTGAGCTGGCTCCTCTTCAGTTGGCGTCGTTTCTGCTGGCGGTGTGCGCATACATAGTCTCTGTGTGCGTAAGGTTGAAAGTGCTTAGTCAGAGCTTACATTAAGACCAAGTCGCCTTCGTAAGATACATAAGACACGAATTTCCCATAGAAGTAGGCAGAGATCACTGCTTCATTCACTCATCACAATCTTCATACACGTGGGCTTAGGGTACACTTTACCTAGCCTTTATCTAAAACGTTTATTCATCCATTGTCAATTACAATGATCTTACTTATATTATAAATGCGAAAGTTTGTGAGTTTGGATGTTTGGATGTTTGTGCCTCAATCACGCCTAAACGGCTGAACGGATTTGAATGAAACTTGGAATATACATAGTACATGCACTGGATTAACATATAGGCTATTTTTTATCCCGATACCACGCGAGCGAAGCCGCGGGCGGCAGCTAGTAGATATATATTTATTGTCACACAGTAGCACAGACAAAATAACAATGAGTTGTGATTGCACACAGGGAGTGTTCGAGAGCGGCAAATGCGGCACGGGATGATGTCCCCCGGAGCTCGCCACGCCCCGCCCCCTGTCTCCCCCCGCCCCCGCGGCCTCCCCCCCGGCGCCCTCCCCCGCGGCGCTGCTTCGGCAGCTAGTCGCGGCGGCGGTGCACGCGGCGGCGGCCGCGCTCGCGGTCGCGCACGCACTGGCGTTGCTGCTGCTGATCGTCTACTGCTTCTGCAGGCCCAGGAATAGATAGGGTTTGAAGTATGGATGTGCTTTTGTTGATGGCTTGGGTGAGTGTTGAAGGATCTCATACTTATGTTGCTTGGTCCACGCACTACCTATTATATACCGTCTAAGAGTCCATAACCGGATGGTCGCGGTAGATTGTTGTATTTTGTTTCCTATAGCTTTTTTTAATAAGGAAATCTGAAATTTCCAAGCTTGATCATCTTATTCTCTGTTTCTAAAGTCTGAAGGGCAGTCAAAGCTCCATACAAAACTTATTTAAAAAGCAGAATATTATGGACATCTCTTGAAACATATTCAATATCAATACAAAGATTCATCCAAGTCTCCAATGAAATCACATCCACACAACATCACGAGTTGTTCCGAATTCGAATACAGGGAATCGTAGTGTTAAATCGGAGCAACTTACCCCATCCATACCTTAAAAGGTTGCATTTACCCTACTTATGGGGTAAAGTTACCTTAAAGGTAAACTGATCCTACCTCGGTACAACGGCATGGGGGTAAAGAACATTCCAAAGGGTAAATGTCCTTTTAAAGGGTAAAATGACCCTGCAAGGGTAAACGTAGCAGCAGCGTCGAGACCAGGGTGCCTTTGTAAGTAGTAACTTTAACTAGATTGGGATGTCCTTACTTGATGCCGACTGACATGGTTTGTTGGTTTTGTTGATTGTCGGTCAAGTTACAAAACAAATTAGAAAGAGGTAATCATAAACATTCCATGGTTCAATGTGCTCCTACAAGACCAATATATGCAAATTCATTGAAATTAAATTCCTACCCCATGATTAGGATAATTAATATTTATTTCCTCCACATTATCTTCGTATAATGACAGAGCTTTTGTAATAAAAGTATTGTGTTGCAACTTGACCTACAATCAACTGTACAGCATTTATGACATGACAAGACAAATTATTTTCCAACAATATTTATTTCGACGGCCCTCGGCCAGTCACAATATTCAGCTACTTTCATATACTTTTAAGGTGATAATTACATTTCTAAGTCCTAAAGGACGCGTTTTTTTTAAGTTTTCATTAATATTATTGACGTTTAGATATGTTTTTTTCCAGTCTTCTATAAGTTGTGATGTGTCTGTATATTTTGTGCAATGGTAACTTTAGAAATGTCTCGGCGTGGTTTGTTCTGACCGTATTCTGTGACAACTGCACTATGAAGTTGGATTTTGTGCTTGTTCAAGTACAAAGGGTATTTCGCTCATTTGTTAGAACATCGACGTAATTGACAGTATTCCATTTTGACAGGACAGCGATTATTGTGTTTTTTTTTAATTCTTTAACAACTTTTTTTACAACGACGTTTGTGCCATCTAGCGGAAAGTATTAGAAATGCAATATCGTCGATTTTTCTCCAAATCGAGATACTTGTTACAGGTGTTCTGACATAGTTAGCTCAATATTGCCAAAAATTACAATTGCGTCATTGTTCCACTAAATGAGCGATTTGTACTTTGTATAATCCAAGAGCCTACTTTTCTAAATATTTGTTTACACTCATATTTTTCAAAGAAAATTGATTGAAATAAGCTGTGTTCAAACTGAGCAGTAAGATATGGTTTGAACAAAAAGCGCTCACGAGGTCTTCCCTTAGTTTTGCGTGTTATTTTGTCATTTGAGGACATTCTCCGTTTATTTCTCAAACAGATGTCCAGGTTTTTGTTATAATTAGTTCATAAGATATTGCTTTCAATGATTATGCAAAAGAATAAATTTGAAAATGCATAATTTATTAATTAAAATTAGGATTTTAATATGAAAATGAATGGTGAAGTTACTGTTCTAATATTATGCTTTCTAAATATCTAACTTTAGTGAATCTGTACATCTATTTGAGAAATAAAATGTAAAAAGCACCCGATAGTTAAAAGAAGTATATTTTTGCATGTGGCGAGTTCCATTAACGTTTGAGCTCAACGAGCTAGTAGATATAAGCATAGTGATAATGACTCATAGTAACAGAACTACAGTGATGTGAAAAACTAATAGATGGTAGAGAACGGACAACAATATATAAAATACTATACCATATAAAAAATAGTGATGTTTCCGTTCGGTTCAAAAATAAAATAATTAGATTGTCATTATTTGTGATAAAATAACTTAAGCTAGATGTAATAAGGACTACACTATTTGTAGATAAATTAAAAGACCATTTTTATCAGAAATGACTTGAGGCGTAAATATAGCTTCCAGCCTCGTTTTATTGTATGTAGCATAATTAATTTTAATTATAACACCGGATAATAATTAAAATAAGAGTTGAAAAGACTACATCTAGCTATTTTAATATCAGATTGGTGTTCTATATCGGAATAAAGACTACCTACATGATCGCTTGAGATACATGCCAGGAGTTGGACCAACTCCGAACAGATTTATAAAATATCAACTTTTAAAATTGGACGTTAATGTGAAGGAAAATGATTCAATTTCCTTTGAATGTGTGTTTGATTCAACTCTTGGGATGTGTTTCAGTACAATAATATCACGTACGATTAGTTTCGCATTATTTTATTCGTAGAATATGTTAATATTGTGATAGTAGCCCATTTTAGATTCGAATCGACCTCGGTGGCGTGGCGGGCGAGTGCTCGGCTGAGACGCAAGAGGCGCGGGTTTGATTCCCGCTACGGGAGAAATGTTTGTATGTTCTGCAAATATTTCTTCCCGGTCTGGGTGTTGAATTATAAGTATGTATTTACAAAAAAAGTATATAAGTATTCTATCAGCCATCTGGTGCCCATGGTACAAGCTTTGCTTAGTTTGGGGCTAGATGGCGTTGTATGAAATGTCCACAAATATTTATTTATAATGTGTTTTAATACAAACAATACCTAATAAATTCAAAAGCTGCACTTACCAGATTACTACTTACATCAATATCCAAATAATTTACTACTCTCACCCCCGAAACTCAAACCCGACTCAGAGTTGAGCACGTCTCAAGTTACGGTTTTTTGACAGTTTTTGATGAAAATCTGTCTAAAACTCGTCACTTGAGACGTGCTCAACTCTGAGATGCATTTGAGTATTCGGGGGATAGTTTGAAGTCCCAATAGTTTGGTGTCATAATGTTGGTTCTTCACAAAGATCATAATGGTAAAAATACTATTTTTGTACATAGGTAAAAATATCTTTCAAAGATCATAATATTTTTAGAATCCCCATCTATCTTATGTTTTGGATGTGAAATTCTATAAATACTAGTGCCTTCCCTTGCTTGGCACGTTTGAAAAATGTATATCCTGTTAACATTTTCAATTTTATTAAAAATATATTTTCGTATTTCTATGCAAGTGTTGGTATGCATAGTTAAGCTAGTAATTTAGCACCTCGGTTAATTCACCATTAGTCACAAAGCAAATATCTCAAGCTTATAGGAGTAGAAATAGTTATCAATCAATAAAGCATACTCTTAAAAAAAATATTATCTTCCTTGAGGACGGTATGATCCGATCAAAACGACCGAACGAAACCAAGCCAAAAGTACCGATATAGGGACACGAAAAAAGTACCGATACTTTGTGGTATCGAGTACTTTCCTTTTGATATCGATACTTTTACTCAATGAGTACTTTTTGGTAGGTATCGTATCGAAAAAATCTTAGAAATAACCTAGATACCTACATACTTTTAAAAACTTTACAGCTCACGCAACACTTATCTACCAACCTACTTATGAGTCAGTCGTGTTGTTATTTAGATCTTGCCGACATTTTGACGCTAACAAGAAAAGTACTCGATACTTTTGTTCCGATACTTTTTATACTAATGAGAACAGTATCCCTAGACAAAAGCGATAAAGACCGCTCGTTCGGCAGTCGGTTGTTTCGGTGTTCATAGCGCCATCTAGTAAGCGATTCAGAACTATTTTTCTTAAGAATATACCTACTTCAAATGTAGTTCTCTATCGATCCAGGATGATAGTGTGATTATAACTTTTCCGAGGTTTCTAAACTTTTTTATGAAATTGCATTTCATAGGAAATTATATTAATGTATGAACTTTTTTTTACTTCTTGACTATAGATTAGTGTACCTTGTGTCAATGTATTTAAATTAGTCTCTTCTGAAACCCAAAAAGACAAAACTTGTAAATAGGTTGTGATTAAATATTATAGTTTTCATCATTTAAAAAAAAATATTTAGTTCTATATTTTTAATATTAATGTCACTAGCCCGGACTGTTGAGTGTATTTATTTGCACAAATAGCTTTAGTTTTATGAATTTGAGGAAACATTTTAAGTTTAGATGCATTTAGTTGTAAATTACAACTTTTTTTTCTCCCGCGATGGTATTGCTTCTGTGCGCTTTACGGATAACTCTAAAGCCATAACGCATGCTTACCAGATCGTGTACTGTCCTTGTAGATTACGGTACGCGCCGCTTCTGCGCCTGTAGCCATTTATCCCTCCACTCATTATGAGTCGGTTAACTAAACCTGCCACGTTCACAGTACAGTAGTACCCCAAATATTGTGCTCCTCGGCGAACTTCGTACTTTGTATGAAAACCGAATTTATCCGAACATGCAACTAAAATAATAACACATCGTAACATCTCTATATCACATATCATCATCGCGTTAGTTGTGCAATTTCACTATAATACAGTATATTTAAGAATAAATAATTTCGATTGAATGTTTTTAACTATTTTATTATGCATAAAATACCTACTTAGTTAAAAACATTGAACACTATTTCACGAAATTTCCCTGTTAATATTTTGCCGGGGCCAATTCTTTCAGAAGACATTTTATTCTAAACTCCAAATAGGTAAACAATCACACACAATAACGCGCGTCAATTGACACGTGACTGACGTGAAAAGACCACTTTGTATTTATAAACAGTAGCAAAAGTAGCAAAACAATAGCTGTCTCCTTCACACTCATAAGCTTGACCGCGCGCGAGAGAGACGGACAGACTTTTCATGATGCGCGTGCAGTGCGACGTCACGCCGCGCGCTTATTCACAGACACTACACAAGCGCAACATGTAAATGTGCCGAACGTGCCAGCTTTAGTTAACCGACCTGTATCCCTTTCGTTACTGTCCGGCCACAAAAATGCAATGCAAAGTTCTAGCAGGTATTGCTATTTTGAATGCTGACGAGCCGTTTGTGGAACGGATTAGTGGGCTTCTGATTACTTAAGGCCCGGCGCATACTATCGGACGGCATGCCGAGGCGAGCCATAGTGGGCGCTGGGCCGCTGCCAAAGCAACCCGAAGACTGCTAAGGCGTCGTCGCCTTAGGCATGCCGAGCTGTCCTTTGGCATGCCCGAGGCGCCCTTAGGCATGCTCGAGGCGTCCTTTGGCATGTCCGAGGCGCCCTTAGGCATGCCCGAGGCGCACTTAGGCATGCCGTACCATGCGATATTCCGATAGCGCCTGGCCTTACGTTCAAGGGCGCAGTAACTGACGGGCACTGTAAAACTTATTGAAATAGTAGGAGCGATATCTTATTCGAAATTAGATGTCGCTATGAGTTCTGTAATTCTATACTTCCTCATTTAGTTATAGGATGGCTTGATTGTTCTACTTGTTAATAACATATTTAGCTTTCTTTTGTCACTCAAAGTGAATTTAGGCTATCCTCACTTATCAAAACTAAAATCACGTTTTAGCTGACTTCAAAAATATGGAGGAAGGTCTAAACTCAACTGTATTTCAGCTCATACCTACTACCTATTTAAAATACCGTAATGATTTTAGGTATTTCAACTTCAAACTGAGATTGAAAAAATAAAAATAAAAAATTCCAAGAACTATAGTTTCCAATAAGAAAAAGATTTAATACATTAACCCTTTGGTTTTTTATATTAGTTTTGATCATTGAGGATATCTAGGCATGGCCTAAGGAGCGACCCCGTAGCAACACAATGGCCTTATAGTTAGACCCCAAATAAATAGTATAAACATTTAGGCGCTAGGAATGTTGGCTATAGAGAGAGATTGCGAATATTTTAATGATCTAATTATTTAGTACAAATGAACTGTCATTTTCTACTTAGATGAATGTAATGTAGGTATACATTATGTTGTAATGGCATATATCATGGAATTATTTCGGCGTTTATTGATCGATACGTAATTTTTATTTCCAAAAAGTTCTACGAAAACGCTCCACCAATCTAAGCCGAAAATTGTTTCTACCAATGTGCCATTACAACAGACGTGAACTGTAAACAATGGGTGTTCTTAAAATAATCTTCATTCAATACAAAATTATAGGCACCTACCTACTGATGAATTTACCGTGTATTATAAGAAATTATTTATTTTATCGTATCGTAGTAAACATCTTATAAATTGTCCATTTTAGTTGTTGCATCACATTATAGCGACTCGTTATTGTTAGTAAATGGTTCGAAATTCACGTTTTGTATTTGATTGTTGAATTAGTATGGTGACTAGGTATTTTTTTAATTTGAGTATCATACCATCATTGATACCCAGTATTCATGTAACACTTGAATTGCTTTTGAGTTAATATTCTTATTATTATTAATTAGCCTCTATGATCCCTATGCAAGGCAGACTCCCTTCCATTTTTCCACTCTTCATAACTTAATTCAGAAACAGGTCATGAGCAAAGGTGATAATCCGGCTCCTTATCTTCTTTTTTTTCTCTTTTCACATGGTCAGAATCACAAGTAAACATACATGCATACATAATCACGACCATGTCTGTAATGGGGTGGACAGAGTCACAAGTAAACAACTATAAAACAATGTTTATTCAAAATGTTACATGTCTAATGGGCTTCTTTCATTTTGGCTCAAATAAAAAATCATTCTACGTCGTCATTACTAGGGGATATTGTTGAAAGGCATATTTTAAAATGTAGCTAAAAGTTATCAATTTGAGAGACTAATATTTAGTTAACCAGCATGATGTGTGTAACAAAGTATAGATAAGAAATAAAATGCGGATTGTTTTAAAAGCGAAGTTTTATTTTAATAACCTTTATTAGGTAATTAATCTTAGTAATTAACAATACTATGGAATATAGGTACTACGAATATTATTATGATTATACTATGGAATTGAAACCTGATTGAATAATAAATACAGGTATGGAATATACTACGAATATATTAAGATTATACTATGGAATTGAAATCTGATGGAATAATGAATACAGGTATGGAATATACTACGAATATATTAAGATTATACAATGGAATTGAAATCTGATGGAATAATGAATACAGGTATGGAATATACTACGAATATATTAAGATTATACTATGGAATTGAAACAGGGTGTCCCGAAAAATAGTATCAAACGAAAGTCCAGAGATGAGAGTCCCTTTGGGGTAAGTATCTGCAAGTCATACTATTCACTTATTTTGGAAAAAAAATCAAGCATGTATGACAATAACCCATGTCACTGTGACCAATAATGTATTATAAATGCCAAGTGTTTTGTACACTAGTTAGCTTGTCCTCTTTGCTCGGCAGAGACGCAAGCGGTACAGGTTCGATCCCCGCTGCGGAAGAAATGTTTGCAAATATTTCTTCTAGGCCTGGGTGTTGTGGTCCCATGATACTCATAGTTTCTGATACCCACGACACAGGGAATCCTAGTGTGGGGTCAGGACTATGTATGTGACTGTTGGGTGTTATTTATTTATCTGAGTAGGTACCCCGCAAGTGAAGCCGCGGGCCTAAACTAATAGCTAATTTATAATAGTAATAATCAAATAATAAATCTAGATTTTTAAGAATGCTTATCTGAGAGCAGCATCAAGATCAAAATTAGCATAACATGCAAACTCATTTGCCAAATTATTCCTATGATGAGGTTGGAACTGGCACTGTTTCAAATCGAGAATTTTCTCCACATTCTCTTTCATGGTAGCTCCCGTGCACATTATTATTTTTCCCTTCCCAATCAGTTTTATGGTCAGTGCAGTTTTGGTGATGCATTCTTCGGAGAGGAATGGCGGATCAGCTACAACTAAATCATAAGAGTTCAGTGTTTCAGGTGGGATTTTGTCAGGGATGTTGTAGTCATAGAAGACGAAGTCTGGCTTGTGGACCTCGAATCTTCCATCATACTCGAGTAGTGTCACTGGAAAAAGGAAAACATGCCAGTGAATAAATAAGTCAATGCATTATACAATAGTTATTATAAAAGCCAATGTATTAATGATGAATAATGTTAGAAAAGCTAACTATAGCATAATTGTAAAACTCTTGAAATTATTCAGGTTTTCTATTATTTATTTATTTAAAAAATCGGCAATTGCGAGTCGTATTTGCACACAAGTGGTTCTGTACCAATGTACATAATGTTTCTTGTATTGGGTTCCCTTTTATTTTTTACTATAGCAGCAATAGAAATATACACTGAAAAATTCAACTCTACCTATACAGCCTACTGACAGATGGAAGGACAGATGGAAAGCAGAAGCTTAGTAATAGGGTCCCGTTAGCACCCTTTGGATACAGAGAGTTATAAAGCATCACCAACAGGACATGACTGTATTAACTTAACTAAAATCACACACAACATAAGGTTTACCCAATACATAAGCCAATTTTAGGTGAGTACAGCATTAAAAAGCCCTAAAGTCATTAATAAGTATGTCTTACCTGTAGCCCTATGTTCTATCTGCCTTTTGAGAGGCACAAACAGTGTGGGACAGGATATGAGGGCCACCTTCTCCCCATCGCCTATGGTCTTGTCTATCGCTTTCACTAAAGCCTGGACAGTCTCCTCATCATACCAGAACTGGCTTAGTTGCTGAAATTATTGTCACATTTTTTTTTGTAAATGCTTATAACGGAATAATCAAACATAAATATTTGAACCGGTCAAAGATGCAGATCATGTCTAATAGCACAAAACGTAGGGTCGAGATAGACGGTAACAGGTACATTATCTCGATGAGTACATTTACTTCGACAAGTGAGCAAGCTTCGAAAACAGGCAAGACAAGGGAATCAATCGCCACATAGAGAACGGCTGGAAGAGCAACTGGTCCATGAAAGTGCACTTGATGGGTGACCTTCCTCTGACACTAAAGCGCAAACTCAATGACAAGTGTCCTAACCTACAGAGCGCAGACATGCTCACTGATGGAGCCGCTGAAGTCCAAACTGAAGGTATGCCAAGGCAATAAATGTAGCATACTTGGGTTCAAGCGAATAGACAGTGTGCAATACTATGCTGGGTTGCTTAACCGACATTGCTGATGTTGGATATAAGGCTGCCAGGCTCAAATGGATTGGGCGGGAAATGTCAACCGGATAACGCCGGACAAGTGGGAGACCATCACTACAGCCTGGACACCTGAGACAGCGGCGCGTCGGGGTCAGCCGAAGAAGCGTTGGCGGGACGAGATCGATGGAGGAGGGTGGGGACAGGGATGTCTGGAAATCCATAGGAGACTTTTTCCCAGCAGTAGGAGGAAATAGGTTAGAAATAAAAAAATATGACCAGAAAAGACAATTAAGAGGAAGGCATGTTGTACCTGTCGCATATCGCTATGAGGGTAGGAATATTACTTATGTAGTGATGATGATAATTTAAAAAGGATTTACCCAATTTTCATCAAATAAAATGTTTTCCTTCAACTTGTTATCAGCCCCTAGTTTCTCCAATATTTCCAGACGCTTTTCCTGTTCCGCATAGAACTCCTGCAGGGCATCAAACGTCTCGCTTGAGAGGGTAGGCATATCATCGTCCTCATCCATTTTCACCACTAAAAAGACACACCAACTAATAAAATCGCAAGCCTAAATCTGTTTTAAAATGAACTTTAGCCGCTTAAAAAGCTTGCGTTCCGTTTTAGAAGTTATAAATAAGGTTGGGTTAGTTCATGGTTAGTCCGGCAACAACACTGCAGGAAGAAGGTAGGAAGCAGCGCACAGAATATTTTTGACGCAAAATCAATGAAAAATGTGGACTTACCCGACAGTGTAGTAACTTAACTACTCCTAGAAGAATCCTTCACCCCTGGTGAGTGAACACACTATTCGTTTTTATAGTTTTATGGGCGAAATTCGATAGGGTTTGTAAGTTTAGTTGAGAATATCAATCAGCAGAGAAACATCCTCAATCGAAAAAGCCCAACCCAAACTAGTGATGGACTCGAATCACATTTGATTCGAATGATGACAGTTAAAACTCAATTCGAATGAGATTTTATGTTGATTCGAATCATCGCTTGATTCGAATGGTCGAGTTGATCTTTCTTTTATCTGTTACGCGAGTAGTACGCCTAGTGATGGTTGTAATTGGAGAGACCTACGTCATGCAGTGGACTGTTATAGGCTGATGATGATGATGATTCAAATATGTATTTAAGTGTTCTTTTTATTTATTTATAAGTATCTATTGTTCGAATCATCGTATCGATTCGTTTTGATTCGAATCATTATATCGATTCGAATCAACAATCAATTCGAATCAAGGGTTAATTTGAGTCATGATTCGATTTTTTTCCGAATAATTCGAATATTCATTTTCGATTCGAGTCCCACCACTAACCCAAACCAATATCACTTGTTCAGTGTTGCCACTGTTGTAAATCTGAAATCTACCACAAAAAGTAAAATCATTTTCATGGTTTGTTCAAAATTGTTTTAGGAAATATGAATACCCAAAATCTTCAAGTAGTACCTATTCACAAACATCCAGAATACCTGAAAGGATGCTGCGACCTCATAAACGATGAATGGCCAAGAAGCGAAACAGCGAGAATGATGACCTTGCAGTCATCTCAAGATGGATTGCCTACGAATTTAATTTTGATCAACGATAGCAAACATCTTCTAGGACATTGCAAGCTCACTCCAATACCGAGTATACTCGAAAGTTGTTTTGTGGAGACAGTAGTTATACACAAAGCAATGCGCGGCAAGAAACTAGGAAGCTTTCTTATGAGATATGTGGAAGATTATTGCCGGAACACATTGAAACTGAAAATGATTCATCTATCAACAAAAGGTCAAGAGAACTTTTACGCGAAATTGGGCTATGAAGTTTGTGCGCCTGTATCTATTTACGGTGGTGGAGTGCCAAGCAGTTTTCAGCCTTCTAGTCAATGCAATAAGACAATGAGTTCAGTGTCAGCAGCATCTTCCAACAACGGAACGCAGGCAGGACCACCTCCTCCGCCAATGCCGAAGAACTGTGCTTTGATCAGTAATAGCGCGATAAAAAGTTCTAAAACTTTTATGTTCAAACATTTATAGTCTTAAGGAAGCAATTCTATGTGATTTTGTAATAAAACAACTTTAGTTCCATGTCAACATTTTATTTAAAACTTTGCCTTCTCAATGAACTCCATAGCTCTTTGTCTGATGTTTTCCACTTGCGCTTTGTCACCTAACTTCTCTTCAACTTCGATCCATTTCTTGTAGAGAATCTTCATTTTCCGTGCGGGTAGTTTCAATGACGTCATACGATCCAATACTTGCCTGTGGGAAAAAAACATATAATGGTAGTTTTTTCAACCTGAATAAGTATGGTTAGACTACACTTAACATGGCATTTACACCGAAAGTATTTAAGTATTAAGTATGTAAGTATTGACCATGTCCTTCCTGTGGACAAGGCTGACTAAGCTGAGAGGATGGAATAGGTGGTGGGTAATCCTACTCCATCTTGATTCGTCCCGGGCACTACAGCGTCCCATTTGTGAAGGTAAAAGTTAGCTCCTGATGCTGTATAAAATAAATCATCTACTGTAGATAGTAAAAGGCCTTAGTTAGTTATGTATTTCTTTCTAGAGAAGTGCCTCTATTCACTTGATGACCTTTGATATTTAATTTTTTTATATAAGACCTTATGTTATTTCTGTGATGTTTTTAGCTATTTAGTTTTTATTATTCTGACATGTTTTGAATATCTCTCTTTAACTATTTCCGCATGCAATGTATTTTGTTTTTGGAACAAATGTACTATGCACTTGGAAAGAGAAATGTTAGTTACCTAGCCTGCTCAAGGTCCCCATCTTTAAGCAACATATCGACGTAGGTTGAGCAGACATCAACTCTTTGTGGATATACGGCGAGCACTTGTTCAAAGAGTGCTTCGGCGCGCTCTCGCCCTCCATGTTTCCGCTCCAGCAGAGCGAACTGCACTAGGATGGATACATCTGTGGAATAAACATTACATAAATAAATAAGTTGAGGAGCAATAGATTAGCATGGTATGGGAATGTCATGCGGAGGGATGAATGTCATGTGACGAGAAGAATGTTAGATATGAAAGTGGATGGATACAAGGGTAGAGGTAGACCAAAGAAGAGATGGATGGATTGCGTGAATGATATGAGTAAGAAAGGAGTGAATACTGAAATGACGGCTGATAGAGGGGAATGGAAGAGGAAAACATGTTGTGCCGACCCCACTTGAGTGGGATAAGGGCAGGGAGATGATGATGAAACAAATAAAAGGTAGACCTTCGAAGCAAGAGTCAGTAGCCGCAGTATTTTCAGTAGCTCTGCAGCCGCGTCACATTCACTTGCAATAAGATCGGTCTAGATTTGAAATAAATAAATGTTTGTGGACATTTCACACAGCGCCATCTAGCCCCGAACTAAACTAAGCTTGTACTATGGGAACCAGGTGGCTGATAGTACTTTTTTTGTAAACACATACTTATAATACATATACAACACCCAGTCCCGGAAGAAATATTAGCAGAACGTACAAACATTTCTACCGTAGTGGGAATCGAACCCGCGCCTCTTGCGTCTCTGCCGAGCAATCGCCCGCCACGCCACCGAGGCCGTCAATAAATTAAATTACAGCGTATATAAATTTCCGGCGGAGATACTCACGTTCCTTCTTATCCAGGACGGCTATGGCCTTCTGCATGAGCTGCCTCGCCTTCTCCACCAGCGCCAGGCGGAAGCACGCCGCGCCCGCCGCCGTGTACGCCGCCGCCTGCCGTTTGTATCTGCACATATAAATAAAATAATCACTACATAGTATAAAACAAAGTCGCTTCCCGCTGTCTCTGTCCCTATGTATCTTTAAAAGTACGCAACGGATTTTAATGCGGTTTTTTTAATAGATAGAGTGATTCAAGAGGAAGGTTTATATGTATAATACATGCATAATATAGTAGAGAAACACTGATAATTTTAGAGGTTTCTAATGTGATGTCGTAAATAAAAACCTTTTTTTGCGCTTACATTGCAAACGCTGGCTGAACCCTACGAGATAGATCAAAATAATGTACTACAGTATTGTACACCTTAAAAAGGTCTACAAAAAAGTCCGCGATGGTATATGTCCATCTCTTATTGCACCCGTGCGAAGCCGGGGCGGGTCGCTAGTAAATAAATAAAATGCATTTATTTCGAGCATTTTAACTCATAAAGAAAAGTATACAAAAAGGACATGAGATTTTTTGTATTGATATAGTGAAGAGACTAGGCAGTGTCACAAAACTCAGCAATAATGCACGAAATTATTATCACAGTCAATTGTTCACATTTAGACACAGCTAATGGTATAAGATTTATAATGGTTCGAGCACTTAAAACATTTATTTAAATTAAAATGGCACAGAGCAAAGTTACACAGAGACTGCTTTGGCAGAGGCCACGGAGGTAGAGATTATAGATTTTAATTATGCTCTAGCTCATGATCCGTTGTCTCATGGTCGCTCCGACCAGACGGGCTGAAGTAATTTTAGGAATGATAATGACTTCTTCATGATGAGGTCCGCGAGTGCGCTGAGCTCCTGCGGCTTGGCGGTGTCCGCGAGGATGTCCAGCAGCGCCGCGTGCACTCTGTAGGGCTCGTTCATCTGCAGCGCCTCCTCCAGGGTCTTCTGCTGCGATTCCTATCAACAGAATATATAAATCTATATATTTATGCACATGTACTATGTATATTGTACTTCTCTGCTGGACTGGGAGTAAAGAAAAAACAGAATGCGTCCAGCTGCTTCTCTCCTCGAGCATGTCGTAAGAGTCGAATAAGGGATAGTATCCTCTAACATGATGAGATACAATAAGCAAGTATTCCCAAGGAGGGTTGACGTCAGGCAGGCGGCCGGTCTTAAAACACCTTAGCCAAAACTCTTACACAATGATCCATGGACCCCACATAGAAGGGGATAAGGGCAGGAAGATGATGATGATCTTCATTCCAAGTTTCATTCGAATCCGTTCAGCTGTTTAGGCGTGATTTATATATTTTTTTACTAGGCAACGCCAACAGGACACATAATATACATTGTGATTGAGGCACAAACATCCAAACATCCTCAGTAGGTAAAGTATCAGTATTAGTATTAGTTAGCGAGGTACCTTGGTGCCGAAGCGGTGTTCTAAGTTGAGCAGCGCGAGCCAGACGTTCAGTTTGTCCTGCTCCTCTCTGAAGGGGATGGTGCGGAGCGCCCTGCGGCCCACCGCGCGCGCCTTGTCCAGCTCCGTCGACTGAAACACAACTTATTCTTATACCACATTTTTAGGGATCCCTATTACTAAGCCTCCGCTGTCCGTCTGTCAGCGGACTGTATCTCATGAACCGTAATAGGTAGAAAGTTGCAGATGGAAAGCAATATACGTTATCCAGACTGCTTAATCTCTCTCTCGCTCTGAAGAATCACGAACTGGTCTACGTAGCCCTTCCCTTCTCCTCCTTTTCCCCTGCTCTATAAAACACACTACTTCTGTCATGCATGTGGAAGGCCATATAAGCTATCCACAGCTGACTGCTAGCCAGTTCAGTCCGTTCGAACTGGTCGGCAGAGGGCGGATCCCCGCCCCCCGCGGCCACCCCCTCCAGCGCCGTGACCCGTTCCGCTTCAGCGCTGACGTTGGCCAGCTTCTATCCCCGCCATTAGAATACATAGTCACTGACATGCTGGAGGAAAGCCATCAGGTACAGTTAAAGTCATCTCACATTGCTCCACGGAGCCCTCGCTTCCCCCCCGTCCCGTTTCCCCCTCTTTAGAAGACATAGCCACTGACTAAGCCGCCCTCAAGGACCCCCTTTAATTCCAAAGTCAAAGTATATTTTATTGCTTAATTACATGTCGAAAAGGAAGATGGAAGGCCTTGTAAGTTATCCACAGCTGACTACACGCCGGTACAGTTACTAGAGCGCCCTCTCAAACTGCTTCACGGGGCCCTCCCTCTCCCCTCCCCCCCCATTTAAAAGACACAGCCACTGACTGAGCCCCTGCCCCACCCTCAACGACCCCCTTTAGGTTCCTGTCCAGTTCTTCACCGTGGACTACTGACCTGCAGGTGGAAGGCCATGTAAGCTATCCAGAGCTGGCTGCTCGCCGGCTCAGCTACCAGCGCCCGTTCGAACTGATCGACAGAGCGCGGGTCCCCGCCCCCCGCGGCCGCCCCCTCTAAGGCCCTGACTCGTTCCTCTTCAGCGCGGATCTTGGCCAGCTTCTCCGCTACGGACAGCTTCTTGCGTTTCTTCTTTGGCTGGTCTGTTGTCTGGGGAAATAAGATACATGACTGGTGGTGTAGTGGTCGAGGCTCTTCCTTCCGATCATAACTTCGAATCCGGTCGTGTACCAATAGATTTTTCTGTTCAAAAATTTTACATGTCCTAAATATCGTGAGGAAACCGGCATGTCGTAGAACCTAAACAATTCGAAAACCTCTGTCAAGTGCATGAAAGGGGCCTTGAGGCGCACTTTAAATCCTTTCACTTGGAGAAAGTAGTAGTCACTAGTGACAGCAACCTCTTGAAGGAGTACTTTAACCCTTTTCCTACACTGGTTAATAACTAACTGGTGACATAAGTAAATAGAACCGTAACAAATATTTGAAAATGTAAACATTTCTGACATCACGGAAACCGAACCAACGCGTTTCTTATCACAGCCAGAACTTTTTAAACAGACTAACCTCTTCATCGCTACTGCTAGATTCCTCTTCCACCTTCTCGTTACTTAAAACTGGTGCATCACTCAAGAAGAAGTCCTTCACACTGGGCACGTCTAATGCCGGCTCTAAGCTCTCCAACACTTTGATATCTTTGATCTTTTCCTTCAATACACTGTCTTCTTCTTTTAATTTCCCTTTCTTATTTTTATCCTCTTTCGAATCTTCGGTCTTCTCTTTTTTATTCTCCGTTTTACCTTCTTTTTTAGCTAATTTCTTCTCTAGCTTTCTCTTTTTCTGTTCCTCTTTATAATTCAAGTTTCTTACGTATCCCATCTCCTTCATTTTATCTAAAATTTCTTCTTTTGCTTGGGATAGCTTAGCTATTCTTTCTTGTATTGTCACTTTTTCATTCTGCATAGCTGTGTGGTATTTCTTGTTCTTAGAATTGAGTCCTCTATTTTCCAAATTCGCTATTTTCTCGTCTACTATTCCTGATCTTCTGTTCCTTGCGTCTATAGACTTGGTGATGGCAACTAATCTCTTTTTAAAGTCTTTTATAGTTGTACAGTCAGAGATGTCTAACAGTCCTTGTTCATGTGGAGTTAAGACTTCTTCTTCATATACATCTGTTTCTATTTCATCACTCTCTGATGGTTTATCCTCTTGAACCTTCGTTTTATCTGGAGTTTCTTTATATGAATTTAAATATTCATCCGCGTTTGATGTTTCAGAGTCTCGCTTTTTCTTCTTTTTGCTGATATTGATGTCAGCTTCTACGTTATCTTCATCTGGTTGTTTTTTCTTATGTTTCTTTGGAGGAGTTTCGCTTTCGCTATTTCGCCACTTGCGTTTGCTTTTTTGTCGATTTTCCTGTAAAGAGAATGGTTGTAAACTACTTCTAAATTCTCCGCTGGACTGGGAGTAATGAAAAAGCATAGAATGCGTCCAGCTTCTCTCACCTAGCATGTCGTAAAAGTCGACTAAGGGATAGTATCCTCTCTAACATGATGGACCACCTAAATATGGGCGATGGGCTGATCACCTGTCACCATGGTTCACCATATCCATCTTGGGACTTGTTGCCCACCCCATTAGGGATACGGGCGTGATATTATGTATGTAGTACTAAAGATTTTTATGACTTGTATCAAGAGCAAATGATGTTGATAAGTGTGGATAAATAGTTAGTGGTGTGCGTCCATTACTGAGGCACGTGGCGGCTGTTGTTTATGGTACGAGTAGTAGTTTGTCCCAAAGTGTAATATCGCGGTGTTTCCTCTTAAGCACACATACGGGTAAGTCGAAAAAACGGTATATCATTTTTCATGTCAAGTAATGTTCTTGTTCGTCTTATTTATGTTTGTAAAGTATATCTCTAAATGGATATGACTACAAAAATACAGCCTAATTCAGCACCTACTCATTTTTTAAGTCGGTTGAAAAAGTTGTCATTTGCTTACCGAACCTAAAGGTCCAGTTATGAAATGAGTGGGCTGAGACCATAAATGATTTATTTATTTATTTATTTAATTTAGTGTCACCAACATTATGTACACCGATTCATTAATTAAAAATATACAATATAAAAGCTTAGATCTAAACATGTCAAGTGTCATAATAATTATAGGAGACAGACAGCGTGCTATTAAGGTAAGAGCGAGTTACAGAATAGAAAAGAAAAAGTTAGTTTACTTACGTCCGGCGTGAAGGGCGCCGTGACTAGGCTTGCTGACATCCTCTTAACTTCGACTTTAACACTGATTATCGTACAATTCACCTGTTAAATACAAACAAAATTATTAAAAAAATAACACCCAACAGTCACATACATAGTCCTGAGCTCACACTAGGATTCCCTGTGTCGTGGGTATCAGAAACTACGAGTACCATGCTACCACAACACCCATACCCGGAAGAAATATTTACAGAACATGCAAACATTTCTTCCGCAGAGGGAATCGAATCCGCGCCTCTTGCGTCTCTTCCGAGCAATCGCCCGCCACGCCACCGAGGCCGTCAAATATTGTTCTATATAACTTATGCTTATGTTACTTACAATGCGTCCAGCTGCTTCTATCCCCGAGCATGTCGTAAAAGTCGACTAAGGGATAGTATCCTCCAACATGATGAGATACAATAAGCAAGATTCCCAAGGAGGGTTGACGTCAGGCAGGCGGCCGGTCATAAAACACCTTAGCCAAAACTCTTACAGCATGATCCAAGGAACATGCTGTGCCGACCCCGCATAGAGTGGGATAAGGGCAGTAAGATGATGATGATGATGTTACTTACAATCTGTCCGAGATGGAAGGCGTCCGCGATCTTCTGTTGCGGGTCCTGAGTGACGAAATGGCGCGGGATGTACGCCACTACGTTGTTGAAGAACGATACTAGCAGGTAATCGTGACCAATGTGCTGCATCAACAATAATTTATTAAAAACATAAACGACTTTGTAGAGTCTAGGCAGCATAGTGCATCTACCATATTAGTGGTAAAAAAACATTTATTTATTTAAGTACACACAGTTACAAAGACAAACTACCTACAATAACATTAAAAACTTTAAGGTAATCGGTATAATAATAAGAAATAAAAATGAGCTCAGTTTTCTATCTAAGTTCGCCTGCAGATAGAAAACGGAGCTCAGATCACCGACCGTAGGTAAGGTCCCCAAAAGGCTGGCGACGTTACCTCGTTGGATAACTATACTTATCCTTTGTCCGAGGTAAGCGCCAGCCCTTTGGTCATTGGTCACATCTATTAGCTTCTTGGATATCTCCTTGAAAAGTAGCCACGCCTCCGGACCCCAGGTTCCTAAAGTTTCCACGCCAAAAAGCATAAATATGTATTCATCACCTAAGGACGCTTATTAGTAGTTGAATAAATGTTTTCTATTCTATTCCAGTATTAATTTTCAATTAAACACTATGTACTAATTTGCAAAAATGCAATCAATAGGGTGGATGAAAGGCGAGTATGTATGTTCGTATGAGCTAGTGGCCAACTCTAGTGACGGGGTTTTTAGGCCGACTAAAGGTCTTCATCCTCAAAATGAGTACCAAGCGATAAAGTGGGATATGGGCAGGGAAATGATGATTATTATTGCTACTACAGTGGTTAGTGAGTACAGTTTTGTTCGTGTAACTCACCCTGATAATCCCCGTGTAGGCGGTACCGACCCTCGCCTCCTCGTAACTCTTCAGCACCTCCAGCTCGGGCGCCAGGAGGGAGGGCTTCAGCGTCAGGACGAGGTTATGCTTGTCGGGGTCTACTGCCAGCACCCTGGCCTGCACCTTCTGGCCCACCTGGAGTTAGACATTCATTTACCAGTGAATTACAACTTGGTATACAATAAATAAGTCAGAGGATCGGTATTATGTCTTTCTTGTTTATGCATTGGTTTCTAAATGGTCTTTTTAGGGTTCCGTACCGGAAGGGTGCCAACGGTACCCTATTACTAAGCCTCTGCTGTCCGTCAGTCTCAGTATATTTATATTTCCGCTCTAACAACAAATAAAAATAAAAGAAAAGAAAAGAGGATCCCATACAAGAAATATTTATGTACATGTGCGTTGGTACGGAATCCTTCGTGTGCGAATTCAACTCGCACTTGACTCGGTTTTTTTAAACTCTCTAGATCAGAACTCAAAATTTGGGGTGTTTTATTTACCCAATATCTATTTATATTTATAAAAACAATAAGCATGATGATGTTTTTTTTTGCAATCAACGCACAGTCCAACAAACCACAAGCTAGGAATCTGAAATTTGGAAGGCAGCTTTCTTTTACAGCAAAACTACCTACTAAGGCGGGATTTTCCGATTTATTTCAGGTCTGGGTGCTGTAGTATCGAACTCGTAGTTTCTAATACCCACGAAGGCCATAAAATATTAAATTACCTTGTATTTTTTCTGGATGATGTTTGATACCCCTGCTTTCTTGGAGTCAATGAACATGCCGGACTCTGTCAGATGCGTTCGCGGCACGAACCCTGCACACAACGATATTATAAGAAAACAATATAAATTTTCATTACTATGCTTTGCTCGCCAGCAAAACGCCTCTACGCTCTATACGCTGAAACCTATCTCGCTTAGCTCATGACCCGACTTCTATCGGCGTGTCTATCGGCTAGGAGGCGGACGGTGGACGTCACCAGCTGCTGTATGCTTAAGTCCGTCAGAATGTGGCGTTCGTCCTTATCTCAGCTTACCTTTGACCCGACCAAAGTCTATTTTACGTAATTCTAAAATTCCATTATTTTAACTTGCTTCGCTCGCCAGTAATTAGTCTCCACTGTCCATACATTTTAAACAATCTCGCTTCGTTCGCCTTAAAAAAAAAACGTTTTATCTTAGCTCACCTTTAACCCGTCCGACATCCAATTGAACATGTCCGTCGGTCACCTGACGGATTGTGGCCGTGATCAGCTGTCCGGGACTGAGCTGATGCATGCTGAAGTAGGGCTCCTCTAGGACGTGGGGCTCGTCCGTCACAGAATATACGTAGTCAGACATGTTGTAACATAGCACGCGGACCTTGTGTTTGCTGCCTGAAAGGTTAAATTGTATAAATACTAGCTTCCGCCTTTAGCTTCACTTGCGTTCAAGTAACGAGGCGATAATCGCACACGTCATGATGATAAACTAGTTTTTCTATGATGATATATAGCTCACCGATTGGATAGGATTTGGCGACTACTTCTTCATCAGACAGGTCCTCGTCCACCTGGATCCTCTTGAGACTCAGCGCGCCGCTAATGCCGCGCCCTAGCTTGAAGTGCACCGAGCGACCGATAATTTTCAACACCTGGAAGAGATTATGATGAAGATTGAGAAAGGTATTTTAAGATGGTTCGGTCATGTAGAGAGGATGAATGAAAGAAGATTAACGAAATGTATGAGGCGTGTGTGAACGATAACGTTGGAAGGGGAAGACTTGTATCAGCCATTTAGTGACCATAGTACAAGCTTTGCTTAGTTTGGGGCTAGATGGAGCTGTGTGAAATGTCCACAAATATTATTATTTTTTTAATTAAATCCGCTAAATGGTACATAAGTCCTTAATTACAAAAACAATAAAATAAGTAACATAATTAGCATGTAATGCCAAAATAGAAAATAAAATGCTGTTTACTAGGTATATTTGCAAATAATTACTGAATTTATAAAATAGTAGGGTTTTCAGTCTATTATGGGAAGCGTAGAGCCTACTCCATCTTAATTCGTCCCGGGCACTACAGCGTCCCGTTTGTGAAGGTAAAAGTTGCCCCCTGACGTTGTATAAATCGTCTACTATAGATGGCACAAGGCCTTAGTAGTATGAGAAGCGAAGGACTATAAATCCTTCTAACTATAAATCTTCTTATAAGTGAGTTTTGAAGAGCTTACCTGTGCCTCTTCCACGATGTCGCCCTCTTTGAGCGTTTGCTCGGCCTCCATGTCGGGGAAGGTGCTCTCGAAGATGCTCTTCATCGTCAGGAAGGGGTCGTTCCGAGTTGGCAGTACGTAGAGCACGCGTCCTCTGACCTGTTAACGGTGTTATTTATAAGTTCAAGCTAAAATTAAATAAGAATATCCAATAATAAAACGAGCGCTGGTGTCTAGTGGTAGCGGCCCAGCCTGCCACCCCGCTATACCAGTACTCTCAAACGGTGAAGGAAAACATCGTGAGGAAACCCGCGGCTTAGTCAGCTCCGCACGTAATGACCATGTCTTTCCTGTGGACAAGGCCGACTAAGCTGAGAGGATGGAATAGGTGCTGGGCAAACCTACTCCATCTTAATTCGTCCCTGGCATTACGTCCCGTTTGTGAAGGTTGGAAAGGAAAAGTTGCCTCCTGACGCTGTATAAATCATCTACTATAGATGGTAAAAGGCCTTAGTAAAGACCTCCGTCATGGCTTAACGACTTAAAAGCCGGGACCGACAATTTAACGTGCCCTCCGAAGCACGGAAGCGCTCAGCTCGTAATGCCACTTGCGGTCACCCATCCGCATTGTGACTTTCACATTTATAATGACATATGGACTGAAGCTCAGGTAATAGAGTTCAGAGAATACAAATTGATTTATTTATATTCTCTGCTGGACTGGGAGTAAAGAAAAAACATAGAATGCGTCCAGCTGCTTCTCTCCCCGAGCATGTCGTAAAAGTCGACTAAGGGATATCCTCTCCAACATGATGTTGATGGACCATCTATATGGGCGATGGGCTGATCACCTGTCACCATGGTTCATCATATCCATCTAGGGACTTTTGAATCAGGAGAGGCTGCAAGTTCTCTTTAAGATTACTTGTGGCTCTGCCACCCCATTAGGGATACGGGCGTGATAATATATATGTATTATTTATATTGACAAGTACCTTCTGGCCCAGCGTGGGTTTCTTCCCCTTGACCTTGTCGACGTGTTGGTGCTGCACGTAGCATGTGGTGTCCCCGAACACCATGCCTTCGATGCCGTTTTCCAATGGCTGTAAGGGAATCAATTTATTTTTATGTAAATAAATAAATAAAATATTTGTGGACATTTCACACAGCGCCATCTAACCCCAAACTAAGCAAAGCTTGTTCCATGGGAACCAGATGGCTGATAGAATACTTATATACCTTAACAATATTTAGAATTTTACAGTGACATATTACAATTTATCTATCTAATTGTGTCAGTTGCTCGAACCAGTGTGAGGATTTAAACTGCGCCTCAAAGGCTCATAGAATTTGGGCAAAGTGAATTATCGTACCGTCTCAACAGTGAATTCTACGTTAGTACCGGGCAGCAAAGCCCCGGTTGGTTTCTTCTTGAGGAGCACTCCCTGGATGGCGCCCAGCGTCGCCGACACCGACACCACAGCGTTGCTGGTGGACGGCGTCACCGATTTCACAGCGCACCACGTCACCATGCCCACATCTACCATACAATACAATCACATCAAATGAAATGTAAACGAAATGAAAAATGTTTATTACTGTAACTGTTTACAATTAGAAAAAAATATCTTATTCTGTCTGATGATGTCATGTTCCATAGAACATAATGGGATTAATGGGAAATGCCCATATTTTGTGGTAAGCTTTTTAAACAATTTTCTTTTAATACAGTTTTAAATTTGTTAACTAACAAAGTTATCTCGTTTGGGGCTTTGTTACTTAAAGGCACACACATGCATTCCTCATGAAGTACTAACCTAGATCAAGATCGGGGTTGGCATCCTTCTTAGGCAGGAAGGTGGTGGTGTTGGGCACTCCGATGTCCATCACGAAGCCGTGGTCCTCTATCGACACCACCGCCGCTTGGAACAATGCACCTGAATGATATCATCATCTTATTAAATCATAAACCGTTCAGCCGTTTAGGCGTGATTGAGGCACAAACATACAAACATCCTCACAAACTTTCACATTTATAATATAAATAAATAACACCCAACAGTCACATACATAGTATCCCACAGTAGGATTTCCTGTGTCGTGAGTTATCAGAAACTATGAGTACCATGGTACCACAACACCCAGACCCGGAAGAGATATTTACAGATCATGCAAACATTTCTTCCGCAGCGGGAATCGAACCCTCTTGCGTCTCTGCCGAGCAATCGCCCGCCACGCCACCGAGGCCGTCAACTGAATATAGTAGGATGTTTTGGGTCTGGTCTGGTAGATAATGGCGACGAATCGTAGTGACTGGCGAAAGTGGGGGGGGGAGCCTTTGCCCAACATTGGGACAGTATGAGCTAGCAGTGTCAGCATCAGTAGTTTGTTTTGGGTAGCTGTGTACCTTCAGCAAGTTGAACCCAAGATTGCAGGCAAAAATGTTGTAACAGCTTTATCTACCACAAGTCATATGAGAGTGGGTACCTTTAACAACATCAGCCAGTGGTTTCCCTCCATTGATATGCTGCGGCATAGTGGAGAGCATGAGGCTCTTCTCCTGCTGATCTAGGACCTTTACCGCGATGTACTGGCCTGGCCTGAACATCTTGGTAAGCTTGTTCACTCTATCTATCTGAAACAAGTAGTCATGATCTGGAAGAAATGTTTGAATGTTCTGCAAATATTTCTTCCGGGTCTGGGTGTTGTGGTACCATGGTACTCGTAGTTTCTGATACCCACGACACAGGGAATCCTAGTGTGCAGTCAGGACTATGTATGTGACTGTTGGGTGTTATTTATTTATTTATTATCTAAGTGTATTACAAGTTATATCAATTTCATTTTGCCATTCTTTAGGCACAAACATTCTTACATATATTCCCACAAACTATTCATCACAAACAGACTATGCCTAGTGGGGAAGCTGACAGGTAATCTAAATATTTTATAGACCGACAACCTCGGTGGCGTGGCGGGCGACTGAGACGCAAGGGTTCGATTCCCGCTACAGGAGAAATGTTTGTATGTCCTGCAAATATTTCTTCAGAGTCTGGGTGTCATAATATTATGTATTAAAAATGTGTTTGCAAAAAAAATTGTATTTTGTATTATTTGAACCATCTGGTTTCTATTGTTCAAGCTTTGCTTATATTGGGGCTGGATGGCGCTGTGTAAAATGTCCACAACTTTTATTACTTTTTTTTATTCTCCGCTGCCTGTAAAATAAGTTAACTATTAAGTCAACTTTGTACTACCATGTCTTTTTGATCTTGTTTTACAGTAATAAATTCTTTTTCTTTTTTTTTCCATCAACATAATAATAATGTGGATGTGGGATTCACTGGAAATATGCTTCCTCTTTAGCACGCTATTCATTCAGGTCCTGTGCTAACCGAATCTAGTGGATTCCCAAAAACAAACTTCTCATTTATAAAAAAACCAGTCAAATTTGCACATAAAGGGTTCTGTACCATGGTACATGTACATAAATCTTTCTTGTATTGGGCCCTCTTTTATATTCAATATTTGATGTTATAGTGGCAATAGAAAATACACTCTGTGAAAATTTCACTTCTCTACCTATTACAGTTCATAATACAGTCTGTTGACAAACGGACGGACAGACAGATGGATGGACAGTGTAGGCTTAGTAATAGGGTCCCATTCGCACCCTTTGTTTATAAAACCCTAAAAATTTGTTATACAATTCATCATCTTCCTGCCCTATCCCACTCTATGTGGGGTCGGCACAGTATGATCTTTGGATCACGCTGTAAGAGTTTTGGCTAAGGTGTTTTATGACCGGCCGCCTGCCTGACGTCAACCCTCCTTGGGAATACTTGCTTACTATTATACAATTATAATAGTTAAAAGCGATTACCTTGTCATTAACATAGACCTCCAGCTGCTTATTATAAGGTTCGCTGATATGGCACGCCATGATATTGCCGATCAGTTTGCATGGTAACATCACAGACAGTTTAGTTTCATACACACAACGCACCCGGGCTAGTACTAACACTCCTTCTTTTATGGTCTGTGGAAAGATAGACATATATTACTACTACAATATTACTACTTAACCATTAACTTAGATTTTCTCATAGAGAATAAGCAATTTTTGGGTTAAATATTATTCTAAAGTTGTGAAAATGCGTGCGTTCATAAAACACACGAGAATTAAGCCTGTTTAGGCAGTGGACTAATTGTTAAGAGATAGACATTCTTATGTCTCTGTGGACTTTTTGTGGTCATGTTGTCTTCGGACTCTTTTGGACTTTTTTGAGAAGTTGGCATTTGTTGTATTTTCCTATATAAATCTAGCAACAC
This sequence comes from Scotopteryx bipunctaria, assembly GCA_949320045.1. Taxonomy (NCBI): domain Eukaryota; kingdom Metazoa; phylum Arthropoda; class Insecta; order Lepidoptera; family Geometridae; genus Scotopteryx; species Scotopteryx bipunctaria. Next base: position 977,535 of record OX439457.1, read on the forward strand.
CAATTAATAATAATGGCATTTTACTTCTAGGCAAAATAATAAAGGAGTTACAACTTACATGATAGCTTAAACCCACAGCACAGTTCTTTGTGGATTGGTCTAGTTCCTTTGTAGCCTCGTCTGATAAATACCCATCATCGCCTTCAGATTTCTTTTTTAACTTATTCTTCTTCTTATCACCCCTCTCATGTTCCCCTAAAAACTATTATTATTAATGTAATGAGAGTGCCAAGTAGGTGCTAAAAGTTACCACTGAATTTTTAAAGTTTTCTTTAAAACTCACGTTAGCGCTTTGCTTAAATAAAGTTGTAGGTTTTTTTCCACCTCGAGGAAAGTATTCTTCTGTATCTGCCATGTTTCTTTAATAATTTACAATAAAAACAAATACTATTCCACTCCACATCTGTTTACCTGCACATGAGTTTTGAGGTTATGTTGCGTTTTGTTCTTTTGTTTTTGTTTTAACTTTTGACATTAATTTTCTGAAAACTAGCAGAAAAGGAACCTAGGAACTAATAGATTTTATGTGTGAAAATCTTCGATCTAATAAATAATACGTAGCAATCCAATAAATTATTTGTTATAAAATCTACACATTAATTTCAAAGTTCGCAATTTTATTAAATGAATGTCTTGAAATCAATAGCAGTAGTTTAGGTATCAAAAGGACATCCTTCGGAGATTGCTTTTTTCTACTAGTATGGTAGGTTTCTTGAGTTGTGGTCATAATACACTTAATAGCTTGCCCGCGACTTCGTACGCGTTGGAATACGTTATTTTGCATTTATGGTATTCAAACCAAGTTTCAAGCTAATCGCACAACCTACCCTTACGTTTAGATACGTCTGTCATGTTATACCTATCTGTGGGTGTGCAATAAACTGATAAACTTGCTTCACTACAGCAAACATAAAACAGTAGCCTACCGCCTCCTCTCCGACAATTAAAGTCAAAATATACATTTAAGAAGCGAGTAAAGTTGTACATTTTGGAACTTCAAAAAGCTGGGTTGTCTGGTAAGGATAGCTGTAGTGCACCCTTTACCTGCTAGTTTACATCTTACTTCTTACTTATATTATAAATGCGAAAGTTTGTGAGTTTGGATGTTTGGATGTTTGTGCCTCAATCACGACTAAACGGATCTGAACAAAACTTGGAATATACATAGTACATGTACTGGATTAACATATAGGCTATTTTTTATCCGGGTACCACGCGAGCGAAGCCGCGGGCGGCGGCTAGTTGTACTATAATTAGGTATTTGATAATAATAAATACCTAATTATAGTACAACTAGCTGCCGCTAATAACCAATAGGTTATTATTTCAATTAATTATTTTATTTATTTTTTTTTTTTTTTTTATTTTATTTATTAGGTTTATCTACAGTTATTACAATTTTACATTACATAAAATACATATAAAATACACAAACTAATTGCACAACTAATTACAGATAAACACCGCATGCAAATATGAAATAAAAGGATAACATAACAAAATAAGAGAAGAAAGGAACAGATTTATACATAGATTAAAATTAATTAAAATTAAAATTAAATTCAGATTTAAATTTCTAGATAATTGAGTTCGGCAAGTTCTCAGACAAGAACTGGCGGAACTTATTAATATTTGTAGAGAATATGTCTATTTCAGTACAATGACTATGGAGAGCTTTGCTAATCCTAGGCATGGGGGAGTTAATGCCGAGAACAGTAGTGCGGAGTGGTGGGGCTAGGAGTGGGATTGGACGACGAGGAATTCCACGTGGGACTCTAAAATGTATTTTATTTAATAGCTGAGGGCAATCTATTTTGTTATTTAAAATTTTGAAAAGAAAGATTAAATCAAGTTGTGTTCGTCGTTTTTCAAGAGATGATATTTTAAAATACTTAAGGCGATCCGAATATGACTGTAAGGATTTAGCTTTTTTTGCTGCATATGCTAGGTGCCACAGAAATCGTTTTTGTATTCTTTCAATTTTCAGTTTATGGGTAGCATAGTGAGGCCTCCAAACAGCAGGGCAATACTCAAGGATGCTACGGACCAGGGTATTATAAAGTAGGATTTTCGTGTATGGTTTTTTAAATATTTTGCTATTCCTAATGATGAATCCAAGTATTTTAGATGCTCTTTTTGTTATATTATCTGTGTGCGGTATGTAGGTTAGTTTTTTGTCAAGAATCACGCCCAGATCCCTAATCTGATCAACCTCGAGTATGGGCCTACCCCCAATATTATAATGTGACTTGATAGGATTATGTTTGCGGGTAAATTTGATAAAGTAACATTTTTCCGCATTGATGTGCATTTTATTACTACAACACCATCCATGCAGCTGGTCAAGATCGTGTTGCAGCAGAGAGGTATCGAACTCGGAGTCAATTTTACGTAAGATTTTTAGGTCATCTGCAAATAAAAAAGGTAAAGAATGATTGAAACAGTTTGGGATATCATTGATAAATATGTTAAACAGGATAGGCCCCAGATGGGACCCTTGAGGTACTCCAGAACTTATACTGAACGAATTTGATTCATAGCCATTAATTACGACAGAAAAGAAACGATCTGTTAAGTAAGATTTAATCCAATTAATTAAATTACCGGCAAACCCGTATGAGGAGAGCTTACTAACTAGTAAGGAATGGGAAACTCTGTCGAAGGCTTTACTGAAGTCCGTATAAATGACGTCGACTTCTTGATGTTTATCAATTGCTTCAGCAAGTTCCTCAACAAAGGTGACTAAATTTGTGGCGGTCGATCTAGATTTTACAAAGCCGTGTTGATAGTCAGATAAGAATTGACGAAAATGGTTTTGAATTAGCGGACAGATCATAGATTCGAAAACTTTTGCCATTGTAGAAAGAATGGAAATTGGCCTATAGTTCGATACTACCTTGGTGTCACCTGACTTATGTATAGGTACAACTCTTGCCGATTTCCATAAGGTTGGAAAAATTCCGGTGGCTAGTGATTCATTAAAAATAAAAAATAAGGGATTCGCTAAATTGTCTGAACATTTTTTTATTAAGATTGGCGGTATACCGTCAGGTCCTGCGCCTTTATTTGTATCTAAACTATTCAGTTTTCGTTGTATTGACTTTAACGGAATATGAACCCTGGACAACACAGAGCTGTTGGAATTAATGGCGTTGAACGTAGTACCTGGTGGACTGTTTGTATCCTGAGCATTAGTTGGCAAATTGGATTGATCGTATACTTGGGAAAATGTGACTGCAAATAAATTACAGATGTCTGTACCATTTGATTTACTAGTCTGACCATCAGTCATTACATTAGGTATGGCATTGGTGTGGCCTCTTTTCGACTTTATAAATGACCAGAAATACTTTGGGTTGTTTCTAATTCTATTTTCTATTTCTTCCACGTAGCTATTATAACGATTCAGAGCAAGTTTATCGCATCGATCACTTAGTGTAAGATAAGCCAGTTTGTCCATGGGATTTTGATATTTTTTGAATCTATGGCGTACGTTATTTTTTTCACGTAATAATCTAATAAGTGGTTTATCAAACCATGCAGGATACTTGTTAGTATGGATTTTGCAAAGAGGTGCATGTTTGCTTATCAATTCTTTAAGCGTTTTGTAAAATTTATGTAACATACTATTTACGCCATCACATTCCTCAAAATAAACACTCCAATCAATTTCAGATAGACTTACGTTAATAGCATCATAATCTGTCCTATGGAAATTTACTCTATGGTTGTTTGAGTTCTGCTTTAAGGTGGTAATCCCATTAAGATCCATACTAATATCGAGTGGAGGGTGCAATTTATCAGCAGGGGTAATAGGAGTTAATGAGGGACTAACGGTACAAGGTCCGGTGTTAACAAATACTAGGTCAAGGATTCTTTGCTCACTATTCAAAACTAGATTACATTGCTTAAGGTTTGCTAAATAACTAAACTCGATCAACGTTTTACAATTTTTAATAGTGTGTAGATTTGATTGGTCGTTATTGATCAAGTTCCAGTTAATTTTACTAAGGTTAAAATCACCAATCAAACATACATTACCGTCGTAGTTATCAAATACTGAGTTACAATGATCAATGTAATGCTCTAACTCCCTACTATTAACAGGACAAGGTAGGTATATAGCGCAGATTGCTAGTTCGTAGACTGTTCCTGAGTGAGGAATCTGGATAATTACCCATAAATCCTCACACAGGCTTTCCCAGTTTATCATACGCGTCGCTGACAATCTTTTTGAGACAGCAATGGCTGTGCCACCACCATCCTTATTAGTGTTAAATCCAGTAGTGTATCTATCTCTTCTAAAAACGAGATATCTATCATCAAACAGTTCACCATCCATGACGCTATCGTTTAACCAAGTCTCTGTTAAGACTACGACATCGTAATCGCTCAGCACCACACGCCTATAAAAATTATGTGTTTTAGTACGGAGTCCACGAGTATTTTGGTAATAAATACTGATGGAATTTATATCGGCTGAGGGAACCGTGGCAATATTTTACTTTAATTTAGCCAAAACACTCGCGTCTCTCACAACGATGAACTCTGAGTCTTCACCCTTCCTCATGAAAATACGGCCGCTGCGGACCCATACAAATTTGTAACCTTTTTCCTTGGCTGCTTGTCTCGCAGCAGCATGTAAGGCTTTGTTATGGGGGGACAGATGTTCCATGACGAAGACTGGCATTTTTGGTCCAGCGTGACCAAGGTGGGAGCTGTTGAGCTTGTCGCTGGGATTTCTTCTATTATACTGGATCGTCGAGGCCAGGAATTCATCACGCACCAGTGGCGTATTGAACTCAACTACAATCGAGCGTGGGCGTTTGTTTTCAGGGTTCAGTTTGGCCGTTCTCATAATACGTAGAATATTGTCTTCTTTGATATTGCAGCCAACTACACCGCTAAGGTCTTTCACGATAGAAATCAGGTTTTCCGATTTCTTCTCTGGTACACACTGGATCTCAATGTTTTTGCAACGAGCATTTTGTTCCAGCTGGTTTAATCTTGCTTCTAAATTAGTAATCTTAGTCTGCGTCTGGATATCGCGTTCTTGAAGCAGCTTAACCTGTGTTTCAGTGTCTGCGTGCACCTTCATGATGTCATCAAATTGACTATTTACGAAGTCAATTGCATGCTTGACATTTTTCAATTCGTCTTTTACAGTCTCCAACTCACTGGTAAACTGCCTCTTGAAATCCGACAATTGCTTCCGCAAAACATCTTCCATAATTTCTCGAACTTGATCACGAGTAACAGGAGAACCAACATTGCCAGGTGATTGAGTCGGTGGTGATGACACTGCTTGTCTCTTAGTGGGGCGCAATGTGTTTTGCGCCTGTCGAACTGGCGTATTATCATTTTTAGAAGCTTTAGGAGTGGCTTCAAGGCATTGGGGGCAAATCCATTCCTTAGGACCAGTACCTTCGAGTTGTCTCTTTCTGCCAGGGTAGACACAGGCATAATGGTAGGCCATGTTACATTTCGAGCATTGCAAATAGTTATCATCGTTTTTACGCGAGGAACAGCAACCCCAATTTCCCGGTAGAGGATTCATTTTTTCGTGGAGTAAGCGACAATCTGAGACGACACAGCAACAATTGTCCCTCACAGTTGCAACAAAATGCAAAATAAAGGCACAGTAATAAATGCCCTCGCTCGAACTTTCCGTAGAACAAGGTTGCGAGAATAAGGTCTTAAGCGCCGTGTATAACGTGTCGCTTACGCGTTTAGCTCGTGCGGTTTATCTCGTTTTTAATTTATAATGTGAGGGTGGTTAATTCTTTCACCAATAGATATTTTTGTTGAATTAAGGCTTAAATCACTGAAATTCAGAAAGTCAATAACAACACCGTGATTACTGAGTCTTGGTTTCTATGTGCACAAAAATTTCGTCCACTCACTTCACTTTTAACACCGTAACGTTAATAAAATTGAATGCGTAGTTTACTAAGTTGTCACTCCTTTCGAGTCGAGAGAATATATTATTAATTCATTTCATACTGACATTGTTTATTATATAGGTTTTTGAATACTTGACTGATTTTTCTAATTTTCTTATTTTATACTGACATTATTAACTGATTTATTCTATGTAGACACACATCTACAATATAATTTATTTATTTTATTTCATTAGTTTTTTTTTACATTTTACTGTTGTACGCTACGCAAGTCTCACAGGGTCTGATGGCTAGAGGAAGTGGTTCCGACAGAATAACAGCGTCTGCTGCTCAAACAGCAGACACAATGCTGAGTCGAAACCAATTTGCTGCTGTAGCACACATCATAATTTGTTTAATATTATAATTTTAGTGATAAGTGTTTAATGTTTAAAATGTCTTTTTTTTTCTCTCTATTGTCTATTACTATTGTATTTTTTATTTTATTTTCCTAAAATTCTATGTTATGTGTTATGTGTGCTATCTTAGCAAATAAATGTTATGTCTATGTCTATAAACTGATTTAAAAAACATCCAGTATTTTGAAAGGTACCTCTTCTTATAGGTTGTTTTGAAAAATCCTGAAACATGTGTCATTTATTTTGCATTTACAGTATCTGTACTTAGTTTCAGGCAAATCGTACCAAGCGTTAAAAAGTTCCATACAAACGTTTTCACACCTTCTCACTCCTTTAGGTGTTGAATTTCGAAAAATTCCGCCTTAGTGGGTGGTTTTGCTATAAAAGTAAGCTACCTTCCTTTCAGCTTTCTAGCTCCAGCAATTTCGGCTCGGTGACGATAACAGTCAGTCAGTCAGGTACAAATCTTTTAAAGGTATAGATTATACTACCGATTTAAGTCTTTGCCAATTATCTCCAATTTGTCAAAAACCTTCAAAAACCTAATATCTTTCTCTTTTACTCTTGTACAAATCCTGCTAGCAAAGAAGATGCAAATAAACGACGTCATAAACGTCAAATGAAATAAACAGCATTTAATTTAGCCGTTGTATGCTCATACATACCTTATATTTTTTTATTCATTCATTCATCGATATAATCAACAATATCACATTTCAATTTTGTTACATCACGTACGCACGCACCGGTTGGTGAGAAAATAATTTATTATAATTAATTACGATACGATACGATACCTACCCAAACTTCGGCTGATTGTGTTGTTTATGTAACTAGAATTGATAATTAAGTCAATCACGTAAAAATAGACTTAGTTCTTAAATATTTGCCGGGTCAGTGGATTAGTGTCTATTTATTTTGTTCGGCAAGTTTTAGATAATTTCGAGTGGATCCTTGATAAAATGCAGTGTTTTGATGTGTTGAGCACCTACCCATTTGAAGCTTGTTGTTATAAAAAGTGACAAAGATACGCAGTAACTACAGTAACTAGTAAAACAGGTTTCAGATTTTCCATGGTTCCTTTGATTTATTTGCAGAAAATATGAAGAAGATTGTGATTTTTGGTTCCACCGGTGTGACTGGCCTTTGTGCAGTGGAAGCAGCAGTCAAAAAAGGTAAGTGCGACAATGTTTATTGAACTACCTAGGTAGAGGTAGGTACCTACTTATAGCAAGGGCAGATGCAGCTCTTAAGTCAGGGAGGGGGTCATATATTGCGAAATCATTGCTGGTCGACCTAGACCCAGCCCAAGGGGTTTGTGTCCCCAGTGACCCCCCTTATATCCGACCTTTCGCTACTTAGGTACTTGGGGCTCATTAAGTAGGTATTTAAGTGGGACAAGTATTACTTAACTCAACCTAAGGCTCGCAAAAAAGGATCAAAATTTCACCAGGTAGTACTTTAATTTGCATCAACCTCGGTGGTCTTTACCAAATGCTACTTTTCAACTTGTTTTTTGTTTATTTGCCAATAAAAACTTTGTTCTGTTTGTTCTGCTTGCATAAATAACATAGAATTAGCCACATAAATGTAAATTTGATTTGTTATTTAGTTTATTAATTTATGCATGTAGGTAGGTAATAATGTATAATGGCCCGATTTGAAATGCAAATCTTAGTAGGTACTTTCGTATATATACGTACTGCATCAATTAGTTACCAATTCAATGTTAAAATAATATGCAAGCTCATCTTTAACAAGACCAATCCGATTTTTCGAATTTTTAGCCATTTTTGACCATTTTTCATAAGTTAAGCTATGAAATTGAAAACTTGTTAGAATAAATAAAGGCAAATCTAATCCTTTTAAATTACTAAATATAAAAAAGTTTTAAACTAAAAAATATTTCTATGTTTTGAACTATTTGCTTAAGCAAAACCTTCACTGAATTTTGGTGAAGTACTTCCCAACAATCAGATTCATAGAACATGGAAAGATGTTCTGCGGACCTTGCTGTGACCCTTATTGCCTAAAAATCACAATATACACCTGCTGCACGAAGATTTGTTGAACACTGCTTTGCCAACAAGATCCGGCGAGCTACATCATCATGAAGCGAACATCCCAAATGCTTACCGCTTTTAGTAATCTTACACGGATCTTGTCGGCAAAGCAGTGTTCAACAAATCTTCGTGCAGCAGGTGTATAATGAATATTAAGTCCTACAGTGTTGTTTAGGTGTTGATCAAAGATGTAACTGTCACCATCGAAAATATAAAAATCCTGCCATGGATGTCAACCATATTCAAGGTTACACTATAATCGGTTCCTGATACACCATTTTGGTTCAGACCCAATCAGGACCAGACCGAATCCATCATGTTTGTTTAGATCTTTATCAAAGGGGTCGTCCATTAATCACTTTGTTATTTAGCAACTTTTAAACACTTGAACATGTTATATCACACACAGGGAATCCTGGTTAGATAGAACTATGCATCAGTTTTGGATAATTTTATTATTATTTATTTAAGTCGACAACAAAGTGTTCGGGAAGTAACAAAACTTCGTCGTGCAAAAACAATCTTGGTTTTTACTACATAATAACCGCTAATTGTTACCTACAGTAGCCATAGGTACATAATGACGTCAATAAAAACACCCGGATATTATTATCAAAAACTTGTACGCAGGTCTCTCAGTCCGCGCCTTCGTGCGAGACCCAGCCAAGGTACCCGACCACTTGAAAGACAAGGTGGAAATCTTCGAAGGAAATGTCCTCGAGCCAGACTCGGTCCACGATGCGGTGGAAGGTACCGATGGGGTCGTTATAGCTCTGGGTACGAGGAACTCTCTAGAACCCACGTCAGACCTTTCCGAGGGCACGAAAAACATCATCGAGGCTATGAGAGCGAAGAATGTGACGAACGTCTCCGCCTGCCTCTCTGCGTTCCTTTTCTGGGCTCCGGAGAAGGTGCCGCCGCGGTTCAATGACCTGAACGAAGACCATAAAAGGATGTATCAAGTGCTGAAGGAGAGTGGGCTGAACTATATTGCCGTCTATCCGCCACATATTGCTGGTAAGTTTTTGAAATCACAAGTTATTTTGAATAGCGTTTTGGTGAGTTTTCCCTGACCAGGTAAACTCGCTAGCGACTAAGCTAAGTAGTACTTATGTGTGAAAACTTGTCTTACAGACGACCAACAATATACAATACTCGCTGTTGCCCGCGACTTCGTACGCGTGTAGTACATTATTTTAATCTATAATCAATAGTTTTTGCAGCGAACGCCAAAAACTTTTTAGGTTTTCTACCTTGGGTTACAATATTGCAATTTTCTTACGGATCCCTAATTTTTTTTAAATATATTATAGCCTATACTAGACCCTGATAATGTAGCTTTCTATTGGTGAAAGAATTTTTGAAATTGGTCCAGTAGTTTCGGAGCCTATTCGTTACAAACAAAAAAATCTTTCCTCTATAATATTAGTATAGATTCTTTATTACGTAGAATCTTGTCTCCAGTATAAAAAGTTACTCTATGGAATCTTGTGGGATCACTAGAACACGTCAAATCTATGTTGAATTACGCCTGTTCGTAACGCGACCAATCGTGGAAGATACAAGAAACTACGCTTGGCAATTTTCTTGGAAAATGCTCTCTTTACAATAATGATGTTGATAAAACGAGTAACAACAAAATCATGGGACAGGGCGAGTTCCATTCTCTACAACTTGGCGTGGAGAACTCTCTCAATGGACAAAATGTTTGCATGTTCTGCAAATATTTCCTCCTGGTTTGGGTGTTGCGGTCATTGAGATAAACAAATATAGTACAGTATAAATCAATGGTTGCGGTAGTAAAAGGGTCTAGTGTCGGGTCAGAACTAAGAATGTGATATATTTAGTCGTATATTCTGTAGTAAATACAATGCTATCCCAAAATCTTGATCAATGATTCCGTCAGCATGCGAGCACTGATCGCATGACATGAACAAATTATCTTCACGATGATTGATTACGCAATAGAATACTATAATGGATAGTGACCTATAGTGACTAAGGCAAGACTATTTTGTTTATCGTCTGATAACTGGTATTCAATTTACACCTTAGGTAGGTACATTGTTGAAGATTGCATGCGGTATCTATGAATAACATAATATAATCTACATATTGAGTTATGAAGTTTATCTGTTGCCCGCGACTTCGGCATGGATATTTTTAGATTTTTGCAACTGCATAGGTACCTACAAAACCTACCTACTCCAGTTTACTCTTTAGCTTGTTGGTTATACAAGTTGTGATTGGTGACAAATTACGCAGACTGGTTAGCTACAAAGACCACGCAAGTAGGGGGATCAATTGGAACTTTTCCCCCTCCTCAGCGTGGTCATTGATCTGTTAGTATGTCGTTAAATTAGTTGTAGGTACCTCAAGTTGTAGGTACTAAACGAACTACAGTAGTTTTACATTGACTAGTAAATGAAACTAACATTAAAAACTTGTACAGCGCCTAGTACTTACCTAATTCCGCTAATGTCGCTCCAGCATTAGAAAAAAATATATTAATAGGTACATATCAATAAAAAGAGGCTTGAGATTTTTTTGAATTAAACTTAAAAATGTTCCGTGAAGATTTTCAATTATCAAATAATCTTTCGTTAGCATACGAATGAGCTAACAACTAGCTTTAGATAAAAACTGATAATATACCTACTAGCAGCTTTCAACTGACTCAAATTTGTTCGAACTTTGAAGCTTATGTCCAGGTGAGGACTTCTATTAGGATTATGAACTGACAATGTTATTTTTTATGATTTGACGGTTTTTGAGTTTCCCGATATTTGTTGGGCGCAGTTACTTATTATCACGCAGCGAGGCGGTCAAAAAATCTTTGTTGGCTAACTACTACCTACTACAAGTCATATAACTAGTTCTTGCCAACCAGTGTGTTGAAAGGATTTTAAACGCTCCTAAAAGAGGCTATTTTTGTGTAAAACAATAAAAAGGTAGAACATTTCGTGTTACCTCAGTTCTTCCGCAATCATGGCGTGTACAAATGCCGAAATCGCGAAACTAAACCGCCTAACCACGATAAACATATTAGATCAATGATAGTTAAAAAAATATTAATATGTTATCGACCGGCCTTTTCCAAACACTACGCTTACTTCTGTCACTAGTTCTTTCGATTCAGTGTGGTGATTACAGAGCAAATTATAATGTTTCAAGCCTTCGTCTAAAGCTTTAATTTTTTCCAGACGAGGAGAGTCGGGAGATCATCGTAACCATCGACCCTGAGAACGGCCCCGGCAGGACCATATCCAAGTGGGACCTTGGCTCCTTCCTCGTGGACTCACTCTTCGAGCCCAAGTACTACAAGGCTATCATTGGAATCGCCAATGTGCCGAAACAGTGAACACTTGTACCTAAAAATCCTACATACATAGGCCATTGAGTATCTCTATCTGATATTCTACTAATTTGATGGATTTATTATGATGATGGATGGACAGATGTTATTTTTCAAATATTTTTTTTTTCTAATTTAGCTACTTGGAGCATATTTTAATGGTCTGTGTAAGGCCCGAGGCACGGCATATGCCTAAGAACGCCTCGGCAGCCTTCGGGTATCTTCAGGAAACCGAGACAAAACTGGGTCATCCGTAGTGCTGCCAGGTGTGATTTTTAGCCATAGGCATTAGGCGAGCGTCTAGTTACTAGTTTTCTAAGGATAAGGCTAAATCGGGTATCATAATTGCACAAAGTTTCCGAAAGATCATAATATTGAGTTTTTTCACATTCCATGTTATCAGATAGTGTTTCTTTTTTATCAAATGTCAAACCAACTTCGCACTCGAAGTTTGTAAGCTATTTATCTGATACTGCATACTGCGGTCGATAACCGACAGTCTATGATAATATTTGTTTAGTTTATGTACCAAACTCAATCATGCCAGTGTACCGGTAAATAGGCTAATATTTGTATGCCTTAGCTTAGCCATACAACTTTTAATCGAATACCTCTATTAGTAGGAATAAACAAATCTATTTTGTTTCCAATAAAATATATTTAATGTTTTTACAATTTTTTTTGTTATTTAATCCTTTCTCGTAGGTATTCCTACCCGTTTAACTAAAATCCAGTCCATCATGGGGTGATCATCCTTAGTAAGCACGACGTAGTTCATCGGGGTCAATGGTCTTCTAGCTTCGAATTTGCCGAAGCCTTCCCGACTACACTTCTGCGAGATCAGCGTTAAGGAACTGGGGTAGTAGTCGGAAAACTCCGTCCCGCTCACGAAAGTACTAGGGCTCCAGGGGTAGTTGACTTTCAAGGTCTCGTGATCGAAGCTGGAGACTAATCCAGTACTCGTGTAGGTCTCCAAAGTCCACGAGGTGAATGTAGGAGATGATCCGCTGTACTGCCTTTGTAGTGGCTGCACGTAGCGACTGGCGGACGGCGATTCCAATGCTTCCTTCAGCAAGGTCATAGTGAGGCTACTGCCACTCTTCAAGCCTGGACTCTGCATTCCGTACGACGCGGTCGTGCTACTCCGAGGATCTACAGTCATCGACGTTAACGAGACTGATCCTGAATTGGTCCAAGATGTGTACGAGGATGAGTTGTGCGTGCGTGATTTGGTCGGCGACCTCCATGTTTCTGTGCTCCAAGGTGTACTTATCATGCTCAGGGTGTCGTCCGTTGATGGGGAAGTGGAGCTGAGGGTCTCGTTGGCAATTGCTGTGGTCAGCGATGCTGATGATGTGTTGTTTACATTAGACGGTAGTCTGTAGGAGGTCTGCCTGGTGACGCGATGTGGACGATGTTTGTCGCCATGCTTTTCTAGTTTTCTATGCCTGACGGTTCTTCGCTCTTCGGGAATTCTACTCAATACCATTTTACAGGCATAATTTTTAGATTATATTTGGATTAAACTTAGATCCCGCATTTTATAGGATACTCGGTATTTCTACAGAAACTGCTATTTTTGATGGATTTACAGATAGATCCTCCATAGAGTTACACAGTGTGCAGTTTAGACATGGCAGCGAAAGGATAGCAGGCGTTTGCCAGCTCTATCAACCACCTGTACTCCTGAAATGAACCGACGATGGTCTCCAAGTACTTCAGAGGATTCATCTTCGGCTGGCGAGACAGCTCACCTGCAGACGTTTATAATTAAAACATAGTTTTCTTATTGTAATAATGATGAAATAATTATTTAACGAAGTTTGAAAAATATTTCTGCTACTTTTTGGCTCAAGTTTTGTATTTTGATTTTTGACACGTCTGACATTAGCCTTCAAATAAAAATTGCATAGAACCTTTTTGAAGGTTCAGGAAGGGATGTTCCTGAAAAGGAAAAAATCTTTTTAGAAAACAGTTTCATATACTTTAGCCTAACTGGAAATACAATTTATGTAGGTAAACAAACCGGCCATACCTACTTAAACTAAAACTTACTTTTTCATTACCTAGGTACATATTTATGGAACTTTTATTTAAGTAGTAGATACCTACTAAAAGTTAATATTAAGGTGTGAAAACTTATTTTGCGAGGTTTATTTACCTAAAACTAAAGTGAATACGTGACGATTTGTTTACATAATTTGTATCTGCAGTTGGGATAAGGTATAGACGCAATGGCGCGCCAGAGAGTGCTGTTAAATAGATAGACAACATTTTTAAATTATAACAATTTATTATGAACCTACAATTCTTATTTAACCTAATATTTACAGATCTATTGAAAACGCTATATTTACACTTTAAAATTATTAGGCCTACAAACAACCACAATACAATAAATCATAGCTTAGGTACCATTAGGTTTAGGTACCCAGGGCCACTATTAGGACTGCCTCTGATTTATCTCTATTACTGACTCTTCAGTTGCCACTTCACATTAAGTTAGATAAATAAAGGTCTCTGAGCAAAAATAAACATAATCTTTTAACACACTTTTCTATTTTTGTGCCTGCATGACGACAGTGTGGTTATGGAACGAGAAAGCAGGCGATGGGAGACCATATAGTTACTATATCTTTATCAAGTCTATAAATCTAGTCATGACACTAGTTCTTTCAACCAGTGTGGTGAAAGTGCAGCTTCTTTCGTGACACTTTCGAATTTTTTAAGTTCAACGACATGCCGGTTTAAACGCATAATACATTTTTCGAATAGTGAAATCCATTGGTGCACGGTCGAATTTGAACCCAGGACCTTAGGGAGCGGGGTCACTACCACTAGACAACCAGTGCTCTCAAGTTAGATGATACCACGTTGAGTCGATGTTCCGAGGTTGTTCTATAGATCAGGGGTGGCCAACATGCCAATCTACTTAGAAAAAAAATGCCTCTTAAGATCGACTAAAATTGTGGGTCTACTCTTCTCATTCTATCGCGTAACTCTGTCTCTTATGGCGCGGAATGAATGTATAATAGGGCCCAGTCGACTAGGCCCGCCGATGTACGCTTCGTAGGTAGGTATCTAAAGTGCGGAGTGCGCCTGGCCTGCTTTCGCGATCGACTTATTGGGCACCCCTGCTATAGTCGATGTTGATTCGCTGTTCAGAGATTGCCAAAATAAAAGATGGCGCGACCACTGATTTCATCTACGCCATGAGTTTCTCTTTCGCCATCTCCTTATCCCTTCTCTCAGTCAGGAGATCTACATCCAGCATGACTCTCCCCAGCTCCCCGATCCTGAATGCCTTCACCATGGTCCTGGCGACCTCCAGCAGGTCGGGCACGTCTCTGACGCGGCCATCGAAGTCGCGCGTCTTTCTGATGCGGTTGTATTTCACAGCGCCTGCGATTAAGACCTGGAAATGAGATATTCTTGATTGTGGTAGAATGATGAAATTGTACAGACGCGGGTGGATAGGATACACAAAATAGTAATTCATCTTACTTATATTAAAAATGCGAAAGTTTGTGAGGATGTTTGAATGTTTTGATAATTCACCCAGACCTGGAAGAAATATTTGCAGAACATACAAACGTTTTTTTCCGTAGCGGGAATCGAACCCGCGCCTCTTGTATTTCAGCCAAGCACTCTCCCGCCACGCCACCGAGGTCGTCATTATGGAATTGAGATTAGGTTGTCATTATGGAAGTATACATATTCCCTGGTGGATTGAGCCAGCATAAAACTGTTCATCCTGGATGTTAATTGGGGAGGCCAATGTGTAAGAGTGGACATCTATATAATCCGGGTTACATTTAAATATTTCCAGCTGTTTTGATAGAATGATTACACAAACATGGAAACATACAAATATTCTAGCTTTAAAGACGCGGGAGGAGCGGTCTTTATTCCAGCAGCAGAAGAAATGTTTACATGTTCTGCATTTTCTCCAGGACTGGGTGGTGTATTAGATATTAGGTATCATAGTACTCGTAGATTGTGATTGTTGGGGTATTTATTTTACTGGTTATTCCTACCTTATTGATTTCATCACAGGGTTCCATCAGCCCCATGTACTCCACATACTTAAACTGGCCATGGCTGTTGAGCCAGTACAGCAAGTAGTCGGCGATGGCCTCCTCGCCCACCAGGTGGTCTTGCAGTGAGGCACAGAGCGCCAGCTTTAGGCCCATCTCAACATTCGTCACGGAGGGTTCTAGGATACCTGGGTAAAAATAATTATTTTGTAACGGCAGATCAAATATTTTTACAACTTTTTCATTTGAAATCAATATTTCTCTTAGCATAAGACTTTCTTAGACACAAAGATACTAAGCAAAGTTTATGAGGTCATGTAGTTGATATGTCCGACTTTTTTCTGGTCAGTGCCATGAACAGTGAGGAGTGATTCAAGACGGGAACATCATTGACAAAAAATATTTTATCTAGTTATGTTACTAGTTATTTTGAACCAGTGTGGTGAAAGGATTTATAGTGCACTTCAAAGGCTCTAGAGACATGCCTTCGAACTTACTATGGCTCTACAACATGCTGGTTTCCTTGTAATGTTTTCACCGTTTGAGAGTATTGGTAGGTATAGCACACATAAATTTTTCGAACAGAAAACCCCATTGGTGCACTACTGATTCGAACCCACGACTTTAGGATCGAAAGGCAGGGCCGCTACCACCAGACGACTGGCTGTGCTCTCGCAATCAACATATTTTATGCATGTGAGAAAGGGAATGAAGATTTACCTGGTGTGTCAAACATGAATATTGTTGGATTATTATTGATCCTCATTTTAGTCATCAGACTCCTGGTCACTCCTGCAACAGCCCCGACAGGCAATGCATGCGCTCTCCCTATGTTCTTTGATCGCAGCATGTTTATCAACGAAGACTTCCCAACATTCGGCACTCCGATGATCATCACGTTGTAGTCAGTCTCCTCACTCCGATTGAAACGGTTGGAATCTTTAATCAGATCCACCATCAAGGGCTTAAGAGCTTTCAGACCCCGATCTAACTGATCCTTGCAGTTAGTATACACAACATTACTTAAACCCTGTTCTGCCTTCAACTGGTCCTTTATTCGAGGTATTAAGGACTGTATGGTCAAGTCCTTTTTATTGAGCACTAGTATGTGAGGCTTGGCGCCTATCAATGTGCTGGTAAAAATGGGATTTCGTCCAGAGAAGGGCAATCGTGCATCGTGAACCTCAATGACGCAGTCTACGCTTTTCAACTTCCTTTGCATCTGTTTCAGACCTTTGTTCATGTGGCCAGGGAACCAGCGGAGCAGGTCCTTGGCGATGAAGGGGAATTTCTTGCGGAAATTGTAAGAAGCAGCGTCGAATTTTGTTGCCATTTTGAAGGTTATGTTTTCGTTTTGGTATGATTATAGGTCAGTCCACTTTTTTCTTGTTTTTTGTTCATAAAAAAATCGTTGCAATTCACTATAGTAAAAGTTGAAAACATTTAATTATCTTAATCTATCTAAATTACCAATAAAACCAAATGGAAAAATCATAATAGGGCATGAAATCAATCACAAACAATCAGCTGATTGATGCATTGCGGACCTCAGTCAGTTAGTGCCTAGTCCCTGTCAGTCCACACCAGACTAATGTGACAGTGACATTTGCACAGTTACTTTACTGTCGCTTGACAAGTCTTGCAGTAAAAAAGAAAAATACCTACTTTTAAAAAATAATAAATTATGATTTATGGCCGACAATGGCGACGTCAGAAGAAAATAGAACCCTATAGAACCCCGTAAACAGAGAATACCTACTGAAAAAACGCTAAAATAGTTCAAGCCCGTCTGACCGACTGCATAATCAGCATATTCAGTCAAGGTTAAGGGGTAGGCATAGAGCATTTCTTAGTAGGCCTACTCACAGGCTCCGATGCTGTAGGATGCTGTTGATGATGTCTAAGGAGGTAGACAGAGGCATGTCCAAAGTACATTATTGCCTTCACAGATTCCTGAGTAAAAAGAACTTCAGTACCTACTTACCTACCTACCTAAAACTGAAACTTTTTAGACATGATTAAAACCTAAAATAACTATAAATATAGTGTTTGTCTTTTTGTCTATTCGACAGCTAAAAGTCAAAAAGATTTGCAAATAAAGCTTCTCGTGTAAAAGCCTTGTTGATCCCGTAGTTTCTTGTTTATTTTTGCATGAAACTAACAAACGACAATGTCGCAAACATTTCTCTTGGAACCGGACATAATAGCAGCTGCAGAAAATGTTATGCCAGATCTAAACAACGACTTGGTGCTCGCTAAGAACTTCTTGAAGCAGCAAAGTGCAGCCACTGGAGACTCATTGTGAGTACCTAATAAATTCATTACCTACTGAAATTGATTCTACTTGTAATCTTGTAGCCAAAAATATGTAAGTAGGTACATGCCTAATTACCTATGGCTAAAAGTCATTTTATGATCCTTTCATTCCAAGATACGACCATTTAGTGGACATGGTACAGAAGATCCTGTCCCAGAAACCTCCAGACGTGGTGGACAACTTCGAGCAGTACTCTTGGGAGGTGAAACAGGAGAAGTTTAGGCCTAACTTCGATCTGCTCAACGATGTTTATTTGTCGCCACCGCAGCTGTCGCTCGTGAGGAGAGTCGACGAGATGTTCAGGGTATGTTATCTAGCCGTATAGAATTTGTCAGTCTTTTCCATCAACGTAGCATGGTTAGAGCTTCAGGCAAGTCCTTTAAATACCAGTCACAATGGCCATAAGGTTGGGTCTTCATTTTTCGCGGCAAATTTTGCTGGTAACGATGACAAAATCGGTATGTGGAGCAGCTAGTGCGCTCCGAGCAAGATCCGTATCTGAATCTGTGAAATATCTAACTAAATCTTGGTAATCTTGGTTTATCTATTTAAGAGTTTATGATTGCAGCTGGTGGCCAGCAAGTCTGAGATGAAGGATGACATGGGGGAAGAAGAGCAGGAGCTAGACCTGGAAGAGGATAACACGAAGCCAAGGATTGCTGATCTTATTGACCATAACTATTATTTTCGAGAGGTAACTCTTATTATCTACCCGTACATTGTGATCCTATAGCTTTTGCCAGCAAGAAAACAATATTGCTACTAAACAAGATTCTTTTCACAAACAAAAGTATGGCAGCTTTATGAAGATCAGTTATAAAAATTAGATGAACAGAATGTAGTACTAGTGCCTATCTTTTCCTTTCCATTTCAGGCTGGCTACGGTCTCCCAGACTGCGAGTGCTACGCTATTTATATTGCTCTGAACATGCTCGCGATCAAGGAGCCTGTGGCTACGGTTCGCTTCTTCGGCAAGATCTTCGGCACTAAAGCGAACTACTATGTCGCAGAAACTGACCTGACGATCGAAGAGCTGGATAGGAGGATACGGGTATGGTTTCGGTAGTTATATAAACGCTTTAGGTGGAAATAGGCAAGAAAGAAGGAATAGAAATCACAGCTGCAACAGCTGACGAGGATAAATTCTTCAGTGAAGATGCCATTAGAAGATACAGTGTAATATAGCCTAAGGATATTCTAACGGACGCGGAATGAAGATTTATTTAGGCAAAGTAGTGTAGGATTTTAAGACTTATAATTAATCATCATCAATAGTAATTCAATTTTAGGAATTTGACATGAAAGACATGCCTGGAGAAGGGGAAGGCGAAGGGGAAGTTCGGGCCCAGGAAACTGAAGAACAGAAAGAACTCAGTAAGTTAACTAAGCAAAGCCCAATTCGCAAATATACGCATTAATGTAGGCTCAGCAATGGATAAGAATGCGAATGATGCAATCAGACCACACACAGGAAACTTTACACTACATAGAAAAAACTATCGCTAATCTTCCACACTATTGCGGAGGATTTAGCAATGTAAATGGTGACATGATTTTAGTGGGGGAAGGAGAAGGGAAAGAAGAAAAACCCAAGGAGCTAGTACCGCCGAAGCTGCCCCCAGAGCCGGTATCCACGTGGCAGCCACCTGCGCCCATTCCAGTGGAGAGGCCGGGACAAGGGGTCAATAAAAAGGTATTTACTGCCAACTTGTCATTTCCATGTTTGGTACCAGCAAGCAAATCACGTGACTGTATCTCTACATTTGACATCTAACATTCATATTACTTGCAGCCTTGATTTATGGATTCTTAGTCTGTAAGATTCAGAAAATATAGTCGGTAAATTTTCGAGGTCACCAAACCTGGTTGGTGTGTGCCAGGAGAATTACTTAGTAAATCAAGCCTGCATTAATTTTAAACTTTTCTCAGGTATACTGGGTGTGTAACAACCCTGGAGAGAAATGGGTATGCTTGCCAGACTTGATTCCCAATCAGATTCGCGTCGTCAGGCTCAATGTGCGGTGCATGACCGGGAATCTAGATGCTGAGGTACGATTTACAAGTGAAAAAATTGTGAAAATACAAGTGAAAGGATTTGAGCACAGCCTTTGATCAAATCTCTGACGTTATTTTGTACAGTGGATTGACGATGTCCTATTGAATGTTATATTATACTAAAAAGCCTACCATACACAATTCGAAAATCTATGTTATAAGTTGATAGCTATCTATCGCTCGGTATAAAGTTTAAGAAAACTACTTTTGGAGTAGCTCAAGGATCATAGCTTGGTCCCAGATTATTCACAGTTCATACTAGGTATTATTAAATGTATTTAGGCTGCTGTTCTCTACAGAGAACTTTAATAAGCTTCGATATATAAAGTCTAAAATATCCAGATACAATCCTTCCCGCCATTTGAAGGCACGGAGCGTAACTACCTACGCGCGCAGATCGCTCGCATTGCGGCCGCTACTTCCATATCCCCACAGGGATTTTACACCTTCGGCTCAGGGGAAGAGGAAGAGGATATTGACATGGAAGAGGGGGCAGGTAAACGGTCCAATTTCTGTAATAGGTTTTTCTTTAAAGAGTTAAAGTGGCATATATAAATTAGTTTTCTTCATCATAGGCGATAAACTTTTTAAACGTAAAGTGATGGATGGTTGATTTTGTTTTTCACATACCTACTCATGTATTAGTAGGTAAACAAAATTCCCGAAAACGTTTTGTAGTTTTTGTAATTATGTAGGTTAGGTAGCTGCTAGCTACTTTATAATTTTATTATGTTAATGTTATGCACACTAACATTTTGGTAATTAACACACATCGTCGTCGTCTTTTAGTTTGTTCCGAAAGTGATCCTACCGCCATCTTGGAAGCCTTACGGAAATCAAACTTCATAAGAAAGAACTTCATTTTATATTTTTCTTCCAGTCCAGTAATATTATTTATTCTGTGGTCTAGCAACGAGATGGGTTGACCGTGTATGGTCCTTTTCACGAAATAAACCCCGGGGAAATTGGCGGTAGGTACCTACTACAAAAAAATCTACGGAACTCGAAACGGACTCTCCTTCCATCGGCCGGACCGGGATGAGACTAATGACTAATTCGAGTTAATGA
This sequence comes from Scotopteryx bipunctaria, assembly GCA_949320045.1. Lineage (NCBI taxonomy): Eukaryota > Metazoa > Arthropoda > Insecta > Lepidoptera > Geometridae > Scotopteryx > Scotopteryx bipunctaria. Next base: position 998,731 of record OX439457.1, read on the forward strand.
CGAATGATAATGAAAATAATAACGTCCAATAGTCACATACATAGTTCTGACCCCACACTAGAATTTCCTGTGCCATGCTTACCTACCTATCAAAAACTACTAGCAGGTAGGTAGTATTTACTACTTACATCCAGACCCGGACAAATATTTGCAGAACATGCAAACATTTCTTCCGCAGCGGGAATCGTACCTACTCGCGCCGAGCGTCTTAACCGAGCACTCGCCCGCCACCGAGGCCGTCGCTAGTAAATATGTATTTTTCTCCAGGTGACCTGGACTTCAACCCAAACCCATTCTACCAGGGCCATACACTGAAGGACTTGTTAGATAATAACTTCACTTACTGGGTCCACCACGGCCGGCACATCTTGAAGCAGGGGAGGACCATCTGGTGGAACCCTAATGCTGGGATGGTTAGATGTGGCCTCTTTAAAAGTTTGAGAAATTGAAGAGCTAGGTACCTACCATCTAAACTAGATGTTTGCGCCAGGAGGCAACTTTTACCTACGGGACGTGACATGACGATTTCGGAAAAACTGCTTCTTCATATTCTACGTGACAATGATACTTACTAAATGTTAAATAACATTACGATGTCGTAACGTCAGAATTCCGCTCTTGGGGTTTGCCAAAGACCTATGGAGCGAAGTACCTATCTTAGGGATAAAGTCAGATCCCGTGACCCGTATTGTTGACGTTGGCCATAAAGCCGCCAGCCAGTGGAACCGGGCAAGACACGTTTGCCGCATGTTGAACGACTTGTGGGCGAGGAGGACCACAGAATGGACCCCATACAATGTGACGCATCGACGTGGAAGACCTAGGATAAGATGGCGGGACGAGCTGGACCCCCACCTTGGCACATGGCCTGTTTCGGCGTTGGATCGCGAAGAGTGGATAAAGGGAAGAGAGGCCTTTGATCCATTGGACCCTTAGACCCATTATCTCAGCTTATTCGGCCTTATCCCCAGTAAGTAGGGCAACATAGGTACAAACATCTTCAATTTTATTTTTCAGGAGGAAGGCTTGGAGGAAGAGGACGACGAAGGCCCCCCTCCCATCGAGCCGGAATCCGGCCCGCCCCTCTTCACCCCCCTCTCTGAAGACGCGAGGGTGGAGGGGCTGACTGCGTGGACCGCCCGAATCAGTTCCAACTTAGCCCCGGACCGGGCGGTGGCGGTTCTACGCAGCTCTGTATGGCCAGGAGCTGTGGCGTATGCTACTAATGGGAAGTACGTAACACTATGATGAACAGTGCTAGACTTTTTACACGGTATCTAGCTCCAAACTATCTCACCCCCCTCTGTGAAGTCGCGTGGGTAGAGGGCTGACCGCCCGGATCGGTTCTAAGCTAGGCCCGGACCGGGCGGTGGCTACTAACAGAAAGTTAGTCATACCTCTACATTGATTACCTAGCTTGACGACCTCGGTGTCGACAAGTGAGTGTCCCGGCCCCGACGTTAGAGGCGCGGATTCGCTTCCCGAACAGGAGATGCACATTCTGCATTTTTTTTCCGAGTTCTTTGGTCTCTTCACTCTGCTCGTCACGGAATTCGTTAATTTTGAAAATTCTGAATTTAGCGAGATATTAGAGTGAAAAGTACTTACTAGGTACCTATAATCAAATAAATAAATAAAAATTGATTATTTCGGACACCTTAAGATCAATTATGTTGATTATAGCGTAGTGGCATAGTTTTTGTAGTCCTGTCAAAACTTTGCTTGTGTTCCTTCGCTTCTTTGTGCCGGGCAGATGACGGTCTCGTTATTTATAGCACTCGTAGTGTCAATTTTCCTTTCACCACACTGGTTCGAATGAACTACACGGCTAGATAGATAGATGGCACTTTGTAGTGTGCAGAATGCCTAATACAAAGACCTTTCAGAAAGTCAGAGTGCATGTACATGGGCTGGGGCCTCAAGAATCAAACCCCGAACTTCAGTCCGCTGCAGTTGCCCCGGCCGCAGGACGAGTACCCCGTCGGCCCGGAGGTCATGGAGATGGCCGACCCCACCTTCGCCGATGAAGAGGTTTGCACCCATTTTCGTAATTTAACATACATACATAGCCTTTTTTCTAAAACTAGACTTTGTTTGTTTGTTTGACTGTTTAAATTTCCATAGTCCTTAGGTTGGGCACTGGAAAATGCGACACAGTTTTTACTAGGTATAGCATTTTCCACTGTTGTATTTGTATCATGCGCATAATGTATTTGCTCCAAATAAACAAATAAATAAATACATTATCACGCCCGTATCCGTAATGGCGTGGGCAGAGCCACAAGTAAATAAGAAAACTTGAAGCCACTTCTGATTTAAACTCTCATTTATAGTGAACCATGGTGACAGGTGATCAGCCCATCGCCCATATTGTAGTCCATCGGAGATTAACATTTTTTAGAAATGATCCTAGTTAGTTACTTTTGACTTTATACTTCTCTGCTGGACTGGGAGTAAGGAAAAACAGAATGTGTCCAGCTGCTTCCACCTTGTCGTAAAACTTAAAAGTCGTCTAAGGGATAGTATCATCTCCAACATGATGGACTATCTATATGGGCGTTGGTCACCTGTCACCATAATCCATTTGGAACTTTGAATCAGAAGTGGCTGCATGATTACTTGTGGCTCTGCCCACCCCATTAGGGATACGAGCGTTATAATATGTATTGTATGTACATAAAAATGAGTGTTGTGTTATTTATGTTAAACCCTTTTTCCAGGCGTATCGCATTGCCCACCTCCCCCCGCCCCCGCCGCCCGAGCTGCCCGGGGAGGGGGAGGGCTTCCCGGAAGAAGAAGAAGAGGATTAGACTTTTATATTTTAGTATTTTGTTTTTAGTTCAGTGAATAAATGTTTTTTTTTAGTACTACTACCAGTCGTGTCACTTGTTCTTTCGAAACTGAGGTGAAAGGATTTTAAGTGCGCCTCAGAGAGGCTCCTTTCGTGCACTTGACACATGTTTTCGAACTATTTTGTTGTTCTACGACATGCCGGTTTCCTCACGATTGTTATAATGACAATACATAAGACATTTTTACGATTGGACATTTTTATGAATGGACATTTTTAGACTATTTGTCATTTTTCATTGGGCATTAGTCGTGCAAAGGAAAGTTTTCCTTTACCGTTTTTTGTGTAGGTACTGGTATACCTGGCGTAATTTTTTTCTAATAGAAAAATCCTTTGATGTACGACCGGATTTGAACCCACGACCTTAGAATCGAAAGGCAGGGTCGCTACAACTAGACCACCAGTGGCTATGGCCTATCTAAACGAAAACGACTGTCCCTCGTTGTGTTTGGTTTCTTAAAATGGTTACTAAGAAAGAAAACTTCTATTTTTTATTAACAATATTTATTGTAAACGAATAACTTCCCATATTATTAACAAGAAACTATATTTTATAATAACACGAATAACTTCCCATATTATTAACAAGAAACTATATTTTATAATAACACGAATAACTTCCCATATTATTAACAAGAAACTATATTTTATAATAATATCACTTTTCTAATCTTGATGGGTTTTAACCTTATTTTATAGGTAAACAGAGTAATTCCTATCATTATTGTCTTTTTCTGCTATTTTGTCTACACGTCCAACAAATAAATAGTTTAAATAGTTGAAATAGCAGAAAAATATCAGATACACATATTGTTTCTTATCTTGTTTAAAAATCTATTTCTTATGCTTATGTAATTGCGGTGCTGATAGCTTCACTTTGCCCGGGAAGTTCCGAGCTACGTTCTCCTCCTGAAAAGATAATTTTATTAAAGATAAAGATATTTATTTGCAAAAGACATGTGTACAAAAAGATAACAAATAATGTTGAAGAAATAACATACTTGACCGTTTATGCAAAAATAATTAAAATAGAACGAAATAAAGAAAATAATTGATTGGCACACATAAAATATATAGGAAATGAAAAATTAAATGACAGAGAATAGGGCAAAAAGAAAGAAGAAAATACATAATACAGACCTAACCTACAAAGCACACATGTCCTGGTTGCTTTGTCAATAGTATTAAATGTTCTCGTATTATAAATCAGAAGCTGTCTTTATTTGTAAATAAATTTGCAAATAAAAACAGCTTCGCTTCGAAGCTATCTATGTCTAGTCGTGCCACTAGTTCTTACGAACAAGTGTGGCGAAAGGATTTAAAATGCAGCTAAAAGGCTCCTTCGTGCACTTGACACATATTTTGTAACTTTTTAGGTTCTGCGACATGCCATTTTTCTCACGATGTTTTCCAGTACTGGTATAGAGCACATAAATTTTTCGAGCAGATAAATCCATTGCAGCACGACCGGATTTTAACCCACGACCTTAGGATGGGAAGGCGGGGCCGTTACAACTAGACCACCAGTGCTCTCAGTAATTAATGAGTAAATAATAAAAGCCAGTGAAAGCTACCTTGACAGCCTTCAGCAGATCCTTCTCCCGGCTGGAGGCTGCCTTGTCCCGGAGGAACACTTGCACGGCGGTCTTGGCCGCCTTGCCACGCTTGCTGGTGCCGGGAGTCAGCTTCACTTTGTACCTCAAGTATTAAAGAAAATAAATGTTTTTACATGACAGACACAAACAACACAGAACAGGAGAATAAAAGGGAACAAATAAAAAAAAGAAGAAAACGTACAAGAAATATATAGCAAAAATACAGAAAAATAAGAGTAAAACCATGAACCTGGTACACTCCCTACTAAGAATAACTATACTCCAGCCGAATTCGAGGTATAATGAAGGTAAACAAAAATCTAACCTAAAACGTTGTCAAAAACCTAATAAAACCGTAATCCAATTAATTTATATTACAATTTCGTGAGCAGATAGCTCCTCTCTGCCGATTTGTTCACAAAAGTGTAATTTAAATAATCAGGATACGTTTTTGTCAACGTTTTAGGTTAGATTTTTGTTTACATTCATTATACATCGAATTTGGCTGGAGTATAGGTGCCTATTGATCCCGTTCTGTGTGCTGCAGGCCGGCCAAAAAGGTTTCAACACTTACATTGATTTATCATTATAATTGACAGACTTTGTACAGTAAGAAAAAATATCTTATTCTGTCCGATGACGTCATGTTCCATAGAACATAATGGGAACTACCCAAAATGTACATACTTATAGTTGAGCAGTGCTGAGTAGGGCGCCACGACGGGCACCGCGAACAATAGCTCGTCTTCAGCGAAGGGCGCGCCCGTCAGCTGGCCCAGCAGCTCTGCATCCGCGTCCGGGCCCACCGCAGCTTCCACCTAGCCATAATAACCATTACTACTACTACTTCTAAGCTACACGGGGAGTCCTAAGCTGCACGGGGAGTCCTAAGCTACACGGGGAGTCCTAAGCTACACGGGGAGTCCTAAGCTGCACGGGGAGTCCTAAGCTGCACGGCACTCGCCCGCCACGCCATCGAGGTCGCCATAAGAAATAAGACGAAATGCTTCCAGAAAAGGGAGGCAGTGCCGCACTTCTTTTGGCTCGTCTTAACAAGAGGCACCGTGCCCCCAAATTATGCAGCTTAAGTTGTGTATTTTTAGATTTTTGCTGAAAATCACATTTTTACCTCTGGCTCAGGATTCTCCTCAGCATCCTCAGGGTCTGACACCTCCAGGATGAGCGGCGCGGGCGCGGGTATCTTAGGACCTTGCCTCTGTTTGGACTTGCCTCCCTTAGCGGCTGCCTTCTTCAGGCACTTCTTTGCTTCCTTCTCCTCTTTGGCCGACTGGAAGCAAGTTATATGTTTACATCAGCGTCGCGACACATCTATTGAAAATTCGGCTAAATACGCTCGCAATGTTCTTAGGGTTCCGTAGATAGTTACAAGCTTTGACACAACATTACACAGACACATAAGAAAAGTACAAAAACAAACACATAAAATGAAAAAACTAATACCGTACCCAAAGTGTGCCAAAGTGTGTCTGTGATGGCTTTTAGGGAGAAATTTAGTAATTTCTAAACATTTTTAGTTTTCATTTTTGGACATAAAACACTTTTCTAGAATATGCCAATAATTCCAAATAATGCTGAGTTAGGGTCCATTTTGTAGCAAACTAGTATATCTCAGTTTATAAATTAATTAGTAAGTATTGATGTTGTTGGAAATAAATTATTATTCTATTCTATTTTATTCCAATGGTACCTGCAGTATCTCCATGGCCATGACGCGGTCTTCTTCATCCTGATCCTTGTACTTCTCTTTTATCTTCTTCATCTTCCCTTTCTGTCCGCGCTTGCCTTCTTTCTTCACCTCCGGCTTAGGTTCTGGCTTCTTAGGAGGTTTTTTGCCCCCCTTTTTGGGGAGGGTGGGGAATGATAGAGGTTTGTCATCACCTATCGAATGAAATTACATGTCATATACATCATCATCGGCCTATAGCAGTCCAATGCTGGACATAGGCGTCCATAGGGATATGCACATGATAATATGTATAGAATGATTTTATTCTATTCTATAGAGGCCGTGAGCACTGGTTGTCTACTTGGTAGTGACCCTGCTTTACAATCCTTAGGTGGTGAGTTCAAATCCGGTTGTGTACCAATTGATTTTTCTATGCGAAGAATTTGTGTGCACTATACCCGTACTCTCAAACGGTGAAGGAAAACATCGCGAGGAAACCCGCGGCTTAGTCAGCTCCGCACGTATTGACCATGTCTTTCGTGTAGATAAGGCCGACTAAGCTGAGATGGAATAGGTGCTGGGCAAGCCTACTCCATCTTAATTCGTCCCGGGCACTACAGCATCCCATTTGTGAAGGTAAAATTTGCCTCCTGAAGCGGTGTAAATTATCTAGTATAGATGGTAAAAGACCTTTTAAAGGCCATACTTACTCCTGTCGGAAGCTTCAGATATAGTCCTAGCTTTAGACATCAATATCACCTCCCCTGTTCCATGGTCTACCTTTATATGCGTATCGGGAAACTCATCATCTGAAGAATCTTCTTCTATATCAGCATCTCCTGTCTCATTCTCGCTTTTAGAATGTGCGTCTGGCTCAGAGCTGGGATCTTTTCGGTCTGAGTGTCCCTCTTCTTGGTCTAAGTGTCCCCCTTTTTCGTCTAATTGTCCCTCTTGCTCTATTATAGATTGTGTTTCATTTGGAGATTTGTCTTCTGTTTGTGTGAGTTGTGTGTTCTTTGAGCTTCTTTCTGCAGCTCCCTCGTTCTTTTTTTGGACGTGTATTGGTGATTCTTCTGAGATCGTGTCCAGCTTCGTGCTTGGCTCGTCTTTCTCTGAGTCATCTATAAAAAGTTATAATCATTATGAATATTGCTTGGCATTTCACACAGGACATAAATGGTTGGCGGAGTTTGGGGAAGATTTGTCGATACAGGTTTGAAAAAAAAACATACGACGCCCTAAAAACATACGACGCCATCTAGCCCTAGAATCGTAATAGATAGAGTTGAATTTTTTACAGAGTGTGTATTTCTAATGGCGCTATAACAAAAAATAATAAAAGGGGGTCCATAATAAGAACCATTTTTTTATGTACTATGGTATGGGACGAAATGAAAGTGGATAGATACAAAGTTAGAGGTAGACCAAGGAAGAGATGGATGGATTGCGTGAATGATGATATGAGTAAGAAAGGAGTGAATACTGTATCGACTACTGATAGAGGGGAAATAACTGTGCAGACTTCACTAGTGGGGTAAGGGCAGGGAGATGATGATGATAGATTATCACACCCAGACATAAAACAAACGTCTAAGTTCACACGCATGCATGAGTAGTAGTACAAAAATCTTTGTACTGGATGGGAATCAAACTCACATACTAAAGCGCAGAGGGCAGAGCAAGTAGGCCTTACCGTCTTCTCCTTCGGAGACGACAATTTCGACGTCTTCTTGGACGTCCTCCTGGACGGAAGTGACGTCAGAGGCGCTGTCGTCCGCCACCGCTGGCTTCCGCTCGTCCTTGTGCCGCTCGATGCAACTGTCTTCCAGCTGAGATGATAAATTGGTTACTAGGTAAGCTCAACTGTACCTAACCTCACTTAATTTAGGTATTGGTGTATTATTTTTCATCCTAAATTGTTTTTCTCTGCTGGACTGGGAGTGAACAAAAAACATAGAATGCGTCCAGCTGCTTCTCTCTCCGAGCATGTCGTAAAAATCGACTAAGGGGTACCTAGTATCCTAGTCCTTGATGGACCTATATGAGCGATGGGCTGATCACCTGTCACCATGGTTCACCGAGGATTCTGGAACACTGCTGCCAACATCCCAAAGTTCTTCGGTACTGCAAGGAGTTGTGCTGGCTGGGGGAGAGTTAGCGGGACGACAGGGCAGCTCTTTGTTCCCCTAATAATAATTAGAATAGCCCGGGAAGTAGTAATACCTAAACATCGCATCGGCCGCCACCGCCTGCACCGGACAGCGGCGAGCGGGGACCGGGGGACGAGGAAGCCGAGAGGCGTCGACCTGCGCCGCCGCGCGATAGGCGCGCGTTCCTTTCCGTTCGACAATACAACCAGTACCTATACAGTCCACCCTTTTTTATTTCACTTTCACTACCGAGAATCCCCAACACTACTCACTCTGAACATAAAGCTGAATCCGAAGCTGAGTTGGTCAGTGAGTAGGTAGTTCTTCCGGCCGCGGATCATGAAGGAGCCGGTGCCGAGGTACTCTCCCGTCGGCGCGGACTTGGACACCTGGGAGGCCCACACCCACCACGCGCGCGTTACCACCTTGGCCTCCCACGCCACGCTGGAACACAAATAGCACAAATTTAAGCATAATAATATAAATGCGGACTTTTCACACAGCACCATCTAGCCCCAAACTAAGCAAAGCTTGTACTATAGGCATCAGATGGCTGATATAATACTTATATACTTTTTTTTTGTTAATACATACTTATAATACAACACCCAGACCCGAAAGAAATATTTGCAGAACATACAAACATTTCCCCCGTATCGGGAATCGAACCCGCGCCTCTTGCGTTTTAACCAAGCACTCGCCCGCCACGCCACAGAGGTCGTCGTAAGTTACAAGTACTAGCAAAGAAAATCATATCTAAATCTGCAAATTTAAAACACAACCCACGAAAAATCTAGTTTTATCCCACAAAGCTAAAGTTTCATCCAACAAATTCAAGTTTTAACTTGCAAAAATGAAGTGTCCAACCCACCTGTAGGCCACAGCGGCCTGTCCCGCCTCGTTGAGCGTCTTCGGCGGCACGGGCGCTCCGCTAGGGTTCTTCACGATGACGGACGAAGCCCCCGTCACCTCCGCGTGGACGTACACGTCCGTGACGCGCATGTAGCGCTTCACCAGCAGCTCGTTCTGTTGCTGATCGCGACCGGCTATCACCTGCGACGAATAACATCGAGTCTCTGACCCCCGAACACTCAAACGCGTCTCAAAGTTGAGCACGTCTCAAATGACGTTTTTTTTTTTGACAGTTTTTGATGAAAATCTTTCAAAAATTCGTCACTTTAGACGTGCTCAACACTGAGATGCGTTTGAGTATTTGGGAGTAAGGCGTGCCAAGTTTTTAACCAGTGCGGTGATAGGATTGCTCGAAGATCCTCGCGTGACTGACACAGGTCTTAGAAATTTTTGCTTTCATCAACATGAGGGCCGGTTCTATGTTTACTTAGCCGTATACATGAATTTTTCAAGTGGGCGTGCATGGCCAAATCCGAAACTATGAGGAAAAGCGAAAAGTACTCAAAGAAGTCTTGGGCCCGATTTTGATGTAAACTAAAACTGTATCATTGCATTTTTGAAAAATCAATACCCTAGCCAGGATCGAACCCGTTGATTTTTGAAAAAAAAAAACAATGTATTATTACATCATTCGATAGTGTCGCTGATAAGGAATGAATTCTGGGAAGTAATGACATGCGGCAAACTTAAGGAAAGTGTTGGATTTGGACTACCCCAGTCATCTTACTTATATTATAAATGCGAAAGTTTGTGTTTGGATGTTTGGATGTTTGTGCCTCAATCACGCCTAAACGGCTGAACGGATTTGAATGAAACTTGAAACATACATAGTACATGTACTGGATTAACATAATTTTAGGCCATTTTTTGTCCGGGTACCATGCGAGCGAAGCCGCGGGCGGCAGCTAGTAATTAATATAACGTTTTAGGTTAGATTTTTGTTTACCTTTATTATCCCTCGAATTTGGCAAAAGGCTAAATAATCGGATATTTTATAGTAAGCTAAGTGAAGGCTTACCAAGTAGTTATCGGAGGATATGAACCAGTAGAACTTCTCGAACCAGTAAGTGCGTCTCGCCTTGATGATGTTGCTGACAGTGTTAGCTTCCTTGAGAGTCTGCTTGGTCTTACGCTCAGCGCTTTTAAGCGCTTTATCGGCTGACTCCAGAGTCTTCTGCTGCTTTTTGGCCGCGCCGCGTTTCTGGTCGTAGTACCTGGAAGAGATAAGATTAACAAGGCGTCACTATGTATGTATGTATGTTCGTATGAGCTAGTGGCCAACTCTAGTGACGAAGTTTTTAGGCCGCCTAAAGGCCTCCGTCATGGCTTAACGACTTAAAAGCCGGGACCGACTGTTTAACGTGCCCTCCGAAGCACGGAAGCACTCAGCTCGTAATGCCACTTGCGATCACCCATCCCAATTTGTGACTGCGCATATCGTTGCTTAACTTTAACGATCAATCAAGAACGCCTAAGCAAGTTACTCCACGAGCGCTTCACGTCACGCGTTTCAAGGCGTCACTGATTTGTCGATTCGCTAATGCATTCGTCATAGCTACATTTTGGGAAAACCCATACATAAATTAAGGCCTTTTTTTACTATCTATAGTAGATTATTTATACAGCGTTAGGAGGCAACTTTTACCTTCACGAACGGTACGTTGTAGTGCCCGGGACGAATTAAGATGGAGTAGGCTTGCCCAGCACCTATTCCATTCTCTCAACTTAGTCGGCCTTGCCCACAGGAAAGACATGATCAATTGGTGCGGAACTGACTAAGCCGCGAGTTTCCTCACGATGTTTTCCTTCACCGTTTGAGAGTACTGGTATGGCGCATATAAATTTTTCGCACAGCAAAATCCATTGGTACACGACCGGGTTTGAACCCACGACCTTAGGATCGGAAGGCGGGGTCACTATCAACTAGACCACCAGTGCTCTGATAATATGTATGTGTGTAATACCCTACCTTCTAGCATTAGCGAAGGCTGTCAAACTGAGGTCTACATCCACGATCATGGGCTCCAGGGCCTCTCCCTCATCATGCGTGTAGGGGTCCGTGAGGCGCAACGATATGTGGTTCTTGTCCAACTTGAGCTGCTTTATGCACGAGGCAACAGGGTCGTTATTCTCTTGAGCCGTTTTCACAAGCAACTTTATATCGTCCCAGGACATCTGTGGGAAAATTCAAACATTGAAAATCATACTAATGTTACAAGCTAGGTTATGAGCCCGGCTTCGCTCGCATTGTACCTAATGAATAGTAGAGTATTAAAATAAATATTTGTGGACATTTATTTATTTATAGGATACAGCGCCAAAACCAAGCAAAGCAACTTGTAAGAGAAAGAGATGGCTGATAGAATACTTTTATACTTTTTTTTCTGTAAATACATACTTATAATACATAATATTACAACACCCAGACATGGAAGAAATATTTGCAGAACATGCAAACATTTCTCCCGTAGCGGGAATCGAACCCGCGCCTCTTGCGTCTCAGCTGAGCACTCGCCAGCCACGCTACGTTGTATAGTCGTTTGTCAAGTTGTATAAATGTACCTGGTTGGCTATAGTTTGTATTGACTGTACCTGGTTAGCTATAGCGGTCTGTATGGCCAGTCTGCACTGTTCCACCAGAGGCTCGTTCCTGGCAATGAGCTCGGCAGCGTGTTTGTCCTTAACTTGCACGTCCTTCAGCGAGGACACCCGCTTCTCGTGGTCTTTGCGGACGTTTTGGAGCTTCTTCATTGCCTCCCGCTCTATTTGTACTGTCTGGAAAATAAACCCAAAATTTTGGATCATCATCTACCTCCCTTTTGAAACTGAAATCCCACTAATATTATAAATGCGAAAGTTTGTGAGGATATGTGGATGTGAGGATGTATGTTTTTGCCTCAATCGCTGTAACGGCTGAACGGATTTGAATGTAACTTGGAACATACATCTGTGTGCTGGAATAACATTATTATAGGCCATTTTTTGTCTTTATTCTTCATTGCTGGACTGGAAGTAAAAAAACAGCATAGAATACGTCCAGCTGCTTCTGTCCTTGAGCATGTTGTAAAAGTCAACTAAGGGATAGTATCCTCTTCAACATGATAGACCATCTATATGGGCGATGGGCTGATCACCTGTCACCATGGTTCACCATATCCAATTTAGGACTAAATCGGAAGTTGTAATTATTAAAGGTAAGTTGAACTTAACATTACTAAATTCAGAATGAAAACTCACTCTAATCCAGCTTATCTCACCCTGCTCACAATTTTGTAAGATGTTTAGTCACATTCCCATAGGTGAAATACCTTCAAGTCAATCTTCTGCCCCTCCAGAGCAGAGAAGAACTCATCAACTGCTCTGTCGAAGGTCTCATGTTCTTCATAAGGCTGAGTCTTCATCTGACGGTACAGCATCGGGTGGAACTCCACATTGGTGAGGAGATAGGTTGGGGGACCGCCGTCAGGGTTGGGCCGTTCTTCCTTCTTCTGGGTTATGTAGCCCTGGTGACAAAAATAACATTTCATTTCTAATTTGATGGTATCCCTTACCAATACTATGACTATTCTAACAGGACACTAAATAAACTAGTTATAATATAGATGTGAATGTTTGTGTGTGAGCTAAGTTATATACTAGCTTCCACCCATGGGTTCGTTCGCGTGGTACTGGAAGTAGCCTTTATAATATTTCAGGCTTGGACGGTTTATTCGTCCAAAATATCAGGTCATAGGTAAAAAGTTTCATCCTAATCCGATCAGCTGTAATAAAGTTGAAAGGAAACAAACACACATTTTTATAATAAGTACGGTATTTAATTTGTATATTAAACAAAAGCACACCTGAAAGGAGAACTTCCACATATTTTAAAGTCTTTTAAAAGTAATAATTTTTAAAGTAAAAAGCTAAAATTTCCACTTAAAACAGAAACTGCAATTTCAAAGGTAGCATACCTTAGCCACCTGCCTCTTAGCTTCATCCAGGAGGTTCTGCGCCTGCCTCAGGGCTGTCACCAGTCTCTCCAGGTCCTGTTCCATGTGGAAGCCCTTGCCGGGCTCCGAGGACACCTTCATGTTGCCGGCAAGACCAGCCTCCAGTAGCACATGGTCAATGATGGAAGAACCATATTCTGGGGAGAAGCAGAAGTATGAGCACTGGCGGTCTAGTGGTAGTGATAGCCTTCCGATCCGAAGGTTGTGGGTTCAAATACGGTTGGGTACCAATGGATTTTTACCTGTTTAAAAAAATTATGTGCGCTATTTGAGTACCAGTACTTTTAAACGGTGAAGGAAAACCTCGTGAGGAAACAGTAAAACCTAAAATGTTTGAAAATGTGTCAAGTGCATTAAAGGAGTCTCTGATAAATCCTTTCACCACACTAGTTCGACAGAATTAGTGACACAACTACATAGATAGATGCCCAGATATTTAAATGCATTCAAAAATGGAATGGACATGGAATTTTTTATGCATAAATCCAGTGTTCTAAGAAATTTTCAAAAGGTATTTTTTGTTGAATATTTAAAATATATATTTTTTTTACAACAAAAGGCCACATTACACAATCTGTGAGGAACCTAGATAAAAAAAAATCCAAATTCATATTGTACTCAAAGTCTCATTCATACATGTTCAGTTGTTACTCACGTCCTCACAAACTCAAGCAAATAAAAAAAAACCAGGCACTAAGTATTACTGTACACTCTTACCTAGGTTGGGATTAAGAATCTTCTTCAAGTTATCTCCTGGCTTACTCTTAGCGAGGATCTCTTTAAGTACCTCTGCGGTTGGTGCTTCATAGCTTGTTTTAGCTCTGTCTAATGGGTACATCTCTTTTACTGCAAATCTGTAGATATCATATGAAACAGTAAACTGTCTGTTCAGCCATGTTTAAAGAATTTCTCTTCATAATTTAACAAAAAGAAAATGGTTGTTGGTTTTAATTATCATCAAATTAATTTTAATTAGGCTAGCAAATGACTATGCTGGAAAGTACAAACAACAAGAAGAACCCTTAAAATAAGGTGAAATGAGTACTTATCAAAGCATACGAAGTGGCGGGCAACAGCTAGTCAATTATATTACACAATATTATGAATTGCATAATGTTTTTGACCTTTTCTGATAAGCATCAAAAATTAGAGAATGATTAAGAAGTAAGATTGTATGAGCCAGTGGCCAACTCTTGTGACAATTGAAATATTTACCTTTAAAATAATATTATTGGACCATATTTTTTCATAGGATAGTGTTTGTCAATAGTTTGAGTAGATCAATATCTAGAAATCCCTTACAAAATATCGACACTTAAGTGACCTTTACCTAATCTTATCCCCTTCAACATGGGGCCGGAGTACATTAAGAATGATCCAGTTACAGTCCGTTAGCACGATGTTGCCTCTGTCATACAACTCCAGGATGATATGGTATGCTGCTTCCCCACTGCCAAACTGAAGGTCAACAATCCGGTCTATGCCGATCTGAGAGAGCTTCTCTAAACGCTTGTTCTTTAGATGTTTACGTAGCTGAAAGAAGATTATAATGATGTAATATGATACAATTTTTTTTGTACATTTTTAATGACTCTTCATTATCTCTGACCCATAACATAAAGTTGGAAAGTACAATGTATTTCCTTTTTTTTCTATTGTCATCAGCACTCTTACTACCAACTAAATATAGTCTGTTATATGATCTACATAAATGCTTGTTTTTTTCCAAGATCCAAATACTCAGGTTGTGCCAATATTATTATTGATTTAGCTTCCTCATTCAAAGGCCATTCATGATGTCAAATGAAAACAAGTCTAATCAAGACTATAATAAAAATCACGCATGACTAAATGACTGTTAGTTCATCAAGTTACCTTCATAGTAAACCCTGATGGCGCCATGTTCTTGGGCCATTCAAACTGTGTGGTGTGGAACCTGTTCCCTGACTCCAGCAGCAATATCGCCTTCTCCTCAGACTGCTGGAGTCGTATCACGTACGTCCGGTTATCTATGTCGTAGACTTGATTCACCCTCATTCCTACGAGCCTGAAAAGGTTTACGAATTTATGAAATTTTGTAACATATTTTGCCATTTACTGTAAGAAAATTGTGATTTATACGTAGAAAAGACAAGGCTTTATGGTAGGATAAAGATTTGGAGCCTTTAATAGTAAAAATGTAAGGTTTTTTCAGTTTTTGGAGGTGAATATCTTTGCAACATTTGAATGTTACCTTTGTAGCTCCGTGACCATGCACATGATATCGTAAGTACTAAATCGTGTCTTCATCGTGATAGATTAATTATATCTGCATCAAATAGAAAACTTAATTCTTTAACTTTCTACGAAAACAAAATAAAAACACGACACATGCAATGCTAGCAAAAGTACATTGGACCGACGTGTCTTTGACTTTTGACATTGACAATGACTTTTGCGAGGAATCCTATACTACCCTCGGAACAATACATACCTACCCAATCTTCACCAGTTTCCACAGATCTCAGAAAAAAAATATCTGGTCTCATTATTCGTGCACCGCGTGCACCTCACTCTTATTTTAATGATAATTGTTGTGATTGTGATGACTTAGGATTGTTAGTAGCAATAACATATTATTACGTAGAAGAAATACTTAATTAAAAATTAGAAGGAATCCTTAACTTTCGTTCAGAAACCAACCTATTACTGGGATGTTGAGTTGACAACCTGGATTGTTTCTGGCAGCTAACGTCAAGTGAATGTTCTCACATGTGTTTCGAACTTTCGCCGAGTAATTTGTAAACAAACAGAAGACTGAAATCATTTTTGCAAGTGTTTGTATTATTTACTTCCAACAATGATCGAATTTGATTCTGAAGACTTCAAGCTCAAGCCTTTGAAGTGCGAACTGAATTTCATAAATAAATCTGATGGGTCGGCTATTTTATCACAAGGTAAGAATGCCGATCGTTTTGTTGCGCCTACCGCCTACCTACCTCGTACCTATTTATAGGAGAATAGAGGAGAATCCTTGATCTTAGCAGTAAGAAAAAATCATAACTAAAGTGAAAAATACTTATCAAGAATATAATCTAGAAACCTAAGTAGTTGGTTATGATTTTTAGCAAGAAAGATAAGTTGATAAAGAGTGGTATGGTACTGCCACGGATGTTGAGCGCTCGGCGAAAGAGAGTTAGCGCTCAAGATCCATGCAGGTACCTATAGTTTTAAAGTAATTTATTGTTTACTAAAATGTTACGCAAGGCTGACCCACTCAAACCGCTGCGCTAGCTCGACCAGTATATGTAGCAAGACCTTACACGTGTTGCAGTGTCAGCGGAATGTGGCCATTGACGTCAATCGAGCGCTTTATGGAATTTACCTAGATTTAAGTTTGCTATTCTTTGTTCCTACTTCGAACGGGATTCACCTTTTAGAGTAATTATAATTGTAACCTTTATTTCTGATTAAATCTAGAGTCAAATAAAAGTATTTTTTTAAAAGCTACCCTGAGCAGCGGCCTACGTATTTGGCGCAGCCGGTAGGATACTTGTTCTCAATCTCAATCTCTCGAGAAGAATCTCGTCAAGTAAAAAGAACCTACTAGTGCGGTTGTTCAGGGTGAATCTAGCAATCGATTCCGCTGAGTTCCAGACGACGTGAAATGCTGTAAGTCCTTGAATCTTTCAAGTCCTTGCTTATTCCTAACTCTAATCCTTTCTTTAGTGCATTTATATTATTTTATGTGTATTTCTTTTTGTGTGTTAGTTTAAACTTCCAAGATTTTTCATCCTAGAGAATCACGGAAAATTAGGTTAGGTAGTGATAGATTATCTAGAATATCTAGTAGTAGACTCAGTGCTTTAGACGAACATAGAAATATCGACGAGAAAATGGCTCAGCCTAACTCGATCGAAACTATTTACAAGTCCCTCAGACTTGTGCCGGAATTCGATGGAAATCCGCACATCCTTACTAGATTTATTAATCTATGTGACCAGCTTGTCTTGACCTACTTCTCAACTGAACCAGGTAGAGAACTTGAGAATTTAGCTCTTGTCAATGGGATCTTAAATAAGGTTTCGGGTTCAGCCGCTAGGTTGATCAATTCGAATGGGATACCTGAAACGTGGCAGGGTATTAGGAGTGCGTTAATTAATAATTTCGCAGACCATCGCGACGAGACCGCTCTTTATAGTGATCTTTCTTTAGAGACCCAAGGATCAAGTACCCCGCAAGAGTTTTATGAGCGATGCCAAAACTTATTTAGCACCATAATGACGTATGTCTCACTTCATGAGACATTGGGCACTACTATCGAGGCAAAACGAGCCCTTTACCAAAAGTTGACCCTTCAGGCCTATTTACGAGGTCTCAAGGACCCACTAGGATCCAGGATACGCTGTATGCGACCTGAGACGATGGAAAAAGCCCTGGAATTCGTTCAGGAGGAGCTCAACACGCTTTACATGCAAGAACGTAGTGGTGGTTCATCTATTAGTAAGAAAGATTGGGCACAACCGACCTCTAGTACACCTAAGTTCAATCTTCCTCTCAGTAGCTTCGTCCCTAGATTGACGAATGGATTTGGACAAGGACCGACAAGACAGACTAACTTCAACATGCCTGGTCTTTCAAGACCAAACCCCATGCAGGCTCAGCCTAATCAAGGTTGGAGACCCAACCCCCAATTTCAACCACCACGGGGTCCTACTCGCACCCAACAAATATTCCGCGCCGCTCCACCGAACTATAATTCTCAGAATAATGGGTTTAGAATGCCGTTTAGACAGCAACCTCCTACATTTGGGCATGCTCCGCGCCCTACACCTATGAGTGGTGTTAGTAACTATGTAGAGAGACGGTTACCATTGACAGGACATGACTGGAAAAAGCACGGAAATCCACCTCCGTCTAACTATTTCAAGACGCGGGAAGTTAACTTCAACGAATTTGACGGATACGACTACTACGATAATGACTATGACAGTTACCCCGAGTACTATCAGGACTATTATCCTTACGAGCAGTATCAGGACTATTACACAAGTGATCAGGATTATCATTCTGAGCCACCAGTAGTAGAGGAAGTACCAAACGACCAAAATTTTCAGAAGGAGTCGAAATCAGAAAAGCCAAAATAGAAGTTAATCTTCACATTCAAAGGCAACTAGGGTACATTCAGATAGCTAATCCACCCCTAAAGTTTTTAATCGATACGGGAGCTAATCAATCCTTTATCAGTCCTGATGCCGTAGATAAATATTTCCGCCATATTCCTTTGAATTACGATCCTTTCGAAGTGACAAACGTACATGCGACTAGTAAAAATGACTATTCGATTACGTTACCTTGCTTTCAAGAATTTAACGACTCTAACGACATTACACTATACATCTATAAGTTCCATAACTACTTTGACGGACTTTTGGGCCTTGACTTACTGGACATGTGGGATTCGAACATTGACCTGAAGAATAAATTACTGAAGACCCGTAGTACCTATATCCCTATCCAAATGTATGACTCGAGGAATGTTAATTTATATGAAGACATTATTCCAGCTCATTCAACTAAGATAGTTAGAGTGCCAGTAAATTCATGTGACGGCGAAGTCATGGTAGAAAATCAGACGATTTGTAATTGCCTTATTTCAGACTGTTTAACAACGGTCCATAAGAATAGAGGCTGGGTAGAGATTACTAACCCAACATCTAATGATGTAATTTTCTCCATGGACCGCCCCGTGGAAGCTGAGATATTTAATATTGAATGTGACAGTACTGAAATTTTATCAGACCGCGCGAAAGATGTTCTCTCCCGTCTTCGGACAGAACATCTCAATCCGGAAGAACTCGCGAATTTGAAACGTTTATGTGCTAACTACGCGGATGTGTTTTATCTTGAGGGCGAACCTTTAACATTCACCAACAAGATCAAACATAAGATTAGGACAACTGATGAAGTTCCAGTACATACTAAGAGTTACCGCTATCCTTACGTTCACAGACAAGAGGTCAGAGATCAGATAAATAAGATGCTTGACCAACATATTATAAGACCTTCCGAATCTGCATGGAGCTCTCCGATTTGGATTGTACCCAAAAAGGCAGATGCTTCCGGGAAAGTCAAATGGCGTCTTGTCGTGGATTTTAGGAAAGTAAATGAGAAAACGATTGATGATAAATACCCAATCCCGAATATAACTGACGTACTAGACAAACTAGGTAAATGCCAATATTTTACGACCCTTGATTTAGCTAGTGGATTTTATCAGGTTGAGATGGATCCCTCAGATATCCACAAAACGGGATTCAATGTAGAAAATGGGCATTATGAGTTTTTAAGAATGCCAATGGGACTTAAAAACTCACCATCCACCTTCCAGCGAGTGATGGATAATGTTTTAAGAGGTCTACAGAATGAGATCTGCCTAGTTTATCTCGATGACATTATTGTTTTCAGTACCTCCCTTCAGGAGCATATCGTAAATCTAGATAAAGTTTTTAGTAGACTGAGAGAATCTAACTTCAAGATTCAAATGGATAAATCTGAGTTCTTGAAGCTAGAAACTGAGTTTTTAGGACACATAATCTGTAGAGAGGGTGTTAAACCTAATCCTAATAAAATTAAAGCTATTCAGAATTACCCCCTTCCAAAAACATCCACTGAAATCAAACGTTTTCTCGGATTACTCGGATATTATAGAAAATTTATTCCAGATTTTGCACGCATAACTAAGCCACTAACTCAATGTTTAAAAAAAGGTTCAAAAATCAAGTTAGATCAGAACTACATAAACTGTTTCGAACATTGTAAGACACTCTTAACAAATGATCCTATCTTACAATACCCAGACTTTACTCGAGAATTCATCTTAACTACGGACGCATCTAACGTAGCTATCGGTGCCGTTTTATCTCAAGGTACCAAAACTTCAAATAAACCTATCGCGTATGCATCGAGAACTCTCAATAGTAGTGAACTGAATTACAGCACAATCGAGAAGGAGCTTTTGGCTATTGTTTGGGCAACCAAATACTTTAGACCGTACCTCTATGGCCGAAAATTCCTAATCCTTACAGATCATAGGCCCCTGCAGTGGGTAGTCAACCTTAAAGATCCTAGTTCACGGCTTACAAGATGGCGCTTGAAGTTGAGCGAGTATGACTATAGAGTAGATTACGTACAGGGCAAGTGCAATACTAACGCCGATGCACTATCACGTATCGAAATTAATAATGAAGAGCTTATGTCAATCGCGGTAAATCCATCTGAAACTGATCCCTTGTTAGATGAATCTAGAACCATTACAGCTACGAGATCTGTGGCCGAGTCTAGAACTGCTACTGTTCATACTAATGAGGAGAGCCCTATCTTAGAAGTTCCGATTACAGATGACCCATTAAACCGATTCACTAAACAGTTAGTTTTTAATGTCGTCGGTGACATTAAAGGCCGCCCAGTAGTCACTAAGCCTTTTGAGACGCACACGAAAACATCTATCCAGATATCCGAATCTAATATCGAAGAAGATGTTATTTCCGCTATCAAAGAGTATGTCCACCCTAAGATCAAGACTGGACTACTAATACATCCTTATTCGGCTATGTACACTATTATACCTATTATACAGAAAACCTTTAAAAATTCGGCTATGAACTTAAAATTAACTAAAACGGAATTGGAAAACGTTAAAGAGTACTTACGCCAACAAGAAATTATCAGTAAGTACCATGATGGTAAAACCAATCATCGTGGTATCAATGAATGTTACTTAGCGTTGTCTAATAAGTATTACTGGCCTAAAATGAGAGAACATATCACTAAGTTTATAAACGAGTGTACTATCTGCGGACAGGCGAAATATGATCGCAATCCAATCCAACAATATCTAAAGGTAGTACCGCCCGCTAGCAAGCCCTTTGAATTAGTTCATTTAGACTTGTTGACCATTCAAAGCGAGAAATTCCTAACTATAGTAGATTCATTCTCTAAGTACGCTCAAGCATATCACCTGAGAGATGGCACAGCTGTTAGTGTAGTACAAGCCTTATTGAACTTTTGCACTCATCACGGTATACCTATTACTTTAGTGACTGATAACGGAACCGAATTCACAAATCAGCTTGTTTCAGAGTTTGTAAAAATGCATAAGATTCAGCATCATAGAGTTGCTCCTCACACACCTAATGAGAACGGAATAGTTGAGAGATTCCACTCTACAATACTCGAACATCTCCGTATTCTTAAATTGGGACAGAAATCTGAATCTGTTATTAATTTGATGCCCTATGCCCTTTTGGCTTATAATAGTAGTATTCATAGTTTTACAAGATGCAAGCCTATAGAAGTAGTTACAGGACATTACGATCCTCGCGATCCTTTTGACGTTGACCTCTCAGCTCACCTACTACAGCAATACATGACTAACCATAAGGAGAAGATGACTACAGCCTATAACGCGATTCATGACTTGTGTACTGAGACTCGTAAAGACCTTACTGACAACCGAAATAAGGAACGGGAACCAGAGGCTGAATACTCTCCCGAGCAACAGATTTTCGTGAAAAATCCGTTCGCTTCCCGACAGAAATTAGCCCCTCGTTATACTCATGATGTTGTAATGGCGGACCTCCCAATTCATATTTATACTAAGAAGAAGCGAGGCCCCATTGCTAAATCTAGGCTGAAACGTCTTCCTAAAAGTGCACAATTGTTACAGGACCCTTCTGATAGTTCACCTGCTCCTGGCACCAGTTCTAGCACAGGAGATAAAACTTGAAAATCTTGATGATGGGCCGGGAATCTTACCTTTTAAGCTAGGTTCAGCTAAACTTGTCTCTCATTACCATACCTTTCTACAGAACGTTAATCTCCAAGATTTGCATGGTAAAATCATTTCTTTAAATAACCAGATAGATAGTTTTAGACCTCAATTAAATAACAAAACTAATTCATTATTTGAACCTCACTTAGATTATTTAAATAAAAAGCTTGCAAGTGTACTAGATCAACTAGAGACATTCGAAATAAATCGTGTGAAAAGAGGACTCGTGGATGGTCTCGGATCAGTAGTTAAAAGTATCACGGGTAACCTTGACTATACGGACGCTTTACGTTATAATCAAGCTATCAAATCTTTAGAAGAAAACGAGAACAAACTAGTTGTCGAATTTAATAATCATGTTAGTTTATCTAAAAATTGGACTTTGCAATATTCAAAGATTTTAGACAGTATTGTAGATAACCAAAATAAGATCGAAATTTTAGTGAACAAAATTAACCAGGTCTACGATGTTACTAGGGATTATGATTTAGTAAAGTACGCGCATTTAGTTCAGATTCTTAGGATTTTAACAGATAACGTTGATCTTGTTTCTCAAGAGCTCCTAAAGTTACAAGATGTCCTTGCTTTTATCAGAGCTAATGCGACGCATCATTCGGTCTTGAATTTGTATTCGATTCGCGATATTATTCGTAAATTGAAATTACTATATGGCAGTGAAAAAGTAGTAGATTTAGATATTAGGGAATATTTCGATATAATTAGATTAGGGTCATATTATGTAGGAAATGAGATAGTTATAGTATATAAATTCCCAATTGTGCTCCCTTCCACCTATGATATGTATAAATTGTCCATCATTCCCAACAAAAACCACGAAATCCTTACTCCTCCTTTCCCATACCTAGCTATCCATAAGAAAGATTTCAAGTACATTGAGGCAGAATGCCCGAAGACCAGTCAATGGTATCTCTGCGAGGAGAAGAACAATTTACAAGGCCAATCGTCAGATGACTGCATCCAGCATCTCATCTCTACACAGCAGCGGAACAAGATGTGCAGCCCTACAACCGTTACACTATCAAAACCAGCATACGAAGAACTTGATGAGAAACACTACAGCATCAGTTTCCCTGTCTCTACGAAAGTACATCTCTACTGCGGACAAGATCTATACAAAGCTCTCCAGGGTAGTTATCTGGCTATCATCCCGAAGTCATGTTACTTGGAAACACCGGAATTTAAGATCACCAATACTAACGATCGCCTAAAAGGACAAATATTGAAGATCATGGACCTTCCCAAAAACGACACCGTGACCTCAGCTCCAGCTCCAGCATTCAAATTGAACTCTATCAACTTGGACCATCTCCATGCTACCAATAAGAGGATTTCACTACAATCGCCGCTAGAACTCGATAAAGATTCCGATTACAGTTTGTACCACACAACAATACCTATGTACGTGGTAATAACCGGTGCATGTGCACTCGCGATTGGATTACTTTACAGAAAGTATAAGTTCAATGGAAAACGAAACCTACAAGTTACAGAGCAGAGCCAAGCTGATCTACAGGGAGTCTATGCCATCCCTATGAAGACAAGGGTTGATCTCAATCAACCCCCAGCTCAATTTACAGCAAGCTTCAATAGTCGCTGTTCTTCGGGGGGAGGTGTTACGCAAGGCTGACCCACTCAAACCGCTGCGCTAGCTCGACCAGTATATGTAGCAAGACCTTACACGTGTTGCAGTGTCAGCGGAATGTGGCCATTGACGTCAATCGAGCGCTTTATGGAATTTACCTAGATTTAAGTTTGCTATTCTTTGTTCCTACTTCGAACGGGATTCACCTTTTAGAGTAATTATAATTGTAACCTTTATTTCTGATTAAATCTAGAGTCAAATAAAAGTATTTTTTTAAAAGCTACCCTGAGCAGCGGCCTACGTATTTAAAAGCTATCTTTAATCTTACCTGTAAATGTAGTTGAACCTCAAAACATGTTTTCAGGGGATACGGTGGTATTAGTCAGTGTAAACGGACCACTAGACATCCAGATGAAGAGCCAGAACATGTCGAAGGCAACAATAGAAGTAATTTACAACACCAAAAGTGGAAGACAGTTAATTGGAGACAGGTTTGTAAATAATTATGTACCTTAAACTAGCTTCTAATTGCAGATTTCGCCAACTTCACTCACCTTAAAAATAAATAACATCCAACAGACATGGGTATCAGAAGCGCTTGTGGCATACCTAGCTTGCTTAGATGTTCTTGACTGATCCTTGAAGTTAAGCAACGTTGTGCGTGGACAGAAATGGGTCGGGTGACCGTAAGTGGTATTACGAACTGAGCGCTTCCGTGCTTTGGAGGGTATGTTAAATTGTCGGTCCCTTTAAGTTGTTAAGCCATGACTGTGGCCTAAAAACTCATACAAACTTACCCCGGAATACTCAAATGCGTCTCAAAGTTGAGCATGTCTCAAATGACGATTTTTTGACAGATTTTCATCAGAAACTGTCATAAAACCGTGAGTTGAGACGTGCTCAGCTCTGAGTCGTGTTTGAGTATTTGGGGGTTACTTATGGGTATTAGAAACTATGGTGTCATACCACTCAGACGTAGAAGGAATATTTGCAGAACATGCAAACATTTTTCCCAAAGCAAGAATCGAAGCTGAGCACTCTCCTGTTACTCCACCGAGGCCATTGAGGTAGAATAAAAAAATACCTATTGACTGTGGTTTTCAAAGGAGTTTGCAGTGACGGCAAAAAATACAAGCAAAAATTAAAACATCACACAAATACACTAGCCAAGAATCTGTTGAACCTGTTGGATATGTGTGAAAGCATTCACTGTAGGGTCTCATAATACCTGGATGTACTGGTGGAACCGTGATTTTCACCTTCTGTGGGTCAAATAAACCATTTTTAATGCATATTCTAGGTACAAGGAGCATGCAGTCAAACAATTATGTACCGAGGCCATCCTCTCCAGCCTCTACCCTCGCACCGGCATCACCGTCACCATACAAGAGCTGGAAGACTTTGGAGGGGTCAGTATACTCTTGAGGCACCTTTAAAGCGCTGAATATCTAATGGAAGCCTTTTAATTCTGTGGTCAAGTACTGCACCAATAGCTATACTATGCTACAGCCAAACTACAGATACAATTCATGTAAACAATCCGCCCATACTTAATATAAAACTTCCTTTTTTATTACATGTTCATAAAACTGTACTAATAAAAAAATATCAAAGTTGAAATAACTGGAATTTTTTGGTGCAATTAGTTCAACTGGTTGAACTTATACTGCTGTCATAAGGAAAAAAGACGTATCTGACATTTTTTTTTCATAATTAAGTTATATACATCATCGGAATCAGTAAAAAAAGACGCATCTACCAGTATTTTTTTCTCCACGGTATAGCGCAGCCCTTAAGGCACAACTAAATTCCCTGGCCGTCGACGGGCAGCAGCGTCGGCGATGCGAGAAGCTGTGCTTCTGCGATCCCCAACCCGCATGCCCAGCGTGGGGATTATGGGCATTAACCCCCCAATGATTGGTAACAGAAAGAAGTGGCCCCTAGTTCCCGGCCGCCTTGCTAGTCCTGACCATGGTAGCGGTCACGGTACCGGCGGGGCAGGGGGTGCTAAGAGCGATGGCGCTCACTAGGGGAGGCCTATGTCCAGCAGTGGACTGCTATAGGCTGATGATGTTGACGATGTTGATATAGAAACGTCCTTTTTTCTTATGACGGCAGTATAGTTGAACTTAGTGGAACAGGTGTAGTTAAATTAAGGTGTAAAAACTTATGTTGCAAGGTTTATTTATCTAAAACTAAAGTGATACCATCGTAATAACGAAAAATACGTGACGGTTTGTTTACATTAATTTGTACCTCCAGTTTGGCTGAAGTATAAGTAGATACCTACTCTCGAACAGTGAAGGAAAACATTGTGAGGAAACCGTCGTGCGCATCACGAAAAGAGTCTCCTCGAGGCGCACTATAATCCTTTACCACAATAGTTCGGTATCGCCATTCACACTGTACGCAGAGTGGGAAAGTCAGGTTGGTGATTGTTTCTAGCTCCTCACCTGCTGTATCAACGCATGCTGCCTGGCGCTTCTCAATTCTGGCGTGATGATGCGGAGCACCTTCGCGGCCGTGTCGTGCGGCGTGGACGACAAGGGGAACATCCTGCTGGAGCCCTGCGGAGATGACCTCGTCCGGTCCAGAGCTATCATGAGCTTTGTCTTTGATGGACGTGATAGGAGTTTGGTATCTGGTGAGTTGACATTTTAGCCCTCGTCACGAAGGGCTCTGTTGACTTAGTGGGCGGTATCTTGAGAGTTGTTTTCCTAGTGCCCTTTTGATCCGAAGGTCGTGGATTCGAATCCCGGCCGTGCACGAAAGTATTACGTGCGCTCAAACGCTAGAAAACCTTAAGAAAATGAACAGTTTCTTACTATAAATAAAGAATTTTCTCGGCTGGACTGGGAGTGTAGAAAAAATATAGAATGCGTCCAGCTGCTTCCCAACATGATGGACCCTCTATATAGGCGATGGGCTGACCACCTGTCACCATGGTTCACTATATCCATCCTGGGGCTCTTTGATCAGGAGTGGCTGCAAGTTTTCTTATGTTTGCTTGTGGCTCTGCCCACCCCGTTAAGGATTGTCTATTCCCACCTGTCGGCAGAACTAATGCGAAAAAAATTCCCAGTAGTTCTGTGACCTATAAGACTATGCTTTACACTTGGCTTCAATCTCAACTATAGTTAACGCAGTTAAGGACGTCATGCGTGCGTGATAATTATGTATGTATGTAAATAAAGAATAAAATATGTTTGCTGTAACGTTGCGATGTTGTTCCAGGGTTCACAGAGGACAGTTTCAGCGAGGCGGCATACAAAGAAGGCCTGGAGCGCTGTCGGGCCGCGAGTGACCTCATCTTCGCTTTTTACCGGGACATCGTCAAAAAGTACTCCAACACCTTATGATAACTGCTTAGCTCAATAAATTTTATAAGGATTATTTTTAAGAGTTTTATTTTTAACTAACCATAAGGTAGGTACAGTAGTACCACATATATTGTGCACCTCGGTAAACTTCGTGTTTTTTTAAACCGAATTTGTCCGAATATGCAACTAATAGTCAACGAACCAACCCTTTAAAAAATAAGCATCTACACAATTATTGTAACATCTCTATATTACATAATATCATCATCGCGTTAGTTCGTATTTCAGAAGCCAGACGAAAATTGCCGAGGCGCACTATATTTGTGGTACTACTGTAATAAAGTACGAGAACCTAATATTTTTTGTAAACATAATTTCAGTTAATTTCCATCGAAAACTGTCTTATGATAGTTTAAGTTATAGTTTAGATATAAATTACGCCCTGAAAGCTAAATATATCTCCGTTCAGGTGGATTAAAAGGGCACTTTATCTGATCTGCTACTGAATTGAAATGCGTACGATTTACTAAAATTCCGAACATTTTATGGCCAAATAGGAATTTTCCTCTGAATCGAATTGCGTAGGTACCTACAATTCGGACCATTTTAAGAAAATTACAGGAATCGCTTAGGATTTGATTTAAAATCTTATAATGAATTGCTATAGATCTCTATAAGAATCTATCTGATGTACCTATTGCTCAAATTGGCCCCTTTTTAGCCCCACAGATGGTTAGAGTTAAACTACGGATAGGCCGATGTCGCGGATATAAGTCCCGTTTAATGAAGATTTTTGGGAATCATTCGGTAGGTATTGTAAAAAAACGGTTGGAATATATCAGACTAGTTCTGAAAATCTCAGCATCGGCCGGGCATTGGCATTGAGTTTACCCGCAGTATCATCACAATGGCATATCCCGGTAAATAGAGCAAAACCTTCGGATCTCATCTTGCGACATTTAAATGTGCCGGCGGCGGCGCTTTTGCGTCTGCCATTTGCATGAGATCGCGTTGATCGGCCATCTTTGTTTTTTTGGAGGGACAACAATACCGGATTGTGACACAGCGAGTACGTTAACACACCAGTGCTTAGGATCCGTGTCGGTATTCGAAGATAATCCTTTCGGGTTAGAATCAGCTTTCAGTTGAATATTAAAAAAAATAACAGGGCTCACACCTAATTTGATAGAAAAAAATGGCGGCCTTGTGAACAAAAGACACAAAAACTAGGTACGAAAGAAATAAAATGAACTAAAGACTAGGCAGTAAGGTCCTCGTCAGCATTGCCTACTAAAATGGGGAAACAGGGGAAACTATGAACTAAAAAACCTTAACTTTAATAGGACCGATGTCTATGTCTATGTTCCTACTTTTTTGCAGTTGTCAACGTGCCATTTGTTTTACGTACCTATAATGTTTTTGTTCCGAAATAAAAACTTTTGATTTTTTTTTGAACTTTTGTTATATGTTTAGGTGTTACGAAAGCAATGATAACCATAATTTTACAGCGATGTTCATACAGCGATGGATTAAACTTGCATTATGTACCTACCTATACTTCCAAGCAAATATTACCAACGCTCTCCCAGTGTGCTCAATCCTATCATGCGTAAATATTTTTTTCTTTTTCGGTAGCGGCTTGGCAAAGACAGTGCATTCAATTATTCCCACTATTATTTAAGGTGCGTCTGGCCGAGTGATGCCTATCATGTGACCGAATATGTGGCTAATTGGGACTACGAGACGAGTCGTAATTATACTTCGGGTTTGTCTTTTTCTTTGCAGCCTTTAATAAAATTCAATCCATCGATGCAGGTAATCAAGTCCAAATATAACTATACCTATCAAGTCCAAATATAACTAGCAACCCACACCGCCTTTGTCCAGTAGCAATAGGTAGGTAAGAGCACCTACTCGCTCTTGTCAAATTTATAAGTTACTAGCTTTCGTTCGCGGCTTCGCTCGCGTAGTATCAGGATAAAAAGTAGCCTATAATGTTATTCCAGCACACGTAGGTACTATGTATATTCCAAGATTCATTCAAATCCGTTTAGCCGTTACGGCGTGATTGAGGCACAAACATTACATCGCCACATTAACATATCCTCACATCTCCACAAACTTTTGCATTTATAATATTAGACTTAAGGTACGAGTTGGCAGCGGGCGACATGAGGCAGCCGCAGACGACGTGTCGCAGCGACACTACTGGTTTCTATGTATTTCTATGAAATTCCCTCCGTAGTTAGCGATACGAAGCTAGCGACGCGTTTCATAGAAATAGGTACATAGAAACCAGTAGTGTCGCGGCGACATGTCGTCTGCTGCTGCCACCTGTCGCCCGCTGCCAGCTCGTACCTTATGATAATAATTTAGGTATGAATAGGATAAAAGTAGGTTTTATTATGTTGGTAGCATTTATAATTTAATTACCTACTATAATTTACCATTATCAGTTCACCATGTTCATCTTAGGACTTTAAATCAGAAGTGACAAGTTTTCATATGTTTACTTGTGGCTCTGCCCTCCCCATTATGGATACGGGACATAATAATATAATATGTATGTAAGTACTATAATTTAATACTCATCTGGGCGGGCAGTTACACATAATCTCATCCATGTACCTAGGTACTTATCACTATATTTAGGTTCACACACTGCCCACCGTTTAGGCCATTTTTTCCACAAAAAGGCGGGAGCGCATTATCCCAGGCTGACCAATGACGGTTTGTTCGGAACAAGTTACAGATAATGACGGGAAGGGTATTTTTTTATAATAATTACGGCTTTAGTCTTGGCGTACGACTTTCGCTTCAATCACATCTCCCATTTTTTTAAACCTGTCATTAGGCATTAATAAATTGTAAGTAACCACATAAACAAAATATCGCCTGATAAAAATAATAACCTAAAAAATTACCTAGGTATTCTACTAGGTAATATTTACTGACGGCATATTTTATGATTTCTTGCCAATGCTTTGAGGCTTGCATCATGTTTCATGATTCATTCTCAAAACTCTGTAAACTTTAGGTAGGTTAGGTACCTACCTACTCTTGTGGTTAAAAATGTTAAAATGCCAATAAAATAATGCTGTCAATTCCAAGTAATTTCTTGATCAATTCGCTTTTAGCTGGCGTATCTCACGTTCTCAGCAGGTTGAGATACCACAACGTAGGCTAACGTGCTAAAATATACCCCACAAGGCAAGGTACTTCACACATTAATTCTACAAACTATTCTAACTTTATAATTCATTCAACAATTCAAATGTTACATTCTGTTGTAAGCCTCCTTGTATGCCCGTACTTCACCCGCTAGCCCACATCGTACGCAGACGTCCCGCTGCGCGTCTGATTAGATCTTATACCTACAGCACACCCAGGACAAGAATGCAAAACCGGTTCCAAGAAGGCTAAGGTAATAATTACCTACATAGAATACTTTAGGAAAAAAAAAATCACATGTCAATCGGTACATTATAAAAGCAATGAATGTATTATTCGTTCAGAAACCTCCAAAACACCAATGTTCAAAATAATGTTAATAGGTTTAAATGCTTTACTTCCATCGCACTTGCTTACAAATTAGGTACTTAGTTATAACCTACTTATATTTTAGGTCCTAGTAAAAACTGCGTTCTAAAATTATCATTATGAAATCACGCAGCCGCGCCGACAACAATGCGAAAGTCGAAAATGTTACCTAACCTAACTTTATTTCCGAACGCAAAAAGAAATGTCAAATTACGCAATGACATAATCGGTCGGTTGCATCGGTGCGCGAACTGGCGAACTCGGAAGTGTACCTACAGTGTTTTCGTAATTTATTTACAGCAAAATCTTTCAAATTGAATGTAGTAGTGTTCCGATTCCGCTCATACTAAAACAAGAAACCATGTCTTATACGCTGATGCGTCATTTACGCCGTACGGTGCGGTTATCCCAGCTAATTCGATCAGAGTCTACCATGCCTATCCTTACCCAGGAAGACTTCGTATTTCGACCTCCAATAGCTCACTGGAGCAAAGTTATCAGGGAAGCAGAGAAAATAGTTGGATATCCGACCTCTTTCATGAACCTGAGGTGGTTATTGAGCGACGAATTCGCTAATTTGGCCATGCATTTGCGCAAAGTCGTAAGTAAAGTTTTTCTTCATTTTTGTCTAAAATCAGTCATACCTAGCTTATACAGCTATAGATCGAGATTTATTTGTATATACTTTATTTTGATACAAATTATAAGTTTGTAGTGTAGTGTTTGGTGTGCTTTGATGTCATTATGTTTTTATTATGCAACAGCAATGTACCATGTGACTACAAAACGAAGGTTACAAACAATGATATTTGAAAATCTCTTAAATTATCTTGCTCACCTTAACATTGTATGAATCGGAAATACTGACAAGGCTACTTAAACTTGTATCCTTGTCCCTACTAACTTTATAAAATTATTTAATCTGTGCCTTCTCTTCTTGTTCTTATTACAAATATACAATTGTTTGTTTTTATTTTTATAGGTGGACAGCAATCACCCCATAGTGAAAACTGTCAAAACACTCTTATACAATGAACATAACAACCTACAACCATGGGGTTTGGTCATCCTGCTGCTATCAAAAGCAGTCACATCAGACAAACTGACCATGCAAACTAGCACCATTGTCGAAAACCAGCGAATTCTGGCTGAGTTGACTGAAATGATAAGGACAGGACACTATGTCCACCGAGGACTTCTTAACCTATCGAGAAGTGAGCGAGAGAGCAATAACGACACTGCATTATTTGCCAACAAAATAGCCATCCTTATCGGAGACTATCTGCTCGTTACAGCTAATGGGATGCTCGCTAGATTGAAGAATCAAGACCTGTCATACATCATATCAACAGCATTGCGAGATCTGAGTGAAGGAGAGTTCTTTGGGCACCGTGATGCCCAAAACATGGCGATACCAGGCAAACCAATTAAAAATTCTGATCCGTACACAATATGTAGTGACACCTTGCCGTTGGATGTTGTTAATACATTGGGCTCGCCGATTAGGGAATGGACTTTAAGGACTATGTATAATGGGGGATCTTTATTCGGCCGGGGCTGCCAAGGTGCAGTCTTACTGTCAGGTTTGGGAATAGAAGAGCAAGAGAATGCATACAAGTTCGGCAGCCATCTTTGTTTAGCGTGGCAAGCGGTTACTGAGCTTCAGAAAATCATGTCTGATGACAAAAATTTCTCTCTTACCAGTGCACCAGTTTTGTTCGCTTTGAATGATAATCCAGAGCTGTATAGTATTATAGATAATGTTGGTGATGTGAGTGAAGTTGATTTTGATATGTTGAAAGCAGATATTTTGAAGACAAATGCAGTGGAACGGACCAAGTTGTTATATGCAGAGAATGCTGAAAAAGCGGGGGATTATATCGAAATGTTTGGGGACAAAGAACCAATTCACACTATAAAGAGATTGATCAAAACTTTATGAAACTATTGCTATTTTACCACACTCTTAATATGTTATTTCTGTAATAATTCCATGTACAAAAATTATGGTGAATATGATAATGGTAAAAATAATATTTGCTATAATCAATGGCCAATGGTACTACTGCAAATGAACCATAGAGCTCATAGGAGCATTACAATTCAAATGTAGGCAAAAGTTGCTTCACAATGCAGTGGAATTTTATTCATGTAGAAAATGCCTTATTAACCTAAATGGGTTATTTTTATTTTATTATATTTTATATAAAATAAGTGTAGAAATCAAGGCCCAAACCCACAAAGTTTTTGATTGTGATTTTAGACGTTGTGAACAAGCTTATTGCTTTTGTGATATTTTGAAGGTAGTTTTAAAATCACGGACCTATCTTTCATTTTGTTTTATGAGTGTTTTGTATAGATGTATTTAAGTTATGTTTGCGTTAAATTGTTAACTATTACATATTTTAGTACATAGTTACAGAAATAAATGCTGATTGTGATAATGTCCAAGCAAAACATCTAAGTATGATTTTTTAAGGACTTCTGCAATGTCATGATGATTTTCGTTTTGCATTTTGTTACCTATCAATGACGACATCTTACAAAGGTCGTTTTGTTTTTATAGCTATATAGAGACAAAGTATTTAGGTGAATACAAAAAAGCTATATTCACTTTTCAATGTACTGTAGAGCCTCACTATGGATAGTCAGCGCCATCTTCTGTATCGCCCTCCTCGCGTCTTCCACTGGAAACAACTCACTATACTTCAAGGTCGCAGCCAGCTCCTCATCAAGAAATATGGTTAGATACTCCAAAGCTCTCGTCCCACGCACCGCGTAATGCAACTGCTTATACTCAATCTGCTTATCCTCGAGTTTCGCTTCTAGAATATGACCATACACTTGAGGGTATTCCCACAAAGCGAAGATGACAGGCGCATTGACCACAGAGTATGAATACGGATGCGTGAAGAAGTCCTTTACGTCTAAATAGAGTTGCCATAGTATAGCTAGGTGTCCGCCAAGTCTGTAGGCGTTCTTCTCCATCTCTGGCCCTCGATTGGCGAGTTTCATGGCTCCTTGGCAGCCTTTTCCCAGCATGCTGCCTGATGTCAGCATGGTTCGAAGGACCCAATCGTCTTTGCCTTGTCCCAAGAACTCTTCGGAGCCAAGTTTTTCTAGATTGTTCTCGTTCTCCCAGTCGTAGTTGCGTTCAACGTTGCAACCTATGGATGGTAATTAAGCATTAGTTACCACATCATTTTTGGTCTGCTTCTCTGCTGGACTGGGAGTAAAGAATGCGTCCAGCTGCTTCTCTCTCCGAGCATGTCGTAAGTCGACTAAGGGATGGAGTATCCTCCAATATGATGGGTCATCAAGACCTAATATGCGGAAAGGAAGAAGAAGAAAGAATGAAATAAAAAAGGCTCGGATCAAGTCCGAGAATAAAATAGAATACTTAATTGACATTATCAGTGTCATTCAGCTTCTCATGGAAGGTTTTGGGAAAATCTAATTCCCATTTTGTTCTATGGCATGAAACTCGGGTGAAAAGCTAGTATGTACTCGTAGTTCTATGGAAAAAAACGGGAAGAAAATGTGTCATTTTGTTCGATAACGTCATGTTCCGTAGAACAAGTGGGAACTACCCAGCATACTGACCGACATTGGTGCGGCTGTCTCACCTTTCGGCATGGTTGGCAGCGGACTGTTGTCCTTCTCGCTGTGTTTCCCGAGGAAGTCTCCCTCGACCAGGTCGCGCAGGCCGGTGGAGATGAGTTCCGTCACCTCGTTGTTGCGCAGACCGCCCAGGTGCTGCAGGCAGGTGGCCAGGAGGTAGTCCCCTGGAAGGTGATGGTAGCCAGCGTTCGCGAATTCTAGTAGATAATCTCGGTTTTGAGGGTTCCGTACCCGAAGGGTGCTAGCGGGACCCTATTACTAAGCCTCCGATCAACGCTCTCCATGAACAGTAATATACAACGTGTAACATAATGTCCCTATAAGCCCGAAACGGGGGTGTTCTATACGTCATTGCGAACAACGTTTGTTCAACGACTTTTAAAATTTCAAAGGTTTTCATTCATGAAATGTCTCTTAAACTTTGCTCCAATACGTAACTTGACACAACATGAGGCATCCCTATTTACAGCTGTTTTTTGACCTTTAAGTGTGAACTCTAGATGAAACAGGTAACAGAACAGACACCATTAGTAAAATGCCTACCTACTTACCTAAAAACGAGGTGGCTTAATAAGTAATTTCTATTTTTTTTGAAGGCCTAGTGGTACCTTGGTATTTATTGGTAATTAAAATGTAAGGTCACATCACGACTAAAATCCCTAGGCACCGTAAACATCCTTTCAGATCTCTTTGTTAAGTACCTAGTATAGGAGATAGGTACCTTACCTACTCAATTTTGTATCTACCTACTCGGGCCTTAAAAGCATCTTGAGTAGGTAACAAGAAGTATGAGAAGAGGTCTACCGTGCCTGAGGATAAAGCCGTGACCCTATTCCACTTTAGTTTTTCCAACGATGTATTATTCCAATATTCATTGGAGCATTTTTCAATGCAATTTTGTACCTACCTACTTGGGCACTAAAGTCAAAGGTTGTGACTTATCTGTCTTACTAATCTTCATTTTCATCGTGAACAGCCTATTTGTCATTGGTTGCATTGAAACAATAACAACAACTAGTGGGATGACACCTCGCCCTAATTGGCTGTCGGTGCCTTTGCTAAATTCAAAATCCGCAACCGTCAACCGACACCGCACCGCAAGCGTTTGTTTAATAAAATCAAATTGGTTCCGTAGGTTTATTTGTTTTTACTTTTCTTGATTGAACTACGTAATTGTTGGTAGGTTATTATGTAAGTAGGTAGTAGCAAATGGGGATGGAGCACATGGTAGCATATTGGTATGAACCCCGCCTTCCCATACTTAAGTCGTGAGTTCGAATCTATGGATTTTTCGATTCGAAATTTATGTGTGCAATATCAATGCTCTCAAACGGTGAAGGAAAACCTCGTGAGGAAACCAGGCATGTCATAGACGTGTGTCAAAGTGTACGAAAGGAACCTTCAAGGTGCACTCTAATCCTTCCACCACACTGGTTCAAAAGAGCTAGCGACACGGACACGACGACAGTAGTAGTAGTAGTAGTAGTAGTAGTAGTAGTAGTAGTAGTAGATGTATGGTGAAGTTTTTTTCCTTTTTTTTCCCAATCGGTATTTAGTGGGTTACCCCAGACAAGGAACCCTAAAAATTCGGCTTTCGGCAATAGGTACCTACTTTTGGTCGCAAAACAGATCGGTTTTTATCAGTCGCAATTAGCATTCGTTCCTTGCAACAACTGCAACAAGCAATCTCTCGGTTCGCGTAACTAATTAACGATACGATGTCGGCTTTGTACTCAAACGGTGAGTATTATGATATGGTGTTGTGTGTGTGTGTTGGAGCAGCACCAAATAATTAATAGCTTAGTAGCGGCGCGTCAGCTCTACAGAGAGCGTTATCCAGGGCGGCCATTGCCATCTTACGGGCTATTTTCTGGGATTGGTAAACCGTCTTCTCTCGACGGGATCTTTCCACCGGCGCACCAGTGAGGGAAGACCGGGAATTCGGTGGTGTGTTGTACCTACTTCCCTTTGATGGATACCGAGTACCTACTGTGTGTGTCAACAGTGATAAAATTCAGTGATAGGTAGGTATGATGATAGGTACCTAACCTATCACCCTACCTAGTAGGTACCCCATTAGTACCTAGCTTACTAATAAAAAATGACAAAAATAATTTTGTGATTGTGAATGTGAATGTGTACCAGTAATACCAACCTAGGTACCTACATACCTACCTAATACCTACCATGTCAATTAGCCGTGTTCCGAGCCAACCAAGAAGAAGGGAGAAAAGGTATAACTTAACTTTTCCTGTACCTAGGTCCTTAGGTAACTACCTAGGTAGATGTAGGTAGGTAGTTGTTTTTTTATGTGTGAAAGATATCGTGATTTTAATCTTCGACTTTAATTTCTACGTAGAATTAAAAAAATTGCAAATTCTTACGAAAACTTTGGTGATTACACCTAGGTACTTTTTGAAACTTGCCGCGCGTTCAATTGTCTGCGTATGTGTGGGTCCGACGCGATAGGAGGGTGCGCGTGTGTTTGTTACCTACGCAAATGGTAAACAAACACATAGGGTTGTCACAAATTTCTCATGAAATAATTTGTTTTTAATTGTATTGGAATTTCAAATATGATGTATTGAACTTTTGCACACGTCAATGTATTCAAGTGCTCGGTCTGAATACACCCCTTTCGGGCTTATAGGGACATTATGTTACACGTTGTATAGAGTAAGTATAACCTCCGAATACTCAAACGCATCTTTTTGAGCACGTCTCAAGTGACGAGTTTTTGACAGATTTTCAAAACCGTGACTTGAGACGTGCTCAACTCTGAGTCGCGTTTATGTTTTTGGGGGAAAGATACCTAGAGTTGAAATTTTTCAGTGTGTATTTCTATTGCCGTTATAACAAAAAATATAAATAAAATACAAGAAACATTTATGTAGATTGTACGGAACCCTTCGTTCTGCTAGCCCTGTAGAGCTACGGTCCAGTTATTACTGGCAGTCTAGTGGTAGCGGCCTCGCCTTCCGATCCTAAGGTCGCGGGTTCAAATCCTGTAGTGCACCAATGGATTTTTCTCTTCGAAAAATTTATGTGCGCTATACCAGCAATCTTTTCACCACACTGGTTCGAAATAATTAGTGACACGATTAGTAGCAGTAGTAGGTCCGAAAAAAAAACTCACCAGTAAGCAGTGAAATCTTATTCCCATACAGCAGATCCTTATACTTCTCTCCTAACTTCTCCTTCTCCTGAAGATTCACCATCGTCTTATGGATCATGTGGCCAGTTCTCTTCATCTCCACAATCTCCGCCAAGGCCCTCTGGGAGTGGAGAACCCCCTGGTCGTATTGATCCCTGGTGAAGTCTTGGGGTTTGAGGCCAGCGGCCTTGGAGACGAGGAGAACTATCAGGCCCACTGATTGGAGGTTGCTCTTGGATCCGATGAGGAGGTTCTTGGCGGATTTAAGGAGAGGATGGTTGGTGCCGACCTGGGTTGAGGAAATGGAGGGGTTTCAAGATGCAGGATAGTTCATGTTGGATTCAAGAGGTTTAGGTTAGCGAAATAGAGAAAAGCATTGATAATCTACACGAACGAGTGTTTGAACTGAAAATAAGTAAGTTCGTATGAGCTAGTGGCCAACTCTTGTGACGGAGTTTTTAGGCCTACCAAGGACCTCCGTCATGGCTTAACGACTTAAAAGCCGGGACCGACAATTTAACGTGCCCTCCGAAGCACGGAAGCGCTCAGCTCGTAATGCCACTTGCGGTCACCCATCCCAATTGTGACCGCGCACATTGTTGCTTAACTTCAACGATCAATCAAGAACGTCTAAGCAAGCTACGCCACGAGCGCTATTAAATAAAGGCACATGTCTGTCGTATCCAGCTAAGAGTATCCGCCCACTGCACCTTTCCCGGCACAAAAACGCAAAGCGAATGGTTATAAACAGGTTTCAAGTCTTCTCTAACCAGCTTCCTCAAATGTATGGCAGTGTTAGCGATCTCGTCGTTGAACAGCCAGCGCAGGTTGAGGAAGGAGGTCGGGTATCCCACGATCTGCTCGGCCTCGGAGACCACATCGCGCCAGTCCAGCTCCTCGCGGCGGCCTTCCAGACCACCCCCGCTTGAAGTGTTAAACCTGGGAGGAGGGGACAATGGATGTTCTATTTACAAATAGTTTAAAAATAATCATAAATATTTGTGAACATTTCACACAGCGCCATCTAGCCCCAAACTAGGTTAGATGGTGCTGTGCGATATGTCCTCAAATAATTATTACTAGCTGCCGCCCGCGGCTTCGCTCGCGTGGTACCCCGATAAAAAGTAGCCTGTAAGTTATTCCAGCACTCATACTATGTATATTCCAAGTTTCATTCAAATCCGTTCAGCCGTTTAGGCGTGATTGAGGCAAAAACATCCAAATATCCTCACAAACTTTCGCATTTGTATTATAAGTAATATGTACCTACCTACTTATTATTAAGTCATCGTTATTATCATCATCATCATTATAATTATGGCAATTATAGTATATATGGGTTTTCATGTAATTCTACTTAGTAAAATAATCAAAAAGAAAAGATTCCCTTACTGTAATCTATTGCTTCCATTTATACATGCATTGAATTTTGTGGATGTTTTGTTAAAACCACTTTGAGATAGACAAACCAATTTATTCAAACAGTGCGTAGATTTAATAAACTGGACTGTTTTCAGTGAAAGCATTATTATTTTAGAGAAATTTTAGATAAAATAATATTAGGGAATTTCAGCAAACTGGACTTTTGAAAATAAAGCTGACAGTTGCGGCCACAGATTAAAATTATGCGTGGACCTCGTGGTTTTGAGTTTTCAGGAGTTTTCATGCATAAGTACCTAAATCTATTATATCCTATTATATCTAAGTACAAAGAGAAGTCAATTTATGGAGTAAATTTTTGATGTTATGTAAAACGAACGGGAACAACTTCATTTCATAATAATTTCATTTACTTACTAACTTACTTATTTCATAAATATAGGTATATTTTAGACTGGCATTTTAGCGCAATCAGAGGAATAAATAATAATATAAATGGCTTGTTATAAATTAGGTGAATTTACGTATATTCTTTTGCCTGGACTACTCCGCAGGTCCTGTGGCATCCAAGATCTAATCAGAGGCACAGCGGGACTCCGCAATAATATTATTATGTCGCGATTTAGATTAGTTACTTGAAACTAGCCCGTTGCAAGCCCACTGAGGTTTATGCTCCCATTACCTTAATGGTTTAATCGTTTTATAGACCTATCCACTTTTATCATACCTACACTACATATTTGTGTATATTTGTGGACCTTTCACACAGCGCCATCTAGCCCCAAACTAAGCAAAGCTTGTACTTGGAACCAGATGGCTGATAGAATACATAATTATAGGTACCTACTTTTTTTGTAAATACATACTTATAATACATTGTATCACGACACCCAGAGCCAAAATAAATATTTGCAGAACATGCAAATATTTCTCCCGTAGCGGGAATCGAACCCGCGCCTCTTACGTCTCAGCCAAGCACTCACCCGCCACGCCACCGAGGTCGTCAAACATACATACATAATATACATACAAATATCAAAAAATCAAATATCACGGCCGTATCCCGAATGATGGGGTGGGTAGAGCCAGAAGTAATCAAGAAAACTTGCAGCTATTCCTAATTCAAAGTCCCAAGATGGGTATGGTGGACCATGGTGACAGGTGATCAGCCCATCGCCCATATAGATGGTCCATCATGTTGGAGAAGATACTATGCCTTATTCGACTTTTACGACATGATCAGGGAAGAAAAATGACGGGATGAATTTAATTAAAGTCCATATGGTTGCGCACAAAGTATTGTCCTATTGTTTTATACGAAAAATAATAAATATATACCTAAAACCCCCTAAGACAATGGATTAACATTTTTGTGAACAAAAAATCCATCTTCAAGCTTATTCCATGCAATTTTTTTTATGTGGCGCGAACTAGAGGGCGCGCTGTAGTCTTCGTTTCCGCGGGACTTCTTTGGTGAAAAGGATTCTACCTAGCAACTAGCATAATTGTTCGGTAAAATATCAAAAGGTAAATAAGGTAACCTTATTAGGTAAGAACTACCTGGTGAAAAATATATGGACGATACTTGGTCTCGATACTTTTTACAAACTGGTTAACATGATATTACTCAAGTTCTGTGACTCACTCAACTCAACATATAAAGTTATAAAAAATGGGGATGACACCTACATTACATTCTACCTCTAAATAGTAGGTAGATAAAAAACCGATCCATAAACGTCCGAATTTAGAACACATCCACACCAGCCAATCACGTGCCGTCGCGCCATAATTCAAAAACAGAACCTGGGCGGCCCCCGGCCAAGACGGTGGCATGGCATAGCAATTAAAAATAAAAGCAGCGTATATAATTTGTAGGCAGTTTAACCGAGCCGCAAAACGAACAAAGTTACGACATTTGCATTTTGATCGGCGCATTTCTGATTGAGTGAGGTCGATGTCGATTCAGGGTGCTTGCTCACTTAAATATTTAGGCAGTTTATGCCTTTCGAAATGTCTGGGTACGCAAAATATACCTACTATTAGCAAATTAGTCAAAATAGCTTTAAAAGTTGGTTTGGCGGTGATAGCGCAGTCTATTTTTTATACTGTGGTGATAGTTTTTAGATTCATGAAGTCATGATGTAGCTGTATGAATGATTTGCCATATCCTACGTCTACTTGCCTACGATCTAAATAAGTAAAATAAATACTTGTCTATGGTAATCAGTATCTAATTCAAAATTCGAACTACACTCCAACAATCGAGCTTTCAGCTGTCGAGCTGATTCACAGAAATAATTAACAAAATGCATCAACACCACGCCCATTCAGCGTATCTTCGTAATCTATGGGGTAGCATGGTGGCTAGCGTGGTAGCCATGTTTAAGGCCTTTGGCCCTAGTACGGGTAAAGGGGTAACTGGCTAATCAACACCTGTTTCAGTTTGCGGAGTAATGGCGTCACTTTTATTTGATTATTAAAAGCTTTAGCACTCATTCCTGTTCGACCGAATTTAAGTATTTTTTGGGACTCTGAATCTTTGTAACAAAGGCTTTTTACCATCTATAGTAGGTATTTATAGATTTATACAGCGTCAGGAGGCAACTTTTACCTTCGCAAACGGGACGCTGCGCCCGGGACGAATTAAGATGGAGCAGGCTTGCCCAGCACCTATTCCATCCTCTCAGCTTAGTCGGCCTTGTCCACAGGAAAGACATGGTCAATACGTGCAGAGCTGACTAAGCCGCAATCTTCGTAGTAACCTAAATATCAGATACTAAGGTAGCTTAATATGACCTTCGTAAGTAAGTAGGAAGATAAGTATACAAAAACATTAAACATAGGTATAATTTATGTAACTTTTCCCCTTCCAGACATTTACAAGCAAACGAAGCGTACTATGATCACTTTATAAAATATGTATAATAGTATTTTTTTTGTTTCTCCGTGCCCGTCGTAAATTGTTTCTTCCCATCGCCAATCCTATCCATTTGAAACCAATTATGTTTTATTAAAGACTGAAAACGAGCAACTTGAGGACCACAGACAACTCGCCTCTACATTTTTTCATTTTCTTCTTTTTTACGCAACCACAGACAACTCGCCTTTACTTTTTTTTAGCCATCGGGTCGTGAGCTAATGGTTGAAAATATAAAATTAAAATGAAATGAGTTACCTACGTTGGCTACATATCGGGTTCGACGGGTCGGCTTTTGTTTTGTTCGTTGACCCGCCGTAATTATAAATCGCATGTTTTGATTGGCCGGCTAATGGTTTAGTGGTAGGTACCTACGGTTAATGGTACCATTTGTGGCACCTATTGAATAAGAGCTTATGTAATAGGTACTT
Source organism: Scotopteryx bipunctaria (assembly GCA_949320045.1). NCBI lineage: Eukaryota > Metazoa > Arthropoda > Insecta > Lepidoptera > Geometridae > Scotopteryx > Scotopteryx bipunctaria. Next base: position 1,040,699 of record OX439457.1, read on the forward strand.
TTTTGTATTGGTTTTCTTTATTGTTACCAAATAAATAAATAAAAACTTTACACTGTATGTGCCGGAGAAAATGACGCACTGACGGAACTTATTGACAGTAAATAAAAATTATTTCACGACCTCAGATTATTTGATCTAAGTTCACGACAGACTAGGCGAAAGTTAGGTAACCTATCCTTTGACATTTTAAGATCGTTTTATACCCAAAGATATAGAGAGATACCAAGTTATTAAAATTATTTTTACGGTTTTAATTGTATTAGGTACCTACCTACCTACATATAGGTACTGAATTTAGTTAGCTACCTAACTCTTGTAAGGACCAATGTAACTTTAAAAGAAAAATGGTGTCAATTCTCCTAAATTTTATTAGTCTTTCGATAATGAAAGAACGTTTTTTTTATATTATCACTACTTAAAAGTTCCATAAACATGTTCATATCTAATAAAAAAAAAGTTTTAGGTTAAGTATGGGCGGTTTGTTTATAAATTGCACTTCCAATTTGGCTGAAGTATAGGTAATTAGGTAGGTACTTTAAAATAGAACATCACGAGATCCCAATTCAGGGCCTACTTAATATTTTTATTCAGACGTATAGTTTTTAAAATAATCGTCTCATATAATATCTACATATAAACTGTCTGTCTGAATGGCCGCATTAGCGAACAATGTAACAATACCTTGCATCTCGCCGACAACACGACTGACGTAGCTTGAGTCAGTCAGGGTGACTGGCCAAAAATGAAGGAGAATAATCTCTTGTAAATATTAAAAAAATGTACTTGTTACATGAATTACTGATGATGATCTGTAGCATTTTTAGGGTTCCGTACTCGAAGGGTGTCTATGGGACCTTATTCCTAAGCTTCCGCTGTCAGTCCGTCCGTCTGTCAGGGAGCTGTCTCATGAACCGTAATAGGTAGAGTTGAAATCAGTGTGTATTGGCACTTTAACAAAAAATAATAATAAAATAATAAAAGGGGGCCTCATACAAGAAAAAAATATTATGTATACCTACTACGTCAGTAGGTACTATATAAAATTTACTTTTTTATTACATGTTTATGGAACTTTTAAGTAGTAATAATAGTTAAATTAAGGTGTAAAATCGAACGATGTGAGGTTTATTTACCTATAACTAAAGTGATTTCGTCGTTATTTAAAAAAAAGTAAACAAACTAGTTTGTTTACATATATCGTATCTCTAGTTTGGCTGAACTATAGTTACATGTACGATGGTGTGGACGGAACCCTTCGTAAGCGAATTCGACGCGCACTTCACCGTCTTTATTTTAGTAGCATCGGCTTGCGTGCACCTTGCAATATTTATTGTAGGTCATGTGTAGGTACTTATTCAAAATTTCAGCCGAGTCTGTACAGCTGTTGAGGCCGTTGATACCCACGACAAAGGGACTCCTGTGTGCTGAGCGCTTCCGTGCTTCGGGGAGCACGTTAAATTGTCCGTCCTGGCTTTTAAGTCGCTAGGCCATGACGGAAGCCTTTAGGCAGCCTATAAACTCCATAGTCCCCAGTGGGAAAGATGGATCTGTAGGTACTTAGTGATCACTGGGAGTGGAAACAATCTGGCCCAAATACACGCACACGACCCAGTCCCAGGTTCCTATAATGTATTTTGTATTAATTATCTTTAAAAATGCAATATTGACATATAGAGAAGGTAAAGTTTTACAACAAGGTGCATACTCTTATTAATTTCTAATAGTTTTCTCTAGAGATCGCGAAACAGACGTTTTCACTTTTTATATTGTGTATATTCCTTGGACCAATATGATGAACCATTTATATGGGCGATGGGCTGATCACCTGTCACCATGGTTCACCATATCCATGTTAGGACTTGAGTGGCTGCAAGTTATCTTATGATAACTTGTAGTTCTGCCCACCCTATTAGGGATACGGGCGTGATAATTATCTTAGTTAGTTTTATATATTAGTTCGTTCACAATATTTTTTTTAAATACGGAATACTTAGTAGTCATGCTCTTAGCTTACATGAATTAAAAATAAAAGACGCCATTTTTGCGGTCGTTTGGTTTGGTTGGTCAAGTGTAAAAAAATGGCGCCATAAGTGAACGGAAGACTTTAACATTATACTAAAGAAATTAAATTAACGAAAGACTTGGCAGTAAGGTCTTTGATACCATCGCTTCCCCAAAAGGGGAAATCATGTCACAAACTTGGTCAAGTATCTCAGTCACGTAGCTTTTTTTTAATATGTTATGATAATAAAGGTACTAAAGTCTAAACTAAATAATAAAAGGAAAGCTCCATCAAATAATTTGGAGTAAAAAATATTATTTCGTAAGTATTGTACTTATTTACGTTTAAGTAAAAATCACAATAATATTTATGATTTTTTTGCGAACCCCAACTTGATAAAGTACAGGAGAAGAGAAAAGTAGATTTCTAAAATCTGTCAGAAAGTTCAGCTATTCCATACTAGATGGCGCTACCGGTAGCGATTCCAAAATTTGATGCTCTTTTTCTGGATATATGTTGTGGTACCATGGTACTTGTAGTTTCTGATACCCACGACACAGGGACTCCTAAGTAGTGGGTTCAGGACAAAGTATGGGCGAATAGGTGCTAGGTACTTATCTATCTGCACTAATAACATTATAAAGAGGAAAGATTTTTTTGTTTATTTTTATGTTTGTAACGAATAGGCTCGTAAACTACTGAACCGAAAATTTACATATAAAATCCTAATTCGTTATCCGTGCGAAGCCGGGGCGGGCAGCTAGTCTATGGTTAAAACATTATCTACTGATGGAGCAAATGCCTTTAAATTCACAAATATTTCCTTACTTATGTAGGCAAGTAGGTGGTAACTCATATTTTTAACAAAAGCTTAAATTTTTGTACAGTAGATAAATACCTACATATCCAAGTCCACTATTTTGTTACCTAGTTACCTTACTGCATAGGTACTAACTGGGAGAGTACTGAGAGAGCACTGGTGGTCTAGTTGGTAGTGACCCCGCCTTCCGATCTAAAGGTCGTGGGTTCAAATCCGCTCGAGTACTAATGAATTTTTCTGTGCGAAGAATTTATGTGCGCTATACCAGTGCTCTCAAACGGTGAAGGAAAACATCGTGAGGAAATCCGCGGCTTAGTCAGCTCCGCACGTATTGACCATGTCTTTCCTGTGGACAAGGCCGACTAAGCTGAGAGGATGGAATAGGTGCTGGGCAAGCCTACTCCATCTTAATTCGTCCCGGGCACTACAGCGTCCCGTCTGTGAAGGTAAAAGTTGCCTCCTGACGCTGTATAAATCATCTACTATAGATGGTAAAGGCCTTAGGTACCTACAAACACAACACAATCTTTGTGCGGTAATCAAAATCATTACCTACCTACTAATCATACCTACGTCCACTGATGGGCATTATCCCCCATAGATACATTAACCCCAGAATACTCAAACGCGACTAAGAGTTGAGCACGTCTCAAGTTTTCGTCACGGCTTTTTGACAGTTTTTGATGAAAATCTGTCAAAAACTCGTCATTTGAGACGTGCTCAACTCTGAGATGCGTTTGAGTATTCGGGGGTTAATTAGGTAAGTCACTCCACGTAAATTTTACAAGTGGGAAAAAAATCGAAAAGGATAATGTACCTGATATGTGGCGAGAAATAATGATTTTTATATATTTTTTATTTTATTTTATTTTCACGCAAATGGCATTACAAGCTGAGCGCTGCCGTGCTTCGGAGGGCACTGTTATCACTTCAACTCCAGAGTCCTTTTAAAAAAAAAGAGTTTTTACTATTTCATTAACATTAAATTTATTGGAAAATACCTATATTAATAGCACGTAGAAATTAGAAATAGAGAAATCTTACTTATATTATAAATGCGAAAGTTTGTAAGTTTGGATGTTTGTGCCTTAATCACGCCTAAACGGATTTAAATGAAACTTGGAATATACATAGTCCATGTGCTGAATTAGCATATAGGCTATTTTTTATCTAGGTAACACGCGAGCGAGGCCGCGGGTGGCAGCTAGTTAGAAATAAATTAGATTTAGTAAGGATTTTGAATGAAGTGCCCGAGACGAGAGCTGGGACCGGACTGGGGAGCAGGTAGGTTTAATACTGGAAGAATAGATGATGATTGCAAAATTATAGCTTAGGTCAGCAGAAGGCAGTAGGGAGACGGGGTATAACAGCACGTTAAATTGACTTTTAAATTTTAAGTGGCGTTAAGCCACGATGGAGGCCTTTAGGCGGCCTTAAAACTCCGTCACAAGAGTTGGCCATTAGCCCATACGAACCTACTATTGACTTTTATAAACCGGAAAAATGATTTTTTCTTCATTTTTTCTTCATTTAAATGATTCTTTCTAATAGATCCGGCTTCCAATATGAAATAGTGAAGATACTGGTACCTAGTACTAGTAAGCCAGTAAGGTAGTCGCGGCAGATTCCTCACTGAAGTTAAATTCGCTAGTGATAGATATGCGAGGCTCGCTCGGAATGTAATTTTCACACGAGCGACGTCACTGGCTCCCTCCCCACCGCCCTAGCTCCCCCCGAGTAGTCTGAGAGACGAGGTTAAAGTTTTATTACAATTTGAATTTCGAACGCGCTGGTGTACCCCAGTGTTCGAAATTCAAATTATGATTGTTTCGTTCTCAGATCAAATAAAAAGAAAAGACGGCGCGCCGCGAACTACAAAAGTGAAGCCACGCAAAACCGTGCTCCTGCAAGTAAACACACACGCTCACGCACACACCTACACTATAACCATGCTCATCGCTCTTGTATGTCACTTTCTTTTTATTTGGTTAGAGGTTTCGTTATAATGCTCTCGAAAAATATAGCTTGTATGCTTTATTCTAACATTCTAATGGACGTTCTTAAAACGATACCTACAAAACATTTTAAATACTGTACATTTATGTCACTTTTGAAATTGACTTAATCGAGCTCGTAAGCTTTGTGCCTTCTCGAGTAAACTTAATTATAATGTATTTGTGATGTGAACGCACAACTCAGCATGTTTGGAACCATAGCTTAGAAATTAGAATACATACATAGTCATTATCACGCTCGTATCCCTAATGAGGTGGGCAGAGTCCCAAATAATCTCAAGAAAATGTGCAGTTACTCCTGATTCCAAGTTTCAAGATGGATATGGTGAAACATGGTGACAGGTGATCAGCCCATCGCCCATATAGATGGTCCATCATTTTGGAGAGGATACTATCCCTTAGTCGACTTTTATGCTCGAGAAGAGAAGCAGTTGGACGCATTCTATGTTTTTTCTTTACTCCCGTGCAGCTTCGGGAGCCTTCGGGAGCACAAGGCAACGTGCACTCGCCTCGCGCGGCAGCCTCGTGCCGCAGCCTCGCGCGGCAACCTCGCGCGGCAACCTCGCGCGGCAGCCTTGCGAGGGTGCTCGGTCAGTCAGTACGCAGTTATTCAAATAGTGTTACTTGGTGTGTATTTGTGCGCTTGTCTCTTGTACCTCCCCCGCGGCCCCCACGACGGATGCTCTGGAAAATTGCTACAATGATTGTGAGAGGGAATTCCGAAATGAAGGAAATGTACTTTAAGTCGACTGTGCCACAGAGCCGGCGACCTGCAGCTGGCTCATGCGCCACGGAACACGGAACACGAAGCACGAAGCACGGAACACGGAACACGGACAACGGAACACGGAAAGCGGATGCAGAAAACGTCACGCGGTGTTCACGTAGACCGAAGATAGAAATAATTCCGAAATTAAGGAAGGCACATGCCTTCCTTAATTTCGGAATTATTTCTATCTTTTTCTTTACTCCCGTATGAGCCACAGTCGACTTGCCATCAAGGCACATGCCTTGATGGCAAGTCGACTGTGGCTCATGCGCCACGGAACACGGAACACGGAACACTCACGATGTCCACGTAGATAGAAGAATGTATGAAACTTGTATGGAACATAAAAGAGCAATGGAGATATATGTGCTTGTTAGATAATTATCTTCTTTTCGCCTGCGTTTTTAGCCTATTGGTACTTCTGGCTACTAAAAAGTCTATATCGTAAATTGAAGTAAGTAGGTCTTTAAACACTAAATTAGAACATTATAATTAGTGCTCGTGGCGTAGCTTGCTTAGACGTTCTTGATTGATCGTTGAAGTTAAGCAACGTTGTGCGCGGTCATAATTTGGATGGGTGATCGCAAGTGGCGTTACCAGCTGAGCGCTTCGGTGCTGCGGAGGGCACGTTAAATTGTCGGTCCCGGCTTTTAAGTCGTTGAGCCACGACGGAGGCCTTTAGGCGACCCAAAAACTCCCGTCACAAGAGCTGGCCACTAGCTCATACGAACTTACTTTATTGTAATTAGACTATCCCAAAACGATTAAATTGAGAATACACAAATACACAAAATAACAAAGCCCACCACAGACAAAATAGCTTAGTAGGATAAGTCGGCCAATTTCCTACACCTCTTGGATTATCCCAGCTGTTTAACTATAAGCTGTGCCTTTACGCTCCGGCGAGCTGACTTACTCATAATTGTAATGTGTGTAATGGCCTTATATGGAGTGCGGCAATCGGCGGTTACAACTGAACGTGTGCAGGTGCCCTTATGGACGAGTTGTGACTTGTTGTGACGCCCTATTTAGTAGACGCTCGTTTAGTATGTACCCTTACGTCTCGTCGTGTAAAAAGAACTCGTGGGCAAAATATTGTAACATGGATACAACAGGATTTATTTTTCATTAATTGTTTTACTAAATCCATTTTGAGGTTACACATGCAGGTAAACACGCTTGTTTTCCATAGGGGTAGACAGAGATCACGGATCTCCATTTGCTACGATCCTAACATACTTCTTTCGCTTCATTCACTGTCATTACAGTCTTCATGCATGCTCGTCGGTTTAGGGTACTCTTGATCTGGCCGTTTCCAAAACGATGGTGTTAAGTGCTGAAATAATTAAATATTCTATATAAAAAATATTATAAAAATGTTCTATCAGCCATCTTGGTGCTCATAGTAAAAGCTTTGCTTAGTTTGAAGCTAGATGGCGCTGTGTCAAATGTCCAAAAATAATTTTATTATTAATTTTTTTCATATAAATTTCCTTTCATAAAAAATCTTGTCTATTCGCTGAAATCGTTGGTAGGTACTTCTACACACTTTTCCATTAGTAGGATGGAATAGAAGGAAAAGTTTAGTTTGTGTTTTGTTCATCAAAATAAGAATATTTCTGTCTAAGCTTTCTGTCGTTTGCCTACTAGTACCTACTTATATTTGTCTAACCTATGCAGTAGCACTTCGAACCAGCTTGCAACGGAAAATGAACTTTATTGAGTTCATTTTAAATCTAATATGTCTTGACTGCTAAAGATTGCACAAAATACTTGGTAGGAATTTAGTTTTGTCAAATAAAATTGAACTGTAATTTTATTGTTTTAAAGTTGAATATCGCTCGCACTATACAACGTGTAACATAATGTCCCTATAAGCCCGAAAGGGGTGTATTCAGACCGAGCACTTGAATACATTGACGTGTGCAAAAGTTCAATACATCATATTTGAAATTCCAATACAATTAAAAACAAATTATTTCATGAGAAATTTGTGACAACCCTATGTGTTTGTTTACCATTTGCGTAGGTAACAAACACACGCGCACCCTCCTATCGCGTCGGACCCACACATACGCAGACAATTGAACGCGCGGCAAGTTTCAAAAAGTACCTAGGTGTAATCACCAAAGTTTTCGTAAGAATTTGCAATTTTTTTAATTCTACGTAGAAATTAAAGTCGAAGATTAAAATCACGATATCTTTCACACATAAAAAAACAACTACCTACCTACATCTACCTAGGTAGTTACCTAAGGACCTAGGTACAGGAAAAGTTAAGTTATACCTTTTCTCCCTTCTTCTTGGTTGGCTCGGAACACGGCTAATTGACATGGTAGGTATTAGGTAGGTATGTAGGTACCTAGGTTGGTATTACTGGTACACATTCACATTCACAATCACAAAATTATTTTTGTCATTTTTTATTAGTAAGCTAGGTACTAATGGGGTACCTACTAGGTAGGGTGATAGGTTAGGTACCTATCATCATACCTACCTATCACTGAATTTTATCACTGTTGACACACACAGTAGGTACTCGGTATCCATCAAAGGGAAGTAGGTACAACACACCACCGAATTCCCGGTCTTCCCTCACTGGTGCGCCGGTGGAAAGATCCCGTCGAGAGAAGACGGTTTACCAATCCCAGAAAATAGCCCGTAAGATGGCAATGGCCGCCCTGGATAACGCTCTCTGTAGAGCTGACGCGCCGCTACTAAGCTATTAATTATTTGGTGCTGCTCCAACACACACACACAACACCATATCATAATACTCACCGTTTGAGTACAAAGCCGACATCGTATCGTTAATTAGTTACGCGAACCGAGAGATTGCTTGTTGCAGTTGTTGCAAGGAACGAATGCTAATTGCGACTGATAAAAACCGATCTGTTTTGCGACCAAAAGTAGGTACCTATTGCCGAAAGCCGAATTTTTAGGGTTCCTTGTCTGGGGTAACCCACTAAATACCGATTGGGAAAAAAAAGGAAAAAAACTTCACCATACATCTACTACTACTACTACTACTACTACTACTACTACTACTACTACTGTCGTCGTGTCCGTGTCGCTAGCTCTTTTGAACCAGTGTGGTGGAAGGATTAGAGTGCACCTTGAAGGTTCCTTTCGTACACTTTGACACACGTCTATGACATGCCTGGTTTCCTCACGAGGTTTTCCTTCACCGTTTGAGAGCATTGATATTGCACACATAAATTTCGAATCGAAAAATCCATAGATTCGAACTCACGACTTAAGTATGGGAAGGCGGGGTTCATACCAATATGCTACCATGTGCTCCATCCCCATTTGCTACTACCTACTTACATAATAACCTACCAACAATTACGTAGTTCAATCAAGAAAAGTAAAAACAAATAAACCTACGGAACCAATTTGATTTTATTAAACAAACGCTTGCGGTGCGGTGTCGGTTGACGGTTGCGGATTTTGAATTTAGCAAAGGCACCGACAGCCAATTAGGGCGAGGTGTCATCCCACTAGTTGTTGTTATTGTTTCAATGCAACCAATGACAAATAGGCTGTTCACGATGAAAATGAAGATTAGTAAGACAGATAAGTCACAACCTTTGACTTTAGTGCCCAAGTAGGTAGGTACAAAATTGCATTGAAAAATGCTCCAATGAATATTGGAATAATACATCGTTGGAAAAACTAAAGTGGAATAGGGTCACGGCTTTATCCTCAGGCACGGTAGACCTCTTCTCATACTTCTTGTTACCTACTCAAGATGCTTTTAAGGCCCGAGTAGGTAGATACAAAATTGAGTAGGTAAGGTACCTATCTCCTATACTAGGTACTTAACAAAGAGATCTGAAAGGATGTTTACGGTGCCTAGGGATTTTAGTCGTGATGTGACCTTACATTTTAATTACCAATAAATACCAAGGTACCACTAGGCCTTCAAAAAAAATAGAAATTACTTATTAAGCCACCTCGTTTTTAGGTAAGTAGGTAGGCATTTTACTAATGGTGTCTGTTCTGTTACCTGTTTCATCTAGAGTTCACACTTAAAGGTCAAAAAACAGCTGTAAATAGGGATGCCTCATGTTGTGTCAAGTTACGTATTGGAGCAAAGTTTAAGAGACATTTCATGAATGAAAACCTTTGAAATTTTAAAAGTCGTTGAACAAACGTTGTTCGCAATGACGTATAGAACACCCCCGTTTCGGGCTTATAGGGACATTATGTTACACGTTGTATAAACCATAGAGAAAATTAGTTTTCTGTGATTGAAGTGAAACTTATCAACGGAAGTAGGTACCGTCCTGTGCTATAATCAGAGTCAAGCGAGCAACTGAATGTCCAGTCACGTATTCGAAAACGAGACAGCAACATAGACAAACCGTCATGTGCAACAAAGAGAGGAGATGTAAACAATCGGTCATCGATACCGAACGGCAGTAATTCAAATTAGGAACGGTTGAAAATCTGACTTTATTGCGCGGGAGAAGGTTTGTAAATCGAACGGTCCGTTTCTTTTTTTCTAATGTTGCCAGTGTTTTCTCTTTCGTAAATTTTCGGCGATTTTCGTCTTTCAATGGTGCGGATAGAGTTGATATTCGTTTGAGTTTCAGGAGTTTATTTGTTCAAGAAGGTTGCATTAGTCAAGTGAGGCGAGTAGCGACATCTATCTTGTTTCGCATTGACAAGGCCTTCAGCGCGGAATCCGAATGAGCTATTTAGAAACTTCATTTCCATAAAGTTTACAGTTGTGAACATTTTGGTGCGTTTATAAAAATCGAGTAAAAATCCTACGGACAAGCTGATAGACAAAACAAAAACGATAAGAGAGATGATTAGTACCTACCTAGTTTATTCCTTTGTGGCTTTCTTTATTTCTTTCATCGTAGAACATAAAAATTTCGAAATTATTCTTGAACTTTTAGAATTATTAAGTTTATTAACATTGAGGCACTAAATTCCCCACAAACTTTCCAATTACATTTATATTAGTAGTACTTGGCTATTGCCTAAAGGTTATCTATACTTCAGCCAAACTGAAGATACAATTTATTTTATTTTATTTTATTTGGGAAACAAACAGTACTATTTACAATAAAAAAACACACTCAAACAACACATAAACCAATAAAGTTTCCACAGTAAAATTTTACATTAAAAGCTAGTGAACAGAGTAAAAAACAAGAAATAATAAAACTAAACTTAAACACAAGAAGAAAAAAAAAAATGTAAACAAACCGTCAGTACTTAACCTAAAACTTATGTTCATGGAACTTTTAAGTATTACTAATACTTAGTTAAATTAACGTGTGAAAACTTATGTTGCGAGGTTTATTTACCTAAAACTAAAGTGATATCATCGTAATAATGAAAAATACGCGACGGTTTGTATCTCCAAATTGGCTGAAGGAATAGCAGATGAAATGGTTAGGTTTGCAACCATGACAAATGTAGTTACACACGCACGTTTGTCCGCTGTCCATCCGCTCGCGGCTCTCTGTGTGTGTGTGCGTCCGCTCGCGTGTGTGTGTATTATCGTTGGACTTTTCAGGCGGCCGTGCGGAAAGCGATCTCTGTTATATTCTACTAACATTCACCCCCTACTTGACTCGGTCATATTTGCCGACGGCCTCGGTGGCGTGGCGGGCGATTGCTCGTCAGAGACGCAAGAGGCGCGGGTTCGATTCCCGCTGCGGAAGAAATGTTTGCATGTTCCGTAAATATTTCTTCCGGGTCTTGGGTATTATTTATATGTTGCATAATTATAATCAAATTGAAAGTTAAAGTAAGTTCGTATGAGCTAGTGGCCAACTCTTGTGACGTAGTTTTTAGGCCTCCGTCATGGCTTGACGACTTAAAAGCCGGGACCGACAATTTAACGTGCTGTCCGAAGCACGGAAGCGCTCAGCTCGTAATGCCACTTGCGGTCACCCATCCAAATTGTGACCGCGCACAACGTTGCTTAACCTCAACAATCAATCAATTATAAACGTCTAAGCAAGCTACGCCAAGCAACAAACATTCAGACATACAAACTCATATTTATGATATTAGAATAGGTTTTAGTGCCTAGGATAGGATTTTGTGTATGTGTCCGCAACGCATCGTTGGTCGCGCGACCAGGTCGTCAATCGCGCGACTGACGGACGAGCGGCCGCGACACCATTCAGTTTTATGTGTAGATCTGACGGTTTGTTGGATTGTTGAATTGTCCGCGGACTGTGGAACTATGATTTTTTATCTACCTATATGTGGGTGAATTTATCCACAACTTCCTATTTAATCGACTTCAAAAAGGAGATTCTCAATTCGACTAATGTTTCTTCTTTTTTGCAAATTTTTTGCATGGACAATACTGCCCTCGTAATAGCAATACAGTACTTGCAAAATGGCGGTTTTGAGAAAAACGCGGTAATCATTTATTTATTAATTTAAACTTACATTCTATCTTAACAGGCTAACCTAATGCAATAGTGTAGCTTTCAATTATAATAAATTCATCTATAATTAAATAAAATAAAAAATAATGTCAAATTAAATACAAACTAATGTCAAATTACTTACAATAACATAAAATAAATAATGTTGCCTTTGCAAATCATAATTTTTAGATATCTCTGCAGCAAGACAATGTAGTATACACTTATAGTAAAAAATATAATGAAAATGATTTTTTTATGTAGGTATAGATTTAGCCCCTTGGAAATACCATTTCTGAAAAAAAAAGCGAAAAACTCAAAAATGACGATTACTGAAAGTGTGATTACAAAGAATACAAAGCACAAAGTTTTGCCGAGTCGCACAATATTTGTGGTTCTACTGTACACATTGTGTACCTTTTCCATACACAATTACGGCAATCATTTACAAGGAAACAAAATAAAATGTACGAAAATAAATAGTTTTCTTAGAAATCACGCTTCAAAGACAATACCGCCCGCAAACAATAACAATAATTCCGGTTAAACCGGAAACTCCGGGAAAAATCGGAACGGCCCGGTCCGGCAGTTATCCGGACCATTTAACGTGAGTAGCAGACCTGCATCAGGGATGTGCCCGGACTTGCATTTCGAAGCTTTAAATAATCCAACTAATATTATAACTAACTAACCCCCGAATACTCAAACGCGAATCAGAGTTGAGCACGTCTCAAGTCACGGTTTTTTGACATATTTTCATCAAAAACTGTCAAAAAACCGTGACTATTCGGGGGTAAGGCATTTTACCATTTATAGTAGATGATTTATACAGCGTCAGGAGTCAACTTTTACCTTTACAAACGGGACGCTGTAGTACCCGGGACGAATAAAGATGGAGTAGGCTTGCCCAGCACCTATTCCATACTCTCAGCTTAGTCGGCCTTGTCCGCAGGAAAGACATGGTCAATCCGTGCGGAGCTGACTAAGCCGCGGGTTTCCTCACGATGTTTTCCTATTTATATCGTGATTAAATTCCAAAATCGAATAACCTTTCGATTTTCGAATAGCACATCACTACTAGAGCTAGGTTTAAAATAGGATTTATTTCTCCGTCATTGCTTAGCTTGACTTCCGGTGCTCAGAGTAGTTGTATTGACTAAAAGATGCGCCTTGATTGGTTAATTGTTGCGTCTACAGAACAGATGGTATTCGACTTTAGCGAGGTGTGATTGTGTTGACTTTTTCTTTGTGCTTATTTTGTAAGCCAAATCCTGTTCGATCTAAATTTGAAATTATATAACGACCTCGGTGGCGTGGCGGGCGAGTGCTCGGCTGAGACGCAAGGGGCTCGGGTTCGATTCCCACTACGGGAGAAATGTTTGTATGTTCTGCAATTATTTCTTCCGGGTCTAGCGATGTATGAAAATGTCCACAAATAGGTACCTATGTATATTTATTTATGTACATATACTATGGTACGAAACCCTTCATGTGCGAATTGGACTCGCACTTGTCAGGTTTTATTTCTTAGGCTGAGTTTTCATTGTCGAGTTGGTTAAGTATAGTTGCGTAGGTAGGTTGTGTCTACTAACGAGTAACCGTTCGTTGTAGAACAGTAACCGAGGCCTTTACGAGCTCTAATTAATCATTTTCTAAACGTTACAACTACAGGGTGCTACAGACAATCGAAGAAACATTATTTAAGTATAAAGAGCACTGGTGGTCTAGTTGGTAGTGAGCCCGCCTTCCGATCCTAAGGTCGTGGGTTCAAATTCGGTCGTGTACTAATGGATTTTTCTGTGCAAAAAAAATATTTGCGCTATACTAGTACTCTCAAACGGTGAAGAAAAGCATCGTGAGGAAACCCGCGGCTTAGTTAGCTCCGCACGTATTGACCATGTGTTTCCTGTGGACAAGGCCGACTAAGCTGAGAGGATGGAATAGGTTCTGGGCAAGCCTACGCCTTCTTAATTCGTCCCGGGCACTACAGCGTCCCGTTTGTGAAGGTAAAAATTGCCTCCTGATGCTGTATAAATCATCTACTATAGATAGTAAAAGGCCTTAGTTCTTTTATGTGACCGTTCTAATTAAATATGTAAATTAATTGTTGATACGACTTTTGAAAAAAACTCATATTAATTTCTTCAATTATTAAATAATCACCCTGTGTATATTGATGTGTATCTATCCATCATTAGCGCAGAACTAAACACGGCACACCCTGTAGAGCGGTGTAACATGGAATCGAACCCGCTACACGTCATGCTGGGCGGTTCAACACGCACGTACCTGGCCTGGGCTTAGCACTACTCTATAGCCAGAAAAAAAAGCGATCGCATGAACGAATTTTTTTATACGTGTGATGAAAAGACTTAAAATCCACCTCAAAGGCTTCTTTCGTGCACTTGAAACTTGATTTGTTTCTGCTAGTACAGCGCACATAATTTTTTACACGACCGGATTTGAACCCACGACCACAAAGCTGAAGCGCTCGTGGCGTGACTTGCTTAGACGTTCTTGATTGATCGTTGAAGTTGAGCAACGTTGTTTGCACAATTGGGATGGGTGACCGCAAGTGGTATTACGAGCTGAGTGCTTCCGTGCTTCGGAGGGCACGTTAAACTATCGGTCCCGGCTTTTGAGTCATTAAGCCATGACGGAGGCTTTTAGGCGGCCTAAAAACTCCGTCCCAAGAGTTGGCCACTAGCTCATACGAACTTCTTTATTAGGATTTGGCGCTGCCGCTACCACTAGGCCAGTGGAGCTATAGTACATGATAGAAAACGATAGAAACTGATGCTAAATGCACATCTCTGCAGGAAGTTGAAATCACGAGATGTGTTGTTACTTGACTAATCAAATTATTAAGCCGTATCAATAATAAGAACCAGAAATACATACATATTATCACGGCCGTATCCCTAATGGGGTAGGCAGAGCCACAAGTAATCATAACAAAACTTGCAGCCACCCCTGATTCAAAGTCCCAAGATGTGGTGAACCATGGTGTCAGAGGGTCCATCATGTTGGAGAGGATACTATCCCTTAGTAACTTTTACGACATGCTCGGGGAGAGAAGCAGCTGGACGCATTCTATGCTTTTTCTTTATAGTACCGAAGAAGTAATATTTTTATGTTGAACTTAAATAGTTTTTCACTCCTTTTGCTCAAAAAGTCAGTCATTGTAACGTACCAGAGAAGGGTTAACCCCCTGTATAAAAACTAAGGCCTTTTACCATCTATAGTAGATGATTTATACAGCGTCAGGAGGCAACTTTTACCTTCACTAGCGGGACGCTTTAGTGCCCGGGACGAATTAACATGGAGTAGGCTTGCCCAGCACCTATTCCATCCTCTCAGCTTAGTCGGCTATAACCCCTTGTATAACAATCTACTATTACGTCCAGATTTAAACCCGCGACCTTGAAACCAAAGGCCAGATAATCCGGAACACTTAGTTATAATTCCATAAATCTCTATTTCTCATTAAGGCGCAGTTGTCCATTATTTCGTTAATTACGCGCCGCAGTTAAGGGGGAGCAATCGGGAGTCACAGATAAATTTTAAACTTGGATTATTGCTCAGGTGTTTTTGATATTGTAACGTCGGCAGGTGAAAATAGGATCAGGTAGTGTTTTATTTTATTTCATTATCATTTGATTGATCGTTGAAGTTAAGCAACGTTGTGCGCGGTCACAATTTGGATGGGTGGACATTTCACACAGCGCCATCTAGCACCAAACTAAGCAAAGCTTGTACTATGGAAACCAGATGGCTGATAGAATACTTATATACATTTATTTTTGTAAATGCACACTTATAATACATAATACTACATCACCCAGACCCGGAAGAAATATTTGCAGAATATACAAACATTTCTCCCGTAGCGGGAATCGAACCCGCGCCTCTTGCGTCTCAGCCGAGCACTCACCCGCCACGCTAACGACGAGACAAAGTTAAAAAGCCTTATTCTGATCTCCAGTTCATCTCGTTAATTTGCCAACGCTCCTGTTGTTAGTAAAACTTTAATTAACCAATAAACAAGTCGAGCGCCTTTAATTCACGCTCGGAAAATGTCCGCTACGACTAGGCCTCCCTTTTTAACAGACACCACTCTCTGGTTTTCAGGATTAAGGGATTGAAGTGCGCCTAGTAAAGGCTCCTTAAGCCTCAGCTTGTAGAAGTCCACTGCTGGACAATGTTCTTCACAGTAGACTTTCTTATGCTTTTTTATTCATCATCATTAACCTATAGTAGTCCACTGGTGGGCATAGGCACGGCTAAGGACGCCTCGGCACGGCTAAAGACGCCTCGGCACGGCTAAAGACGCCTCGGCACGGCTAAGGACGCCTCGGCACGGCTAAGGACGCCTAAGGATCCCTTGGCATGCCGTGGCGTAGGCGCCAGGGCTAAGAAGCTTAACACTTTAACTGACAATCTCCCCTAACCTCTTCCACACATTTTATTAAAAAAAAATTACTTGAATCCTGTCAAATAAATGCCAAAAAAAAAAATTAAGGATATGTACCTAATATAAATTATAAATAAATAATTTTATGATTATTAACATCAAAAGTTTTTATTTATACAGGGTGTACTGCAGACAGTGGGTACAGGGTGGTTGAATGGCGCGCGATCGACGCGTCTTCCCCCCGCGGGCTAAGGTTGACAAATGGCCCGCTCCGAGCATCCGCGATACAATCGGTGCGTTGCTTACTGCGAGCTCTAGGAAAAAACGTAGGGCTGCCAGGAATAGACGAAAAAAAAAAATTATTTAAACAAACGATTCTCTCCCCGAGCATGTCGTAAAAGTCGACTAAGGGATAGTATCCTCGAACATGATGAGATACAAGAAGCAAGTATTCCCAAGGAGGGTTGACGTCAGGCAGGCGGCCGATCATAAAACACCTTAGCCAAAACTCTTACAGCATGATCCAAGGATCATGCTGTGCCGACCCCGCATATAGTGGGATAAGGGCAGGAAGATGATGATGATTTGAGTAAACGATTTTAATTTTTTTTATGAATTTTATGCTCGCTTTTGCTTACTTTTAACCATTGTAATAATAATTATTTTTCTGCCTTTATCTCACTAGGTAGAGTCGGCACTTGTTTCTTATATCTTTTATCACTCGTCATCTCAATACTCACTCTTTTCATTGGCTTGTCCTCTTTGTACATATAAAAACACAGACACAAGGGCGAGCTTAACCCTATAAAGAGTTTCTTCCAGCAAACTTTTCAGGCTTCTTAGTCTCAAAGCCGCTATCTGTTTTCCAGATCTTACAGGTCTATATCTTCTCTATTCTCTATCTATATCTTATCTATATCTTACAGATAGCGAGTAGATGTATAAAACAAGACAAAGATTTAATTATACAGAAACATAAATAATGAGTAACATGCATCTACATTATAAACCTAGTTAGTTCTTGAACAATTAAAAAAATTATAGTGAAAAATTCTCGATATATATTTTGACAAGCCAAATTATACCGAGCTCAGTAACGTGCCATGGGAGAGATCTATGTCCAGCAGTGGACTGATGTGGGCTGATGATGATGATAAGTATATTGATAAGAGCAAAGAGGGGTTAAAAAGAGGGGTCTCAGGAGTGGATACGATATGACTTCGGATAACAATGATGAATCATCATGTCATAATTTCATTAGCCTAGGGGTTAATGTCAGTCTGTAGTCTGTCTTGAACTTAAAAAATATGATAAATGTCTTTGGTCATCTCTGAACCGTTTTTCTATTTAAGTATTTTATGTTTTTTTTTTATATTTATGCAAATCTTTCTGAACATAGTTAGTAAACATTTCTTCCGCAGCGGGAATCGAACCCACGCCTCTTGCGTCTCTGCCGAGCAATCGCCCGCCACGCCACCGAGGTTGTAATGCGGGAATCGAACCCACTTCAAACTTTTATTATAGTTTCCCTGTGACAACCCTAGGCACGCGTCACTGGACCCGTCCCGGCGAGCCATTACTCACTGTCAGCCGCCATTTTAGAACCCCGCCCGCTACGCCGCTACGCCGCTACGAGCGAGCTACGCCGTAGCGCTACGGAGCTTTTAATTATTGATATTATTGCTAACCTGTGGAGCGATAGTGGTTCAATGACCTCGAGTTCTTTATTTGAACATGAATGAATAAAAAATACACTCCTTTTTTAATGTAATTAATGCATACAAGTATTTTTTTGTTGTTTTTTTTGAAGTACCTACGCCTGCCTACAACTTGTACGATAGTTCAGAAATGATATAAATTTTATCAACTCACCTAATTATTAAGTACTGGATTTTGACTGTATCTTTGGCTTTTAATTGAAAAAGATTACTTATTTATACAAACCCATTAAAATAATAAGATAAATAAATAGTCCTGAAATAAGAAAGCATTCTTACGTCTTTTAAAAGCCCTGTTCGCAGTCAGACTGGTTCTTGTATCCATTTTGGCAGATTCTAAAAAAACTATATAAAAATATTTGAAGACGCAGTCATGCAGAAGTGAACCATTACTTTATTCCTCTGTAAATACCCGACTTCGAAATGAGGGGTAACAAACACCCAGAACTTCGCCGTTCTCGGATATTTCACGAATATTTTATAACTTTCACCGAATATGATTGAAACGCTCAACTAGCAGTTTTGTAAGTTTTTATTGGATTGTTTGAAAGTAAGGGTGTAGCGGTTAAACGAACTTATTCATTGTAAGTTATAGTTGAATCCTTCACGATTTCTATAGTGTTTCTTTAATATAAAATTATATTCTAGATACTAAATACTACGAAATATGATATGCAAATTGCAAAATAAGTTACAATTTATTATGTATTTTTTTGTATTGTCAGTTTATATCATCACATATTATCACGCCCGTATCCCTAATGTGGTGGGCAGAGCTACAAGTAATCATAAGAAATCTTTCGGCCACTCCTGATCCAAAGTCACAAGATGGATATGGTGAACCATGGTGACAGGTGATCAGCCCATCTTACTTATACTTATATATACTTATATACTTATACTTATATACTTATATATACTTATATACTTATATACTTTATACTTATATATTATAAATTTGAAAAGTCTTAGTTTGCTTGAAATTACCGGCGTAAAGCTCAAAACGCAACGATAGCGCGTACTAATTTTACCTGTGCTGCCATCTAGTACGAAAGTTTGTAACGATGTTTGGATGTTTGGATGTTTGTGCCTCAATCACGCCTAAACAGCTGAACGGATCTGAACGAAACTCGGAATATACATAAAACATGTACTGGATTAACATATAGGCTATTTTTTATCCGGGTACCACGCGAGCGAAGCCGCGGGCGGCAGCTAGTCACCCATATAGATGGTCCATCATGTTGGAGAAGATACTACCTTTCTCGACTTTTGCATACTATGTTTTTTTACTCCCAGTCCAGCAAAGAAGTATTATTTAACAATTAATAATGATGTTTATTATTATTACCTAAGTGGTTTATGTTACAAAACAGGGTTGACCTACGGTTTCGTTATTAAAAGTTCATAATTATCAAAGACCGTACACTCTAAGTAAATAAAATGCGTTAGATGAGCCAAAACTATCTGTAATACTTATACATAGAATGACCTAGAACCCTACTTACACTATAATAATAATCCAAGGTTATTAGT
The DNA here is from genome assembly GCA_949320045.1 of Scotopteryx bipunctaria. NCBI lineage: Eukaryota > Metazoa > Arthropoda > Insecta > Lepidoptera > Geometridae > Scotopteryx > Scotopteryx bipunctaria. Next base: position 1,060,380 of record OX439457.1, read on the forward strand.
GCACGAACGAAGCCTTTGAGGCGCACTTTAAATCGTTTAAAGTGCGCTTTACTCGCTCTAAATTTCCTTGCATGCTGTCTTCACTTATAATTGTAATAACATTCAACTCTATTACCTCTATCTGGAACCTTTTTAAATTGTAATAATGTATATTATGTTAGTGATCTAATAAATAAATAAATAAATAAATTTAACCACACTAGTTCGAAATAACTAGTGACACGATTAGATAGCTAGGTCAGAGGTTATGCAGAAATGAAACAAGAACATTTTTTTTAGGTTTTAATATTTTTTACACAATTCGTAGCATTCATAATGCCGACACTGTACCGTTTCGCGTCGTCCCGTCAGCTCAGATGTTCTCAACCCGATCTGCTATTAAATGTATTTGTAATGATCTCCAAATTATACAATACAAATATAATTAAAAATTTCCACAGTTAATGTTCCGCTGACAGACGAACAATGCTTTTTAGTATCTATATTTACAATACCTTGATGACTTCGAAATAATATAATGTACATAATTATAATAATAAAGAGAAAAATCAAAATAAAAAATTTTCAATTAATACATTAATACCTAACAACTATTAATTAAGATTTTTCTCTTAATAAAAATATATTACACGCAATGCAAATAACAATAATGTGAGAATATCAACAGAGGCCAGTGTTGCGGGAAATGTGCCGAGACAGTTAGTTTAATACTGAGAATATTAAATGAAAAATTTACAAAAAAAATATATATAATTATTTACAAAAAAGTTTAAGATGAATCTAGTGATGCGGTTGCTTCCTAAACTCTAAGTGAACTTCAAAATAGTGATCTGTTTCTATTTCAACGTAAACAATTTAAGGCGGAGTCCGACTGAGCTTGAACTTTGTAACGTCACAAAACATTTATCAAGAATAAATGCACCAATAAAACCAGCTCTGTGAAACTCCGCCTTAAAATATATATATTTATAACGTCACAAGTAACATAATTATAATCTATATAATCAGCAAATATATTCTAAGCTAACAACCGCACCGCGACAATACAAGGTGGTATACACTAGGATAAAGCTTGTTCTCGTATTTTTCGTAATTTTTACAGTAGCTAATCAGGTCCTGTCAAAAATGCTGTCAAATTTATACAGATATATATAAACAGTGACATTTCAACTATATTTTTTGACAATGTATTTTTAAATGTTTTTTTTTGTATAAATTGACAGATATTTTGACGTTTCTCCTTTTTTCGTATAGCTAGTATGTCCAATTATGTTTTTTCTATAGCTTTTCATTCGTATACATGAGATAAGGCCGTGATGCACCCATCACTTATAAATACAATTCGTGTGATTATTGAAATATGTATAACTAATACTATGAGTGTTAAGAACCGTGATGAATTGACTTTACGTTTAAAAGCTTTAATAATCAATATTACAGGTTCGTATACGTTTCAAGTATCATAAATAAAACAGAAGTTTTCATTAAAATTATATTCTAACACTCATAGTAAAGTTCTGCAGTGGGTTAAAAGAGTTGTCTAACTTTACAAAGGTTTAGTTACACCACAGAACTCGAGATAAACGACAAATTAAAATTCTAGGAGAAGCTCACATATTTTCAGTCATTCACACAATTCCATGTTCATATAAACAAACATCGTGCGAATAAGAGTTACAGTTTAAAAAAAATATATCATTTTTCTTACTGCTTCACTCTCGCTGAACACAATTTTATTTTAAACTGTAATTCTTAATGTTTATGGTCTCCTGGTAACATAGAAGGCAATATCAGGTTTATCCACAGACAAAATATACCTAAAAATCTCTTTAACATCGTAAAATATCTCATTATAAGATCGTATACATCGGTTACAATTGTGCTATACCGAACACCAAGGCAAGGTAGAGAAGTAATGGTACAATTATTATATAAATATTATCAAATTCAAAGATATGTATGTCGAACATTACCTGTAAATATATAAACAAGGAGAGTGCGCGGACATTCCAATTGACATTTTAGAAGTACGATTTGAGCTTCGAGAATTTTGAGTAGTTCAATCAATAGGTATTACACTTGCAACACATCCAAAGAAATGAACGATTGGGTAGTGAGGGGGCGCGCGCGAGGCCGAATCTCAAACCGAATTCGGTCAACAACAAGGTCGATTACGCAGCACGTATTGCTTCTTTGTGCCGATGTATTTTATTTGACAGTTTTCGGCATCGCCCGCGCATTCGATCACGTAACAAAATTGATGTTTAAAAATGATGCCTAAAACCTATTAATACACAACTCCTTTACAAAAATTGTCTCAAATCAATGACCGTTCTGTCGACAACGCCCCAAGTACTTCCAGTGATTGTTACAACTTACAACTAATCAATTATTTATTTATATTTACGTAATAACAATACACAATTAGCTATAAATATTTATATGATAACTATCAAACCACTTTATTGTTACATCATCAACTTTGCTCCTATTGTTCCGAGTGATAAAACCATTCCTTCGTTACTATTATTTATAACAGGTGATTGCACCAGCTTACAGCGTCCATGTCACTTTTACATTTACATTTAATTTTTAATATTAAAGTTGACTTTAAATCTTAATTTTAGGAGATCGTATACTGTTTCAAATATTACAAAATGTTTCGCGTTATTGTATGTATGTACATAGCATCGTTCTCCTAGTATCACGTGCCTCGCGGTCCGGCGGCCGGCGGCCGGCGGCCGGCCGGCAGCCGCGGCCGGCAGAGGCCGGACGATGTCACCGTTACTCACATCTGGAACCAACGTACATAATAATTACATTTTATTGTTATTGGAATCCGAAAGGCTCGGATCGATGACTGCTCGGAATGTATTGTATCCACGTGCATTAAGGTTGTGTAACACTCGGCGTAAGTTATACGATAATGGTTTGTCATTTACATACTTTAATTGGATTTCTACGAATGGATTAAGCGTATGAATTATGGAAAGCATTCAAGGAGCCTATCAAATTTGTGGTAACGTGAAAGAGCTAGCTTTATTACTGTTGGATAATACAGAAAGTATAGTAATCTGTTGAACGAACACTCAGACAATTCCTTCTTAGAGAAGTTCCAGTAGAATACATTAACACACAGTCAATGAGCATCACCAATTTGATCATGGTGTTGCTTTGCTCTGCATTCTCCATTTCCTTGTGTATGTTAAAAAATATTACAGGCACATCATCATCATCATCATCCTACCACTGCACCGGATCCTCCTGTAGCGGGATGCCTGTCATCTCTCTACATCTCCACAGCTACAAAAACAGATGTTACTCACATGTACAAAGATGCATTGCATTAAAGATGGTGCCCGTAGTACTCGGCGGGGTAGTGCGCGTAGCCCTGGTGGAAGGCGGGGTCCGTGGGGGGCCTGTGCATCATCTGCTGGCCGTCCATCATGTAGCCCATGGTGGCCTCGGGGCTGTACGCGCCGCTGGGGCCCGCATGAGGGAACACTGCCGGGTAGAACACTGACTTGTTAATTAGGCCGGCTGTTGCTGCTTACGTGGTTTTGGATGAACTAGGGTAAGTCATAACTAGGCGACCTCGGTGGAGAAGTGGGCGAGTGCTCGGCTGAAACGCAAGAGGCGTGGGTTCGATTCCCGCTACGAGGGAAATGTTTGTATGTTCTACAAATATTTCTTCCGGGTCTGGGTGTTGTAGCATTATGTATTATAAGTATGTATTTACAAAAAAAAGTATATAAGCATTCTGTCAGCCATTTGGTGCCCTTAGTATAAGCTTTACTTAGTTTAGGGCTAGATGGCGCTGTGTTTATAATATCATTATGTATTGTATCATGTGTACCTATAATACCTATATGTATTATTGCGGGAGGTTATTGTAAAATAGGTCATAGTAAAATAGCAAAACTACATTGACATTTTGTTGAAATTGTAGCACTGCTCGTGGGGTCTTGTTATTTGTTAAAGCAGTATTGGTATAGCTCCTCAATTCGTAAAGAATATTAGAATTATCAAACTTGATGGTAACATTGTTTAGATTAAGTAAAGATGTAAAACAAAAGTAGCCGAAAAAACTGACAGCGAAATTTTCGCGAGGCCGAAAGCCGAAACCATGACCAACTAGCGCTACTCTGATAGATACTATTCATTTTGGATTTTATTGCAATAATAAATATTAAATAAACTGTAAATATAGTAATCACAGACATAATTAAATTAATCTTCAATTTACTACCGATGACTGTCAGGCAGGTGCTAACATAAAATATAATAAACAATCAAAACTAACTATTATAAATTAACACTCAATTAATGTACAAAATCAAATATTTCATTCGATTAAATCACAATAAGCTCAGTTTTGAAACGTTAACGCCTGTTTCCAATATTCTACTAACGGACGAAGGTTCGTTCATCGTGGTAACTTTATTTTTCTGGTAAAAAAAATATGACGAAAGTGAAATATTGGAACTGGACGTAAATCTATGTTGAATTTACATCTGTTCGTAACACGACCAAATACTACTATTTCTAGTCATGTCACCAGTTCTTTCGAACCAGTGTGGTGAAAGGACATAAAGTGCGCTTCAAAAGCTCCTTTAGTGCTCTTGACACAAATGTTGGAGTACTCTCTAACGGTGAAGGAAAACATCGTGACGAAACCGGCATATCGTAGAACCGTAGAAAGTTCGAAAACTTGTGACGAAAGGAGCCTTTGAGGCGCATTTTAAATCCTTTCACCTCACTGGTTCGAAATAACTATTGTATAAATTGTTGACGACCTCGGTGGAATGGCGAGTGATCGGCTGCGATGCAAGAGGCGCGGGTTCGATTGTTTGTTGATTGTCGAAATGTTTGCATGTTCTGCAAATATTTCTTCCGGGTGTTGTAATATTTTATGTATTTATAAGTAGATATGAGTATTCTATCAGCCTTCTGGTTCCCATAGTACAAGCTTTGCTTAGTTTGGGGCTAGATGTAGCTGTGTGAAATGTCCACAAATATTTATTTATTTTATTATTAGCTGCCGGCCGCGGCTTCGCTAGCGTGGTATCCGGATAAAATATAGCCTATATGTTAATCCAGTACATGTACTATGTTCATTCCAAGTTTCATTCAAATCCGTTCAGCCGTGAAAGAGTAAGAACAATACATACAAACTTTCGCGTTTATAATATTAGTACGATTTATAAGCAGACCTTTTCAGGTTATAAAAAAGAAAAACAAAAGTCGGACAAAAACAAGAAAAAATCTTCACATGGATGTTTGTCCCTCTCACAGCGCAATGGCGCGAGTCCCATAAAAGCCATGGAGTATGGAAGGCAGGCGGAAATCGGCGTCCATAATGGGGGAGCACCATTACTTTACTATTGATAATCCCGTGGAAATATTGCTTTCGGAAGCTATAACAGTTTTGTGGTAAAATTGAGCGGATTTGCTTGACTTTCGGTATTGCGATTGATTTCGGCTGAATTGTGTGGATTGATTTATTTTTTAAATTACGCCCCTTGTAATGGCCATTGTTGTTTTTCTATTGCTCTGTCTATCTAGTCGTGTCACTAGTTCTTTCGGATCAGTGTGGTGAAAGGATTAAAGAGCGCCTCAAAGGCTCACTTGATACACGTTTTCGAACTTTTTAGGTTCTACGATATGCCGATTTCCTCGCATACATTTTTCGAACAGAAAAATCGGCGGATACGACCGGATAATGAACCAACCTCTTTTTTATTTGAATTGAAAAAAAGACGCTATTTGATTGGTTGGTCAAATGTCACTGTCACACTTTTTAAATCATTAAAGCTATGGAGCTAAGAGCATAAATGATTATTCAACCATAGAATGCCACCATTGGTATTTAAAAAAATATTTTGAACGAACCACACAATATAAAAAAGTGTAAATTTATGTTTCGCTAGTTCTACAGTCTAAACTATTAGAATAATAAGATTCAGAGTTAATCTATGTAATTTTATAATCCTGGATCCAATCTGTTTGCCCATTTTCCATTTACCCTGATCTAAGGCTTAAATTACCCAGTTTTTATAGTAATCCAAAATACACACATAAATAATTCCCACACAGCAATACGGCATGTTGTCTCAAAAACGAATTAAAAGCTATGATTTCCCTCAATCACAAGACATTATAAAAGGTACTAGGGTTGCAGGAAGCTATAACGGAACACCAGGCATGTACCAGGAAACTATGATTTAGTACCCGTGATCTTGTGAGGATATACGGATTTTTTTATGCTGTAGCCTTTTCAAAAGACGCGTATCTATTCAGTAAAAAAACTACAATAAAAATTGGAAAATAACACGTTTCGATAATTTATTATGGTCAGTGACAACTTTGTGGTGAGAGAGTTTACAACAGGATAAAAGATATATGTAAATAGTAGAAAAAATTGTAAAAGAATCGTGAAAAAAAGCCACTTCAGGAAAGCCAAAACGACCCAAGGAAATGCAAAATGCACGACTGAATTTTCAAACAATATTCTAACAAATCTTCGAGCAGACTCCAACTTTTATCGGCAGAGGCACCAGGGCGTCAGAACTTCCGAGGCAGTAAACAGTGGACGTAAAACAAGCGGATCCGAACGGATATGGTCGGCCAAGTTCGACGGAAAATGGAAAAACCGGAGGAGGATAGATGGAAAATTGTTTTGGCAATGGACTGAAGAAAATCGCCACCGTATTTCCTGTGGTCAGGCCAAAGGAATACTCCCGATCACTATATCTGCTACATGTTTATGTATTCCTGGTACTGCGTGCCAACTTTTAAACTATGTACTATTTTACACCAGACAAAACTCGAAGGGTAATTAGCGTGAGGCGGTATCGAAAACGATAAATCAAATAATGGAATGTCACTAATGACGTTTCATATTTTGGTCGAATGCTAGGTACTGTCAAAATAAAGCCGGTCAAGTGTGAGTCGAATTCATACATAAATGTTTCTTGTATTGCACCTGTTATAGGCAGCACGTTTCCTATTAAAAGGAAATGTCCAACTGACAAATCACCATGTGTTAGCTCTTGAGCGACCTGGATGAATTCGTCTTTATTATTATATATTTTTCACTTCTCATTGGCACAGGTGCCATTAGTATGTATTTGACGATTTCGAAGTGTAAAGCGTCTTTATGCATTTAGTTCTGTAAATGCAACAAATTAGGTCATTTTTTCTCAACAGCACAATTTAATTTATGATACCAAGATTCTAAAAAATTGTGGTTCTGTGTTTCTTTCTTGCATTCCATATTGGTATGAATTGTTCCTTTAGCCATTGCTTCTCCATATATGCTTTAAACTTTCTACTTCTATTTTTAATTTACTTTCTACTTTAAACTTTCTGCTGTCTACAAGAAAATATTTCAAAATGATCTTTTTAACTTCATTGAATAAAGTTATTTAAGTTTGAATTTGATGAGTACTTGAAGGAAGAACGCATGAAGAAGTTGCATATCTATTTGTCTCTTACATAACTCCGTTTGACATAACATTGTACAACAACTGGAGCTCTGTCCACAATAGGAGCCCTGTCAGGTTTATAACTCGGCAGTGCTCTGTCGGCGCATTGTCAATGACTCGTCGCCGGCGTGGGCTAATGAATTTATTATAAGGGCATAAATTGGTATGTGATGGGCCCATTACTGAGCGCCTGTAAATTACAATTCGTTCGACGCCAATCCGATGTATGGTCGATATCTGGGTATAGTCGACTATAGGCTCTGCTCTCACGAAAATTGCTGTATTTTAAGTAATTATGGTATGTTGACGACCTCGGTGGCGTGGTGGGCGAGTGCTCGGCTGAGACGCTAGGGTCGCGGGTTCGATTCCCGCTACGGGAGAAATGTTTGTTGTAGTATTGTATAAGTACGAATTTACAATAAAAAAGTATTCTATCAGCCATCTGGTGCCCATAGTACAAGCTTTGCTTAGTTTGGGGCTAGATGTCCACAAATATTTATTTTTTATTTCTTTATTTGTTATTAATGCAAGTCTCAAATAGTTCTTTGTTTCTTCTTGTTATTCAATATACCTACTTGCTAATGACACGACCATTCTTACGAACCAGTGTGGTGAAAGGATTTTCAGTGCGCTTCAAAAAGGCACCTTTGCTCTTGGCACATACTTTTTCATGGCGATGTTTTCCTTCACCGCTTGAGAATCAAATAGCGCGCTTAAATTTTTCGACCAGAAAAATCTATTGGTGCGCGGCCGGATTCGAAACCACGACATTAAGAAGGCGGGGTCACCACCACTAGACAACCAGCGCTCTGTTTGCGGTCTTCTGAATCGAAAAACGGTTTTTCTTATATCTTGATAATGTAATATGAAACCAAAGCTTATTGTTGCCAGACAATACTGCCTTCCTAGTGAAGAACGCAGTAACTAGATGTTTTGTCAAAAATTAGTTAGATACATATTCGGAATCGCCTAGCAAAATACAACATTCTGTTCCCATTTTTCTTCAAAACATGTTTGACATAGTTACCTACTGCGTTCTTCCCTAGGAGGGCAGAATAAAGGTTCGAATCTTCGACATACCTGTACGGCGCGGTCCAGATCAAAATCGTTCGTACGAAAAAAATAAATGGAGAAAGGTCTTTATTTCTAATTCTAATCCCAACATCCGTATCTAGATGAAGGCACACATCGCCGACGCTGGGGGAGTGATGGATCGCCCGGGACGGGTCAACGAATTCGGACATTTTTCTTTTTTACCCTTCTTGCTGTTCGCAAGAGTAAGCTCTTTTTGCGTCCTTTTTCGTTCCGGAATTTTTGTGTCCGCTTGCTACAATTACAAAGTAAAAATAGAATCGGCTGTTTCATATTGTGAGGGGTTTTTTTCAGAAGTTTATTGGAATCTTCCACTTGGAATTTAATTCCACTCATATGGGCGATGGGCTGATCACCTGTCACCATGGTTCACCATATCCATCTTCGGATTAAATCGGAGTGGCTGCAAATTTTCTTATGTTTACTTGTGGCTCTGCCCACTTCATTAGGGATACGGGCGTGATAATATGTATGTATTATTGGAATCGACGATTTTTTTATGATTTCAAAATACTTTTATTCACGTCCTATGTAGTATGAGCTAGTGACGGAGTTTTAAGGCCGCCTAAAGGCCTCCTTCATGGCTTAGCGACTTAAAAGCCGGGACCGACAATTTAACGTGCCCTCCGAACGCGAAGCGCTCAGCTGGTAATGACACTAGCGGTCACCCATCGCAATCGTGACCGCGCACAACGTTGCTTAACTTCAACGATGAAGAACGTCTAAATGAGCTACGCCACGAGCGCTTCAACTCCATTATTATTTTAACATACTTCTAGCTCAGTTACCTATAAATTGTCTCTATCAAGTCATTACTTCGGAGCAGCTGGTACCAGGGGCGCATAAGTTGGGAGCGGTCAGCACTAAAAGCTTGAAGACGCCTCGCGGGACCCAATGCATGCGGCCGAGCATACCTACTCTATGAATACCTATACAAGTCGTATCACTCAGGAACCAGTGTGGTGAAATGGTTTATTGCACCTCAAAGGCAAATCTGTTTGTGCACATGTTATAAAATTTTTAAGTTGTCATGCCGAATTCTTTACGTTTTCTATCAACAGAAAAATCCGGTGCACGACCGGATATAGCCCCATTGGCCCATCATTACTTTCGAATATATCAAAACATTTGGCTTGTATCAAAATTCTAAATTCAAAATATGACTTTGACAAGAATAAGAAAACGACCGTGATATTCGTCCGAATTTGAGCCGTACTTCTGTAACTTTAAGTTTCAATTTTGCCTGCTAATAAAATAAGAAGATGATCCTGGTATAATTTCATTTGAATTCGAGCCTTAATTTAATGATTTAAAGGTCCAATTTCGCGTGCGTTTTGATCACATATAAGTTTGTCAAGTGAAGTTGGTAAGCTAGTACTGTTGTTTCATCTGTGGACTTCACTTTGTGGTCAGCAAACTCGATTGTGGACTTCAAAGTCGAAACGTGCCTTCCAATTGCGAATAGTACTGAACTAGAATGAAATATTTATGGCTTCGACCATCGGATAGTTAAACTTTGACCAAAAATACTGCTAAATTCAAAATACGAAAGTGTTTGTGATAGCTGTAGATGTATAAAAAAATATTACCTGCTCTGTTTGACTGGTCTATCATTGGCTGAACTATCCTACGTCTCGCGTTGATGAACCTGGAAAGAAGAAAAAAAAACAAATTAAAACAAATCTCTAAAAAGGTTTCATGTGGTTTTTGAAATAAGAATTCTCCAAAGCTGCAGACAATTCGAATGATTCGAATTTCAAAATAAGAAATATTAGTTAGGCAGTTTATGTTCCTTTTTCGAAAACAATTATTAACCCTCCATTACCGGGGGTACATAATGTAATCGCAGCGTCATATTTTCGAGCAATTACACGAGCAATATGTTATTTGTCTGTTGAATAAGTAATCTCCCCGCCTCTGCGCCCCTGTGCCGCCGTGTAGGTATCTCGCTGGATGCATTCCCAAATTAACTGTCAACATGAATTTTGTACAAACACAGACACTTCCGATTGCTTTGTTATTCGATTAGTTTTTCGGATAATTGTATCGTAATTACAACTGTTTTCGCTGTGATTTCAATTAAAAACGGGGGATATGATGAAAATTGTAGGTACTTCGGGAAATTACCATTAACTGTAAACCTTATAATTATTGACGGAATGGTTGTTATGAAACTTGTAGCAAGGATGTTGTCATTGACTGGGTCAATTTATGCAGCTAATATAATCCAAACATTTTAATAAACATTTAAATTATCACCAATTTACGCCAACCCTTCAATGTAAGTTGGAAAATTTTGTCGTTGGGCGACAAACGACGACCGTGGGTCCAACTATCCCTTGTAAGGGCCAAAGTAATTACTTTGTCGAAACATGGCGAGCGCGTCCGATGCGTCTAATGTATTGTTAATATCTAGATTAGTTCATTAACTCTTCATCCGAGAAGGGTATATAGCACCCCCGGTCTACCGGAGGGGTTGGATAAAAACGGCAAATTTTACGACGCTTAAGAGGGTATCTGCTAAATCGCGTTTTGTATTAATTTTGACGGCGTTGCTGCTGTTATTTTGCTTTTCGGGATGGTTATGGCGTTTAAGATGTTCTGGATGAGCAATTTTACAGTCGGAATGGTTATTTCATTTCCTTAATTGTGGTAAACTTTGACTTAGCTGGCAGTCATTTTGGAAATGGTTAATTTGGTTAATGTCACTCAAAACAAGTAATTAAATAGCATGATAACTTGTGTTTTTTAGGAATTTATTTCTACAGCGCATTTATGTAATTATTCGGCATAATATAACAAATAGAGTAATGGATAAATTAGATTAATAAAATACAAACGAAATTTCAACAAATGTAATAAATTTAAACACAAAAGCAATACAGTGTACAACAGAATTACTATTCCGGCGCATCGCTTACATTTGCATTTCTATAATGTATTTATTTTATTTGTAACATAATGGGCGACCCCGATAACCGGGGGATCACGGATCATAAATCATAGTGATCTGGATTTGTTAATTTCGCACCGGCGGTCGCCGAGACCGGCCGCGGGCAGCGAAGGGTTGACAAACCCGGCGTCAAATAGTCGATCCAGCATTTTTTTCCTTCTCTTTATTTTTAAAGTGAGAAAGGGAGACGGAAGGAGAGGATAATGGCGTGTTATTCTATTGTGAGTGCACTCAGAATGCACATGCGTCTGATTTATTTATTTTGTATGCAAATAGGACTAATTGTAATAAGATTTTGACGCACCCTTCTCCGAGCTTATGCTGGGCTTTAATGCGTAGATGTGGCTTGTTGCGTGTCCAAAATGTCTATTTTCCTTTATTACAAACAGACGATTTTTATTTATTACCGACCATTAAAAACTAAGCTTTTTAATGACCTCAGTGGCGTGGCGGGCGAGTGCTCGGCTGAGACGCAAGAGGTGCGGGTTCGATTCAATTCTAAATGTTTGTATGTTCTGCAAATATTTCTTCCGGGTCCGGATGTTGTAGTATTTAAGTATGTATTTACAAAAAAAGTATTACATCAGCCATCTGGTGCCCATAGTACAATTTATTTCAATAAACTATTTGAAGCTGTTAAAACTTTATATTTTTAATCAGAATAAATTGAGTTATTCTTATAAGCTCGATTTCCTCTAAACAGATACATAGACACTTAGAGGAGATTGTTACCGCGAAAAATTTCACATAACGATAATAGTCAAACCACTCGAGCTCATGATGTCATGGTATCTTATTATTACAATTGCGAGATTTCCCGGCTTTTCCCTAAATAGGGAAAGTTAAAAAGGCAATTTGATCGTGAGGACACGTCTGCTCACGCCGAGGGTCTTGGCTCTAATAAGGGACACAGCATACCGGGGGCACAGAGTATAAAATTTAATTTTGTACCAAGTTTTTGGATTTTAATTACCTGAGTGGGAATTAAACGAGGGGGTTGAATTCCGCGACAGTTTTCAGCTAATTTATTTGTGAACACGTTAGTAATTATTGAAATTCACTTTGCTAATGAATTATGGAGTAGGATTTACGGTTCGAACAATGCTGTTTTCGGCTGTCTGCGGCCATTATGCATGTGTTAGGTTATTGGTAGGTACGAGTAGCTTTTTAATGAACTTCGTGATTGAAACAATGATAAGTCATTGCAATAGGCTATAGGTACATATCATAATATGACGACCTCGGTGACGTGGCGGGCGAGTGCTTGGCTGAGACGCAAGAGGCGTGGGTTCGATTCCCGTTACGGGAGAAATGTTTGTATGTTTTTTCTTCCGGGATTGGGTATTGTATTGTATTATAAGTAAGTATGTATTTACGAAAAAAAAGTATTTAAGTATTCTATTAGCCATCTGATGCTCATGGTACAAACTATGCTTAGTTTGGGGCTAGATGGTGCTGTGTGAAATGTCCAAAGTTTTTTTAAATTATTTATTCTATCGAGTACAAACACGTGAAGCGACTCTTAAAAAAATATAATTATTACATAAATTTGTATGTAGTATCTACTAAAAATAAGGTGAACTAGATTAATGAACTTTTTGAAATTGGAAAATGAACTCAGTTGTTAGAAGAGTACCCTTAAAGTATTTTCTCAACGGCAACTTCAAACAAATGGGTTTTTTGACCCAAAATGAGAGCCTTCAAGTTAAATCAAAAGTAATGGCGTGCACCCTTAAGCAAGTGTAATTCCGTTCGTTAGGTAAAGCAATAGTGTAACTCCTCGGGTGTTTAGGCGGGTAAACAGCAGGTGGGCAGGTAATAAATACAGTTTTTCCCTAATTAAGCCTTAAGTCAGGGCGCCGCCCTCAGGGGCGAGTGTTGCGAAACGTTCGCTGTAGATTTTGTCGAAATTATGTGTTTTTGTAATGTTCGGGAAAACGTTTGTAACGTTTTCGAACTGCAGAAATGCCTCGGCGGTTGCAGGGTTAAAACTACGAAACTTTTTTAATTCGATCCGAATTTAGAACGTGATCTGTCTCTTTTTTTAGGGTTCCGTACCCGAAGTTTGCCAACGCGACCCTATTACTAAGCTTTCACTGTCCGTCCGTCCGTCTGTCAGCGGGCTGAATCTCATGAACCGCAATAGGTAGAGTAATAAAATTTTCACAGGGTGTGTATTTCTATTGCCGCTATAACAAATAATAAAATTAAAAAAGGGGAGGGGGGCATACAATAAATATTTTTTAATTAATCATTAATTATGTACGGATGTGAGGTAACAAATCCTTCGTGTGTAAATCAACTCGCACTTCACAGCAGGTTTTATCAAAAATCGATTCGAATTCAGAACGTAATTTGTCTTCTACTTATTTTTAAAAGTGCTTATTGGTTGGACTGAATTTCATAATCTAGTCATAGTCATTTCAAAGTGTGTAGAACAACTGATCATTATAACTTTCCCAAATAGCCATTTAAACAACTACAATACTAATTTCGCCATTTAAATTAAACCCAAATCCAAAGGCTCCCAAACTTTTATCAGTGGCACCCGAAAACGTAATCCCGGGGTACCAGGGCGACATCGCTTATCGCCGGCGGCCGGCAAATGAAGGCATTAGTTTTCATAAAGCCGCCCCGAGATAGCCCTGGTCAGTGCGAGGGATGCTCTCCTGGTACCTGATATATAGCGATGTAAAGACGTTGGTGACTCACTTGATAAGGTGATACGGGTACGGGGTAAAAAAAGTAGTTTGAAATGTAAATGCGTGTTTTTCAGTTATGGTACTTTGACGAAGTGAGAAGCAGAAATTATCTTTAAGCTAATTCTGTATGAAGAATGTTATGAAAGTGAATGAAGCGAAAGAAGTAGGTATGTCAGGATCGTAGCAAATGGGGATCCGTGATCTCTGCCTACCCCTATGGGAAACAGGCGTGATATTATGTATGTATGTATAATTCTTACCTTTTGTGCAAAATAAGTGACATGTCATTTGTGGGGATGTGAGTGCTTGAAACTTATTTATATTGCATGGTTCCAAACTTCCCAGTACAACGCGTGCAACATTGAGGGCAAAAGATAGTACCATAAAAATCACGAGTAGGTTAGGTACAAATTATATTTGTATTAGTTGTAAGTTTCATTCTGTTATACAGATTCACAGTAGGTTAGGTATTTATGATAATATCATAAATACCTAACCTACTGTGAATCTGTATAACAGAATCTATCTTTATATTTACTATCTTTATATTGTTTATATGAATATTCATTGATGAAAATCACAAAAGATACCACTTTTACTAGACACAAGAACACAAAGAAAACTCATGGCGAGAACGCGCCATCAACAATCAATCACAGGGATGCCCAGTCTCACTGGATTTTCGGCTGAGTCTGCAGAGCCGGGCATTATTCACCCTTTCAATGCGATACGATTACAAATCTGCCGGAACTGCGCCTTTGTTACGTAAATACCGTCTTTGCTGCAATGTTTTGATGTTGTAAGGATTTCGGGCTACTGGGGTATCTCCCGGGTTTGGAAAGTTGAGCGTTCGAAATTCAAATTCAAATGAGCGAAATGGAAAAATAAACTACGCCAGTGCCTACAATCTTACACGTAAAATTGTACGGGTAGTTTAAATTAAACGTACCGATTGGAACATCTTTATGAACAATAAAAAAACTTATTTATCGTGTTACTAGTTTTTTTTGGTGAGATCAATGACCAAGCTGATGTCTACTAAAAAAAAACAACCTATTACTATCTAGAATTTAGCATTAGGTTAGACAAATAATACATCGTTCTTTTTATTACCCATTCCAGCCCAAGATTTAAAACATCGACAGAAATAAACATTTCATTGTGTTAATGAAACAGCATCCCTTTTCTCCGCAAAAGTCCGAACAGGGAAAGTCGCGACGAAAAACAAGTTGGTAATAATGAATTATGTTAGGGTTTTCGGTTTGTTTTGTTCAGCTGTTTGTTTGCTAACTTAGCAATCGCTTGCATTTGTATTAAGCTGATTGTATCAAGTGGGGGCGTGGATTAAGAGTTAGGGTTTATTTCCAGCTTTTACTTTGGACGTAGTTCCAAAGGGATCCATTCTACCAGACACGAAAATGAGTTGAGTATACCAGAGGGGTCGCTTGAGTCTATATACCGACCAGCAAAAAAAATCCTGCAAAAACCATGGTTGTGATATTTATAGCGACCTTTTTAGCACATACATATTGCTTAGAGGAAAAACATAGGCACTCAAACTAGGTAAGACCTGTACGATTAAACTGTATATGAAACTGTTCAGTGACATAGAAACTGATAGATACTGTATATTCTCATTATTTTGTATTCCGATATAGATACGAGACTGGCTTAACCAACCCGATACTTTAGCAAAAATATATTTCCAGTTCCAAAAATGTCTCCATTCCAGATATTTCCTACAAAAACAAAAGGTCAGGCCACACGCCGTTGTCACGTACAAATTCGTCTAATCCCGGAATCCCGGGAATCCCGGATGGACAATAAATATTTTTCATGAATCCCGCGGCCCTGCGACGCATAGAAACTGCCCTCAAGCAGGCAATTATAGGCGCGAGACTATAAATATTATAACTAGGGTCAGTATCGGTTATTGGAGCTCCGCCTTTATTAGGAGACAATTACGGGACTCTCTCAAAAAATAACAAAAGGACTTGTATTGTTATTTTTGTTAAAATAACTCTCTCTTAGTTTTCTTTGATGTACATACTTGTCGCCAAGTATTTTTTACTTCAAGCAAAACACAAATTTTCATTGTTGAGACGATAAACAGATTCGGAGGGTAAAGTCGGACTATGGACGATGACGATGAGGAGATGCTATCGTATTGTATTCTGTTCTAGTAACTTGAACACTTCAATATTACAAGTTTTCAAGAATAGCCCCTAAAAATGGCTGCCAGAAAATGCTTTATTCTAAGGAATTTGCTCCTAATCCTCCATTGGGAGTAATTACAGGACGCAATATATCGACTCCCCGTCCCTCCGTCCCTCAGGCCCCCTGCTCCTCATCAGAGAAATGAGTAACACATGGTCCCGCGTTAATTGTTAGGGTCCAGATTTGTTTTTATTCTTTGATTGGGGAGCAGTTTTGACTTTAGGGTGTCAAAATAGCAAGGAAGTTCATTGAATTGTATTTTTCAATTGAAATAAGAAAATATTATAATGCAGTCAAAATGAATGTCGAAGTTATTTTATTTACTATCTGGCTATACAAAGAATTTCAGAAAAAAAAATCATAAAGTCGTTGCATTGTAGTTTTGTAAAAAATGTATAAAGACATCGGTTTAAAAAGTGATTCAATATGTCACAATAATTAAATGAGCATGGTCCCAATTATTCCAAGATTCAGTAATTAACACTCTGTAATTATTCGGCAGGACTATAAATATCTTGCGTCAGATGGTGAGACGTTGTCAAAACAGTTGAGATATTGAGGCTAGGGAACCAGCAACCACAATGTGCAATATGTTTTCTTTAGAATATAAAAACTTCAAAGAAGAGATTGAGGAACTGTGTTGCCACTTTTGAAAAAAGAACCACTAATTTTAGTTTTTTTATTTGTCGATTGATTTGGTCAAAGTGAAACAGAAGAAAAAATCAAATGTTTGAAAAAAGAACATCATCCATCTTTGATTCTAAAAGAGGTACAGAGTTTTACTAGTCACTTTGGGCTTAGATTAAAATGTCTTGTGCCTTTACCAATGTCGGTGGTCACGGCATAAAATAAATTATTCCCAAATAATGTGCAGGTTCTGATCCTCGCTGGTTCCCTAGCCTTCAGGGTCAGAGTACCTAACCCTGCGCCATGTTGCGTTGATGGCTTGACGCGAATTTATATCGTATTAAACGTAGGGTTGAGGTGCAAACTCCATTATTTAGGGTCAACATCTGGAGAATTGGGATTTTATTTATGGCCTCAGGTTTTGATTAACTTGTTTCGTATTTTGTAATTTGTTGCTTAATTAGTTTAGTCCTAAATTTTGGGGACTGAGAAAATAAGTTTGGTATGGCGGTACTCAACTATTACATTTTGTCAAGTATTCCTTCTTACCTTAGAACAGGTTTCAAATGGATATAACTGATCACAAATACCTATAGGCCTACTGATTAACAGTACTGTTACTGCTCTTACACATTAACCATTTGTAATTACTACTACTACTAACTATTCATCTCGAAATAGGTAGATAGGTGGATACGCATAAATATTTCAAGTATCCCACATTACCAGGCGCACATGAGCGTTTCAGGCGACCGCTAATGAGCGCGACAGCGGCGCCGCGCGGCGGCTGCGGTCTGCGCGTGAACTAATTGCACTGATGGATCGCCGTCACGCGCACCATCTTCGATCTATGCTAGCCTGGTATTTCTAAATGATTTAGAAAACGTATTTTTTTTTCGAATTCTTTGTATAAACTTTTTAATTATGACCTCTTTTTTTGTCTTTATGTAATACGTGATGCACAGAACATAAGGATCTGCCTAAGAGCTACGAGTTTTGAATTGCTGAAAAGTGCACTTAAATTCTATCAACTATTTTTCACCAATTCAAAAGTGGTAGCCATCTTTGAGCTATCTATGAATTTTATTTTGACTCGCTGTCTAACTAAAAGACGTGTGTTGTTTCTGTTGAACGACGATAAAAATAAACGCATCACGAAACTTCGATGATGTTTACAAAAACGTCATCGTACGACGTTCCACGTCAAAACAAAGTCGAAAATTCGAATTACAAATCACGGGAAATAGAAACCTAAATCTACG
Organism: Scotopteryx bipunctaria; assembly: GCA_949320045.1. NCBI lineage: Eukaryota > Metazoa > Arthropoda > Insecta > Lepidoptera > Geometridae > Scotopteryx > Scotopteryx bipunctaria. The sequence continues at coordinate 1,078,720 of OX439457.1, forward strand.
GTAAAAGCAAAAACAAACAACTTCTATTCCAAACTCAAATCTCCACTTTAATAAATTAGGAGCGTAAAGCCCGCCGCACACGGGCGCTATCTCGCGTTCCGTTACGCGCAGCTCCATTTGTCAAAATAATGATGTCGGAATTTTGGCGGTCACCACCTGCGGTGACGAGTGACGTCACTGACATCCGTAGACGTCTCTATCCTGAGAAATGCACTTTTTGTTCTCTATAATGGCGTGCTCGCGTGTAAGCCACACTCAAATTAGCTGTGCACGTTGCTTAATCGCCATGTCGCAATCGTGGAACTAACAATGCCGAAGCGCAGTTTTTTTTTTTTTTCGCGGGAGATAAGGCCCTTGATTGTGCCGCGTTCCATTCTAGCGTGCATCAGTCTTTTATCGCGCTAACGAAGTCATGACGCATGATGCGAGAAACCTTAATTTTTTATATTTTCTGCGTGAAAAAGAATGATGAATTGCGACCGATCCAGTGATGTACGCATATTGTACGATTAAAAGTTTGTATGAAAATATGGCTACGCTCCGGTGGCTGCTACTTTTTTGCACGGAACTAATATCTGATTAAGTAATTTAAAAGTAAACAAAAGCTGTTCGAAAACTTTGAGAAATGATACCGAGACACAATGAAGAAAAAAAACTGAAAACATGCAAGGAAAAACATAATGCCAACATTACAAAAATACAAAACCACAGAGAAGTTTTTTTATTGGTATAAACAATACCAACATTATAAAAGAGACAATTTCAGAAAGAGGTTTCCATAGTTCGCACAGAGTAACAATGTGTTCAACTCGGCTCTATAATGGTGCATTAGTTTAATGGCTCTGTGTGATAGGATGAAACGTAAGTAAGTATAGCTCAAACCACACCTGTGTAATGCATTTTGGCTACTGCAGTTTTAGAAGTACTTAGTAAAATACAGTTTAGAGTTATACCTAGATAATTATTATAAAAATAATTTTGAAATTTAAATTTTACCTAATGAATTTCCATATTTATTTCTAATAATATTATATGTAATTGTGTGATACATTATTATGTTTATTAAAAGTATTTTATTTTTAAAGATCAAGTTTGATTTCAATCAGCGTGCAATGTTCAAAAAAAGAACAACGACAATGCTCAATCATTATTTTTAAAGTTTGTTTTTCTTGTCGCGAATTTCACGCTGGCAACAATTGTCCGATATCCAGTGGCATCTCAGATCGAGACACTTCGCTAAGGGCCTCTAATGGCGTCCCCTTAAAATAACCATGCTTTTATTTACGGCGTTTGTTCCAATATCAAGTGTTTAAATCTATTCGTTATGATTTAACAACTTAAATTGGAGATAAATCATATTTTAGGTAGGTGTTTTCATTGAGCTGTCATCGGCAGCCATTGTTTCCAATTGCGCTAAGATATTTCGAGATAAATCCTATCTGTAATTGAAAATGTATTGGATCCAAACTTTCACGTCCATTATTAGTGTTTTTTGTAAGATTTGCGGTATCTTTATCTTTGTATGTCATAAACCCATTAATAAATCTAGTCGTTTAGTACAGTTAATTGCTCGTTGATTTATGGGTACGCTTTGTCGTCTCATCACGATGGTCACTTTTGTAGCCATTAGTAGTTCGTCTAGCGAAGCGACATACGTGATATTATAGCGATATTTCATCTGTAATTATCTTGTTTGTTGTGTTGGCAGCATTGGCTCCTGTCAAATAGCAAATTCGTGCCACTTTTTCTTTGAACTATGAATCTATATAAGCCTTTTTAATATTTAATTTGAAAAATATCTTCTTGATTGAAACCTTATTTATTTATTTGCATTATATAATAAAATATTAATTAAACGTCGCCATCAATTCTCAAATTGTCAATAATCATGACGTTCATAATTTTAAAAGTATACAATTCATGGGATTATGGCGATTTTATAGTTTATTTAATTAAATGTTAATCTTGACACTTATTAATTGCTGTCCCGTTTTATAAGAATTTTTAACGATGGCAATAATCAGTCGAGAGCCGATTACATCGATTCGACCAGATCTGTGACACATGAATGTATTTAACTAATCGCTGCTTATAAATCAAGTGGAGTTTATTCTTCTTGGGAAATACTGACCGTCAAACTCCTACATTTTTAAGATATACATTGTGGTGATGATTCCTCTATGAATAATCTGTAAGCTCGTTTGAATCGGTCAGTTTGATTCTATAAAAAATGCATATTTCATTAAAATCTGAGAGATCAGCGCCCACGGAGCGAGAGGTCGTTGGTCACGAGATTTTAATTAAAACCATATTTCGATATTTAAATTCCATATCATTGAAGCGAGTTCGCATGACACGGATGGATATTTTTATTGAACATGGAACGGACACAGTGGCCGATAAACAGAATGCGTGTAACGGAACGCAGGCGGATGTGACCGCCGCGTCTTCCTGTCACAATTAATTTCCGGGCGCGTTGAAATTGGCGCGAAAACTGTCGCGAGGGCGCGCGGGGGAGGGGGCGCCACCACCGCGGCGGAATTTTAATTACGCACTCGTATACCGAATACCAATGTCGTCTTGTTTAAATTAAATATAAATTATTCGCTCCTAGGCCCGCTGTTCGCTTGGTATTGCGAAATGTTGAATAAACAACCGTTGGCTTTTAATTAGTTAGATTTTCTGGTATTACTTCTCTTAGGACGTACGGCGCGTGTTTGTACAGGAGTATTGAAAGCAGCGACACACAAACATTTACCTAAGTATTTTGACGCGCTATTATTTTTGTCGAAACGACTGAACCGCGATACCATTTGTCTGGGTTTGTAATGGTTCCAAAAAAATATTTTGTACTTACAATATATTATCACGCCCGTATCCCCAAAGGGGTGGGCAGAGTCACAAGCAAACACAAGAAAACCTGCAGCCACTTCTGATTAAATCCCAAGATGGATATTGTGAACCATGGTGACAGGTGATCGTCCATATATATGGTTCATCATGTTGGATATCCCTTAGTCGACTTTTACGACATGCTCGGGGAGAAAAGCAGCTGGACACATTCTATGTTTTTTCTTTAGGTAGGTACTCCCAGTCCAGCAGATTTTATTTTGTACTTGTTAGAGTTGGATCCGTTTGAATTGTGAAAAATAACAGAAACTAACTTACAGAAGCCAACTAAATGTAACTAAGAGCGTCATCTAAACTACTCTAATTCCATAATAAAACTTCGCAAAACAAACTCAGAACGTAATTATAGAACAGATGAGAACTCCAACGCAGACGGGTGCACTTCTTATGGCATTTAACAAACTTTGATAAAAAGATTAAGTATGACAGTTTGAAATATAGCCACCGCGGTTGCCGGAGAAAAAAATAACAGTGCAAAAGTTTTACGGCGCGCTCCATTGTTGCCAACTACGCAGAGTTAATTTTGTAGGAAAGAAACAAGCGAGGCGCAGGTGTGCCGGCTCCCGCTTGTATTAATTTGAGTCCCATCTAATACCTACGTATGACTGCGTTACCAACAGACGCTCCTGAATTTATAACCGAAGTTTAGCGTCCGCTCGCACAGCGGATTTGCCGGCGGCTCCGCAAATCCAAACGCAGGATTATGACGTCTCGTGACTGAAGCGACGCACCCATTAATGGAACGTTCCGTTTCACGCAGACGGTTAATTGTAAATTATTGCGCGACCGACGCACCGCCATTAACATAATTGTTTCAAAAGAAATGTAAGTAAACGATCTAGTCGAGATCGCAGTTAAGATAATTTTTCGGTAATTACGAGCGTATTTGCATAGTGATGCGCGTGACATTTTCCAACTCGCCATTTTGGGTTATCTCTATCTTTCTTAGAAGAAATTGAGGGTATTCATTAAAGTTACGATTTTTTATTATCTCGTTATTCTGGTTACGGGAGTGTCCAAGCGTGGCTTATTAAAAATGAAATGGCCGAAATGTGCACTTTGATGAGTAATTATTAACATTTAGATGTGATATTTCGTTTATTACTTGTACTACAAGACGTTTCAATGCGATAAAAGTCTATGTTAATTGGAACATTTTCATTTTATCATCTTATTAATATACTCTGTAATGATTATTTTATTATGCTACATTAATTTACGGCGGGCAACGGTCTGTAACAGAATGGACGAATAACTTGTGAATGACGGTCAATTTGAATGATTTTAACGGGTCCTTGTTGATAAAGAATGCTTTTACATGTTTTTAATATATTTATTTGCTAGAAGGATAAATTTTATGATAAAAACAGTTTCATTTTAGGAACTTTAGGCAGAGACAAAGCGAGCGTAACCATAGAGATTACAAGTTAAGTTTTCCGATCACAACACCATAGACAAAAGGCTTAAATTAACTCGGTTCGTTCCCTCACAATCACGGCAGTGGGGTGACGGATGGCGTCTCTGTGTTTATCTCTCTACCAATGAATATTTTAAGGTAATCGGCATGAATTTATTTTTGTCTCGAATACACAGTGAATTTCTTCGAGAATAGGTACTTTATAACTAAAAGTCTGTTGCAAATTGATTGATATTCACAAATAGATGTAACGTTAGAGACTGTCCAAGGCGTTACAACTACATTAATATACAAACAGTAGAAAATAATGCGCGTGTAGTTTTTTAATAACTAATTATACTTATCTTAAAATAAATCAAATTGCCTTAGCAAAGTTTCCACCAGTGCGTTGTCGATTTTAAATAATAACTAAACAAAAAAAAAAACAAGAACGGAACGTAATCCAGAGACAAGAAAGTATCTTCGCCGGGGGATTGTAAACAAACGGCCATAACTCAAAACAGGGCTCCTCCTGATAAGAAACTTTCATTATACCCCAAAATGTTGGATTTTAAACCAAGCTTAATCAGGGTTTATGAAGTCCGCTTATACCACCTGTGTGTTTAGGTTACGGGGAGATCAAAAGGGGTATTGGAGTATAGGGGTAAAGGGGTATAGGCAAAAGGGGTAAGCGGGCGAAGTAATCTTTGTCGAAAATTGCGTTCGTATCGGTTATTAGATTTTGCAGCCGGGTTAAATAAAGGTACGTAATTGTAGGTGACCTTTATTGTCTATTTCATGGGAATTTTTGAGTTAGTGATATTGCTTGGTGATGCAAACTGTTTGTACATCAAATTGTTTACTTAAAAACATTTTGTTCTTGTGTACTGACCCCACGGTGAACCCCATAAACGACAAAAGAGGTTTATTTTTACCTACCTTTTTTTCATTATTCTTTACTAGCTACCACCCGCGGCTTCGCTCGCATAGTACCCGGATAAAAAATAGCCTACATGTTAATCCAGCACATGTACTATGTATATTCCAAGTTTCATTCAAATCCGTCCAGCCGTTTAAGCGTGATTGAGGCACAAACATACAAACATCCTCACAAACTTTAATATAGTAGGAATCAATTATCAAATTTTTCAGTACTAATATGAAATCGGGTAAGTATGAAAACGGTAGGTTCGAATCCCGTGTCGCCGGCCGGAGTAGAGGCGGTAGAATCAGCCCTTACCCCTTCAACATGATAAATGGCCAATTACGCCCGAGTCCCTTCTGTTAGCTTGTTGCCTATTCTGAATTGCTTTGCTTTTTCGTTTAGATTAATATCTAAATAGGATAGATACGGGACCCGCTTTAGGTATTTTATGTTTTTAAACGTAAATTTCGGCCTTTGTTTTGGACCTTTTCGTGCGTCTTGGGCTGAATGGATTAATATTGGAGCCGTTATCTGATGTTATACAATTTTGCAAATAAATTTATGTTTTGATAGAGAAAATCGATTAATTTTAAATAAAAATAATTGTATTTCTTTCCGATAATCTATAAAATCCACCTTATGTGCTCCAAAATCTTGATAGGTTAAAAAAATCCAAACATGTGAATAAACATTTTTTAATTTAAAGTGGCTCAGGTGTTAAATCTGGCACACCATCTCGTCATTATATGATACAGGGTAGGGTTGAATACCATCCCTCTGTTTGTTCGTCCAAAGTGCCCATAATTGTGTACCTACTTAAGCCTATTTAAATTTTTAACCCGGAAAGGGGACATAGGGGATTTTTCTCGTTCGCTGGTGTGTAGAGTTAATGGAAAATTAGCCGAGGCCCGTGAATAAACTATGTTACGCTTCGTTATTTTATGGAATTATATTTTTATGTAACTTTCAATGGCCAATTTTGTACAATCTCCTTTATGAAAATGTTTCATTCAATCAGTACAAATAATACCTTTATGTTGACTAACAACTTAACTCACAAAAAAAGTAATAACAAAAATGGTGAACACATAAATAATATGGCCAAAGTATCTTAAAAGTATAGCTGTATTTAAGTAATTGTGTGTACAAATCACCAATGCCGTGACCGCGTTTCCAGATCATTACCGGTTTTTATAGTTCCTAATTCGTATTATTACTTGAAGCCCACCATTGTGTTGCCGTTATGATGATGATAATAATATCAGTTTCAATTGGCAGCGTAGCCAATCGTTAGTAGGACGCAACAAAAACAAACCCGCTTGAGCAGTGAAAAAGAAAAATAAATGACAGCTGTCAAATTGACGGGTAATGGAAAAGTGATGCGTTCTGATAAATAAATAATAACGTCTAGCGGCGCAAAGTGTTAATGTTTGTTGGCTTTATGAAAGGGTTTAGTTTACAGCTTATTAAAAAAGCTAAAATTCGTAGGCTGAGTTTCAAAAAGTTGGTAAAATTGCAATCTTAAATTATTCTTTTGTAAAATGTGTTAAATGGCAAATGTAGTTAGTAGGTTATTGATAAAAACAAGTGCCTAGGAGGTATTTAATTGGTTCAGGTGGTCTACGATTACGTAAGACAGATGTTGGATTTATAAAGATTAATTACAGTAAGAAGTATCTATCTATAACTAGTTACGCCGGGGCTACACTAATGAAACGAAGAAGCTCGCGCGTGGGCGAAAAGATCAATGACCAGTCACACACGATACACGCAAAATTGATGGCGCGAATGCATAGCTTCGAATTTCAAAACGAAAAAAAAAATAAAAATTCAATAATGCCAACCAAACAAAGATAACGTCAAGCAACATCACTTTTTATTTTTTAATTGGAGTATTAACGGGCCATAGATAAAGTCACTCTTGAACTTTTTTTTTTAAGTTTATCTGATGGGCTTACCGTTTGAATTTAAAGGTACGCCAAGTCGCTACGAAGTTTTAATAGACTTGGCAATCTGATCGCGCTGACAAAAATACATTAAAATAAATCGTGGAATCGGAATAATTTTACACAAAACTCCCATTTCTTTCCCTCTATTTGTCACTGCAATTTTGTGAAAAACGTTTGTTACGCTGACTAATTTTTGCAAAAGTCCATTTGATGTTTTCCGTAGTAAACTGTGAAGTATTTATTGCGTACCTACGAATGGAAATGTTTTTTGGCCGTGGAAAAGCGAGCTATCCGCTAAAATATACGAATTTCTGGCGTTTCATTACGTAATGCCCCCATATAACTTGTCGCAATAACTACATACGTAGCCGGCGAATAACATCAGGACGATTTTCCCGTCTTTCCGGCAACACGAGAGGGAAAAAAAGGAAAATTTGGTCACTGGCCGTCCATAAATTCGCTTGGAGTTGCGCGGATCGCTCTAATTCCTTTGTTTGCTAAAACCGAAAACTGCCGCGGACATCCCGCCGATGCCAATACGATATTTCACTCGCTCCCACTTGACTGATACTTTGATGTTAGAAAGTGACAGATGTATTTGACACAGCACGCCTCGAGCGGCTCGGTAATCGTTCGTCTCATGTGCCAATCTAGTAATATACATAGAGGATTTATTAGACGTGGGTTAGCTGTTTCCGATGTAATATTCGGTGGTTTTTCTTTGCAGCGACATCTAGCGGAGGGTTTCGATACGTCGATCCGCTGGAAGGTTGCCAAGAGCTTTGTTAAAAGCTTTCGCGTCGTGAGAGTATGAACCTAGCTGTTTGTTTATTGCCTACGCTTTTAGACTATTAAATTATTTCAGTGTAACTCAGAAGTAAGTTTACTTACTTTTGAGCAACTACCTCGAACAACAAAAACAAGAACTGTCGTATGTACTTATGTGTGTGTGTGTGTGTGTTTAAACCAGGCATAACTCATGACACCTATCTTCGCACTTTCACCGCGACACCTACGCCCGTGAAAGTTATCATGTCAAAAATGTCATACCGAGTATCAAAACAATAAAATATAATGTCTGGGTTCCGTAACGAGGTCCAGGGTTCAAATCAGGGGGGCTAGGAAAATCTTATGTAACTATATGAAAGAAAAATAGCAGCGAGAAAGCATGAAATTATTTTTTCATAAAGGCTTTTGGGAAACCCTAATTAGGATAACTTAAAGTCTAAAATGTGTTAAGATGAATATTGAATACGAAAAGACATTTCAAAGAATTCCAGTGGGTTTTTTGAAAGAAGAACAAGACAGGGTCCATAATTGCGTAAGAATTTATCGAAATTCCGACCATTTTACGGCCAAATATGAATCTGCTATGTACTGAATCGAATTGTGTACAATTCATCCAAGATTCGGACCATTTTATGAAAATTACAGGAATCGCTGAGGATTTGCTATAAAATAGAAAAATGAATTGCCATAGATTAATTGTTCAGTGGCCTTTTTAGCCCCACTGATACAGTCCAGGACCAGTGACATGGAAGATCACGGAGGGGAGCGATGGGGTCTCCGACCACAGGACTTTTCCTCAGGCATAAAGTGACTAAGGAAGGTTCAGTGTCATGGAGGTTATTTGAAGGGTGGGACCTCAGATTACAGCTCAGCATTGAAGTAACTAAGAAAAGACCAGTAACCAGTGGAGGACCATTTTTTCAAAATAATAAAGAACGAGTTTCAATCTTCTTATATTATAAGAATCTTTGTCCTGACTGACTGACTGACTGACTGACTGACAGACAACGCACAGCCTAAGCCGCTGGACGTAGAGACTTGAAACTTTCAGTGTAGGTAAACCTTGGTACGTAGGGGTGTACTAAGAAGGGATTTTTCAAAATTCAGCCTCTAAAGGGGTGAAAAGGGATGAAAACCTGGAATCAATTTTTGGTTTAAAACTGCACATAACCTATATCAAATTAAAGAGCCGATTTTTCTCATTTAGTTGATGTCATAATTACCTGTAAATTCTTTATTTTTGGTATGTTTTTCATGAAAAATAGAATACTTTTATTTTGACATATGACAGCGATGATACCGCAGATTAGTAATAGATGATACAAAACATATGGAAAAGGAACTGTCAATGTCAAATTACCTGTGAAAGGAAGCATAAATTATTACTGGTCTAATAAGTTTCCAATCTTGATTATTCATGGAGTTCTGACGTAATTCTACGTCTGATAACTAGATGTCGCTGCTAATTCTGTGTCTGTAAATCCTAGAACGCGTTATCGTTGCGTTTTGAAAAGTTTACCTTAACTCTCAAAATTTTTATTAAATTCACCGAAATGTCTTAATTTTTAGATTTAGGTATGTTTGTTACTCTTTCACGCAAAAACTACGGAATATACTTACATACCCTATTATTCATATTCGTTCGCTAATATTAGCCATTGCTTAAAGTTAGCCCTGTCACTGTTTGTCATTATGAAATGGTAAGAGATGGCAATACTTTAGTCATCGTTTAGCGTACACTATATTATAATGAATAACGAGGATAGTAGGTACCTACGTGTGCTGGAATGGGACATAGGGTACTTTTTATCTGGGTACCGCGTGAGCGAAGCCGCGGGCGGCTGCTAGTACTTAATATAAATACTTCCCTGCTGGACTGGGAGTAAAGAAAAAACATAGAATGCGTCCAGTTGCTTCTCTCCCCGAGCATGTCGTCAAAGTCGACTAAGGGATAGTATCCTCTCCAAGATGATGAGATAAGCAAGTATTCCCAAGGAGGGTTGACGTTAGGCAGGCGGCCGGTCATATCCTTGTAACTAAGAAAAGACCAGTGCCACGGGGACCAGGGGGAGGAGTGGGATCTCTGACTACAGCACTGTTCCTCAGCTATAATGCCTGGTGTACATTAGCCGTTCGACGCGCGACACAATGGACGACTGATTTATCGCGCGGATAAGGAACGCCGATGGAAAAAGGATTTCCCGAAACTTCAGGGAATAAATTTAGGGGCGATCGATCCTGAGATTTTAAATTATTTTATAATGGTGTATTTATATTGGCTGGTTAGCCGGCTTCCGATGGGTTTTGGGGTGGAGAATGTGAATGTTGGTTTTGTACAAAGAAAATCTTGTCTAAATGCATACATACAGACATATTATCACGTTTATATCGTTAATAGAGTGGGCACAGCCATAAATAAATATAAGAAAACTTGCAGCCACTTCTGATTTAAAATCCTAAGATGGATATGGTGAACCATGGTGACAGGTGATCAGGTCTAGCTACGGAATAACTAAGGGATAGTATTCTCCAACATGATGGACCATCTATATAGGCAATGGGCTGATCACCTGTCACCATGGTTCACCATATCCATCTTGGGACTTTGAATCAGGAGTGGCTGCAAGTATTAATTTTACTTTTGTGGCTCTGCCCACCCCGTGACTACAGGCGTGATGATATGTATGTATGATGAACAAAGAAAATTTGATAGAAGTTAGCTAGAGTTCATAGAACTGTTCGTAAAAACGCCTACTTCAGTGTATTATTAAGAAATTGTAAAATTATTCAGTCTGAAATAGGGCGATGTTAAAAGGAAATCCGTCATCATCGAAGTGTAAAATAATATCCTCATTATACGCAGAATAACAATTACAGCCGACGCAGTGCAGTAAAAACGGGAGATTACTCGCGCCGACACTGCAGACATTTTCATATGCACAGATCTCATGCCAAAACTTTTAATTATTCAAACGAAACCAACACACACCTACAGCCTCCGAGAACAAAGAACAAAGAGCCGTCAGTGTCACTTTGACAGATCAGAATGTAGTCTATTAAATTATAAACATCCCTTCTCACCTTCGCGTTTTTATTGAATGTACCTCCTAAACAGAAAGGATACATTATAGATACGCGGCGGAGCAGACACGTACAAAATGAAAATAGGGGAAAGGGAGCCGGGGCCGGGGAGAGGGGGGCGGTATGGAAATGTTGGTCAAATATATCATCCGGCGTCTGACAGGCCAATTCTCTTATCTCACGCGCCGGCAGCGCCGCGATCTAAGCTAGCTTAGCTAATATAAAATGGTTTAAAATTCAAGTTTAATTCGGGCTATCTGCAGCTCTCCGCCGGCTCGTAAATACGACCCCGACCCGCATACAAAGGCGGCGCGATTTACGGTTTTGACGGATTTCGAATATTTTAGCAGCAGGTCTGGGATTAGGCCGAGTTACGTCGTTCCCCGCTCGTACGTCGCCGACTGCCTTACATTTTAATAAGCCGAGCTGGTAACTTACGGAACTAGCCGTTATCGCTCCGGCTCACCGGGGCAGGGCGCGGCGGGCGGCAGATCTGCACAGCGTCACTTTACAACACGAGGACATCATAAAGTGTAAACAATGACGGCGTTTTCCATTACAATATGTTTACCGATCCGTGGAGCGCGCATTATGTATGTTATCCCGGGACGCGCGGGGCGCCGCTGAATTTATGAGACTCTGGCAAATATTTGGCGCTCGGAGTTCGGACTCGGTGTCGGCTGACAACGGGAAGATTGTCGGCGGCTGTTTACACAACGGGATATGGTAATTTTTCAGCGGGCTCCTCCTCGCTGAGCGTATTCCGTTCACGGCGCGGCTCCGTCCCGTTCGCTTTGCATCGCTGTTCCGTCGGAAGCGAGTCCGGACGAGTCTTATGACAGACGACGTAAACAGAGCGGGCTGACGTTTAGTGTCATTAAATCTCGTAATAGGATATCATAAATCGCAGGAGGTCGGCGGTACCAGGCTGGCCGGGCGGCTGTCATCGTTTGTCAGAGCATTTCACGCATTGTTGGACAATAACGCAGGCAGGGGCGGCTAGCATTGTGCGGCGCTGGACGCGGCTGACGCGTGCGCCCGCTACCCTCCGCCACTCGACCTGTCTCGCCGCACACTACACACGTCTAAATGATACATCTTACCTTACAAATTAGACATTCCGCTCCACAAAAAGTCTAAGGGAAGACGCAGACTGCGTCGCCGTTGTAATTCACACTTGCTCCCACTGCACTAATTCACCGTCGAGAGTTTTTAAGATATTTGAACCGGCACCCGCGTGCACCACTACCAAAGTTATCGTCGGCCGAAGGGAAAAAAGTTAAAAAATAACATCAAATATGTTCGGTATGCATCGTCTCAGAGATCACATCAGAAATTTAAGCTTTAAGAACCGGGCGGGATAAAAAACCAAAGCAACAGATAAAAAAAGAAAGACATGACCCCACGAGACTCGGACCCGTAAATTCGAATCAAAGGGAATCAAATGTCATTTTACGAATGTGGCCCTTAACGATTATCAATTTATTACGTCATTGAGTAAGTGTTACAAACCTATAAAGGTGTTATCTACACGACCGTATCTCCATTTTATAGGTAGTTATCGTAAAAGCAAATAAACGAGCATATTTTTAGTTGTAATTTGTAAAATATTTTTGATTTTGAAGAAATATTGTATGATCCAGATGGGACTTTCGAGGACATTTTGATATCACGATAAAAATTTATAGCTGACGTTTTCATTAAACTCGGCCAGATAGGCGAAAGCATTTAATATAATAAACTATATTTTTATGCGCTCGCTCCAATTGTGTGTCCTAATTAGTAGGCAAATTGCTTCATTACTGGACTTTTGTTTAAATGTCCAATTTTTCCCAATGACTGCGACATAAAACTTGAGTTACCAACAATAAATTAATTTTTATGTTTCTTTCTGATTTTATTGTCGTATGACATAAAAGTGCTTTTGGTCAATTAATATTTTAAACTAATAACAGCACCCGGCTCTACCTGCATCAGCTTTCTCAACAAAGAAAATATAACAGAACATAATAGCAATTCGAAGATACGATTTCCCTCCATAAGTAAAAATCCAGTTCCTACTTTTTGCGTGAAACAGACAAGCATACAGACAATTTCCAAGTTTTATTCATGTGTTTAATTTGGTTTGTGAGTTAAAATAAGTAAAGTTTGCTCGCAGCACGGGGTCGGTCGATAATCTTAAATTATTTTCTTTTTAGGTCCCACGCGAAATGCTTTTAGTTTTTTATTTTTAAACAACTTCAAAAAAGTTATTGCTTGTTATAGACACGTTTGAGAAATACATTGCGTTTTAGTACCTACGTAATATACACAAAACTGAAGAAATTATAGGTACTTTTGTAAAATTTAACTCTCATAACTAAATAGCGTAGCGGACGAGTGGACGGTTGAGACGCGAGAGGTGCTGGTTCGAATCTGGTGACTATGTCGGTGTATTTTTCCGATCTTGACCTTCAAACTGCGCCCGAAGAGCTAAGATTCTACCATGTGACTGGTTCTCACGACCAAGGGAATCCTATACTTCAGCCAAACTGGAAAAATAATATATGTAAACAAATCGCCCATACTTAACCTAAAACTTGCTTTTTCATTACAAGTTTATGGAACTTTTAAGTAAGTAGTACTAATAGTTAAATTAAGGTGTAAAAACTTATGTTGCGAAGTTTATTTACCTGAAACTAAAGTGATTTCATCATAACAACAAAAATACGCGACGATTTGTTTACAAAAGTATCTCCAGTTTGGCTGAAATTATAAGTTCAATCACTGCAGCTAAGGGCGTCATCACACTGGCGATTTGCGAGCGTGTTGAAACACGTTCAAAGAAAAAACGCTCGCAAATCGTCAGCGTGATAACGCTCTAAATAACAGTAGATATATTTATATTCCTAGTAAATAGTAGATGTCCGTATAAGTTACCCACAGATTACTAAACAAGACAAGGTACATGCTCCGAGACAAATACGATCTCATACATCGAGATGTTATCTCGACTCCAGACGCATACCTATTTGGTTATGTTCGCCTGGTACCCGTGATAGAAAAAACCTACGAGAAAATTCTTTTATTTAATCAACTATTACACTGTCGGTAGTTCTTCCGAACCAGTGTGGTGAAAAAAAGGTGCGCCTTGAAGGCTCCTTTGTGCAATTGATACGTGTTTTCGAGATTCTGCGATATGCCGGTTTCCTCACGATGTTTTCCTTCACTGGCACGTACATTTTTCGAACAGAACAAAGTTAGTAGCTTAAATGATAGGGAATTATAGAAGGTACTATAATAATAAGGTTTATACAAATGGAGGCTCTGAATTCGACGAAGTATATGATTTGTCGTGATTTTATAAGAAATATAGGTTCTATTTTCATTTTCTTTTGGTTTGTTTTTAATTGGACACCTAGCGCCCTTCGTGGTAAAATAAATAAATAAATACTTATTAGAATCCTACCAGACTATTATTTTCGTGATGTATGAAGACCTCGACTTACCTGAAATCAAATAACAAAATATTACTCTAGCGGAACTAAAAGTCATAGAAACTACTATTTTTAATAAAAGAACATAGAAACACACCTACCTAATATACATAACGTAAAATATTAAAAAAACAACCGCAATATTTGATATGTTCGTATATTGAAGAAAAAAAGTACACATAAAAACGTTCACAAAAAGTGGTTCGCAAAGGTTCAGTGACCTCCGGTTGCCGGCAATTTAAATCATTCTAGGCGCATTATAAAAACGCAAAGTCGGAATTCGCAAATTCGCGCCATTTATCCGGATAATGACGTGGAGACATGCGATTGGCAGTTAACGAAACTATAATTTCATGGATTGCAGCATTGTAGTTTGAATTTAGAAGGCGTGTTAAGGGGTGTTTGAGTAAGTCGTTTCTTGTCGATTTAAAGGAGGTTGGCACATTTGGGTAGGCAATGGGTTTTCTTATTGATCAAATAAGTGGTGTTTTGTAATAAATTGTTAGAAGAGTTATAATTTAAATCGAATCATATTTTTATTTATTCAAGAAAATCACAAGTAACTTTTTGAGAATTATGTTCTACAATTCAGGCATTCAATTAAAATTACATCTCATTGTTTTATAAATGGATAGGAACTTACAACTATTACAAATACTATCTTTATTAACAGAGACAAACTATAATAACATTAAAAACTTTAAGGTTATCAGTATAATAATAAGAAATAAAAATGAGCTCAGTTTTTTATCTGAGTTCGCCTACAGATAGAAAACAGAGCTCAGATATTATATTATTAGGCATTCAATTATGATTTCTCGAAAAAATCAGTAAAAAAAATTGAACAAAAAAAATACCACATAAATTATCATATATTTTAAGACACCTTTGAGGAATTATAAAACTACTGAAACATAGGACACTCTGTGAATGTGGTTTTTCTATCACAACTGCAAAATGTTTTCCAAAACAATACTTAATTCGCGCACAACATGTAATTTTCGCGTGATTCGACTCCAATCATGTTATGATTAGGCGGTATAAAATTGCCAATATAATTGGTAATCGCTTTCAATAATTGGTAATGGAGCGCTTATTGCAAAAACTGGGGGGAAATGATTTATTTTTAAATTAGGGGTTCGATATTAAACTGTTCCGCGTAACTTGTGAAATACGTCATAGGTACCTAAGTTTTGATAATAAACACTAAGATCGTGTCAAGTTTAAGGTAGTCATTACAATGAGTAATCGACAAATTTATTGAAAAAAAGGTTTACCTACGACTCGGGAACGCTAGACATCCTACTTATATTATAAATGTAAAAGTTTGTGAGGATGTTTGTATCTCAAACACGCCTAAACGGGTGAACGGATTTTAATGAAACTTGGAATATTCCTTACCAATATTATAAACGCGAAAAATTGTATGTAGGGAAGTATGTGTAAGTAGCACACGTATTGTGTTTCCAAGTTTCATTCAAATCCGTTCAGCCGTTTATGCGTGAAAGAGTAACAAGCATCCATACTTACAAATTTTCGCGTTTATAATATTAGTAGAATTGGTCAACCAAAAAAAAATAAAAATAAATAACACCCAAAAGTCACACACATAGTCCTGAGCCCACACTAGGATTCCCTGTGTCGTGGGTATCAGAAACTACGAGTACCATGGTGCCACAACACCCAGACCCGGAACAAATATTTGCAGAACATGCAAACATTCCTTCCGCAGCGGGAATCGAACCCGCGTCTCTTGCATCTCCGCCGAGCAATCGCCCGCCACGCCATCGAGGCCGTCAACCAAAAGTAGAACGTTCAAAGTTGAATAGTTTGGAGCATAAACCTGCGTGCTCCGTAGATTAAGCAGTGAAACCGATCCGCTCAAAAAACATTCTTTGTAATTAGAAAGTGTAACTCCCTTGTAATTTTTATCAAAGTTTACGTCAGTCGCGGCACGTCACGTCACTCAAGTCAGTCGTGATACGTAAATTGATCTAATTATCCAATTTGTTCCGTTTCTATTGAAATGACTGAGCCATTGTTGATAATTCGTGTAATTGTAAATTATATGTTATTGTGTTTAGGTATTTGACGGACAATTTGTGATCACATGGATGACGCGATTACTGTAATATGGCCGTGACACCAATAGTATGGCGGTGCTTGATGCTTTGTTGTGTTTCTACTTCACAACA
The DNA here is from genome assembly GCA_949320045.1 of Scotopteryx bipunctaria. Lineage (NCBI taxonomy): Eukaryota > Metazoa > Arthropoda > Insecta > Lepidoptera > Geometridae > Scotopteryx > Scotopteryx bipunctaria. The sequence goes on from OX439457.1 coordinate 1,095,441, forward strand.
ATGTACCTACTCATTTGCATAAAACCTTAAGTAACATTAAAAATAACGTAGATTATGGTAGATTATAACTTTGAAGGTCATGTTAGGGACTTTTTACTTTTAAGCCAGATTTGTCATTCTCCTTTATGATTTGCGTTTTCTCGTGTATATTTGTGGAATTGAGAAATGTTTTATTTGATATAATAAACTTTTATTTTTCCACAATTCTTCTATGGTTCTATTCATATCACTACATGACTTTATTGATTGCATCGTGGCATTGGCTAGTTCAACAATAGGTACTTAGAATTTTCATGAGTTTTGAAGTTCATTACGTACAAGTAAATTAACTTCATAATGGGTATTACATAAATAATACGGCGGTGGCCGGCTAATGAACAGGCCATGAGCCGCCTTTTCTTGAGATTTCCCAACCGCCTCGGCATTTCCTCAGAAAAAAACGTCATCTCCGTCCCACTCTTGCACCTTGCACCCAACTATTATTTCCTTTTCGCTCTTTTGTTTCGTCGATGCGGACGTCTCGAGCGAGCTCCGCCCATTTATAAAATCGACTGGTGGCCGCCGTCTGTGCACCTGTCCCTTTCTCGTCCGACTGATTTATGTGAGAGAGAACGGGCTTGATCGACGCTTTGTTTTCCCGCTTCGACTGTGACGTTGCGTTCGTTTTTCGAAAAAAGGCGCGCAACGAGCCAAGGATTAGGTTATACGTTATTACCGGGTGTAAATTCTGATAATGCGCAGCGATTGCGACGCGAATTCCCGAGTCTCGGGTGTCGCGCTGTGGGAAACGTAATGCCTTTTTGTTTTGCGCGGTAGGTACGAGCCGTTTTGTAAAACTATATTTACGATAATGTTATCTCGCACGGCCGTATTACATTACGCAGGTCGCTGCGGGGCCGTGATTAATGATTAACTCCTCCACGCGGAACCTCTCCGCTCGAGCGCAACAAACAAAAAAAAAAAACACTTTCTAAGAAAACGCATGGCTAAGAGCGTTATACTTCATTTACGGTGCGACATAATGAAGTCGTTTACAACGCCATCTATCTTACAATCGAGCAAATCATTCGCGATTCAATGAGCGACTCTATAAATCGGATTTTGTTTATGGTCTCTCCCAATTTCGAATTAAGATTTCAAGGCGAGAGCGCGGTATGTGACCGGCAAAAAGCGCGGGCGGGTTGACATCTTGAAAAATGTCATGGCGGCGGTTTTTTGAGATTACTTTTGGCGGGAATGCCATTCTAATCAAAATAGTTTACGCGTCCGCCGCGCCACAGATTAAGCATCGCTTTGTTGCAGCGTCGATCGTGGGAACGCATCGTTTTTTTGGTATTATAAACCATTCGACGTCCAAAATTGCTCCATTTAGTCAGCCCATTCAAATGTAGAGATAAACTGTGCAAGCAAAAAGCAAGAACGGCGCGTGAAGTGCAAAGCACAAGCTTAGACGTGTCAAAACTGTCAAAGTCAAGAACTTTGAAACTCGCGTATAAACAGGAGAAATCCCAATCCTCCAGTATCACGTCGCGAACTCCACAAACTGTTATAAATCAAAAAGGCACAAATAAAAACGCCCGCCGAGGTGAAAACGTTATTATCTTTATAATTGCACGTCAAGGCGGGAAAACTGGGGGCATTTCTTTTTTTTCTTTTTTTTAACGCGCGGGATGGCTATGATATATCGGGCCATGAATACGGGATGTATCGCGACACCTGCTTGCTACCTTATGAATTCGAAATTGCGACTTTCTATGTCATTATGGCTTACGTTTGTTTATATTAAGGAAAATATAAGACATTTTATTTTCTTAGATGATTTTTTAATTCACATTGGATTTCATCAAAATTTGAATGTAGTATACCAAGGTTATACATAAAAGTTCAATTTTAGTTGGGTAACTATACGAAAAACTGGAAGCATCATATGGAAAAACTTCTAATAATCAACCATTTTGATTTTAAACGTCATTATTTATCATCAAGCATTCAACCTAACTTCAACCTCTACAAATCAATTCCTCACGTCGAACACCAAAACAGATGGAACGCAAAGATAGAAAACTATTCTCGAAAGTATTACAAAAAGGAACATCTAGTAACAATGAACTAACACGAGTTAAACCAACGGCTGATAAGATCCGCCCATGAGGTAACGAAGCGGAGCACTATCGATGTCTCAGTCAAAAACTGTCAAATCGTGACAGGCGCCGTGTCAGCTTAACGAGCCGCGCGGAGATGTCACGGTGACGTAGCGGTTTCCGCCATCCCTGACGGCGCCATCTAGCGGCGAGTGGACCAACTACGTACACAGATAATGTTATGAATGCGAAAGTCTGTGGGGATGTCACGCCGCAACGGTTGAAAAGATTTGAATTAAATTTGGAATATACGATATTAAACTAAGGCCTTTTATCACCTATAGTAGATGATTTATACAGCGTCAGGAGTCAACTTTTACCTTCTTTTATTACTTAGACGTTCTTGATTGATTGTTGAAGTAAAGCAACGTTGTGCGCGGTCACAATTGGGATGGGTGACAGCAAGTGGAATTACGAGCGCTTCCGTGCTTCGGAGGGCACGTAAAATTGTCGGTCCCGGCTATTAAATCGTTAAGCCATGAGCGCTTCAGACGCCATAAAAACTCCGTCACAAGATTTGGCCACTAGCTCATACGAACTTACTGTATGAGTTTCAATGTAATATGAATTATCGCACGTAAAAATGATTTTGAGTAGACCTACATCATCCTTACATAATGATGTAGGAATTTTACACGGCAAAGAGCGCCATCTATTATCCGAATGCACTAATTAACGTTGCAGGTGTAAAGTATATTATTTAAGGGGTAAAAGGGTTCGAAAACTTGTTAGCCGTGTAATGAGGAGCGCGATAAATTCGTCCCGAGTCCGGCCCCGGGCGTATGTTCGCCTCTTTATGATAATAACTAAAATAAATAACATCCTGAGTAAGTACTGTCACTGGACGTTCTTATTTTCACGTGCATTTCACAGAATTCATTCACATTATCTAGATTACCTACTGACAATTAGAAGGCCTTTTACTATCTATAGTAGATGATTTATACAGCGTCAGGAGTCAACTTTTACCTTCACAAACGGGACGCTGTAGTGCCCGGGACGAATTAAGATGGAGTGGCCTTGCCCAGCACCTATTCCATCCTCTCAGCTTAGTCGGCCTTGTCCACAGGAAAGACATGGTCAATACGTGCGGAGCTGACTAAGCCGCGGGTTTCCTCACGATGTTTTCCTTCACCGTTTGAGAGTACTGGGATAGCGCACATAAATTTTTCGCACAGAAAAATCCATTGGTACACGACCGGATTTGAGCCCACATCCTTAGGATCGGAAGGCGGGGTCATTACCAACTAGACCACCAGTGCTCACTGACAATTAACGCACAGCCTAAACCTGCATTAAACTTGGAATATTGGTCTTAATGGTGAAGGAGTTCACTTAGAAATGAATTCCCGGTATTATCCCCTACAGGGAGCATCTTGAAGATGAAGTTTGTATGAAAGAAATTTACCGCGGGCATATTGGCTAGGCGTTCCTCTAGCTTTTTTTATTTATAAAACTATATTTTTCTTCTATAAATAAATAACACCCAACAGTCACATACATAGTCCTGAGCCCACACTAAGATTCCCTGTGTCGTGGGTATCAGAAACTACGAGTAGGTACCATGGTACCACAACACCCAGACCCGGAAGAAATATTTGCAGAACATGGAAACACATCTTCCGCAGCGGGAATCGAAGCCGCGCCTCTTGCGTCTCCGCCGAGCAATCGCCCGCCACGCCACCGAGGCCGTCAAAGCTTCAAGTCGTTGCGCTTTAGTTTTACTATATCACTTTTAAATAAATAACTTCTCAAAGTTTCATCAATCATGCATCAGTTGTTCAGATTTCAATTCAATCTACATAATAGTCAGTTTTGACATAAAATTGACAGCGAGTCTTTGTTTAATTCTCAAGATTCTCAAGCTATTTTGTCTGGAGCTCAGAAAAACGATTGCCTAGACTTTCGAAGCCCCTTGGTAGGTACTATCAAGTAGTATACGATGCACGGTCATAGTTTTAATATTAAGGTGATTATTTCTGACCACATCGCGTGCTGTACGGCTTATGCGTGGTGCAACTCATTTTATATTAAAATACCTTACTTATTTAGTGTCTACTTATAACACATTTCTCATTATTTAAAATTAGGAAGCCTTTGAATGCGCTGGTAAGGAAAAAACACAAAGACAAGCAGTACTTATCAAATCAAAAGAAGAAATAGTTATTTAAGCGTGGCAATACGGCCAGCGTCTTGGGCACGCTTCCACCGTCCGATGATCTGGATCAGGTGAGCTATCTATAGACCGTTTGCAACTGCCTTTAGATAGCCCGACTGTTTTTTTTTGTAAATTATATTTGTATTAGTTGTTCTTTCTGTTAATAAAGTATTTTATTCGTTATTTCAGTGAAATTGGCAAGGATCACTTTAGTGTTTCTGTTCCATCCAATCCATCCTAGGTTGCCTGGCAGAGATCGCTTCTAGCGATAAGGCCGCCAATGGTTTATACCATTATATTTGTAACTTCAATGTTTTTTGGTATACAATAAAATTTTATCTTATCTTATCTAATGTTGAATTTACGCCTGTTCGTGATGCGACCAAGCGTGGAAGATATAGGCAAGAAACCACGCTTGGCATTTTTTTTACGAAATTGACGATCATAAGACCTGTCATACTGTGTAGATCTGTATTGAGCAACCAAAGGGACGGATGAAAGAAGAGTTCTGAGGCTGAGATGAGAATTCTGAGATGGATGTGTGGGGATGACTAGAATGGATAAGATATGGAGTATATCAGGAGAAGTTTGAAAGTAGCGCCAGTGACAGAAATATTGAGGAGTTATAGGCTAGCGTGGTATGAACATGTCATGAGAAGGGTTAAAAGTTATGTTGCAAGGAAAGTTATGAATACGAATGTGGATGGATACAAAGCCACAGAAAAGGTGGATGGACTGTATGAAAGAGGGCATGGTCAAGAAAGCAGGGAGTATAGAGATGACAGCTGATAGAAGAGAATGGAAGAAGAGAACATGCTGTGCCGACCCCACATAGACAGGCAGGAAGATTATGATGATCTCTCTACAATCATGTTTTGTTTTTTATGTATTTAGGTTAATAAGGGAGGGGCAGAATCTAACACATAGGCCGCTGATATTATGTATATCTTAGTCCATCATCGGAACTGAATTGAAATTATTCATGGAAGGGCTGAAGCGTCAGCGCCCGAGTCTCGTTAATTATTCAGAATGTCCACTCCGTAATGGGAATTTATAAATATGCAGCAGTCGATCAATGGATACTGTTCATTCAAGTTAAAACGAGATGATAAAAACACCATGCTTTTCAGGAATACTCTAATTCAAAACTCACAAATCTTTTCAGCTGTTTTATTATGTTATTTATTTAATAGTAAGTAAATAATATTTTTGGCTATTTGACACATCTAGCCCCAAACTAAACAAAGCTATGGGAACCCGATGGCTGATAGAATACTGATATTATTTTTTTTGTAAATACATACCTTTAATTCATAATACTACAACACCCAGACTCGGAAGAAATAAGAACATACAAACATTTCTCCCGTAGCAGGGATCGAACCCGCGCCTCTTGCGTCTAAGCCAAGCACGCCACCGAGGTCGTCATAGGATCTACCATTAGTTACAATCAAAGACAATCAAATCGACAAAAGAAGTTTCATATCAAAAATCTACGATGCATAGCTTCCTTCCTCCTAAAGCCAACCTCAAATGTCATTTAAATGTCACTAAAGCTGACGATCCGTACCTTGGCCCAACGGCCCAGCGAGAATGGGCCAATTTGGCCAATTTAAGGCCAATTAGAACGCATTGTCAAAACTCCGCGCTCACCACACAAACCGCAAAAATTTCAGACTTGACATTTGGCCCAAATAGTGTAATTGTTGCGGTTTGGGTAAGTGCCTATCGAGGTAACATTTACACGTGACTTTGTGCACGTTATGTGCTCTAGTTTGGCTTTTTTTATGTATGTGTCTGGAAGCAATCGCTTCTAAGCAATAAACCAGTGTATTTAAAACTTATTTCGATGACTTTTAAGATGTCCAATAAATTATTTTAAATTCAAGTTACCTCGGAAAAGAAAACATGAAAATGTATAAGGTACATCCATACTAATAATAAATGCAAAAGTGACTCTCTGTCTGACTGTTACCTTTTCACGCCTAAACTGCTAAACAAGTTTTGATGATATTTGACAAGGAGATTCCATCCCGGGGAAGGACATAGGCTACTTTTTATCCTGTAAAACGATCCCAAAATGGAAAAAGAATGTGAAAGGATAAACAATTAATTGCATAAATCCTTTTTAGACATTAATTTATGACAGTTCATTTGACATTGATAAAATTTTGACAATGTCATTAATTTCAATCGAGTCGTCAGCAGCTCTCTTTTTCTTGCAGGGCTGTGGGTAAGGGCCTCTAGCTGGTGCTATATAATTTTAGTTGCGCATACAACGTTGCGGGTCGTAGCTAGTTTGATTATAAGTCAAAAGCGTAGGAAATATTGTATTTACTTAATTTGACAATAGCTTATTTTGTGGTAAGGTGACATTAGCGCAGGATCTCCGCTCGGCGCGCGTTGATTGGTTGAATTGTTATCGTGCGCGCGCGCTTTTGTGCAGGAATTGTCGTAATTGAGAACGATTTCACTCAGACAATGGACGTTTCAACCTCTTTGTTTCTGAACTTTGACATTCTGATTGATCCTATTTTAGTACGTTACTTTACCATAGAGTCTTAAATCTTTATAGAAAAAGTTTCTTAAGGAAAACAGCACTTTAAATGTATAAAAGGTCGCAATACAAACTCCATTATCACGTTCCCACAGTAGACAATACAAGAAAACCGAAAAAGCAATATCAACGGAATAGATCACGTACCAGGGCCGCATAAGCAAGAGGCAGGTGTGTTACACATGAGGTGGAATGCGGTAAATTTTCCGGATGCCTTCCCAATGATTTCCTCCGAGACCGCCGGCCCAGATACAGGATTTCGATACGATAACGCTCTTCTCAATTTCTGCTCGCCTGGTAGCCACGCCCCGCTCCATTAAATATGTATGTAGTATAGTTGGGTATTTTTTTTCTTTATATCGAAACCCCTGGAGATCTCATCCTGGGGTATCAATCGGCGATATTGCTGTGACGTATCTTGACAATAATCTTGGCCTTTTTGTTTGTGATTGGATGGTTTTGTATGAGGATAAATTGCTTATTAGGCGACACTCAGTTTACCAACTGAATTTACAAAATGTTTGTAAAAGAAATAATACAAAAGCTCAACATTCACAGACAATTACAGAAGGTATTTCAATAAACAACACATGTTTTAAACCAACAACGTTTTAATTTGTTTCGACCATTTAAACCACTCTAACGTGGTCCATTCTGCACTCACGGCCGACCTGGCTATTACCACGTCATTGTCTGCGATGCCAGCGCCACGCCTCGATTACGGGAATTGCGGGAATTACACCGATTGGGACTATTACGCGATTACAACGATTACTCTACCTCATCACTTAAAGATTTTACTTTATTCTGATCGCTTTCGTTCGAATTCGATTTTCGAATTTTGAATTTAGAAGGAACATTATTTCAAAAGAGGATTGTTTCGCAATGGTCAAATCTATAGTAAATATATTATTTAAGATAACAACGGAAGACTTTTTAACAATCTCGGACTACCCGCCTTCTTGAAAGGGAACATTATAAAATAATAAGTTATTTTTTTAGAGTTAAAGTTAATAAGTTTTAAATATGGAATGTTTCTAATAAATTATAATAAATAGGAGGACATTTTGTACGTAAGCTATATTTCAATACTTATACATCGGGAAATAACTAAGGCTATGTAATCGATGTCCAATTAGGCTTGCATTACAAGTCATTAGCTAGTGATGTGCCGGACGCATTACCGTGATTACTGTGGTGTCAACATTGTTATGTTTCGTAATTTGTTGGGAACTTTGTGGCTGCATTATGAATTACAGCATTTTTTATTATCATATACAAATTAATGTGATACGTATATAAAAAATATCATAAATCTACAGAATACGGAAGCAAGCCTTAAACCTATTTCATAAAAGATAAAATATCTAATAGACTGTCTGTTAGTTCTCCAAGGAATCGTTGTGTTTTATGTGTTATCATGGCGGTCATATATAATCTTGTCATGAGTATATTATTCAAGAGACTTGCCTGTAATATTATTTGAATAACAGAAGTGTATAAAACATTTAAGATTTATCAAACTATTTCCATACCATTCATTAAAATTCTGTGTTTGTTTGATTGACAGGCAAAGATCTATTGCCCATTCATGTCCTATTCTATGTTACACGTTCTAATTTCGAATATAAAATGACAGCCATCACCTGTCAGTGTCAAAACAAATACTCCGGCATTATGAGCCTTAAGTCTATCGTCTTAGGGTGGAGTTGTTTGTCGCAGTCGTAAACTCAACAAGTGAACATAGGTCGTTTTATTGCGCCATAAAAGTCTGACGTCTCACTAATACGTCATAAAAGCTGAATTGTCAGTGAATCCGTGAATCAAGCCCTGACGAGATGTTAAGGGGTTCTCATGGGTTCTTCTTGGTTTATAGGTCATACTCTTTATTTGGTTAATAACCGTAAAAATTGTGACAGAAATACCACCTGTTGGGGCGTTTTTATGAGTGTCTGCGTTTATCTAGTCGTAAGATTCATGGAACTTGCGTATTTATTCATTTCGTTTTTGCTTTTGTTTTTGCGTGTTGGAAGACATTGGCTTTCGTCGAAACTGAGATCATAAATTTGGATGCCGCGATGTAGCGTATCTCGCATTGATTCATTCTTCCACATAATTTTTAGAATAGCGCTTTGCATATGAACAGAGCCCGCCATATATTTGGTTGTGAATGACACCATGTCAGCATGGTGAGAAGTTTAATGAACCATCCAATCAAGCCACCCAGCCTTTGGGTGATGTTTCGGATTAGGTCAGGAATAAACCGCTACAACTCAAAACCTAACAGCACCCTGTGACACGGGTCAAAGACAGAATCATAAATTCAAGATCCTATGTCCCATATCTACATTAATCCCTACAAGTTTACCAATAGAGAAAATAGTAAATTACCAGGAGAGTATAACTAGAAGGTAGTTGGTGTTCCCGCGTGGCGCATTACGCCCAAGACGGGTCTGGTCATTAGGCGGCGATATTAGCTATTAGCCGCCCGCCCTGCACCATAAGTTAGAGGTAGGGTTGCTCTGCCATTTGTCTTGTAACGGCGAGGTAATTACTACAGGTGCGACAAAGGATATGTCACCTTTTTAGTGACGTCAGTGAAATAGACGTAGCCGTGTGGGCAAAGGGATCAGTATTCTGCCAAGATATCAGCCGCATCTAACGCTCATAGTCACTAACAATATGAAACACTTCATGATGCATTTAATGGATGGTAATAATTAATGCTAATCCTTTTGTTTTCTATGAATTCGAAGATTTACGTGATATTTGTCAAACGTAATGTTTTAAATTAAAACTCTGAATTTAGGCGTAAAATCATTTGACACCTAAAAATAAAACACTGAAACTGACTCATTCCAAAAGAAAAAGCTTTTTATACTCAATCTGGAGCTGACCAAATTACACATAGTTCTAAAAAGGCAGTAAATCATTCTAAAATGATTCGGGTTGGCGCCTCGTCCGAGGCCGACAACAACAGCGACATGTCACTTGTCAAAACATAAAACGTTCCATAACACGCAGTTTTACGTCCCAACTTTAACAGCCGATACTATTACAAAGGAATCACTGTTTTCACAAACTGGATAATTTACGACACATAAAAATACCTATTTTTAATTGATGGATATTGTTAACTACCGGACTCTGTGATATATGCGTACTTTAGTTAATCTCTTTATATTTATATAAGGTTTTTATAGATATTTTTTTCATTTTCCACAACGCTTAATGTCAGAACTTAATACTTATAAATCTGTAGCGTCTAACGGAACGTTTAGAACAAATTTATATCGATATTATTACTATTTATAAAAGTTTTATCGTGACGGTAATCTTGTTTTATAACTAAACACATTTATGTCTCTATCACAATAAAAGGTAATACGGAAATAGAACGAGTTGCATAAAGCTTTTTAAATTCCTAGATTTAAAAACTGGCATCGCTCGAGGATGACATTCCACCAAATTTTTCTGAAATGCATTTGGCAACCACTTTTATTTGTGTGAAAATTTTGACAGCGTGTTTTTAAAATAAGAACGAAAACGTCAAGAATTTTGAAATTCTATCACGATTTTTCAGTTTTTAATTTAAGAATGCGAAATACTTTTAAACCTAGGAATTAAAACTCGTTCATAAAAATATCTGTATGCTTCACAAATATTTTCGTTCAATAAACAAATTATTCGTAGTTGCGCTTTTTTTAATCATTTTAAAATGTCGTCTGTGCAAACGAGAAATAAAATAAACGGTCCAATAAAATAATAAAGCAATCAAGTATAACAATTAAACACTGAGACACGACTTCTAAGAAATCAGATAGCATTCCGATGGCTATCTCTGCCCATATACGTCAAGGGCCTGGATCCAGGAACAATGTGTTGTTGCAATTTGCAAGCACGGCGAGCTTCACCATTTATGGCTTAGCAGTTGTAAGCCTAGACCGGGCTTACATATGATTTACATTCATTTTGAGGGTAATAGGTTGTTGATGCGGCTTAGGAACTAAAATTCTTTATAAGAAATAAATCGAAAGCAATCCTTTATGTTTAAAGATGGTAAAATACCTAAGAAGACAAGTGTATCGTAGTTGGGTATCAGATAAAATACAAAAATACTTATAGTATTCAATTATTTTTTACGACAAATTATGTACCTGGGTACCTATTCAACTCAGCACATACAACCCCAAAATAAAGCTATAGATCTGAACATAAAGATATATTATTCGCATCGTGACAAAAATTCCATATTTGAATTTCCTTCGAATTTCAAACTGTAGTTTCCATAGACTAGCAAACCTATTTAAGAAAAGATTTTGTGTATATTAAGATGGCGCCCTAAGTGAACGGAAGGCTTTAAACAATAAATATGAAATAAATTAAATTAACGAAAGACTTGGAAATAAGGTCTTCACCTCCTCAAAAGGGGAAATTATATAATAACAAATGAAAGGATTTTTTTCACATCGTGACAAAATGTTCTATATTTGAATCTCGTTAGAATTTTAAACTGTAGTTTCTCCACAGACTATTGTAAACCTATCTGTCTTACCTATTATGAAAGGAATTTTGTATCTTTCTATGCACTTTCCTTTCCCGTTACATAACATTACTCAGAAACATGTTACGATCAATTTTCCTTCAGTAATGTTTAAAATTCTATTTCCCCTGTATAATGTATTTAAATGGTGTAATTTGCGGTAGACTCAATGCTACCGTACAAACAAACGTACGGGGGTTGGATAGGGCTGGTCGCCTCCGGCTCGCTAGGGATGGGACGTGGCTGTTGCTAGACGTGCGAAAAATTACAAAAAATATTATGTTAGCTTTGGCTTTGATTTTTATACAAGGTTCAATTTCAGTGCTGTCAGATTAGGTTTTAGTAGTAATGCATACCATAAAAAGTCAAGTGATATGACAGTATAAACATATTTATTTCTGAACTTTTAAACTATGTCAATTTTGTAACTACTGAATATTTGCTGCTTGAACAATGAAGTCAATAATTTTTCATAAGAAATCCTTTTTAATATTGCTTAAATTATTGTTGAACCAACATTCTGTACCAACTTTGTAATTAAGTAATTTTTAGTTTTTTTGCTTTTAACCGTTTTATTTTTAATTACAATCCAGGTGTACCCCATCACTAGCATCAGCCGCGGGCGCCGGCTCCGTCAGATAGCAGCCCTACCTACCACAGATAATACAACTGCTTATTAACTGTACCATTTAGATTGTTTTCATGTAATCTGTCTTTTAAACCCACATCCTGGGACAATGATCCAGCGAAAGGCTCGCATATAGATTTACTGTCATTTTTTTCACACCAGCATCCATTATTTGACAGATTTGAACACGTAGCTCCATGTTTTATAAAAAAAAAGCCGTAGCGCCGATTTACTATTCAAACTGAACGGCGTTCAGCTCTGAATTGAGTTCAAGAGCTGTCAAATTGCATGAAAACTGTCAGCAGTGACATCTCTTGAGCTCAGTTTAGATTTTAGAAGCAAAACGCCGAAATCAGACCTTAGTAAATAAATATGTTTTAAAATTTCTATTTCTACATGATTGTTTTCTCAGAATTTTTTTTCTTTAAAGTTTGATGACTTAAAGAGGCGTTACAAAAATAAGGTCCGTAGTATTTTGTTTATTTAGAAATATATTTGGACATTCGACACAGCGCCATCTAGCCCCAAACTAAGCAAAACTTGAGCTATGGGAACCAGATAACTGATAATCATACTTAACTTTTTTTGTTGTAAATACATACTTATAATACATAATACATAATACACCCAGACGCGGAAGAAATATTTGCAGAACATGCAAACATTTCTCCCGAACCCACTTCTCTTCCGTCTCAGCCGAGCACTCGTCAGGCCTTTTAGCGTCCAGCCCAGGTCATTAACCTTCGGTTAGAACAAGTGACAAGTCTACAACGTGAATAACAATCGGCACATTGGGAAAGTGCACAAAGCTCTGACCCCCTTCCGTTTCCGCGCCGTCGACGCGTCATTTTTCACCGCTCCTCCATTTATTTTATCTGCGCGCCACACGCCCGTCCGCGATAGCGCTGAGTGTTGCCAGATATTTTCAGCTATCGATTACGCTAAAATGCTGTATAAATACGGATCAAGTAGCGAAATATTATTTATTTTATTCTATGCAAAGATTGGGATAGTAAAAGAGAAGAAGATTATAATTATGTATTATATAAATATATCTATTTGATTTCATAAATTTTATTGTTTCACTACTTATACGCAAAAATATTTCACTTCTATTTGATTGTTATTATAGAAAGCAGTTTTAAAAGTCGAAAGGGATTACCATCGAATGTTAACCCGCTAGATTTATCGGTGGCAGCCCCAAAATGGCAACACTGCCACAATAGCACTGTTTCGCTTCGAACATCAGCTGCTGAGACGAGAAGATTTATGAACGCACCCGTTCCGCTACACAATCCTTTTTTGTATTCGACAATTTGAATTAGAACTTTTGAATTTGGAATGTCTGTTTGTCAATTTTATTTTGTTTTTAATTTTTATGGAAGCAACGAATCCCTGATTCTACCTTACTAAAAGTTATGATCTTCATGTACTAGAAGAATGCCCCGCGACTTTGTTAATTTTTTTTAATCATACGAACTTCATCTTTTAACTATGCGTCCTTCAGGAGTTGAATATCGAGAATTCCCCTCTTAGTGCCCCACTAAGCCATAGGAGAAAAATAACTGCCAAGTTTCATGTTTCTAGAACTTATGTCAGTCAGTCAGTCACGAAAGCAGTATATATTAACTAAGTATGTATATTGCATTATTATACGAGTGTGTATTTTATTTTAACGAAAGAATATTAACTAGTAGGGAATATAATCGACGCCATATTGCGATATTCACTCGGTGGGCTTGCGATATCAATTTACTTATACGTAGGTATAATTGAATCCATTTAATTTGTGGGGGAAGTAATTAGTTTAATTAAATGGCAACATTCCATTCAAAGGGCACGCTTAAGGTATACCTAATTTGCAAGCTTAAACTATAATAGCCTGTTAACATACACCAGACGAATTCAATAACTCCTCATTTGTCAAAGTTCACCCAGCCGTTTGGACTACAACTTCAGCCAAAGTAATACACATAATAAACATATACTTACCCCAAAAACATTACCCTCCTTCTTTACAGTTGGATAAAAATAGGGAAATTCAAGGGTAGTCAGCGAAAAGGTAGCATTCAGCTGAACTCGACATTTCCCTATCTCATTTTCCATTTGACAAACATCATTACATTTTCCCGTGTCGCCCTCTGACGGCAATTTTGAGATTCGGGTGCGTTCGCGCTCGCTTCCGGGTTTGTAATTTTGAATTTCGAATCATAAAATAGTTTTTATATTATTTTATAGTTTTCCCTTTCGGGCAGGCGGATAGTCCGAGGCCTTATTGCCTAGTCTTTTGTGAATTTATTTTCATTAAATTGTTAAAAGTTTTCCGCTCAATAAGGGTGCCATTTTCTTGTTTACATAGGTACATCATTTGACAGTTGGTGTTATTTTAAAAGCTTCGCATAGTTTTGTATGTAACTTTATTATTTTTCCAAAAAAATAGCCAAGCGTGGTTTCTTGCCTGTATCTTCCACGCCTGGTCGCGTTACGAACAGGTGTAAATGCAACGTAGATTTAAGACGTGTCCAAGTGATCCCAGTGATTTTATGGAATAAAAATTTTTGACTTTGACATTATACTTATACTGAGAAAAAGACGACGGCTTGGAACTTAATTTCGAAGGAAAATATTTTTTTAAAGACTAGGCAATATGATTTAATACTATCGCCTGCCCGAAAGGAAATATACAACACTATCTCTTTGCTTCTCTGAAAAGGATCAAGAACGTATCAATTGTGATGTTTGTGATAACAAAAATACAAACTTATGAGAAAGCCACTCTTCTTAGACAATTAATCATCCCCCTCCCTTCTTCCCCTACCTCCCCCCGGTCAAACGTCTCCGTACTATTTTCATTACGCGCGATGTATGCGGGGAATGCCCGATATTTGGATTGTTTTCGCGCTCGCGAAATGTTTTGAGTTCTGACATCGAAAACATTATTTTGCTATGCTTTCTATTACACGGTAAGAACCTATCTATTATATTGAAAAAAGAACGTTCGAAATTAAAAATAGAACTGTCTGATTAACAAACTTTTAGCACCTCAACAGTTCACATATAGTTGTATGGTACGAATTTATAAATAAAGACATTTTTCAGGTAAAATAAATATGTTTCCCGTGTGTTTCCTTAGAGTTCCGCATTGAGGTCCCGGTGATAAAACTCCCATTTCCCCCTTGTAATCGAAGCCGAATGCCGCGATACTATCGAGGGAACCCATCTTATTGCCATCTTACCATTTTGGATTTGGTTTTTTGCAGCGCTTTTCTAGTTACTTTAAATAAGTAGTAGGTACCTGTGTATACTTAACCTTTTACTTTAATAATATGTTCAGTCTAGTGTGAAACTTCCTAAACCCCGGAAAAGAGATAGAAAAGAAGGTAATTATTTCTATAGTATAATCTACGCTGACAGAAAATAGTAGATTTATGATTATGATCATATCTATAAAAGTAAAAGTCATACTAAAATATCAAACATCGTAAATATAACGAACAGTCTATCAAAAGTTTATTTTACATCCAAATCCTATTCAGGATAACATTTCAGATACTTCATTAGCTTATTTATAGCAGTTTAAAGCTACGTAATAGAACCATCAATATCATTACTGAAATCCTAAAACCAATGAACAGAACCTCACTAATCCAATCTGAACCATTAAACAATCGAATCAATTCAAATCGCATCAAAGCAACCATCTAAATAATTAATTTACCGTCAAAATATGCAAAACTATAACCCTCTAACTGCTGTCAACTTCGCCAAAAACAAGTTTTGAACGATCAAATTAAATTGGGCATCTGATTCTATTTAAATAGCGCTAAATCGGCTATCAAATTAATTAACTTAGAACAAAAATATGCTAAGCTAGCTTCCGATTCCGTTATGAATGCGTTTAGAAATAGATAAATTGTAATGGCGCCACCAATAATGCATTTTTTATGTTCTCATCATCATAATAAGTGAAATATGCCGGTATATAAGTTCAAATGTCACCAATCGGTCATGAAAAGAACCGAGGTGTATGCCATAAAAAGTAATTTAACAAGTATAGCATAAAACAAATTGATTTACTTACCATCAAAATATGCAAAACAAGCTTAGAATTACAAGAAAAACAATTACCCCTTATAGCACCATAACAATTCACCTCTCGCTCATAAAGACGGGGCTTCCCCTTACACTCGTCAAAATAATTCATTTTAATTTTCTTTATGGTCTAGTAAACCTTTATTTTACGGCGGTACTAGCCGAGATAACTCGGGGAGTCCCTTAAAGGCCTTTAGACGCGGGATCTTTACCGCCCCGGTACTGCGGATAAGCGAGGACGGGGGAGGGTTAACGTTAGGAATTCTTTTTTTGAAATTCACTCGTTTGAAAATGGAACTCTGATAAACCCACAGAATAATCATTTTACTGGCATTTGAAAGTATTTTTAATCTTTGTTTTATTGCAGCGCCATTTTGAAGAGTCTTGAGGTACAAATCTGAAATGTACATATTTATCAACTTTTTTTTATAAATAGGTAGGTAAAGGAAAGAACCCGTGTGAAGATAGGACAAAAGTGCCTATTTTATACCAAAAGAGAAAGTAAAAAGCACGGTATCACATTAACGCGAACACCTTCGCTACAGATCTCAAGAATTCTTATTCTCCCTTGTAAATATTAATTATAATTAAAAGGGCTTTTTGTGTGAATAAATTACGAGCTTCTTTGTGATGTTAATTGAATTTTTCCTTCTTTATTTGAGTGCGTTTCGTTGTTGCTACGATTGTGTTAATAAGATGTTTTTAAAGATTGTTTTATAGGTACTGGCTGTTTTAATACTTTGGAATAAGCTTTACTATATATACCATCAAAGATTTAGGCTACAAACATGTCTGGTTGTTGTTTTAAATGTTTCTAATGTCCCGGAGAAAAGTTGAAATAAGGAGTCTATCCTTTTTTCACACTAATTATAAATGTTTTAAACGCCGTTTCAAATTTGAAGCGCTTGTGGCGTAGCTTGCTTAGACGTTCTCGATTGAAGTTAAGTTAAGCAACGTTGTGCGCGGTCACAATTTGGATGGGTGACCGCAAGTGGCATTGCGACCTGAGCGCTTCCGTCCTTCGGAGCGCACGTTAAATTGTCGGTCGAAAGTTTGTGAGTTTGGATGTTTGTGCCTCAATCACGCCTAAACGGCTGAACGGATTTGAATGAAACTTGGAATATACATAGTTCATGTACTAGATTAACATATAGGCTATTTTTTATCCGGGTACCGAGCGAGCGAAGCCGCGGGCGGCAGCTAGTATTACATTTCACACAGCGACATCTAGCCCCAAACTAAGCAAAGCTTTTACTATTGGAACCAGATGGCTGATAGAATACTTATATACTTTTTTTTATAAATAGTACAACAAACACCCGGAAGAAATATTTGCAGAACATACAATTATTCCGGTAGCGGGTATCGAACCTGCACGCCTTGCGTCACAGCCGAGCACTCGCTCGCCACGCCACCGAGGTCGTCAAAGAGTACGAATATATCTTTAAAATTAAGATGTACTGAACATAGTAACACATTCAAGCATAAGAGGAAATCATGTTTTTAAGTTTTATCTCGAAAAATCTGCTGTCGTTCAAAACTAAAAAACTAAATTACAACATAATTAAATATAATTTCAGGCACAGTTAAGTCATTTATTCTTATCTAAAAATCTTTATTTATAAAATAAAATATGGCGACGTCAAAACAGGTTTAAAAAAAAACTATTAAACATCCTCTTATGTTAATTACAATATAAAGCTTTTTACTATATAATTAATTACTATCCTTTTAATATTAGAAAGAAGAATTCGTTTTTATTTCTGGAGTGACTGCAAGTTTTCTTATGATTACTTGTCACTCTGCCCACCCCATTAGGAATATCATAAGGCCTTTTACCATATATAGTAGATGATTTATACAGCGTCAGGAGGCAACCTTTACCTTCACAAACGGGACGCTGTAGTGCCCGGGACGAATTAAGATGGAGTAGGCTTGCCCAGCACCTATTCTATGCTCTCAGCTTAGTCGGCCTTGTCGGAAAGACATGGTCAATGAGCTGACTAAGCCGCGAGTTTCCTCACGATGTTATCTTTCACGGTTTACAATATGTAGTAGTTAAGTTATTTTTCTATAACGAAGTTTATTACACATCTAGATTGAAAACACATGGATAATAATTTGAAACTAACTTTAGCAATAAAAATGCTGGTTTTATTGTTTTCTTTGAAGTAAAAAATAATGCTTTATTTCAAACGGCTGTTATCTGTCAGCTATCAGTTCAATAACGGACGTAATAAAGCGGTAGATGTATAAATCATCTAATCTAGATAAAAAGGTCTGTGAGAACTACATAATAACCTACATAAGATTTTACTGCACATAAAAAATTTATTATTAATTTTAGCATTTAATGCTTATTTCACACCTAAAAATACCTTAAAAAATATACATTTCTCACCTTTCTATATCTTTCAATTTGGTAAATTTGTAGGTAGCAAAATGAGAAATGTAGATACATACCTTGCTAACTAATTATACATCATAATGTGAACTTCAAATCGTCTATGGTGAGAGTGCTGACTGCTCGACTATCGGCCTTCATGGATGCAGAGTTTTGTCTGAAAGGAGTCGTGTACAGGCGCTTCCGTGACATTGAATCGCACGGTGCAGTTAAATCGTGTAAATTCGTTTTTAATTTGTGTTTTTCATTATATAAGTTAGTTTTAAGGTATATATTAATATATAAATTGACGACCTCTGTGGCGAGGCGGGCGAGTGCTCGGCTGAGACGTAAGAGGTGCGGGTTCGATTCCCGCTGCGGGAGAAATGTTTGCATGCTCTGCGAATATTTCTTCCGGGTCTGGGTGTTGTAGTATTATGTATTATAAGTATGCATTTACGAAAAAAAAGTATATTATGTATTCTATCAGCCACCTGGTTCCCATAATACAAGCTTTGCTTAGTTTGGGGCTAGATGGTGCTGTGTGATATGTCCTCAAATATTTATTATTATTTTATATTTCTATGGGCCGTAGAATAATTTTATAACACCTGTAACTTTTCCAATGTTGCCTGAAGTAAAGTTATTTTATTTTTGTTTTATATATAAATAATATTGCCAAGCTATAACGGTGTATGTATAAGCTATATGTCTGGTCGAAACGATGCGTGATCCAAGAGCTGGTTCTTATCTGGCTCAACGGATCAGTATTGCCATTCAGCGTGGCAATGCGGCTAGCGTCTTGGGCACGCTTCCACCGTCTGATGAGCTGGATCAGGTGAGCTATCTATAGACCGTTTGCAACGGCCTTTAGATAGCCCGACTGTTTCTTTTGTATTTTGTAAATTATATTTGTAATAGTTACAAAGATTTATTATTAATTTATTTGTAATAGTTGTAAATTTCTTTCTGTTAATAAAGTTATTCTAGCTCAAATTAGTTTTATAAGCGCGACGGTTCCGTGCACAAAATTCTCCTGTAAGTTTGTACCCCGCCGCGAAGTCGTTCCTATGATGGCACATTCACCTGAGGAGCACTAAACAGACCTACGGGATGGGAAATAACCTCGTCTTTACAATATGTACCCCATGCGAGGGGATCGTGGGGATTTGAATACGCGCTCATGATTGTTTGAATGTTCTGTCTGGGTTTATTTTAGTGGAGAATGTTTTATAAATGCTTGTCAGAGGAGTTGAATTCGTGTCTTTCTTAAAAAAAAACATAGGCGGTGTAATAAGTAAAAAAAAAAGTTGTCCGCTAGTCTAGGTGGCTAATAAATAAATCAAAATGAATAAACAAATGCCGCATTCATAAACTGTCCAAATTTTCCGAGCAACAAATTTTACGAACTAATCAACTTTTTATCCTCCTAGAATTAACTTTAATCTGCCTCAAAGATCAACAAAACGGGCTACAAAACAAAAATCCAGGGGTATTAAAGCTAAGTGTCGTTCGCAAGTTGTTTTACGGTCGTCAGGGCTCGTAAACCTTGGGCCCGGCGCATCAGTGATTCCTGATGGTCTATTTGAGAGCTTCGCCGTTTCAGGCCTAGCGAAGCTTGGGGCCCGTTATCAGCCCATCTTGAGTGTTGTGGCCCAATCTCGCACTTTTGAATGCGAAAAGTGTTTTGAGTGGGATGTAAAGAAGTAGATAGCTTGAATAAATTAGCTGGTAAGATGACTGGGGCTAGGGGGCTTTTGAAAACCTTTTTTTGAGGAAAATACTCACTAGAATTGAAGTAACTCGTAATTTTTGCGTGGAACTGTTTTTGGGGGAGAAAATTGCAGTAAACACGGTATCTTGAAATTGTCATGAAAATATATTCGTTGTTTACTGTACGAGACGGTACAATGAGTTGTGTATTAATATAATGTATAGGATTGCTCCAATATTCTATCTAAGCCATAGTTACAAATATGCTGAGCTATGCGTTCCCTCCCGCCAGCCATCTGTTTTTGAGGGAAAATTTAATGAAGACATTTTTATACTGTTGTAATGAATTAGTTAATATTAAACTTTGTCTTCATTATATCAAAACTAAGAACACTCTATTTTTTCTTTTATACTTATGTTATATCACTTCCAAACTTAACAACACAACTAAAAACACTCATAATTGCGCTTTTATTCTGCGCAAAAAAATTAAGACATTATTAAATTATTTTTTATACTTTTTTAAAAACTTTGTTCACACTATAGTTAGTTATATGTTTTTCATTACATCACAACTAAAAACACTCTTTTTTGTGTTTTTGCTGCGCAAATATTTATTCTTATGTGACACTTCTTCCCAACTTCATCATCATGATCTTCCTGTTCTTATCCCACTCTATTTAGGGTCGGCACAGAAATCCCCTCTGTCAGCCGTCATCTCTGCACTCATTCCCTTCTCTACCATGTCCGCTTTCACACAATATCCTCCAATAGTATCCTCCAACATGATGAGATACAATAAGCAAGTATTCCCAAGGAGGGTTGACGTCAGGCAGGCGGCCTGTCATAAAACACCTTAGCCAAAACTCTTACGACCCCACATAGAGTGGGATAAGGGCAGGAAGATGATGATGTCCACTTTCACACAATCCTTCAGTCCTTTCAAGTCCTTTTCAAACTTATGAAAAGTACACAGACTTTTTGCAGACTGTGTTTAAAAAAGAAACAAAAAAAAATACCAAAAACAACCCTTCTCAAGATTAAATAACGCTCAATTCCTTAAAACATCCCCTCTTAGGCAATAAAACCCCACTTGTCCTTAATGACATTACGTTCACCTGTGACGTGCGTTCCGTTTTGCAATTTTATTACGGTACCCTAAAATGCCGGATGCAACGACACTTATGTGATGTCAAGTGTTTTGTTGAAGTTACTTGAAAAGCTCTTTAGGTGTAGCGGTTGGCTGGCTACACTGTACTTCTAAGGTCGTTATTCTGAGAACATCGAAATCGTGCGATACTACTATTCATTGTGTATCTTTCTAACCAGTGTGGTGAAAGGATACAATGCCCTTCTTTGGTAGACGGGGTGAGGTTAGGTGTGTGTCCATTATATCATGGTACTATTGACAGTTCTGTATACATTTTATATAAAAAAAGATATTTGATTTTCATTTTTGAATAGATATTTTATTAGTCTATCATCATAAGAGTACTGGTATAGCGCACATAAATTTTTCGCACAGAAAAATCCATAATCATAATCATAATCATTTATTTGCTTGAATGTGGTATAAAAATGTCTTATAATTAGTTTGTGTTTAGATGCTCACATTCCCCATTTAGGATGCAAATATTAGCCTAATTGATTTTAACATAATATAAAATTTATTTAACTTATCACAATAAAAGTACTTTTGCAAAAATGTCAACATTCATAATAATATGTCACAATATACTAATTACTAAATATTATTTAACCAGTCATTTTTAAACCAGCACTGTCAATTTTTAAATATTCTGTCAGTGTGTGTCCATTGGTACACGACCGGATTTGAACGCACGACCTTAGGATCGGAAGGCGGGGTCACTACCAACTATACCACCAGTGCTCTAGTAGTACAGTACTACCTAGCTAAAATAGTAGGTACTGTATAGTGTAGGGGTGTGCAGTGTGGTCGTCAGTGTGACCGCGGCTTAACGGCTTACTGGCTTACAGCTGATTAGTAGATACTACAGATAATGTATTGGATATTAACTGTATTGCCGTCTGGATGTTTGATTTATGGCTAGCACAGCTCATTCTGTCCACTAAACTCATACCCCCGAATACTCAAACGCATCTCAGTGTTGAGCACGTCTCAATTGTCGAGTTCTTGACAGATTTTCATCAAAAACTGTCAAAAATCCGTGACTTGAGACGTGCTTACTCTGAGTCGCGCATGAGTATTCGGGGGTTAGAAAATTAAAATCTTACTTATATTATAAATGCGAAAGTTTGTATGTATGGATGTTTGTTACCCTTTCACGCAAAAACGGCTGAACGGATTTGAATGAAACTTGGAATATACATGTACTGGATTAACATATAGGCTATTTTTTATCCGGGTACCACGCGAGCGAAGTCGCGGGCGGCAGCTAGTCACTCATAAATGTATGTATGTATATTATCACGCGCGTATCCCTAATGGGGTGGGCAGAGCCACAAGTAATCATAAGAAAATTTACAGCCACTCCTGATTCAAAGTTCCAAGATGGATATGGTGAACCATGGTGACAGGCGATCAGCCCATCACCCATATAGATGGTCCATCATGTTGGATACTATCCCTTAGTCGACTTTTACGACATGCTCGGGGAGAGAAGCAGCTGGACGCATTCTGTTTTTTCTTTTACTCTCAGTCCAGCAGAGAAGTTATTGTAGCATAGAGATACCTTTTATTTCAGCACTAAACGAGCAAAGCCGACGGCAGGTACTATCTAAACAGCTTGTAAAGTATATACAGGCATCTAATTCGGCGTACATTGTAACGTAGCAACAATATACAATATCACAACTAAATTACGAATATCTATTGTGTTCTAAATATGGCCGCTTCGCCGGGCGACATTGTTGGGAGTCCATGGACTATTCTTTCATGGACTTAGTGCGACTATTTATCTACTCTACTAACCTAAAACTCATACTTATTACCTAAAAAAGTGCCCAGTATTATGTTGTTGATGATCTATGGAACAAGTTATGGTTTTTTGTATCAACTTTATTAAATTACTATGTATACCTAATCGAAGTCCCATCGAGAACTGTCTAAAAGTTTTAGGTTCTAATAAATATACTAATTATGAGTGAAGTATGATTGTATTATCTTATTTGTTTTACTTAATACGTACGCAATGTCAATGTCAAAAATTTTTATTCTTTAAAATCACGGGGATCACTTGGACAAGTCTTAAATCTACGTTGCATTTACACCTGTTCGTAACGCGACCAAGCGAATAATTAAAATAACCGACCAATAATTGAAATAATTGCGAGAAATACTTAGTATATCTTTCATACACCGTCATTTTATTATCTTCAAACAAAGCAAATCCATTTTTTGGATCAGTTTAGTGGCTAACCGTAATATCAATTTCGCGTCCATAGTTAATTACTCCTAGGCTCGTCACTACATCCAATATCTTGGTTCGATTGTTCGATTCTCGAACAGTAATCGATACTGTCGATAGAATCGAGATATTGCCCTAATGGATTCCTGTTACAAATAGAACTATGACCTGTTTTGTAATAAGTAGGTATTTGGTTTCAGAAAGACAATTGATACAAAGCTGAAGCGGATTGAGTTTACGTAGGCAGTTAAGGCCACCCCACTCCTTGGTACCAATCAAAAAACAAAGCACAAGTAAAAAGTCAAATGTCAAAAGTCAGTCAAAGCAGGGCGTGGTACGGAAATGGGCGGAGAGCTTTACTACTCGTGGTTCTTTAAATAAAGTTATTTTATTTTATATATTAGGTTTTCACAACTTAGATTCTTAAGACATTCAATATGGGTAGTAGAAGTAGATCCCATGAATACAGCTCTAATAGCTATAATTAGCATATAACACCGCTAATTACCTAATGGCAAAGTAAATAGGGGACGCCGTTCGATATTGAAAGTACCAGGAGCGCATAACATTGATGCAAATGTTCGTAATTACATTAGTCTCGGGAAAGACACAGATAATACCAAAACAGCTGGCTCATTGTAGTAGGTAAACCACCAGCGATTTTTACAAGCGGGTCAAGCGGGTCGTCAGCAACTTCCTTATTTTCTCTCTAGCCTCTCTAGAAGCGACGACTCGAGAAGGTCTTGAGTTTGAGAAGCCTGGAGCGCCGGGTGAAGTGGATTTTTGAAGACACGTTCTCGGGAATGTTTGACATTTAAAGTCAATCAGTTACCGCGCGTTCCGCACCACTGTTTTGTCCCTCGCTTCGTTAATGTACTTCATTATTAATTGTTGTAATTTTGTTGAATCCTAAAATGTTACAACCATATAATTAGACGTTAATAAAGCTCATACATATATTTTATTTTATTTATTAAGGGAACAACAAACAGCTACATTATAAAGTATGACTTACGAAGTTATAGTTTTGTATAAAACTAGTAGTATTTGTAGTAATGCAGCCCACAACGCTGCTCTCAGGTTAATATATAAGGAATTTATATAAAGATCATTGAGTGCTTATGTTAACACAACCACTATTTATGAATAGTGATAAGTGTAGTGAACTAGCTGATTTGCCAGCTCTGTGACAAGACCACCGCCTTCCGTCAAATTGAAACTGGCGTAGTCGTGGGAGCAAGATGTTATCGATTGTAACGTTCGAATCTATTCCGAGAATCGAGTTTTTATCTTAAAATGGACTTAAACAGGAATCTTAGTCGATGACGTCATCAAACTTTGCATAATATGATTGCGACCGTAACTAACTAACTAAGGCATTTTACCATAAGTAGATGATTTATACAGCGTCAGGAGGCAACTTTTACCTTCACAAACGGGACGCTGTAGTGCCCGGGACGAATTAAGATGGAGTAGGCTTGTCCAGCACCTATTCCATCCTCTCAGCTTAGTCGGTTATACACAGGAAAGACATGGTCAATACGTGCGGAGCTGACTAAGCCGCGGGTTTCCTCACGATGTTTTCCTTCACCGTTTGAGAGAACTGGTATAGCGCACATAAATTTTTCGCACAGAAAAATCCATTGGTACACGACCGGATTTTAACCCACGTCCTTAGGATCGGAAGGCGGGGTCACTACCAACTAGACCACCGGTGCTCTCACCGGTACAAAAAACAATGCGGATGAATTCACTGGCGAATGCTAGTACAGTGTAAAGCTAAGCCCTCCCTAATTGAGTTTGTATGATGCAAATATAAAGGCCATTGTCGCCGCCGCCATTGAGTTGTAATTGATAAGGCGGATTTGAATTTTAAATTCAGTCTCTGGAGACGGGAGTTTCCTTCAATTTTCCTTTGCTGAAATGTCTGCTTTTCGAAACAGAATTAAATTTTGTAACAGTTTTATGTATTTATTTTGCGCTAGTATATTGAATTTGCGGATGTCCATTTTAAGAAAATACTAAGTAGATTTTAAATCTGCACGGTCACAATTAGGATGGGTGACCGCAAGTGGCGCTTTCGTGCTTCGGAAGGCATGTTAAATAAAAGTCGTTAAGCCATGACGGAGGCCTTTAGGTTGCCTAAAAGCTCCGTCACAAGAGTTGGCCACTAGCTCATACGAATATACTTAATGGATAGGTGTCTTATACGAGATTTTCAAAATTACCCTCAAAAAAGCGTAAAATGGGGTGTTTACACAAGCCCTACGCGACAACTGGCGTTCTTATCGCTTAAAGAGAAAAAGGAGAAAAGATCGTACTTAGGTCATACAGAAAAATCCTATCACCACACTTGTTGAGCGCTGAACAAACAGAACAAAATACTCCAGCTCCTGCAGTCCTCAGGAGAGCAATATCAGCGATGTAATGCATGACCCCTCCACGGGGGTAAGTTATTACATTAATTACTGTTAGTTTAAGGGCTGTTTTGTGGTAGCCGTAGGGCGGAACAACTCTTTACAAGGTACAAATAACTATAATAACATTAAAAACTTTAAGGTAATCGGTATAATAATCTATAATATAAAAATGAATCGCAAAATGTGTTGGTAAGCGCATAACTCAACAACGCCTGGACCAATTTGGCCAAATCTTTTTTTTAAATGTTCGTTGAAGTTCAAGGATGGTTTTTACGGCGAGAAAAATTAGAATTATTGCTGGAAAAACCTATATGTTTATCCCCGAGCGAAGCCGGGGCGAGTCGCTAGTAAGAAATAAAAATGAGCTCAGTTTTCTATCTAAGTTCGCCTACAGATAGAAAACAGAGCTCAGATCACCGACCGCAGGTAAGCTCCCCGAAAGGCTGGCGACGTTACCTCGTTGGATAGCTATACTTATCCTTTGTCCGAGGTAAGCGCCAGCCCTTTGGTCATTGGTCGCATCTATTAGCTTCTTGGATATCTCCTTGAAAAGAAGATATTAATACTTTTAGGTCATAGTTTTACATAATTGCAATAGAAATGGCGAATTTTGTGACCAACTGTCAGTCAGTTTCGATCACTTTCCTACACTATGTATGTTCGTATGAGCTCTAGAGCCAACTCTAGTGACGGAGTTTTTAGGCCGCCTAAAGGTCCTCATGGCTTAATGACTTAAAAGCCGGGACCGACTGTTTAACGTGCCCTCCGAAGCACGGAAGCGCTAAGCTCGTAATGCCACTTGCGGTCACCCATCCTAATTTGTGATATTGTTGCTCAACTTTAACGATCAAGAACGCCTAAGCAAGCTACGCCACGAGCATTATTATTATTATTATTACGCGCTTCTACACTGAAATTGAGGAGCTTCTGAGAGTCATTGTGTAATTCTACTGACGATGTTTGTGCCTCAATCACGCTGTAACGGCTGAACGGATTTGAATGAAACTACTTGGAGTGTACACAGAATGTGTGCTCGAATAACATATAGGCTACTTGTCGTTGGGATACCACGCGAGCGAAGCCGCGGGCGCTAGCTAGTCTCCCATATATACATGATCACACACACATATAATAAAACATAAACACGGCGATTCTAAATTTTCCCTCTTCTTTCTTTTTTTATTCCCCTTTGAATGGTTCCTATCAAAATCCTTTTCAATACTTTCGAAAATATGTATCAAATCTTGGACGAATATCAAATGCACGAAAGGAGCTTTTGAGGCGCACATTAAATCCTATCACCACACTGGTTTGAGAGAACTAGTGACACGACTAGATGGAGTCTATCATGTCCCTAAGTTGGTGCACGCGTAAAATATTTACTTGTGGCTAAACTTCATATGAATATTACACGGAGTCCCACTACGGAATATGAGATGAGAGGTGACTTGCATTAATAAACCCTAGACTAAGACTCTCTAGTCATGTCACTCGTTCTCTCGGACCAGTGTGGTGAAAGGATTTAATGTGCATAACACATATTTTCGAACTTTTCAGGTAGAACGACCTCTGTGGCGTGGCGAGCGAGTGCTCGGCTGAGACGCAAGAGGCGCGGATTCGATTCCCGCTGCGGAAGAAATGTCCGCATGTCCTGCAAACATTTATTCCGCGTCTGGGTGTTGTAATATTATGTATTACAAGTATGTATTTACAAAAAAGTATAAAGTATTCTATCAGCCATCTGGTTCTCATAGTACAAGCTTTGCTTAGTTTAGGCAAGATGGGGCTGTGGAAAAAGTCCTCAAATATTTATTTATTTATTCTATCGTATCAAAGGTTTTATGTATATTATTATTTTAGAAGGAAAAGCCACTTCCCATATACATTTCCTATTATAATAATTAATACTTAGAATAAATACACATAACTCAAACAAGTCTACCCCTGAGCCGTTAATCAAAAATGTATGCAAACACTAGATAAAGAGTTAAACATTGAAAGTGGTAAAACCATTAGGGCACGGAACCCTCTGTGTGAACAGGTGCCGCGAGGGCACTTCATTGCGCGCCGCGCTCGCGAGCGGTCGTCTCCATCTGAGGCTGTACTTTATTTATTTACTACATTAATTACTAGCTTCCGCTTGCAACTCCACTTGTTTAGATAGAAAACTTATGCTGCAAAATATATCTTTAAAAAAATCTTTATATCGGTTGAAACACAAACTCATAATATTTTGTAGAAAATGGTGATTCAATAAAAATATTTTTTTATCGACTTGTTAATATGTGTCTACTTGATATCCATCAAATTCTTTTTCTAATGGAAAAGATCTTTTAACCTTTGGTATCGCTTAAACATTTGTCTATTTATAAGTAAAAAAATATGACAGGCAAAGGTAGTGTATTACTTTACAATAGATTTTAATAATACACTAAACATTTAAGTATTTTAAGGCAATAATTACATGTATAATTAGTATAGCGGTACCAGGCGCTCATAAACGCGGAGATACGTGTCAGTATCGACCTCCGACCTTGGCCGTCACTCCAAGTACCGTATTGTACTAGGAGGTTATAAGTTAATGAGAGGATGGTAATGGAATTACGAATGTTATGGAGCCAAGAATGATTTACAAGTTATTTTATAGGAGATGTGGTAGAAATAGTTTCGTGTGTGACAGTTAGGATCAAACGAACAGTTTGAAAGAAAGGGACATGTCAAAAAACGGTCAGAAAAGTTAATTTTGTTTTGTAATATCCAACTATTAGTACTCGATTTGTTGCTCAATTATGACGGATTTAACAACAGCCGAAAATATTTAAATGAAACTTCATTGCATGTTTCATAAATAGTTTTTGAGCTGGATGGCATTATATCTAAGCTACTTTTTATGGGAGATAAATGAAAGAAAAGTCGCGGACTTAGCTGGTAAATTATTTAGCAAAGTATTTTGCACAGTATTTAATCAGCTTTCCTCAATAAACGTTTCTGTAAAATCGGCAAACAAATAAAATCATATAACTGACGTTTTTCCTCTACATTGAAAACAGCAGGCTAACGACCATTATAACTTGAAACATCGGCTCCAAACAGAAACCAACGTTTGCCAAACAAAGGAGAACGTCAACGTGTCTGGATACGCTGGTTCGGATTTAACGTGATTATCTTAAGCCTCTCGAGGTAAATACACATCTTTACGAGCTAAGATCTAGACCTTACATAAAATTCGCTTATTATCGGGGTTCGAATACTATAAACATGGCTGTACTGTCGATAATAAGGTACTGTTTGTTTGGTATTGATGTGAGAATAACACGATAGGGCACTGAAACCAAACAGAAATCTACACGAAATAAAATTACGTTCGTACGCGGATATATCATACTAATATTATAAAGAGGAAATATATTTTTGTTTTTATGTTTGTTTGTAACGAATAGGCTCCGAAACTACTGGACCGATTTCAAAAATTCTTTCACCAATAAAAAACTACATTATCAGGGACCAGTATAGGCTATAATATATTCTCAAAAAATTAGGGATCCGTAAGAAAACTGCAATATTGTAACCCAAGGTAGAAAACCCAAAATAGTTTTTGGCGTGCGCTGCGAAAACTATTGATTATAGAACAAAATAATATACTAAACGCGTACGAAGTCGCGGCCAACAGCTAGTCTCTAAATAAACTAAACATTCCGAACAAACTATATTTCCCGTTTGGACCTGAGTACTACTGGAGGAAGCATCCTCCGGTATGTGAACGAGAGGGCCGATGCCAATTGAGGGAGCCGCTTGTGGAACTCATGTATGGCTTGAAGCGGTTGGAATCCAACAGGAAGACCAGCTTCAAGTCATTCGTGCTCCAAGTGGCTGCCAAGCACAACGACGTATTCCTCGCTCCGGACTTCGGGACATCAGAAGTCATTTACCAACGGTATAGGGTAGCGCCGCTAACTAAGAAAGTACCTTGATTTTATTGTATAGTATTAAAAATACTTTATTGTACTTATGTATGATAAGTAAGGTGTAAATATGGGCCAAGACATTGTATCTTTTGTGTATGTTGTTCTTATTTGTCTAAAATACAGAATTTATTATTAAATGAAATCAATATCAAAAATCTGTATTAGAAAAAAAAATAGTGTGCAAAATCTAAACCAAAAGGCATAATTACAAACTCATAGTGACTTGACTACAATCGATACCATCTCCTTTCTGACAAACTACGCGAAGCTCTTGATTTACAAAGTTGATATTATCTTGAGCTGTGTAAGTGGGTGTTAGCCTTCTCGTGTTCTGTCGAAGGAGTCGTAAACCCACCGATATATTGGTCATTTCTCCATCGTTACGGCCCAAAATGGCCGCGATAAGATGTGCAATGCCACGCATGTTTCAAACGTGCATTTTGTGACATAATATCCAGACATTTTAGGTAAGGATTATCTTGTTTAACGGGATTTTCTTGATTCTCAACAAATTCTTCTTTTCTAGCTGAAGTTATAGCCTTAATTCTTTACAGAATGTGGCTTATTATTATAAGCGATCGTTATATTCGAAAAGATCTTCATTCTAAGCATAATTGATGTGTTTAAAAACTGTAAATTTATATTGATATATTAATAAAAAGCTCAAGTATTTTAATACTGTCCACTTAGTTAATATATTCAATTCACCATCATTCAAAGATGTTAAAAAATTACCTAGTTTTGTCTATAGACACGAAACTTCAAAGAAAATTAAACTTTTTGATACCGTGAGAATGACTCTTATACCGTCGTAAAATAGTCATCATCTCCGATTATTATACAATCATTTGAAGTACATTTAAAATAAACACATAACTTCACACGGCTCAAGTCGGCAGTCTGTTAATGAATACACTTCAATATTGATATAAACATCTTGATATTAAAATGTATGGATTGACCCTTCAGTTTGACGGCTTGAGCTTATTGACAGAAGCTTGAATTGACTTAACAAGTTAGTCAATGATAGCTTACACTTAATGTTTTTTCTCATGTCTGTGTGAATTGGAAATAATTATTTTGTCTAAAACATTCCATAAGACGTGTATTGCTCTAGCGGAATATGACTCAAATACCTTCAAATTTGCTATTATTTTTCTATCTACCTAAATCTGTTAAAAAACTATGCTTAGGCATCGATTAGGTTATGAATATTGTTTCTAAATCAAATCCTACATGATGTGTAACAGATTTGCTAAGATGATGAATAATGATATGCCAACCATAAGTCTTTCTAAAATTGCAAAATAAATTAAAATATTGTTATTTAATAAGAATGTAAGTAATTAATACTTTATACGTTTCGTAAATTACCTTTGATTACACAATAACGAAATAATCTATAACATACCTGAGTGTTTTGAATTAAGTAAAGTGAGTTTAAAAATTGTCTACTTATTTTTTTTAGCCTGTATCTATTATGTTAAATTATACTTTTTAATTAGTAATTCATAATAATGTATCCGTTTTACAGACCGTTTTAAAGTTCATCTGATATTGCGATTCGCCTGCACGGTGTCCTAACGAACTGTTGATAAGTCTAAATGATAATTTGACAGCTGGTTAAATGTTTCAACTACTGATAATAATATGTTATAAGTATTACTGGAGGCTTCGAAAAAATGCATTTGATTAGAATATTTTTTAAAATGAAATGCAATTATTAATTTGTTAGAAGGATGGTAACGGTATTAAAAAAAATAATCAAACACATTTCGTCAAGTGACATGCAAATTTTTTTGAAGAAACTTTTTGAATTATTTAGACGAAAGTTTTTATTGATTTTTAAATACGACACTGAAATACTCAGAGTAGTGTTATCGTATACTAATGTAATGTAATTTATTAGTTGCATTTTAAGTTGGTTAAGATATCAAATTGTTAAGTTTTTTTAGTGACAAGATTTTTTGCCTAAAAATGTAAAATAATAAAAAAAAAAATACTTAAAACTATCACTCACCAATTATTTACTTGTAGTATCGTTAACCCTGTATCTTGTGCTAATTGTTTCTTTTGATCTTCTGAAGGGTACGGATGCTGCAACAAAAGAAAACTATATCAATTAATGTTCCGCTTTTATCAATTTTATACGGAACCTTAATAAAACAGTAGGTATTTTTATACGGAACCTTAAAGGAATAGAAACTTAAGAAACAGTACATTGTTTTTTTATTCATACGTTTTCATTTTGAAATTGTGTTTTGTGTAAGTTATGACCAAACTGGTCATATTATCAAAAAAATCGCTTTTACTGTTATATAATTTTTATTTATATGTTTATGTTACTATCAATATACATCGATAATAAAGTTTTACTGGCGTGTAGGTCGGTAGTCAATTAATTTAACAAGTCAATTACTTTTTATAGGTAACCTACCTCAGTATTAAATGTCATCATATTTGTAGATAATAGTCGTAAACATATAGCTAGAATGTGTGGGAATTTACGATAAAAACAATTTTGCCCTGCTGAGTTAAGAACTTCCTATATGTCCCGGATATGAAAATAGATGACGCCACTAGTATTTTTGAACGTGAATTGTTTCGCTTTGGCAAATCCTTTCGTATTTCGGCCAGCGGATTTTGCTCACTAAAATCGATGTAGACAAAAAGAAAATGATATTTTTTCTATTCTGGGTTTCTCAAAGTGAAAACACGTTAAGAGAAAAAGAACGCAATAAGCAAAAAAAAAAAATATATTACAAAGTAATACATTAAATCATGTTGGAAGGATATACGAGTAGGTTTATTGGACTGATGTATTTTTTAAGACCAGTAGGCCTGTCAATATCGACATTGAACATCGCAAACGCGCATGTACCAACGAATTTTTTATATGTTGAGTACTTTATACCTAAATTTAAGGTGTTCGTGCAAATAATTGTCATTTATCATTAAAATACTGACACAGTTCACGAAAGAAGCTTTTGAGGCGCACTTTAAATCTTTTCACCACACTGGTTCGAAAGAACTAAACTAGATTAAAATAATAAACACGCACATAGTCAATGACTTGAAACTTGTGCTATTCTCTATCGGGGTAAAGCGAAGCCACAGACGGAAGATCTTACTTCTTACTTATATTATAAATGCGAAAGTTTGTGAGGATGTTCGGATGTTTGAATGTTTGGATGTTTGTGCCTCAATCACGCCTAAACAGCTGAACG
The DNA here is from genome assembly GCA_949320045.1 of Scotopteryx bipunctaria. Lineage (NCBI taxonomy): Eukaryota > Metazoa > Arthropoda > Insecta > Lepidoptera > Geometridae > Scotopteryx > Scotopteryx bipunctaria. Next base: position 1,128,657 of record OX439457.1, read on the forward strand.
GATTTGAATGTAACTTGGAATATACATAGTACATGTACTGGATTAACATATAGGCTATTTTTTATCCGGGTACCACGCGAGCGAAGCCGCGGGCAGCAGCTAGTAGTTTTATATTCTTCAGTAATTTATAACTATTTCCACGTAGTCCAGACACCAGGAGAACAGAACGCACGTACCTCTAATGCTATTGGTTTTTGGCGCGCTCACGCCGGCCCCCGGGGACCCTCTCTACTTTATGCTGCCCTGGTACCAGGTAAATTATTAACCGCTTCCAATTTCCCCCGCCTTCGGTATTTTGGCGAATAGATGTAGGAATGATAAGTTTTGGAATGCTGCTCCAAAACCTCGTTTAATTTTGAGGAATAGCAATGAAAATCGTGATGACTAAGGAAGATTTATGTTTACCCAACTGCGAAGGAGGGTAATGTTTTTGAGGTTTATGTATGTGCATTCCTTTGGTGAAGCTGTAGCCCAAACAACTGAAGGATTTTGACAAAATGAGGTGTCGATGGATTTGTCTGGATGATAAATCTTGATGACAGTAATTTTTTTAGCCCATGACACTTTTGACACAAAAATTATACTACAAATTCATCATCATCATCACCATGTTTAATAAACATCTAATAATGGCGGCTTTGCTAGGTTATCTTAATTCTTCGTAGTCGGGTCTTTTGTTCTTTAAATAATTACTTGTTTTGATATTTTATTTCATTATGTATATACTGGCTGTGACCCGCAACGTTGTATGCGCAACAAAAATGTATATAGCACCAGCTAGGATGGGTGACCGCAAGTGGACCGTGCTTCGGAAGGCACGTTAAATGGTCGGTTTCGGCTTTTAAGTCGGCCTTTAGGCGGCCTAAAAACTCCGTCACAAGAGTTGGCCACTAGCCCATACAAACTTACTTTATTTCACAATGTGTATTTAATTTTAACCAATGGATTTTTCTGTGTGAAAAATTTATGTACGCTATACCAGTACTCTCAAACGGTGAAGGAAAACATCGTGAGGAAACCCGCGGCTTAGTCAGCTCCGCACGTATTGACCATGTCTTTCCTGTGGACAAGGCCGACTAAGCTGAGAGGTTGGAGTAGGTGCTGGGCAAGTCTACTCCATCTTAATTCGTCCCAGACGCTACAGCGTCCCGTCTGTGAAGGTAAAAGTTGCCTCCTGACGCTGTATAAATCATCTACTATAGATGGTAAAAGGCCTTAGTATTTAATCTCAATCGGATATTTCGTTTAAAAGTTATCACGTGTGTAAGATGTTAAGAGTTGGTACCTATTAATGAGTTATGGGCCATAGTCCATTTATTGAGGGAGGCTATAATATAAGCAATATTTTATCTCGGTATTTCCACGGAAACGAGAAAAACGCGGGTGAAACCGCGGGGCACAGCTAGTTTTATGATATGATCCATAACCAAATATCACTAAAAAATTAAAACAAGAAAAAGATTCTGCCAGCGTATTCAGTTGCAAGATGATCCGATAAGGCGGTGTGCACATGAAACGGGTATGTTACGACACGGGTAAAGAGCCGCACCTTTTTTTTCGAGCTTTGTAAACCTTATGTCATACTTCAAAGAACGCACAATGTGCGACCTTCTTTTTTAGGGAAATATTGCGATTTTAATATCAAATCTTTGGATTTGTTTACGAAGTCACGTATTTTAATATCATCTACATTATGATAGTGATAGTCAGTCAGTCAGTACCGAGAGTTTTATATATTGACGTAATTTATCATAATGTTACAATAATTTTAAATGGTTTTTACATAGACACTTCTCTATTGACATTTCAGGAGTTTATTTTGCAGTTTCCGACAGAGCTTCTTTGGTCCGCATAATTTATGTAAATTGGTAATGAAAATAGGATAAATAATGAATGTAATTAGTATTAATAAAATAAAAAATTGTGGACACTTTTCACACAGCGCCATCTAGCCCCAAACTAAGCAAAGGCTGTACTATGGGCACCACAGATGGCTGATAGAATACTTACCCCCGAATACTCAAATGCGACTCAGAGTTGAGAACGTCTCAACTCACGGTTTTTTGACAGTTTCTGATGAAAATCTGTTAAAAAAAACAACGTCATTTGAAACGTGCTCAACTTTGAGATGCGTTTGAGTATTCGGGGGTTAAATACTTTTTTTTATTATAATAAGAAATATTTGCAGAACAAACAAAAATTCTCCCGTAGCGGAAATCGAAGCCGCGCTTCTTGCGTCTCATCCGAGCACTAGCCCGCAACGCCACATTGGCTTTTCAATTTAAATCGCGTGAGGTCTGCTTATTATTCTTCATAGTTCCATTATGGAGTTGTCTGTGCTAATGCGTCGGAATACATTCAATGGCGCAGGATACACGGTTTATGTTTTCTGTAAATGTTTACACAAAACTGAAATCACTGAGGTATGTGATCTTTTTACCCGACTGTGAAGGTGGATAATGTGTTTGGGATGTATGAATGTATGAATGTGGGTATGTGCAACCCTCTGGCTGAAGCTGTAGTCAAAAAAAAAATTACAAATCAGGACTCATCGCATTCGTCTGGATGATGAAAGTGTCATGGGCTTAATAGCTATATAGAGTGTAAAAAAAAACAATATTGCGGGCTTTTGGAATGAACTAAAACCTACACTATAATGGTATAAATTCATCATCATCACGTGTCAAAAAATGTAATATCTGCCATATTACATTTTTTGACACATGTTCCAGTTTTTGTTCTTTGAATAGTTACTTGTTACACAACTTTTTATCTTTAACTTACTCTGTAATGTATTAATAAATGTTTTGTGTTGTGAACGCAGCCTTAGAAAAAAAGATTTGCAATATTTTTTTTCCAATTTTTCGGTGATCACCAAAAAACAAACAATTTATGAAGACCATTTAAAGAAATACAAAAACGGAAAATGATAAGTTGACCGTCAGAGCTAACGGGACGTCCGAATTTATGCTGAACACTTTTTGTTGGCATTCCATAAGTTCATGGATGTGTATCTTTTTGTGAATCTCTGAAAGCAACTTGTCAATTTATTTTATTAATATTTTTGTCGTTTACCTCCTTTTTTTGTCACAAAGTTTTTTCGTACAATTTATTACAGTACATGATACATTATTATTTGTAAATAATATATTTATTTATTACCACTGGGTAAACGTGATACTTCCGTGTTTTCAAAAATAACAAATTCCATCTGTCAAACACTCAATCCTGGCAACCCTAGCCTTTTTCTTCGATATAATCGAGATTTTAATGGCCGCTGTGATTTACCGCGGTCGGTACCGAACGGCAACGAAATTTGATAACTCTATACTGTTTATGATGCCCTGGTGCATACGGAGATCTATTTCGAGAAAGGATTTCGCGTATCTTCACGCTTTTGCTTTTAGGAGTAATAAATAATCGATGCCTTCGGACGCAGGGGACGATTGACAATTTATGGAGTTTTGCTGTTTACTGGACGGTAAATCAAATAGTTGCCATATTGAAGCTATTTTACTACTGTTGCGAACTACCCTTGTATGGAAAACAAGAAAATAACATCAAGATGCATGTGTGCGCAAATAGTAAAGTTGAGAGATTGACAAATATAAATATTTCGTCGCCAGCGGAAGTGATAAACAAAGAACTAAGTCACGAAATCCTTAGTCTTTCCCGCCTGAAATATTATTCCTTCGAAAACATCCACAAAAGGAAAAGCATAATCCTTCGAACACTAACTCCACGAGAAAAACATCCGCTAAAATATTCATTCAACACGTCGCGAGCGAAAACCGAAAATTCCCTAATGATATGCGTATACAGACATAATTCTTCTGTCGTACGTATTTTACAATTTTCCCGCGTTCGGTGTTGCCATAACAATAATAATATATTCACGGCCCTGGTGATTTCCGGACGTGCCGTAAAAATAAAAATCATGGCGTCTTGGGAGAGGGTTGTCTTAAAGGGAATTTTCGGGAAGGTTAAAAGTCTAGATAAGGGTATGTAATTTTCATTATCAAATCTTATAATATTTTAGGCAAATGTTTAAAATGTAGAGCTATTTATGGTCTAGAAATATTTAAAATTATAGCTGTAAATAACCAGAGATAATCTACCCTCAGCTCATCTCTGGTTTCAGTTTTGAATAATTACTAGCCTAACCATAGACTAAAATTTTAGCGAAAAAAAAGAAACCAAAAGGAGCTAAACAATACGTTCGATTTTTAAATCTTTTTCTGAACGATGCCGTTTCGCGGCAAAGAGAACGCTAGGAATGTGATGGATTAAATTTTTCGGCGGCACGACGTGACACTCGGATTGAACTAAATTATGCACACGACGCTTGTGTGAATCACCTACAGAAAATAACGTATCTTCCTACGAATATTTGAAGATGGAACGACCCAGGTAGGTATAAAATGGAGAAGTAAGTGTACGTACGATAAAATAGTTTACAAGGACAGCAGAAGTCGTTATAGGGTCGCAACCGACCACAAATAGACGTCAAAAAACTAGGGTCCCGAGTACAGGGCCTTTATGTCCCACCAGGGACACATAAAGGTGCGGAGGCCCTAACCCTATCGATGTGACCCGCTGATGGATGGTACTATCGCAACCCTACGTGTCCTTCTGTTTCTGCTCTCCTAGTTGTTTATTTATTTTATGCGTAGTTTATGTGCGAAAGTGAATGCGCCTACATTGTTTTGTTTTTCAACTTGAATTATTTGCATACAGGTCTTCTGTTGTGCCGCCTGTTCAAACATCTGTGAATAATACTAGAAAGTAAAACTTCAATTTGGTCAGGATCGCACGCAAAAAAATATCGCAAGCCTTTAATTGAAAGACACCTGTCAATTTCGGCCAAATATAGAGAACATTTTTACTTTTTCAGTTCAATGGGGTATAAAGAATTCAAATGCCCAATTCGGGAGTAACTGCGACAGGATGGCTCTTAAATTATGCAAATCTGTAATGGACAGAGCGGTCGACGTTCACTGAAATAGTTTTTTTATGCGATACCCGCGTGATTTCACTTCTAAAATGGTAAAAATTCAAATGTAAATCCGAATGTCATTGTCGAACATGAATTGTAATAGTCCGTGTCAGTTTCTTATCTAAATTTTATTCGAAAATGTGAATTGATAGCAAATCTGTATCTATTCTGATTTGGCAGAATTCAAATGGGACGCTTTGAATATTTTCGTTTGTAAATTCAAATGTGTTGTTGGATTGTTATCTGACCTGCTTTTGCTTGTTGCAATTTGAAATATTTAACTACATAGCATAATATGGTTTACCTGGAAATGCATTGAAAATGGATTTTACCATAGTGTTATGATGGACTTACCTACAAAATCATTAAGTATCTACCTAAGTAAGCATAAAACTATTACTAGGTCCATATTAACTAATGAGTTATTACGTAGGTAACTATATAGGTATAGTCGTCTGTTTATAACCACCTTTTTTAAAATAAAAAACTGGCCAGTTTCATTGCATTCCATTTTTCAAAACTCATAGAAGCATAATATTTCGTTCTATTTTCAAAATTCAAAGTTGGAAGCTGATGGTGAATCGAGCAATGGAACAAAGCGCTAGTGAGGCGGTAAATAGCGTCGATACTAATCTGCGAGCCGGAAGAGCGCGCTGACGGCCGTTCGGAAGCCGCAACTGGGCTAGGAAATGAGATAGCTGTACCTCCTACTATTCTATGCGCGCCTGGTACTTCACTTCAATACTTCTACTGTCAATGGTCCAGTGAATGATGGGTTATGAATGTGGAAAACTAGATGGCTGTTTGTCGTGTTACTAATAAAGTTATTCAGTGATTATTTTTGGACAAAGAAGGAACTTTACTTCATTTTCACTCGCTTCTAGTCAAGGGGTCAATGAGAAAGACAAAAAAGTTCTTATTTGTGTATAAATGTATAAAAGGCAGCGTATGATCACCATAAACCAAAAACCGAAGTAAAAAAAGTAAATTCGTATGAGCTAGTAGCCAACTCTTGTGATTGAGTTTTTAGTCCGCCTAAAGGCCTCCGTCATGGCTTCGACTTAAAAGCTGGGACCGACCATTTAAGTGCCCTCCGAAGCACAGAACCTCTCAGCTGCACTTGCGGTCACCCATCTAAATTGTGACCACACAACAACGTTGCTTAATAATGCGATGAAATGATTACTTATTGTCTACCTTGGTTTCGTTCGATTTTTGTGAGTCACCATCTAAGAAACCGTATGGAAATAAATGATTTTTTTCCTCGTTTAAATGGTGAAAATGTTTCTTGCTTCTGGGTCTTTTCGTATCAGTGAAACTTTAAAACAAAGTATTGTTACATAATCTGTGTATGGGCCGCATTGATGGAATTGGGACAGTGTGCGACGTGTTTAGCCCACTTCCTAACATTGACAGCGCTAAAGGTGTGACGGAACTCCTAGTGTTGTATGCGAGCCTGGTACATTGACGGAATTTGGACAGCATGTGACACGTCCGGATATTGGAGCTGTACGCCTCCTGGTACATTTATGTTATCCCAGCGTTTCCTGAAACTACTCTACCTGAAAACGGCTCACGCAGAGCCTAGAATCTATTGTAATTGGCTTGTAGTCTTGAAATCCAATCGAACTTTATTCTAAGGAAATATAATGTTTTTTCGACGCTGAGCGGCTGCCTTTCAAGCTCTTGCCTTTTTCTTCACATCGTATTTTGCTTACAATCTTTAAATCGACTAAAAAATAGCAAGTAAAGTAACAATAAGGAGTTTTGCATATCAATCGCAACATCAAAGAACACCGTATCATTAACTCCGAGACAAACCGGTACAGTTTTCATCCAATCCACATCCATACAATTCACATTCAATCAAATACAGGCTCTAACTCAAAGTGATATGGTCTATATTTCAACGTTCCGGAAATCAGTGTTGCCAATTGTACGAAATAATAGTGTATAAACCGGCGCACGCGGCAAGTTCAAACGGTTGACAATATATGTAAAATAAACTATATAGTATGTAAAATAAATGTAAAAGAGCAATATTCATGAGGTGAGCGATACAGATGCTGACTGAATGAAAGTTAGGGTTGCTCAATCAATGTAGACATTCTTAGCGAACCTCAAAAAGCCAGGAAACCAATTAAATCAAATTATTGCAAGTACTTGCATGTACTATGTCTATCCAAATGACATAGAACATTTTGTCAATATGCGTTTATCGGATTGACATCGTGAGGAAACCCGCGGCTTAGTCAGCTCCGCACGTATTGACCAAGTCTTTCCTGTGGACAAGGCCGACTAAGCTGAGAGGTAGGAATAGGTGCTGGGCCAGCCTACTCCATTTTAATTCGTCCCGGGCACTACAGCGTCCCGTTTGTGAAGGTAAAAGTTGCCTCCTGACGGTGTATTAAACATCTACTTTAGATGGTAAAAGGCCTTAGTTTTAAGTTTATCCGATTATGTGGATAGATTTTAACCACAGAAAACTCTGGATTTAAAGCGCAAGGACTGGAACATTAAGGGGGAGACTTATGTCCATCAATGGGACCATATAGGTTATTAAAAAAAAAGCAAGCTTAGTCATACTGCCATTGATAAAGCATGAAAGTCGATAAAAGGCAAAAGTCCGGCAATACGCATATAAAAAGAGGTAAGTATAAGTTCAATGACATAGAACATCAGTATAAAATTCTAAACAACAAAAAACACATTTTCATCGATAACACAACGCGCGACAGCCCTATTCCGTGTCAATTCAGCTTATATTTTGCATACGAGTCGAGCAATAAATAACATAAGGACAGTAGGGTTGACAAAAACGGCAGAAGAGGGGCATTGTGTCTCCGTCAGTGATGCCAACCTTAGATGACAAAAATTCTAAATTTAAAAAAAGTTTGCCTGTTTGTCTCTTGTTTTTGAACGAAAAGAAAAATAAACAAACTCCTTATATCTAAGTTTTAAAAATAGAAGTTCGTTTAAAATTAGAATTTTAATCAGTTACCTATTAGTACAAAAAGAAACTGGCTGGTGATAAATTATTTAAAGTACCTAACAATTTTAAATTAATTATATCCTCGTGTGAATGAACACAGAAACGGCTTTTTGAATAAAATCCCTTAAAAAATCCGACAGTTTATTAAAATGATACAAATTGACGCCAGAAATTAAATCACAAATGAACAAAATAGAAAACTAAAAAACTATCCGAAACGAATTCGATGCATAAATTAATCGAGTGTCGCATTGATTAGCGCCGCGAGCGAATAAATAATCGATACGTGTATCGAATGAATCGAATCGAAATGAATCGATACTCGAGTGCGTCGATAAATCGGCTGCATTTACACAGACGTGGACGGCGCGGGAGATAAACATAATGAGCTCGCAGGATAGGCTGGTATTAGTTGGATCGTTTTAGTAATAAGTAGATTCGTTTTGGTTGAGTTAATTCGTTATTATTGTTTGGGAATTGCTATTTAAATTGATTTCAATATGCCATAACTTTCATTTGTTTATTGACCGGCTGTGGGCAGAATTCAAACTATAGGTACAAGTAATAAGCAATATTGGAATAGATTTGTCGATTTCAAAAAAGTGATATGTAATCTTTGACTAAGGTATATTTATTTTATTTAATTACTACCACTTATTTATCTATTTTACAGGCTTGACCTAATACAATAGTGTGGTCAAATTTAAAACAAATGTCTAAATAGTATTAAGTAATAAAATATAAAAATATTATTATCATACTGTTATATTGAAACCATTAAGTTCGTTTATTTCGTTTTAATTTTTGTTAAAATACAGGCTTCATACATACAGCGTTAAAATACAGCGTTGAATCGCAAGACCTGGAAAATTGGAAGTGCGGGCTTAGCCCAGTAGTGGGATTAACACATATTCCAGTGCACAAGAGGAGCTTTTTTGAAGCGCACATTAATCTTTAATTTAATGCTTTCGTTAAATGGTCCCAAAGTGACATGAGTAGCTAGAAGTTATTTTTATCATCCAACTAAGCGCCTCATTCCCCATCGCTGAGTAAAGTGTTGATTAATTGGGTAATTCCTAAGTAATGTTACTTGGCAGGTAAAGGTTATGAGTAACTTCTGTCGATTTCAACGTTTAAGTAAGTAAGTTCGTATGAGCTAGTGGCCAACTCTTGTGACGGAGTTTTTAGGCCGCCTAAAGGCCTCCGTCGTGGCTTAACGACTTAAAATCCGGGACCAACAATTTAACGTGCCCTTCGAAGCACGGAAGCGCTCAGCTCGTAATGCCACTTGCGGTCACCCATCCACATATTGTGACCGCGCACAGCGTTGCCGTTGCTTAACTTCAACGATCAATCAAGAACCTCTAAGTAAGCTACGCCACGAGATCTTCATTTCAACGGTTAATCCTATGATTAGCGCTACTCGAAGCCGTGAAATTGACATTTTAAGTTGCCGGTTACTTTAATAACTTACTCGGTACTTGAAGGTGGTGAAACAGGCCCTAAGAATGAATTTGTAAGAATTATTGACACTAGTAGTAGTGTTAAGCAAAAATAATACGTTTTAAAAACTAAAAGCAAAAGCTAAAGCGACTTCAATCATACTAATTATTATAAAGAGGAAAGATATATTTGTTTGTTTGTAACGAATAGGCTCCGAAACTACTGGACCGATTTCAAAAATTCTTTCACCAATAGAAAGCTACATTATCAGGGACCAGTAAAGGCTATAATATATATTCAAAAAAATTAGGGATCCGTAAGAAAATTGCAATATTGTAACCCAAGGTAGAAAACCCAAAATAGTTTTTGGCGTGCGCTGCGAAAACTATTGATTATAGAACAAAATAATGTACTACACGCGTACAGAAATATTTGCAGATCATTTCTCCCGCAGCGGGAATCGAGCCCGCGCCTCTTGCGTCTCAGCACTCGCCCGCCACGCCACCGAGGCCGTTAGTAATAGCAAAAACTACTTAGCTAACTATAAATAATCAGCGCCAATAAGCCTCTATCAATCATCTCGTCCTAACACGTTGCAGTAAGTATGCGCGCGCATGTTCTCGCATAAACAGGCTGGGACAAGTTGACAAATTCCACATCTAACAGATATCGAAAGACAATAAATCATCGTGCGTAAGTTATCGGTGTGAACGCGGCATTATGAGCCGTGATGCATTCTGTGTTTTTGAAGTGTGGTTCCAACTTCACAAAGGATTTACATTGTTTTGATAGTGTGTTCTGCTGTGAGTTGATTTTGTCTTCGGCTATTCGTTTGTTGAATAAAAATACAACGAAAATTATATAGGAAAACTATTTTTCTAGATCCTTACTGATATTATAAACGCGAAAGTTTGGATGTATGGATGTTTGTTACTCTTTCATGCAAAAACTACAGAACGGATTGGAATGAAACTTGGAATATACTTAGTACATGTGCTGGATTAACATATAGGCTACTTTTTATCCGGGTACCACGCGAGCGAAGCCGCGGGCGACAGCTAGTATGTAATATAAATCTGATATTTTGGTGTTTGAGAGCACTGGTGATCTAGTGGTAGCCTTTCGATCTTGAGTTCGTGGGTTCAAATGCACCAATGGGTTTTTCTGTTTGAAAAAATTATGTGCGCTATACCAGTACTCTGAAACAGTGAAGGAAACATTCACCACACTGGTTCGAAAGAACTAGTAACGACTAGATAGATAGACAACGGCGTAACGGCTTAATGAATCTGAGTTGAACTAGGAATATAGTTCGTGATTAGGAATAAAATAATAGACTAGTTACGGATATTTTCTAAAACATAATTCATCCAGATATAAAACAATTTTGAACACACATTTTCAGCAAACAAGGCAAAGTTAATCCCCCCTCTATTATTTCAAAAAATCATTACAATTGTTATTTCGAGATACCAGGATTACATAACAAACTAGGAGGGAGAGGTATCTCGAAGAGGCAGCGCCGGCAAATATTTGAACATTCCATGCCGCCCTGTTTGCCTGGTGTAGCGATACCGGCTGAAGCCCTGGTATGTTATTAACAAGATTCTTGAGAAATTTAATTTGGTTCGCCGTTCCGATTTGAATTCTTCAGCTATAACTCCAGCTGGGAATAAATAGCTGAGGAATTTTACTTGAATTTAGGGAAATACTCTTCGGTATCTACTGAAAATTGTATTTTAAAGTTCTCAAATGTAGTAGGAAATCCGAATGTAATTTTTATTCGTTCAGTTTTATTCTCTCCAGTTGAACGACATTTTCAGGAACGTAATTCTGAACACCTCTGCCATAGTTAGATACTCTTTCATTCGGACTTGTCCTGTCATAATTTCTTTTTAAAGACTTAAAATAACTAAGTAAGTTCGTATGAGCTAGTGGCCAACTCTTGTGACGGAGTTTTTAGGCCGCCTAAAGGCCTTAAAATAAATGAAAATGATACTATCAATTTAGTCGTGTCACTAGTTATTTTTAAAGGATTTAAAGTGCGCCTCAAGGGTCCTTACGTGCACTTGACATATGTTTTCGAACTTTCTACGGTTCTAGGACACGCCGGTTTGCTCACGATGTCTTCTTCACCGTTTGAGAGTACTCGTAAACCGCACATAATTTGTTATGATTTGTCGCCATCATGCTAGTCGTGCTTTTTTACTTTTTGTCCACCCTTCGGGTACGGAACCCTAAAAACGCCCTAACCCTCAAGCAACGCTGACACCAGTCTAAAGACACTTGTCAAACGAGTCACCTCACACCTCCACTACAGATCCACTATTGACCTCTCACTGCCTACATGTTTCTGGGCGCCTGGTGCCACGCCAAAGCGCTGTTGGAGCCCGAGGCGACCCCCGACCCTCGTCCCTTAGCCCTGCTTGATGGATTGATCGGACGCGTTGTTTCTGATGAGATTTTTGTCAATTATGGGTATTAAGTGTTGTTTTGACTAAATGATGCTTTGAGAGCACTGGTGGACTAGTTGCTAGTGACCCCGCTTTCCGATCCTAAGGACGTAGGTTCAAATCCGGTCGTGTACCAATGGATTTTCTGTGTGAAAAATTTATGTGCACTATACCACTCTCAAACGGCGAAGGAAAACATCGTGAGGAAACCCGCGGCTTAGTCAGCTCCGCACGTATTGACCATGTCTTTCCTGTGGACAAGGCCGACTAAGCTGAGAGGATGGAATTGGTGCTGGGCAAGCCTATTCCCAAAATCACGTATATTTAATGTTATCTTTAAATACAGTTACACACATTTATCACGCCCGTACCCTAATGGGGTGGGCAGGGCCACAAGTAAACATAGGAAAACTTGCAGTCACTTCTATAGATACACTTAAATAATGTAATACGGGTATAGTCTAATAATAAACGTGAAAATAAATATACTAGTTCTTAGTTCGGCCTTGCCTTTCGATCTTAAGGTCGTGGGTTCAAACTCAGTCGTGCACCAATGGGTTTTTCTGTGCTGTACCAGTACTCTCAAACGGTGAAGGAAAACATCGTGAGGAAACCGGCATGTCGTAGAACCGTAGAAAGTTCGAAAACGTGTCAAGTGCACGAAACGAGCCTTTGAGGCGCACTTTGAATCCTTTCACCACACTGCTTCGAAAAAACTAATGACACGACTAGATATACGGGGAATTTGGCACCTGACAAACTAACACCTGACATTTGGCGCCTGTTCTACGACTGTGATATAACGGTGATGCCTTCTTAAGGAACAAGTTTAAGATGTTTAAGATCATGTCTTCCCGGCCGAACATCGCAATGACACTCGATAAATCAGTCCGGCCGATCCGGTCCGACGGACCTTAGCCTAAATAATGACCCCGGTCATCTAGACCCTGTCTAAAGCCACTGGGCTGGAATCAGAACACTAATAATTGCATTAATTGTATCGAACATTTCCATAGTAAAGAAAAAACATAGAATGCGTCCAGATGCTTCTCTCCCCGAGCATGTCGTAAAAGCTGACTAAGGGATAGTATCCTCCAACATCATGGATCATCTATATAAACGATGAGCTGATCACCTGTCACCATGGTTAACCAAATCCATCTTGGGACTTTAAATCAGGAGTGGCTGCAAGTTTTATTATGATTACTTGTGGCTCTGCCCACCCTATCAGGGATATGAACGTGATATGTAAGTACATTATCTCAGTTCTTAAGGTTCTAAGATCTTGTAAGATTTAAAAGGGTAAACCAATTTTACCAAATAATAGTAATGAAGCGAAGGCAGTGATTACCACATAAAGATCAGTAATTTATGCGGTTTATCTAAAAAGATTACTTCATCAGCTACTTCAATAAGTGGAATGTCAGGAATAAGAAAATATCTTCAAGAAACGTGTAAATAACATATTATCCTCTTAGAAAATGTATAATGAACATGTCATAATCTTTTACGCTACAGCTCCATGAATTACTATTTGCTCATTAGCAAATATGGAGGATTCTAAAAAGCATAATGAAGTGTAAATTATATGTCAGCCATCGTTAGATGTATGCTTACGTCGGACGAGTCCATTAAAACAAGCCAGGGATTTAAGACAATAACACTGTGATTTCACTCACGAATGGCCGACAATTACAAAGCACGAGCCCAAAACGAGCTCAAAACTTTTTTCTATCCCTTCCCACGCGCTCCGATAATAACAGGTTTAGTCCGTAATAACACATCGCTTCAATAAAATTGTATATCATTTATTTTCCCGCGAATGCTTGATGATTAGCGCGGCCGCCATCTTGTGGGCGTCCCTCCCGACGGCGACGCGATCCGCGATTCCATTTTCAAAAACACTAATCACCGAAGCACGCGCACTAACAACGCAAACGTGTATTTTTCAAATTGGAACGCGCGTCCTTCCGTTATTACTGGGGGATTTGACTACTGTCACTTCTGACAGCTGTGATTGACGTTCATAAATACCCAAGTCAAGTGCGGCTTGTTATTCAGGAGTTTACGAAATGTAATAAGACTCCCGAGTTTCACGTCATCAGAACAAAGTGGAAATTCGTGGGACGATTTCTTTTTAATTGAGCACCATCGTTGAGTGCATATTGAAACGTCAAAATTGTTCTTTTGCTTCTCATTTTCGGCCAGTAGCCAATATCCTCCGCGTCAGGGGTGAGAGACAGTCGCTTTCCAGATGAAATAGGAACCGTCTGTTTTACCAGGAAATAGAAATGGAATTTTCAATTTCATTTTTAGTCGGTTACTTTGTTGCAAATGGACGCGCTGATGCCCGCCAGCGGATGGAAAACGAAATTTTAATTTTGTTTTTTGAAATCCAAATAGAATTCGGCGGCGAAATATTTCTGTTCGGATGGTCGAGCGAACGGATGAAAACAATAGTTTATGAACGGAGCATCCAGGACTGACCTCGAATCAAAAATTAAAATGTGATTCCAGATATAGCCGGTCTACATTCCCTCATTCAATATTCAATCGAGTCGGAAGTTAAAACTTTCAGCAAAATGAAATCCAACGGTCGACCGCATCCAAAAGTTTAATCCAAGAAGCGAACGAATCATTCATTCATATTCATAGTACGGGCGAGGCTTTCACGAAAATGGCTCCGTGTTCCTAGGAAGGAAGACTCGGATGAGATGCATGAATATTAACACGCTGGGTACCAGGGCGCCATAACTATATTAGAGGTAGCGAGCGCCCGTACACTGCATGCCAACGGTAGGGGCACGTTTGAAGTTGCTGCGCCGAGCTACGTTCTGAAATTTGACATTTTGACAGCTCTCCGACGTCGGCTGCCTTGTCCCCCTCTCCCCCCCCCCCCCCCCCACCCCGCCCTCCGCGTAGCACCATCCCGCTCGCACAATAATAACATTACGTATATGAGATTCCTGTTTCTGCTACGTCTGACTTCTGATATGAATTGTTAATGCATCGGTAATTGATATTATAATTTTGATAGACCATTTTGTTCTAATAGCGGTGGCTTTTAGTCTAAGAGCATCTTTGTTGGGAGCGGTAAACGTGTCATACGATATTGCTTTTATAAGGGATTTTGATGGGGTGAGTGCGGTGGTTGTTTTGTTAATGTGTCAGTAATAGTGTTACGGCTGTTTTACGCTTACAAAAACCTTACAGTTTCACCGAGGTAATCTTGAAAATACTTTTATGAAGATTCACAAAGTTTAACTGTCAGTGACACTTCACGCCGAATAGAAGACAATCGACATTGACGGACAGGAGACGTGTTACTTTTAATACTACATTGTTACTTCGCTGAAATACCAAAAGAAACGAAGTGTTAGTAATAAAAAGACGTTAAAATCAGCCGACGACAGCGTACACGTGCTGACTAATCACTGTCTGGTCTGAAGTCGGGATAAAAGCAGCGGTAGACAAAGCGCCACGACAGCGCTGTCAATCGCAACGCCCGCCGTACCTAAAAACACGTTCAAGCTTAAAAACTGTATTTAAAGCTTAAAATAGCACGTTGGTCAACCTTTACAGTTACCTATTAGCTATTTAAATTCACACTATTCTGAGGAAACGGGGAGAGGCAGGAAAATCGCAAAAAACGGGAAAAGTGGAATAGTCGTTCGGCTTTTGTTCCCGCGCCGCGTGATTGAATATTGTATCAAGTCACGTGGAGCCGATGCTTTTGGATCCGAAGGCATTTATTGGTAAAAGGATAGTATTACCGATCTCCCCTCATAGCCATGTAATGTTAATATTAATGCAAAGCGATTTCGCAAACGGATTCATGTCCTTACTAGATGTATAAGACTTTCTCCCAATTCGTATCAGTGGTGGTCATAATGTAAGAATGTACTTCCAACTGGTCACAATGCTACCCGTTTGATTTATGTGGACACTTTTAGATATTGTGACAGTACTTATTAAGTTGATATTTTATTGAAAGCCATATGGTACAGTATAAAAAGCTGCAAGATGTTTTGACATTAGAGAAATAAGGTGTTGAAAAGTAATCAATCATATTCCATTCTCACCAATTTGATTAGGAATTCATACAAAAAACGTAGCAGTATTTTCGATGCACGATTAATCGAACCTTTTTGGATTCAAAACCGCATACACGGCATCAAAAAAAAAGAAAACAAGAATTCATTTTTCGAACGGGAACAGTTAAAGTGCAACACAGTTTTATTTGCGAGATATCGCGCGTAAAGATCAATTTTTATTGACGTTCGGGCGGCGTGTGACAATTTTTTGCACTGCAGTGTAATTTTACCATTCAAATGTATTTTCGAATGTTAATAAAATCAAAGGCTGGCGATCTTCAATCACCCATTGGATCCAACATAACGATCCAAGATTAATGCCAAATTTTCCGTACAAAATAATTATTCTATGAATTCGGACAAAATCGAGCTTTATAACACCGCGAATTTTGTACTGCTTTAGAATTAATAATGCAAATGTTCAAATGTTTTATAAGTCTGTTAGTCTGCTAATCTAACAAATCAAAAAACATGAAATCGGTCCAGCTAGTGTCCCTTACCCACAGCCCGCAAGAAAAAGAGTTTCTGACGACCCGATTGATATTAATGACTTGTCAATTATCAAAATTTTATAAATGTCAAATTAACTGTCTTGTCGTAAATTATCGTTTAAGAAGTATTTATGCGTTATCCTGGTTATTCTTTTACATAATTTTTCCATTTTGGGATCGTTTTTCAGGATATAAATTAGCCTATGTCCTTTCCTACAATATTTGCTAAATTTCATTAAAATCTGTTCAGAAGTTTTGGCGTAAAAAGGTAACGGACAGACAGACAGAGTTACTTTTGCATTTATAATATTGGATGTCAGCTATTCGCTCATTTTGAAACCTTTGAAGACCCACTAAATATTTCCTAAATCCGATAAATCCTTTACAACGTCAATCCGGGATGAATTTCAATCTCGTCACGTCAGCGAGCTACCAGGCAAGCAGGAATCGACAAGAGTACAAAGCTTTGATACACAAAGTGCGCCCTCAGGCTAGCGTGGTAAGAACGGGCCTAATCAAACGGACTGGTTTCACTTTGTTCGTAGTTTCTTTGAACTCTGCTCAGGTTATGGTCTCCTGGTCGCGCTAAGTTGTAATAATAAGGATTATTCAAATACAATTCTAAACAAATAATGTAGAAAAATGGAGATATTCCCAAAAATATTCCATAAGTGGAACAAAATTGATGAATTTTCCAGACTGAGTTAGATTATTTAGGTACTTATCTATCTTAATCTGGAAAACGAAAGGGAAGATTGGTGATTCTTGAGTTTTCTTTAAATCAGTCGTTATTATATTTTTAAATTACGCCCGTTAACGGGGTGGGCAGAGCCACAAGTAATCATAAGAAAACTTACAACCACTCCTGATTAAATTTTTTAAGTTCCTATAAAAGGATACCAGCGAAAAAAACGCAAGTCAAATTCCAACCAAACATTGCATAAACATCTTGGTTTTCTCTCTAAATATCATTTATCTTTCACGAGCTCAAAATATTAACCACTAAACCACTAAAATATAAACAGAATCGGCTTATCTTCAGCCCTAAAACAGGAGATTTGACATTTGGCTACAAGACATTAATTAAACCACTAAGGAACAGTATCTGTAAGGCATTGTTAGGTAGCGGACACACCAGACGAACGATAAACCCAATCAACGTACGAAACATAAAGAGGCGTGTTCACTGGCGGAATTCACGACCACATTAACAATACGCTGTAACGGCGTACGTGTGGTGTAAGTGCGGTGGAGTAGCGGGTATTATTATTTCTGTGTCGACTACGAAATACACTTTAAGTACTTCAGTCAAACTGAAAATACAATTTATGTGAACAAACTGTCGCGTATTTTTCATTATTACGATGAAATCACTTTAGTTTTAGGTAAATAAACCTCACAACATAAGTTTTTACACCTTAATTTAACTATTAGTACTACTTAAAAGTTCCATAGACGTGTAATGAAAAAGTAAGTTTTAGGTTAAGTACTGACGCTTTGTTTAGATAAACTGTATCCCCAGTTTAGCTAAAGTATAGGTACCCTATTAACCATACCAGTCATACTATCGATAGACTTTCTCACATCCATGAATTAAAATTTGCATTGCAGTTGTTTTTTTAAAAACCTGCTGTTATTTTTAAATCAGTGGTTTCAGAATGCTCGTGTTACTCTATATCACACGTGTTTGTGTGTACATCATGCTGAAATGATCTCAACCATCACTTTCTTATTGTTCAAAATGGATCCTAGTATGCTAGTATTTAAGATGATATTTCGACTAAAAAAATAGTATTATTCAAAAATCTAGAGTTGCCGCTTTTAACTTGCGCCGCACCGCCCGCCGTCCGATAACCCTGTCAGTGGAGTGACGGAGTGGCGCGGTTATCGCGCGCTATTGTCCGCGTCCATTGTACGCGCGTCCCTTCGACGTCTTCATGCGCCGGTGTGCGCGCGCCCTTACTTCTCACTGTGAAATTGCTGGGGTACTTTTTGAATGGATGTTTGTTTGTTTTGTGGTCACTGGTACTACCCAATTGTTGATCACTGGGGTGGTAAATAGTCTAACCCTTTATTTGATAATCTCGAGAGATATCTTCTAATGAATCTGTGTACTAGTAGCCTAGGTTGAGAGCACTGGTGGTCAAGTTGGTAGTTATCACGCTTTCAGAACCTAAGGTTGCGGGTTCAAATCCGGCCGTGTAGGTACCAATGGGTTTTTCAGTACGAAAAACTTATGTGCGCTATACCAGTACTCTCAAACTCGAAGAAAAACATCGTGATGAAACCCGCAACTTAGTTATGTTAAATTTTCCGCCCAAATCCATTGGGACACGACCGGATTTGAAACCACGACCTTAGGATCGGAAGGCGGGATCACTACCAGCTAGACCACCAGTGCTCTGGGCAGAACCCCAAGTAACCATAAGAAAACTTGCAGCCACTCCTGATTCAAAGTCCCAAGGATATGGTAAACCATGGTGACAGGTGATCAGCCCATCGCCCATATAAAGGTAGATCTTAAGTAACCTTTGAAGTTAAAAATACAAATTGCAATTTGACAATCGTAGGGGTAACTTCAAAACTTCACTAAACATTAACAAGGTACTTGAAAATTCGAACCTACGACCACTAGACCCCTGGTTCAAGGTAGATTCTAGGCCACCAGTGCTAGGCAGTAGGTAGAATAGGTGATACGCCCAAAAGAGGTCAACCAATCATAGGCGACATGTCTGGCCAGCAGCCAATAAGAAGCTAGTCTTAGACATGTCTGTGGCTATCTTAGATCTGTAATTTTGCGATTCGGTATTTATTTTGTCTTGGAAGAATGTTTACGAAGTAATCTTATAGCAAAATAGTCCGGATTTTATCGACTACCTATTACTAGGATTAATGTGCGCCTCAATGCTGCTACTTGCGTACATTTGACCATATTACTAAACCTCCGTTGTCCGTCAGTCCGTCCGTCAGCGCGCTGTATCTCATGAACCGTAATAGGTAGAGTTGAAATTTTCATAATGTG
This sequence comes from Scotopteryx bipunctaria, assembly GCA_949320045.1. Classification (NCBI taxonomy): domain Eukaryota; kingdom Metazoa; phylum Arthropoda; class Insecta; order Lepidoptera; family Geometridae; genus Scotopteryx; species Scotopteryx bipunctaria. The sequence goes on from OX439457.1 coordinate 1,148,148, forward strand.
TATTTCTATTGCCGCTATAACAACAAATACTAAAAAAAGGATACATTTATGTATGTAAGATGGTATGGAACCCTTCCTGTGCTAATTCTACTCGCACTTGACGGGTTTTTTGAGTTATACTATATGCCGATTACCTCACAGTTTGAAAAAACCGAATGAATAAATGAAAATAAAAAGAGACCCGTCCCGTGGATCTAAAAGGCAATGGGCAGATGGACCGATGACAATGTAATTTTTATTTAATTTGGATGTTATTTGTAAGATATGTTTATTTAAACTAACTATTATCACATTAAAAACTTTTAGGTACCTAGGTAATTGGTATAAAAACCAAAAATGAAAATGAGATCAGATTTCTAAGTTCGATATATCTATCTTATTCCGTATTTAACGCCTTTATTAGAACTATTTAATTGCTTTGACGTAAATCTCCTCAATCAAAATTGAAGTGTACAATTTGTAAATACAATTTAATATTTTTCTTTATATATTAACTGAAAGAAACATACAATTATTACCAATGTAATTTATAAAATACAAATAAACAGTCGGGCTATCTGAAGACCATTGCAAAAGGTCTATAGATAGCTCACCTGATCCAGCTGTTGTTTTGAAAGAACCAATGTAAAGATTGAATCCATAAACACGAAAGCTTACAAAACAGTATTCAAATAGCATTTTTAACGAGCGAAGTCAGGTGCGATTAAGTGGCACGGCTAGACTGCACATTTTAAGAAGGGGGGGAATTAAGGGGGAGGGAGGCTAATGTGCTACTTGTCGGCGGCAACTGCCAGGGGGATATAAATAGTTTAGTGTGACAGATCTTCCTAATTTTGGCAAGATGCTGGCTTTTGTTTGTGGTATCTATCTAAATATTACTACTATTTGAGTATCATTACGTATCATTATTTCCCTGCCGGTCTGGGAGTAGAATGCGTCCAGCTGCTTCTCTCCCCGAGCATGTCGTAAAAGTCGACTAAGGGATAGTATCCTCCAACATGATGGACCATCTACATGGGCGATGGACTGATCACCTGTCACTATGGTTCACCATATCCATCTTAGGACTTTAAATCAGAAGTGGCTGTAAGTTTTCTTACGTTTACTTGTGGCTCTGTCCACCCCATTAGGGATATGGGCGTGATAGTATGTATATGTATGTATTAGAAAAACTTGACGTATGCAATGACTGGCTGGTCGGTGTATTAAATAACTGGACCAACTTTTAACATGATCATCATCGCACCATCACTAACCAGAGAGTACTGGAGAGTCTAGTTGGTACTGACTCTCAAACGGTGAAAGAAAACATCGTGAGGAAACCCGCGGCTTAGTCAGCTCCGCACGTATTGACCATGTCTTTCCTGTGGACAAGGCCGACTAAGCTGAGATGATGGAATAGGTGCTGGGCAAGCCTACTCCATCTTAATTCGTCCCGGGCACTACAGCGTCCCGTTTGTGATGGTAATAATTGCCTCCTGACGCTGTATAAATCATCTACTATAGATGGTAAAAGGCCTTAGTTTCTTTCACTGCACCACCTGAAGCGCTCGTGGCGTAGTTTGCTTAGGCGTTCTTAATTGGTCGTTAAAGTTAAGCAACGATATGCGCGGTCACAAATTGGGATGGGTGATCGCAAGTGGCATTACGAGCTGAGCGCTTCCGTACTTCGGAGGGCTCGTTAAACAGTCGATCCCGGCTTTAAGCCATGACGGAGGCCTTTAGGCGGCCTAAAAACTCCGTCACAAGAGTTGGCCACTAGCTCGTACAAACATACATACTGCACCTCGAAGCAACAGCAAAAAAGGCAAGGTACTTGGCCCAAAAAGCCCAAAGACCACATAAAACAGCCATTAGTTAACCCTTCCTGTAAAACGCTCACTCCTCCACCTGGGTCCGTCCGACCGTCTTGCCATCTGGCAATTATTTAAAGTGTTAACTTTAAAGAAGCGGGCGGTGCATTATGAAAATGGCCAGGGGGAGGGGGCTGGGAGGGGGGGGGGGGGGTGTATGGGGGGTTAAGTTCAGGTTAAGTAATTGTTTCACAGACGGCTATTGGTTGATTTCTACGGGCTTAGTGTATTGGTAGTTTGTAACGGCAAGTTAGATTTACGTGCTGACTAGCTTCTGCCTGCGGCTTCGCTTGCATGGCACTTGGATAAAAAGTGGCCTTATTAAGTCGAGGGTTGTTATTGTGTTTTGTAGGTACAGAAAGGTTCTGTAGGCAGGTGGCTGGTCATGAAACAGCATGGCACAGCATGATCCTTGGATCATGCTGTGCCGACCCCACATAGAGTGGGATAAGGGCAGGAAGATGTTGATGATAATGATGATTTTCGACTGGATTTGAACCCATGACCTTAGGATCGAAAGACAGAGCTGCCACCACTAAACCACCAACGCTCTCAAACTTTCTTATCCTAGTTTTCAACTTGAGTTGGTGACTACAGTACTACGGATACTTCTCGTTTCAGATTCTATAATTTAGCTTTAAAATCCATTTTAATCCCCATTCATAACATTATCAGTATTGGTTACCACTTGGATATATTTTTGGATATTTTTAGTAGATTCTCCAAGCGGCAGCCTCCCGCACAAATCCGTTCTGACGTGCCCGGCGGTGACACAGACCAGAAAGGTGCTAGCTGGGTAAGTCACTGTTTCACTGATTCTCCATACCTAATGAATGCGCACCTATTATTTATACAAGTCGTTTGACTAGTTCGTGGTGATTCAAGAGCGCCTCAAAGGATCGTGCCCTTTCGTGCACTTGTTACATGCTTTTGAACTTTTTCCTCACGATGTTCTCCTTTACTGTTTAAGAGTATTGGCGCAAATAAATTTTAGAAAAATTCATTGGTACACGTCCGGTTTCGAACCCACGACCTTAGGGTTAGAAGGCCGGGTCAATACCACTAGACCATGACCATGAGAGAACCAGTCATCCCTCTTTAGGCAAGTTTTTGAGCCAATGTTTGTTGCGAATAGTGTAGTAGTGAGTGCGAATGTCAAAAAAAAAAAAAATAGGCAAAATTATATTTTAGAAGTATTTTTCCAATTAGTAGGTATTAGTGCAATTATTTATTCATGAAAATTAGAGTCATTGTAGGCTCATTTAGCTTCTAGGAGGCAATCTTAAAAGTCACCGGTAATTTCAGAATCACCAAAATGGTTCATTTCGATAGATTTTTTCAATTTCGTATTCTTAAAAGTCATTTGATTGATCCAAAATTAATTTATTTTTAATTTAGAACTATTTTGTAGTTATCAAATCACTTTCAAGACTACGAAATTAAAAAGAAAAACAATGGAAATGGACCAGTTTGAGTGACTTTATAACACTTTTCAGTGTTATTTGTTATGTAAGGCCATCTATTTCTGCTAAATCACATTATATTTCATGATTGCATGCAAAGTTTTTTTTTGTTATGTCAAAGTAGCTACAATACAGTGAGCCAGCCATTCACCCCCTGCTGTGTCCAACCAATTCCGGTAATGGCGCTTAAACTTTACTTATTCCGGAGTTATGAACTGCGCGAAAAAAGAGTATCCCAAGATATGGCGCTGGGGAGTTCCAGGAGTAATGTTCAAAGGAAATATTATATTTTTGAATGTTTTCCCAACATTTTGTACACAGAATACTACATTTAGGGCTTCACTATAATACTAGTGGCCGATTTGAATATTCACTACGGCCACAGATGATTTATAGGGCTTCAGGAGGCAAAATTGTTTCTACTATTTCTTTCTCTCTCTAGTTCTTTTAAAACAGTGTGTTGAAAGGATTTAAAGTGCGCCTCAAAGGCTCACGAAACCAGCCTCTTTGGGTTGCCTAATCAACATTTATCATATTGGTTTAAAAAATTACACGAATAAAAAATATATAAATTGGACATAATTTTGCCTGTAGACACTCATTACCTACTAGATTGAAAACAGTTTTACAAACCTTCTTTCCACTTACCTGTAACAAACAAAAATAATAATTAGCAAAACAAATCTTACAAATACTGATTAAATAATTAACCCTGTGATCACCACGGTCTTTAAGACCATACATCTCGGAGTAATTGAAACACGGGTCTAAATGACCTTACAACCGTAAACTCTGAATATCCCACAGGTTTATAATCTATCAATCGGTTTGATAGTTAATCTTGTATTAACCCGATCACGAGGTTCGGCGCTGTTTGTAGAAACATATAAAGATATTTACGTATTTTATGCAAGACTCTTTTTACGTTTTAGTCCGTAAACGTGTTGAAGCATGACCATTCCGTGAGCGAAATATAATTACTCAGTAAAAATAGTTTTTGCAGTAAAAAAAGTGCACGAAAGGGATTTTGAAAAACGAGAATTTGAGGCGCATTTCAAGTCCTTTCATCACTTGTTGGAAATAACTAGTGACACGATTATTAGTAGCAGTAAAACTTTTGTATCAGATCGAAAGCAACACTTACGTGTAAAATGACAGTAAGTTTATAATTCAAATTGCCCAAACTAATCCTCTATTCAAATGTCAAATAGACCAAGGAAAAGCCGAGGATTATCGGGAAATCTCAAGGGTGGTACCAGGCGGTCAGAAGTCCCGAGGTGGTCAGCGGCCGATCGTGCGAGAGGCATTATCTGCCCGGGTTTAATCGCCCAGCGGCTCTGATTAGCTAAGCTCCTACCCTATCTGGCCCCCTGGTACTGAAATTATGCACGACTGGTCTGACCCCTAGCCCTCAGGCATCGAAATGAGATAGTTGAGATAAAAAAGGAGTAGGTACGAGTGTTCCATGATTTATGGAAATTCGGTTATCAATGTAACAATAGGAGGGGGACAAAACAAATTGGATTAAGGTAGCTAAGTAATTTGTAATTGAGAGTATCTTATTGTGTGTCTTGTTTGTGTAGATCAATTGAAGCGAATTCATAATGAAATGAAACTCGTGGATTTTGGGTTCACTAAAATGGCAACCAAACTCAAGTAATTGTGAGAAGTTCGTTCGAACTTAAGTATAATTTATTCAATATTTCTTACAACGAAAACAAAAAGGAGCTGTTTTAGTTTGGACTTGCTCTATGCTACATTTAAAAATAAGGAAAAATAAGAAATTTTCTGAATAACTTTCTAGATTACGGATATGAAAACTGATTAAATCAAAGAGTTTTCATACATAATGGTATCATTATTTTGTCGCAGTACATTCCGTGATAGAGAAGTGCTTTAAAAGATGTCAACTCTTTTGATTTTGATTTTACCTAATCCTCACTATGTATCTTAAAATGATATTTCACACAATTTATTTACGTAATAAGTTTATATCATGAAGATAGCCTGGTCTCTTTTTATTCTGAAGCATCTTTGTTACTTTTCAACAAATATTGACAAAAAATACATACATACATAATATCACGCCTGTTTAGGCAGAGATCACGGATCTCCATTTGCTACGATCCTGACATACTTCTTTCGCTTCATTCATTCTCATTACATTCTTCATACATGCTCGTCAGTTTAGGATACTTTTGACCTGGCCCTTTTCCAAAACGTCGCCAATTTGATCCAGGTACGTACGCCTAACCAAGTAACGGTTTCTTGACAGTTTTTGATGAAAATCGGTTAAAAACTCGTCACTTCAGACATGCTCAACTCTGAGATACGTTTGAGTATTCAGGAGTAAGTCTTCCAATGGTACCATTCACAAAAAATTGTTGCCACATTAAAATCTAACCAGCAATTTATCCAGCAAACACAACATCGTCAAAACAGCGGGATCGCCAGAACAACGTCAGAATATCTCGTGAGCCAATAACTCATCCGGGTAAATACACATTATCAGCGAGAGGCAGCGTTGGTCTATGCAAATTTCGTGTGTATTGGTGTGGATTAAACTTAAATAAATACATCCTGGTTGACCCTGTTTCGGGGTTATTTAGGGTGCTATGTTTTAGGTTTAATGGTAAAATTAAAATAATTAGTTACGAACATGTACACTGTATAAATTGGTTTTAAAAATGTGTTTACCACATAACAATCATAACGACCATTAAAAGTAATATGAAATTGACACGCTTCCTTTCTTAATAACCAACGCTTGTTAGATTTTCAATGCTGCATTAAAATGTACTAGAACACCTAAAAAGTGGTATGTATTTGCCTAGTAAACTACAGTTTTTGCCAATAAATATTTCTACATACATATTAGCACACTCATATCCCTAATGGGGTGGGCAGAGCCATAAGTAATCATAAGAAAACTTGCAGTCACTCCTAATTCAAAATTCCCAAGATGTATAATGGTAAACCATGGTGACAGGTGATCAGCCCATCGCCCAGATAGATGGTCCATCATGTTGGAGAGAATACTATCCCTTAGTCGACTTTTACAACATGCTCGGGGAGAGTAGCAGATGGACACATTCTATGTTTTTTCTTTATTCCCAGTCCAGTAGAGAAGTAGTGAATATTTCTATGTATTATAATTATGATCGAAATAAATTTTGAAACTTTAGGACCCTGGGGTCTGGAGGCGTGGCTTATTTTCAAGGAGATATCCAAGAAGCTAATAGATATGACCAATGACCAAAGGGCTGGCGCTTACCTCGGACAAAGGATAAGTATAGCTATCCAACGAGGTAACGTCGTCAGCCTTTTGGGGACCTTACCTGCGGTCGGTGATCTGAGCTCTGTTTTCTATCTGTAGGCGAACTTGGATAAAAAACTGAGCTCATTTTTATTTCTTATTATTATACCGATTACCTTAAAGTTTTTAATGTTATTATAGTTTGTCTTTGTAACTGTGTACTAATAAATGTGATTTTCATTGAATACTTATTTATTATGATCGCCCAAGACGATTTCAGCTGAAGTAGGCTTGCCCAGCACCTATTCTATCCTCTCGAATTAGTCAGCTTTACCCACAGGAAAAACAATGGTCAATACGTGCCGAGGATTATCTTAGGACAATCAAACTTTAATTTAAGTGGAACTTATGTATATTCCACAAACTTTTATGAAAACAAACAATTATTTACAAAGCTCCATCGGATTACAGACCGTCCACACTCGCAAAAAAAAAACCGAACGGAAACACTTTCAGAGTTGGCCGGGTAACTTTCACAATCTAGATATACGACCGAGTTAAGATGTGCATCTAAATAGCTTCTGCTGCCTTGGTACAGAACTTTAGATTACTTGCAGCAACTTTTGCAGGAAATGGTGAGTCCTGGGAAAAATTCCCGTGTGTAACCCATTCTGTTAGACTCGAATTTACTACTCAACTTATGCCTTTTCCTGTACACAAGGCACCACTGTGACCACAAAGCCACTTATCCAGCAAATTCTACTTCTCTTCATTCATTCTCTGATGGACTGGGAGTAAAGAAAAAATAAAGAATGCGTCCAGCTGCTTCTCTCCCCAAGCATGTCGTAAAAGTCGACTCAGGGATAGTATCCTCTCCAACATGGACCATCTATATGGGCGATGGGCTGATCGTCTATCACCATAGTTCACCATATCCATCTTGCAACTTTGAATCAGCAGTGGCTGCAAGTTTTCTTATAAGTAACTCTTGTGATGGAGTTTTTAGGCCGCCTTAAGGCCTTCGTCACTTAACGACTTAATAGCCGGGACCGACAATTTAACGTGCCCTCCGAAGCACGAAAGCGCTCAGCTCGTAATGCCACTTACGGTCACCCATCCTAATTGTGACCGCGCACAACGTTGCTTAACTTCAACGATCTTTTTTGACAAACTTTCTTATGATTACTTGAGGCTCTGCCCAATCCATTGTAGATAAGGGCGTGATATGTACGTATGTATATGTAATACATTGTCTAGATTGGTAAATAGAATGCCACGTGCATGTACCCAGGCATTTACAGCCGAAGTTGAGACTGGTAATCATATGCTTAATACGCAAATAAAGTTGCAAACTAGTTTTAAGCTGAATCTTTGTTATTCAGTAAGTTTTTTGTAGTTTCAAACAAATTGCCATTATTGAGACTATTCTCTTTTAAACGAACGCCTATTGAATTTCTTGTAACATTTTTGCTGGGTCATGGCGGTCACATTGCGGGGTTAATATATTTTTTATTTTTTGAGATAAATATAAAGCTAGTACTCAATAAATATATTGAGTATTAAGTGTTGAAAAAAAAACATGTCAGTTCAGTACCGGACCTTAACTTAATCGGTCGGAACGGACCACCGAACAGACAAACAAACTACATAATACCTTATTTCCGAAAAATACTAGACAGAATAACATTGTTTATGGCATATAATGTAAAATTGAAATTATTTCTTGTCATTTCTAAGTCCATCCAAATGTTGCCTGGAAGAAATCGCTTTTAGCGATAAGGCCGCCCATTGTACAGTTTGTTTTTTATTTACTTTTTTGTGTTTTTTTTTTGTTTGTGCGCAATAAAGTGTCTATCTATCTAAGTTATAATCGCTACCTATGACTTTGCCTGCTTTTACCTAACTTCCTGGCATTAAAAAAACATCAGCCCACCATGATCCCCATCGACAACACTTTAAATTCCGAAACAAGTTCACCCAATAAAAAGGTAAACTGGGGTCGAAGCGGCCGGCGCTACTTGAAGGGTTGTATTATTTATTCATAGGCGAAAACACTTCGACCGTCCGTCTATTAGGACGATGGACAGTGGGACAAGACAAATGAATTTTTAAAATGGTTTTTCGATTGTATAAGTTTTTGGGGAACTGTAAGAACTTCTGTAGCTAGAAAAGTATAACGGACACAGCTCAGAACAAATCATGGCATACTCGTTGCTTAGACGTTCTTGATTGATCGTTGAAGTTAGGCAACGTTGTGCGCGGTCACAAATAGGATGGGTGACCGCATTACGAGCTGAGCGCTTCCGTGCTTCGGAGGGCACGTTAAATTGTCGGTTCCGGCTTTTAAGTCGTTAAGCCACGACGGAGGCCTTTAGGCGGCCTAAAAACTCCGTTACGAGAATTGGCCACTAGCTCATACGAACTTAAGAGTGGGCAGAGCCACAAGTAAACATAAGAAAATTAGCAGTAACTTCTGATTTAAAGTCCAAAGATGGATATGGTGAACCAAGGTGACAGCTGATCGGAACAATACCCGGAAGAAATATTTGCAGTCAAATCGAACCCGCGCCTCTTGCGCCTCAGCCGAACACTCGCCCGCCACGCCACACGCCACGATTCATAAACATTGTTGGATACGTCTTATTATAGAATCGGCAATTAATTAAATAAATACCGCAATAATTAAATTCCTATTATGAGTAGACGTGAATCGACGTGGCATTTACAGTTGGTACAGGTGTGAGGTACAGCTGGGTAGTCTTTACACTCAGAGTAATTATAAGTAGCTATAGCATTATAGGTAGCTTCCGCACACGACGCGCGGGTAATACCCGGATAGAAAATAATTTATGTGTTATTTCAGCACACGTACTACGAATAACAATAATAACATCAAACAGTCACATAGCCCTGACCCCACACTATAGTTCCCTGTGTCGTGGGTATCAGAAACTACGAGTACCATGGTACCACAACATCCAGATCCGGAAGAAATATTTGCAGAACATGAAAACATATCTTCCGCAGCAGGAATCGAACCCGCGCCTCATGTGTCTCAGTCGAGAAATTGCCCGCCACATTACTGAGGCCGTCAAATTACAAATATTGAAAGTTTCATTCAAATTAACTCAAACCATTACGGCGTGATTGACTTGCAAATTTTCGCATTTATAATACTCGTATTGGTAGGATATTTATTTGATTATCTTGGTGGTGTGGCGGCCGAATTTCTGGCTGAGATGCGGGAGGTGCAGGTTTTGGTTCGGCGGGGGAAAGGTTTGAATGTGCTACCAGTATTTCTTCCCGTTTTATTTAAGACTGGCACGTGACAAGACACGTGAATTCGTTACCGACTGAATCTTTCAACACAACAGCAATACGCGTGGGGTGGCATTTGAACTGTTCATACCTAACACATACAGGGTACCTATAGTTCATACCTAACACGTACAGTGTACCTATAGTTTATTCCTCTTAAGTATGTAAAAGGAATGTATTTACAATAGAGATAGTTTATCTACTGGATATATTAATATGTCAAGATGTTGATTACCAGTAATGGGAAAACCGTTTTTCTGTCAATTAGAGCCATAAAGTCATGACAGCTTCATAAAGACGATCATAGAAGCAAAGGTAGAAGGAAAGCGAGGAAGAGGAAGACCAAGAATTAGTTACATCAACCAGATAAAGAAAATCGCTGTCATGTCGGTCGTATAAAGATGTAAAAGAAACCACATTGGAGGGGGGGAAATGGAGGAAACTTCATGATTACACCGACAAGAGCCTCTTAAATAATATGTAGACTCATGTAAATTTTTATGGTCGTTAAGTTGTGTCCAATTGTTACTAAGTAAACGTATTATTAAACACAGCCTCCGTGGCGTGGCGGGCGATTGCTCGGCGGAGACGCAAGAGGCGCGTTCGATTCCCGCTGCGGAAGAAATATTTGCATGTTCTGCAAATATTTCTTCCGGGTCTGTGTGTTGTGGTACCATGGTACTCGTAATTTCTGATACCCACGACACAGGGAACCATAGTGCGGGGTCATTACCAAGTATGACTGTAAGGGTTATTTAAAAAAAATAGCTCTGTCTTGTGATTCAATATTTGACATAGAAAAGTTGTCAAGCGTAAGTTTATCAACGCATTCTCTTAATTAGCACAGAACAAACAACACAATGATTGTCCCACGTAGGAATCGAACCCAGAACCTTCAGCGCAGAAGCTACCTTCCAAACATATATGTTTACCGCACTTATTTTTGTCCGGGCTGGGATTCAAACCACAACCCACAGCGCACAAGCTACCTGAGCAAAGAAGCGAGTAGAATTTATTCATCAAAATAATTCCGCGCACCTTAAAATACGCGTCTTACCCAATAATTCTTGAACAGGTGTCGGGTCACATAAATAGGGTACAACGGACCCTTTTTAATATACCCTAGATTTTCTCTAACTCCTCCTGATGTAGAGGTTATAACGGGTAGGTACGCGTAATATAAGGGTAATATAACTGTGACAAGTGAATGCATTAATCAAATGTGGATTTTTCGCACGGATATTGCAAACGTAAGTTATGGCTTCTGAGAAGGTCTTATTTAAGGAATGGTTCGAATGGGGGAAAGTATATCGGGTTATGGAAAACTGGGATAGCTGTAGAATATTAAAGAAAATACTTTGTGCTACTGACGACCTCTGTGGCGAGGCGGGCGAGTGCTGAGATGCAAGAGGAGCGGGTTCGATTCCCGCTGGCGGAGAAATGTTTGCATGCTCTGCAAATACTTCCGGGTCTAGGTGTTGTAGGTATTATAAATTATGTATTTAAATGAGCCTTTGAGGCGCACTTTAAATCCTATCACCACACTGGTTTGATAATGACATATCTAGTAGTAACATATAAAAAAAATATCATAAAACTATCTATAAACAAGGTTTCTTTCAAATCGGTTCAGTACCAAATATCCTTTCAAAAATGGCCTCTGCCTACCCCTATAGGAAATAGGCGTGATATTTTATCGTATGTAACTATAATCTTACTTATAATATAAATGCGATAGTTTGTGAGTTTGGATGTTTGTGCCTCAATCGCGCCTAAACGGCTGAACGGATTTGAATGAAACATGGAATATGTATAATACATGTACTGGATTAACATATAGGCTATTTTTTATCCGGATACCACGCGAGCGATACCGCGGGCGGCAGCTAGTAGCACATAACTTTCGAAATAATATTAGTGTAATAATGAGAATATTGTTATAATAGCCATTTTGATGCAAGGCAAGATAAGATAAGATTCAAGGATGATACGAACAGAAGTACCAGTTTAAATATGCATCCCGTACCATACATAGTCCAATCGGCGTACGTGAGCCTAACAACGCTCCAGCCGGAAAAGCTGGATGCGCGAATTACCCATTTTTAGGGTCCGTAACCGAAGGGTGCCAACGGGACCCTATTACTGCCCTCCTAGTGAAAAACGCAGTAACTATGTCAAACATGTTTTGAAGAAAAATAAGAACAGATTGTTGTATATTGTTAGGCGATTCCGAATATGTATATAACTAATTTTTGACAAAAAATTTAGTTACTGCGTTTTTCACTAGAAGGGCAGATTACTAAGCCTCCGCTGTCCGTCCGTCTGTCAGCGCGCTGTATCTCATGAACCGTAAAGGCAGAGTTGAAATTTTCACAGCGTGTATTTCTATTGCCGCTATAACAATCTTACTTGTATTATAGATGCAAAATAAATAACACCCAACAGTCACATACATAGTCCTGAGCCCACACTAGGATTCCCTGTGTCGTGGGTATCAGAAACTACGAGTACCATGGTACCAAAAAAGCTTATGAGAATCACGCCTAAACGGCTGAAGGGATTTTATTGAAACTTGGAATAATATATACTACATGTGCTGGATTAATATATAGGCTATTTTTCATCTTACCACGCGAGCGAAGCCGCGGGAGGCAGTAAAAATACATACATAACACGCCTGTATTCATAACGGGGTAGGTAGAACCACAAGTAATCATAAGGAAACTTGCAGCTACTTCTGATCCAAGACTCCCAAGATGGATATGGTGAACCATGGTGACAGGTGATCAGCCCATCGCCCATATAGGTCCATCAAGTTGTAGAGGATAATAAAAATGAAATATAAATAATAATAAAATGGGCCCCATACCAGAATATGCTACACATGTCACTCTACGCGTCATTTGACAAAGCCCGATAGTGTAGCCGCCGGAAAAAAACGATGCTTGAAGTATTTATGGAACCACGAAGCTTACATTATAAAAACAAACACTTTCAAATGTTATTTAACCAATAAATCAAAAAGTAATTAAAACTGACCACTACAAAATTCTCCTCTACCGCCCTATCCGTAACCCGAGCTGAGATATGAAGTTATCTTAACGACCCCCCACCCTCCGCCCTGCCCCCTCCCTGCCCCCGGGGGGGGGGGGGGGGGAGTGGGGGGGGGGGGGCTCGGACCCTCATGTACTGACCCGATGGTGCCGATACGCAACGGCCAATTTTGGTCAGCCCAACTACATCTCGCCTTTATGATACTTCTTCTTGTTTATGCTCTCCTGGTACTTTCTCTTGTGATTTGATGGTGTTTTTCCTGTTATGGTGTCAATGGGAGTTGTTCGGTTGTTGGTTAGTTTTTTTCGCTTAGTTAGCGGATTGGTTGGTTTCACAAATCCGATAACAGTCCTGATCAACATCGACCTCGGTGGCGTGGCGGGCGAGTGCTCGGCTATGACGCAAGAGGCGCGGGTTCGATTCCCGCTACGGGTGAAATGTTTGTATGTTCTGCAAATATTTCTTCCTGATCTGGGTGTTGTAGTAAGATGTATTAAGTATGTGTTTACAAAGGTGCGCCTCAAAGGCTTCTTTCATGCATTTGATACAGTCATGTTTTCGGGCTTTTTAGGTTCTACGTGAGGGTACCTGGTATAGCGCATATAAATTTTTCGTGCAGAAAATCCATTGATCGGATTTGAACCCACGATCAATAGGCGGGGCTGCTACCAACACACCACCAATGCTCTCAACATGCAGACATAGTTGAGTGCACGAAACAAGCCTCTTTGAAGCGCACCTTTAAAAAGGTATTTGTCAGAATTAGGTATAAACGAGAGAAAAATCCCTGAACATATTTTCGAATTTGGCTTAAAACAAGCAACTGTCAACCCTCCCCAAATAACCTCAATCCTAAGCAAACGAATACGATATCCGTAATCTATCCCGGGAACCGAACCCGCTACCCTCGCAAACATGGAAACCCTTTCGCCAAACTCTGTGCGGATCAGATTGCTACTATTAATTATGGGATGGCATTATATTTTCCTTGGAAATAATACCTACTCGAGATAATGAGATTGAAATGAGTTCCTTAATACTGCCCTCCTAGAGAAGAACGCAGTAACTAGCATTTTTGCCAAAAATTAGTTAGATACATATTCTGAATCGCCTAACAAAATACAACATTCTGTTCTCACTCGCGTATCAAAACACGTTTGACACAGTTACTGCGTTCTTCACTAGGAGGGCAGAATAGATGGCGTTAGTATTAGTTCTTCACTGGATTATCCGTTACATTTTTCCGGATAATCGGATAATTATCAGACTTTAAATGAGAGGACTGGCGGTCTAGTTGGTGACCCCGCTCTCTGATCCTAAGGTCGTGGGTTCAAACCCGGTCCTATACCAATGGATTTTTCTGTGCGAAAAATGTATGGGCACTATACCAGTACTCTTAAAACGGTGAAGGAAAATATCGTGAGGAAAACCGCGTCTTAGTCAGCTCCGCACGTATCGATCATGTCTTTCCCGTGGACAAGGCCGACTAAGCCGAGAGGATGGAATAGGTGCTGGGCAAGCCTACTCCATCTTAACTCGTCCCGGGCACTACAGCGTCCCATTTGTGAAAGTAAAAAGTTACCTCCTGACGCTGCATAAATCATCTACTACAGATGGTAAAAGGCCCTTAGTATTAAAAGACCCATATTTCGCAAGAAAAATATTTTCTGACCACAACATTACATATCCAAATCGTGAAATAAGTATCCATCCAGCATCTCATAAGGGGACAGAAACCATTTCCGCAGTTCCCACATAACATTCCCAAACTACCCGCGCTCGTCCGGTTTTTCCGTCGTCCGTCGGAAACCTAGCGGAAATAGGACTGAGACGGCACTATTATGACTCTTGGGAAAGAGAGAGAGGGATAGCATGTTCGAATTTTGAATTTGAGTTGTGGGTTTCATCTGATACCCGCGGGTCTTGGTTTAAAGGCGCGTAGCCATCTTTATGTACCGGCAGAAAAAAAAATCTGCATTATTTTTAATAGGTTTTAACAAAAGGAGGCTTTTCCTTAAAACAATTATGTAAGGAAACCAATTTTCTAAAAATTTTCGTCAATCTACTTTACCTGAAAGTCTGAACTTTGTATAAAAGTTGCAAAAACAAGCAAAAACTTTGGTTAAAATCGGAAAGATCCCTTTATTTAGGGTAAGGGTGATCGTAAGTTCTTCTTTTGGCCTCGCCGTGGGCAAATTGCATGAAATCCGCACAGATGAGAATTTATTAATATTGAAGATGCCGCCCTGAATTAGCCTTGTGACAGTGCTCTCTTTATTTATGTTTAGTAACTAGAACAGTGTAGTGACCCCCTTTATTCTGTCGTGGGTTCGGTCGAGCACATAATTTTTTCAATCAAAAATATGCTCGTTAGTCTTATCTATGCACGCAAAATGGCGGAATATCTTAGAAAAAATGGGTTAATTGTTAAGTTAATCAGTAACATTATCAATCAAATCTATGTTTTGATAAAGCTTTGTAACGTGATTCATTTATATTTTAATTTTAATTTAAAATTTGAAAATAGGTAGCAGATAAAGAGCTGTCAAAAATGATAATTTATAACTTCCAGAATTTGTCTTATCTTCTAACTTATTGTATAGTAAGATATAAGATAAAATAGACAGAGCCAAATGTAAACATAAGAAAACTTGCAGCCACTTCTGATTTAAAATCGTAAGATGGAAATGGTGAACCATGGTAACAGATAATCAGCTCATTAGGGATATAGGCGTGATAATATTATTATGTATGCATGATAAAAAACTTAGGTTCTCTTAATATTGTATTAACTCTTTATTTTAAAGCCTGTTTCACACGGAGACACTACAGGAACTCTTTAGTCACCTTCATGCATGAAAGCTCAGTAAAAGTGTTGAAGCGATTTGAAATACCCAATCACGCGTTTGCGTCGCAGTCAAGTAGTAGATGTCCTCGTGTATAACCGCCCTAAAACGTAACATAAAGAGTTCGAAGTACAACAAATCCTTTTTAACACACAATAGTCCTTCACCACACTGGTTCTGGTGACCTACTGAAACGAGCCTTATTAACTGTATTATCAATTAATAAATTGCATGCCTTAGAACTAGGCATGTGGATGTGAGGATGTGACGATGTTTGTGCCTCAATCACGCCGTAACGGCTGAATGGATTTGAATGAAACTTTGAACATACATAGTATGCATGCTGGAATAACGTTTAGGCTACTTTTTGTTCTAATACCACGCGAGCGAAGCCGCGGGCGTCAGCTAGTATATGCATAAAACAGAATTTATAGTTTATACACAGTTTCTATAAACGGTCGGCTAGGCACGTCATGGCTATCTACGGGGTTTGTGTTCACTATAAATACAAATATATAATACTCGGTAATGTCGGTGAGTTCGTGCACGTTCTGTGTTCAAGCTATGGTATAATGTCAAGGTGGTGAATCGATGTCCTTATTCGATTATTATGTTCCCAGACTATGCCTTTGAATATCGACGGAAGAAAGCGATTTTGTCGTATCTCAAAATATTCAATTTTACACCAGAACCAAAAAACTTTTATTTACAGCAATTAGTCGTGTGAATAGTAAAATACTAGGAAAAAATCAAGGGCGTATCATAAAATTTTTCATAGTAGAAAGACCATTCGACGCGGCTTTTTTCGCTTATCAACAATCAAGTTTTAAGTCATTTAGGCCATTTTTTGAGATACGACATTTCCGCTTTCTGCCGTCGATATGTATATCTTCATGGTATATTGGACAAGAGCGTTATTTTAAAGATTAATTTTATGTAAGCTAATAATAATAAAGAAATATTGACTATGTTGATTTACTAAGTATTCTGAAATAAATATTGTCTTAGTTGCCTCTGCGAGAAAGTTTTTTTAGGTACTTGCATTAAATGAAGCGAAATAACAACAAAAAATACAACGAAAAAAGGTTTTACTTTAGACTTTAGAATAGGCGCTGGGCAATCCTACTCCATGTTAATTCGTCCCGGGCACTACAGCGTCCCGTTTGTGAAGGTAAAAGTTGCCTCCTGACGCTGTATAAATCATCTACTATAGATGGTAAAAGGCCTTAGTTTAGTTTTAATTAATAATCTGTACTTCACATAACTCACATTGTTTATGCGCATACACAGTGGCGCCATGTTTACGACTTGCTATCTAGTAAAGGACCAAAATACTGGCTACCAGTGCAAGCTATCGGCACTGAACCCACGCCTTTTCGAAATACCAGAATAGTCAGCAAAATGCGAAGACTTTCTTGAAAAACTTTAAAACCGTCTTGTTTCTTGGAAAATAGACATCATCATCGACAACCTCGGTGGCGTGGCAGGCGAGAATTTCTATATTATTCTGCCATAGCCTTTTTATAAAGTTTAGAGCACTAGAGGTCTAGTGGTAGACCCTTCCATTCTTAAGGTCGTCGGTTCAAATCCGGTCGTGGACCAATGGATTTTTCTATACGAAAAATGTATGGGCGCTATTGAGGAATCCGGCATGAGTACGAAAGAAGCCTTCGAGGCGCGCTTAAAATCCTGTCACCACACTGGTTCGAAAGAACACAGAAGTGACACGACTAGATAGATAAAACTTGACGTAGACATTAAATGCGAAAACTTGTTTAGACTATTTCATTTTTATGTTACTACTAGCTACCAACTGTGGCTTCGCTCGCAAGGTATCCGGTAAAAAAATAGCCTATATGTAAATCCAGCACATGTACTATATATATTCAAAGTTTCATTCAAATTCGTTCAGTCGTTTTGGCACAAACATACAAACATCCTCATAAACTATCATATTTATAAGAGTAGGATTATCTAAGGTACCAGGAGAGCATGAGTCCGAGGAACTATCGTAAGTATTACATTTACAATGTATGACACAGCGTATCTTCCAGATGGCTGCGCGGCGGCGGTTCAAAAGTAACCCGACACACGTAACTCAAGACACGCCTAGGAATCCGGCCCGGCCTGCCGATCCGTGCTTTATTTATACCGACCAGATATCTTTATGATTTTGATATTCTTAGAGAAACATTATTTTTCGCCAGTTGTTCTATGTCAGTCGAGTAAAAATGAAAGATAGCCTAAAAGTATAATAAATACTAGCTGCCGGCCGCGGCTTCGCTCGCGTGGTACCCGGATAAAAATAGCCTATATGTTAATCCAGTACATGTACTATGTATATTCCAAGTTTCATTCAAATCCGTTCAGCCGTTTAGGCGTGAAAGATTAACAAACATCCATACATACAAACTTTCGCGTTTATAATATTAGTAGGATATATATTTTTGGACATTTCACACAGCATTATCTAGCCCAAAACTAAGCAAAGCTTGTATGGGCATCCGATGGCTGATAGAATATATAAAAATATTTCTCCCGCAGCGGGAATCGAACCCGCGTTCTTGCATCTCAGACGAGCACTCGCCCGCCACGCCACGGAGGTCGTCAGTAGTATAGATAGTATCTATTTACATTCGCAAAGATGAATAAACATCCCCCAATATCGGTCAAAAACATCCGTAAACTAAAAAAACTCCCGATATCGGTCACAAACAAACAACAACAATAAATTACGGGACATCCAGAAACAATATGAAATTGTCTCGCTGTCGAGGATTAGGGGGACTTATAATTATTTTTAGGCCTCCCCCCGGCTTAAGGGCGCTTAGGCCGCGACGCGGGATTTGTCCTAAGTCTGTCTACGTTATTCAATATTATTTCTTTGGGACATTTCGGAACGTGTCTCAGGTATGGTATTAAGTGAGATCCAGATGCCGCAGCTGAGAACGAGTTGCGCTGGATCAGTTCAGGCCCCCCTATTCGAAATCCGTATAAAATGTACCTTAGATTTACGCAAAATATAACTGTCAAATTAGTGCTCTTCCAATTTCTAGGTGGCAATTTTTGAAATACATACATATTATCACGCCCATATTCCCTAACGGGGTGGGCAGAGCCCCAAGTAATCATAAGAAAACTTGCAGCCACTTCTGATCCAAGAAAGAATTATACTATTTTCACAACAACTTACTCATAGGATTTCAGTGGGTTTCGCATTTGAAAATTGGCATGAGTGTCTTTTTACAATAAACTTATTTCAGGCGTTGTACATATTTTCGTACTACAGTCCTTAGCAAATACATACAGGCAAGACTCACGGTAGCTTAGAGTTGTGTTACAAGGTCTCTTAAGGCTTCTTTGTGAATAAAGGGATGCCCGGGAAAGAACACATGGTTTTCACGGCTGCCTTAGAAGGTAATGTGGGGGAAAATTCTGTTCAGTTGGATACACCTACAGAGGCTTGTGGAGGCAGCTAGGTTTTGTAACGTTGATTTTATTACTACGTAAGATCATTGGAATACTAAAAAATGTACGATAAACATTTTTGTGAAAGAGATTTAGATTATATACAAAGTAAGAAAAACATGATAAAGTTAAGGGGTTGGTGAGTAAGTTCATATGAGCTACTGGCCAACTCTTGTGACGGAGTTTTTAGGCTACCTAAAGGCCTCCGTCATGACTTAGCGATTTAAAAGCCGGGACCGACAACTGAGCGTGCTCTACAAAGCACGGAAGCTCTTAGCTCGTAATGCCACTTGCGGTCACCCATCCAAATTGTGACCGCGCACAACGTTGCTTAACTTCAACGATCAATCAAGAACGTCTGAGCAAGCTACACCACGAGCGCTTCAAGGGGTAGGTAATTTTGGTATATTAGTAACATATAACATTTTCAAGAAAGTACTAGAGGTTTACGGTTTAAGAACTTTATTCTCATAAAGAATTTATATTCTCTTAACAATATGAGAACTTAAAAAATATATATATATAATATTAATTACTTCGAGTAAAAAACCTACGTAATTCATCGTGATTGATATGCGGGAGTCAAATTACTCGAAAAATAGTTGTATTAATCTACATTTTTGCAGCTTGACTGGCTTTCGTACAATGATGATGATGATATCTAAGTTAAGACAGTATATCTTCATCTCTTTTTTTATGTCCGTTGAACCTGCGAATGTCATAAACCTTGATGGAGTAAAGAAAGTGTCAAAGCTGTTTCCCGTGAGCTGTGGACAGGCTCCGTGATTAACAGCGTAAGACGAGCTTATTCCACGTTCGTTTGATGAATGCGCCTCGACGTGTAAACATGCTCTTCTTAGTATTCGCTATTTTCAACCATTCGTCTCCACTGATAATATCTTTTAAAGTTTTACATCTACGACTTTGTGAATAAATGTAACGAATAATGTTCTTTTTTTGAATTTTCAAACCCTACAATGTTAGCTACGCAATTCTGAATTCAAAATCCAATGCTTGTAAAATTGTCCGATCCTCTTTGGTCCGTTGTGAATTAATTCAAACGTTTGACTATCGAATGCAACTTTGTAATCGCAAATCGATTTCATATTCAAACTGAAACCGACATTCGACACTCGACCTTTGTGGTCAAGGATTTGAACACTGCATTCATTTGTTTCCCGCCAACGCCGACCAATGGTGGCGGCGGCAGGTGGCGTTTCCCGCGACGCGTAATCGAATGAATATTACAAACGTCATGTTGACAGCTATGTAGTTTCACGCCCGATATATCGGTCGACTGACCGAATGCTCTTTTAAGCCAATTCAGATTGTCTATGACCCAGCCGAATCCGATTACACGGACAAGCACACAATTTAGAAGCGAATTCAAAATGGCTCTGTTTAAAAATGGATTAGAGCTGTAGAGTTAACATTGACACATCCCGAAGCACGAACTGTTTTACAGGGTGGGTAATGAAAGCACTTAGCGCTAAGCGAAGCAATTATAAGTAATTTGGAAGCCGGTAATGGCCGCGGACAGCGCTGCGCAAAAACGCGCCGAACGGAACGCGCTAAAAGCTCCCTAATTCGATTGTCGATGGTTACTTTTTAAACTTCGAATGCTGAAAAAGAACACAAATTTTCCATTTTCGAATTTTGGTATTCCTCTTTAACACTGGTTAGTGGTTAGTTATTTTTCACAAAAAAAAAAGAAACGAGAGAGAATTTCAAATGAAAAGAATTACCTACTCTAAAATTTTAGGAATCTCGCATTTTTTATAGAATTTCTGGCTAATTGTAAAAGCTTTAAAGTAATTAAAGCTTCGAAAATACCAGGAATTCATAGCTATAAAGAAAGTGGGATCTGTCTAAATGAAACAGGAATAGCGGGCTCAGAACTGCGTCACCTGAACTGAAGCTTCTTCGGGCCGTGATTTATGGGCGCGGATCCGGACCGGTAATGAAATTGCACCCCCAGCACCCCCTGACACCCCCTGACACCCCAAACACCCCAACGCGAAACCCATTCTAGAAATTACTACGCAACAACGACTCTGTGACACTACGTTCCGATCTTACTAATGTATCTTTTTAGATTCCTACTTTTCGTATGACTACCTATGATTAAATTGCTTGTTAAAAAATTAAATTTTTCCTAAGCAATTTTTCTTGGAAATAGGGTTACTTCTACGAGGTTTTGGAATCTATTCTAAATAAAATATTATTTCTTTCTCTGTAATCTTTTCAGGGAAAAACAGATCAGACTGGTTTATTGGTCTCATTCCGAGGATAAAACATTTAAGCCAGACGACTCCCGCAATTTTTTATATAAATAAATTTTCGTGTCTTCCAGCATGTCACTCTAACCACTTAAGTCAGGCTCCTCCCGCAAATTTAAACAGACTTGTATTGAATGCATACAACGCTGCCCGTTACAGTCACGGCACCCCCGCCATAGCCACGTAGGGAGACGTCTGAGTTATGTGATTTAACTCTAAAAGGTCCAGTGACCAGTGTTTATTTCGTTATTTGAAGCGCCATTGTCCGAGCATTGCGTAGAATTCCCGCTCCATAAATAAAAGCATAGACGTAGTGAAAAAGTTTAAAACATTTACAACTGACCAGCGCACTAGTACAGTCAAGAGCAAAAGTGTAACAATGAACCAATACCAATTTTGTTTATTCAGATACCTACTGACCCCGCGAACTTCGTACCACCTTAGAATAATAATGCCATATTTCTAATGTTTTATTAGGTCAAATCAAAAATCATGAAATCGGTCCAGCTAGAGGCCCTTACCAACAGCCTTGCAAATGCCTCTGGTATAGCATTAATGCACGACCGGATTTGAACCCACGACCTCAGGATCTACTAGACCACCAGTGCACTCAATAGTCAAATAATATTGCTATCTCAAAAGTGAAGACCATCACTTGCTCTTGTCGCCAACTTAGCTTTAAACATTTTGTACTAACTGCCGGCCGCGACTTCGCTTGCGTGCTACCCGGATAAAAACTAGCCTATATGTTAATCCAGTACATGTACTATGTATATTCCAAGTTTCATTCAAATCCGTTAAGCCGTTTAAGCGTGAAAGAGTAACAAACATCTATACATACAAACTTTCGCGTTTATAATATTAGTAGGAAGGATGTTCAAAAGTTACAACACTTTTGCAGTTGACTGTACGGAACCCGCAGTTTCAATTAAAAAGCAGCAATAAATTTCTGAATGCAGACAATGCTTTCAATGGTCCTTCTGAAGACAATGCCGTTACACGGTAGCAATGGTCTTTCGAACCGGATACCTAATAGCTACATTATTTTTGAACAAACTCTTATTTTGCAACTTTAATGACCAACAACGTTATATTTGAACATCATCAGCTTGTTTTTTCATACAAAAATCGGGTGTTAAAGTTTGTATCGATGTACAATGACGTTATTAGAATAGGATATTTTTATTTCAAGCAATACTAGAGTAAAACAATAATAAATAAATATTTGTGGACATTTCACACAGCGCCATCTAGCCCCAAATTAAGCAAAGCTTGTACTATGGGAACCAGATGGCTGATACAATACATAAGTAAGTACTTTTTTTTTAAATACATACTTATAATACATAGTATTGAAACATCCAGACCCGGAAGAAATATTTACAGATCATGAAAACATTTCTTCCGGAGCGGGAATCGAACCCGCGCCTCTTGCGTCTCTGGCGAGCAATCGCCCGCCAAGCCACCGAGGTTGTCGAAGACTAACCTCCGAATACTCAAACAGATCTCAGAGTTGAGCACGTCTCAAGTGACGAGTTTTGACAGATTTTCATCAGAAACTGTCAAAAAACCGTGACTTGAGACGTGCTCAACTTTGAGTCACGTTTGAGCATTCGCGGGATAACATGTTACTTTACTTTAGTAGCACTCACCGTTAAGTGTTGAAAAAGCCACGCCCGGAGGATGTTGGTGGCGACTTTGGGGAAGATGCCGCGCTTCTTCTGGTTCTTCTTGCCGTTGGTGTCGTCATCCTCTTCGCCCGTGCCCTCGCCGGAGCCAATGCTGGCGTTGCTGGCGTCTCCTGTGGAAGAACCCCTGGTCAGTTTGTGGCAGTAAGTTCGTATGAGCAGTGGCCAACTCTTGTGACGGAGTTTTTAGGCCGCCTAAAGGACTCCGTCGTGGCTTAACGACTTAAAAGCCGGGACAGACAATTTCACGTGCCCTCCGAAGCACGGAAGCACTCAATACTTGTATCACGATAATATGTGATGTCGTGATATACCTGTTTGTTATGTTCAATCAAATCAAATCATTTATTTTGCAAAACAAGATTTAGACAATGATGATAAAAATAATTATGAAGGTACAAGTTTGTGGCAGGACACGGAGGTACAAGCCGGCCGAATTGACACCTACCCCCTTATTCTCCATGACCAAACGAAACTTGACAGCTCGTAACGTATTTGTGACGTGAGGCGTCGTGTTTTTGCAATACAAAATTGTCAAAGAATACGATAACACGGTGATTCCACAAACGTGCCCGCGTTATGGTTTCTTTAGTCATCCAGAACAAGGCGGCTGGCTCGGAACTGACAACTATAAGTTACTAAAACCGATACATCTATGCAATTTAAATACATGCATAAGTATACTTCTCTGCTGGACTGGTCGTAAAGGAAAAGCATGCGTCCAGCAGCTTCTCTCCCCGAGCATGTCGTAAAAGTCGACTAAGGGATACACTCTCCAACATGATGAGATACAATAAGCAAGTATTCCCAAGGAGGGTTGAAAACTCCTGCATGATCCTTGGACCATGCCTTGCCGACCCCACATAGAGTGGGATAAGGGCAGGAAGATGATGACCTAAGATCAATGTTTTACATTGTCGTAATTGTCATGTTGGTAAACGTATTAAAAAACTGTTTTTTAAGTCGGTAAACAAAGCTGTCTGAATTTCATACCACACACAGCGGTAATTTTCACATTTTGCGTGATCTCTCTCAATCCGAAGGGATGATATTCATAATTAGATAGACAAATGCATACGCAATTATAACGTGGTAATCGCGAGTACCAGGCAATCAGGAATCGCAGGAGATGTCTCGCCTACGCTATCGTATGCGTCTGGCATATTAATTAGAAACGCCAACTTGTATTTATTTAATCACCTGCTACACCACTGATTCCTATCTTTGGTACTGTGTTTAATTAATTCTGATAATTCTCGAGTTATGATCGCTTTGCCCCAAGATCGACGAGCGAGAGCTGTGAGACAAATTCTTCAAACTAAGCTAAAGCCTTTTTTACCCCTCGAATACTCAAACGTGACTCAGAGTTGAGAACGTCTCAACTCACAATTTTTTGACAGTTTCTGATGAAAATCAGTCAAAAAATTGTCATTTGAGACGTGTTCAACTTTGAGATGCATTTGAGTATTCGGGGGTATGTCTTGCTAACAGCTATACTATCTTCTCAGCTTAAGTTCGGGAAATAAATCGGCCTGCCGAAGCCACGGTTTCCCTCACAATATATAATTAAACTAGCTGTTGCCCGCGACTTCGTTCGCGTGTAGTACATTATTTTGTTCTTTATTCAATAGTTTTCGCAGCGCACGCCAAATTATTTTGGGGTCTCTACCTTGGGTTACAATATTGCAATTTTCTTACGGATCCCTAATTTTTAGAAATTATATTATAGTCTGTACTGGTCCCTGATAATGTAGCTTTCTATTGGTGAAAGAATTTTTGAAATCGGTCCAGTAGTTTCGGAGCCTATTCGTTACACACAAACAAAAAAACAGAAAATCTTTCCTCTTTATAATATTAGTATGATAAATATTTGTGAACATTTGACATAGCGCCATCCAGCCCCAAAATAAGCAAAGCTTGTACTATGGACACCAGTAGCTGATAGAATACTGATATACTTTTTTTTGTAAATGCATACTTAGGTATAAATAATACAACAACACCCAGCCCCGGAAGAAGTATTTGCAGAACATACAAACATTTCTCCCGTAGTGGAAATCGAACCCACGCCACGCCACCGAGGTCGTCAATGTTTTACTTCACCGTTTTGAGCACGTGTCATTGAAATGAAAAATTAATAGGATTCGAAAACATAAATCGTAAGCCAAAAATTGAAGTCAGAACAGCTCTTTAAACTAGGTTTATATCATCATCATCATTTGCAAACCCACCCTTTGTGTGTGCCACAATCTTTATTATAAAACAATTCTATTTATCACGATGTTTTGCAGGCGGCAATATACACGGATGGCGAAAGCTTGTTTTTTGTAAATAATTCACGGTACCAGGAGCGAACACGATAAACAAATTAGTGTGCACTGAGCCGAATCAAATATTCATCGCAACAGGAACAAATCGAATCAGAACGGGTGTGAGCTCCATCTTACTTCTGAGCTCCTGGTACTCGCGTTAATAAAACACTAGCTGCATGCTCACTTTATTGCCTTCTTTATTTATTTTTCGTTCAATCCTTTATAGGCAAATTCAATTTTGTTAGTCGAATTTTCAGATTCGTTTTAAAACTAGCGATATTGCTAAAATATCGCATTTTTCTGTTCATTAGAATGCGAAAAAAGTGATGCGCGTAGAACTGAAAGTTTTTAATTCTTATCGATGATTCTAGATTTTATCGACATTCGCGCAACGAGTGTATATCTCGTTCGACCGGTGGCATGCATTGTGATGGTAATGGGGGCAAAGTAATAAAATTACTTTTAGACCATTACCCGTCCCCCTCGATGTTACCCTTGCATATAGGGTGTAGAAGGCACAATAAAATGGTTACATTTTCACAAAAACAAAGGGATTATTGTCTGTGTAATTGTTTTATTCGATCGAGACTTTTACCTGTTTTAAACTGTTTTATTTAAGAAACAAAATGTATATATTTTTTATTTATCAAGCGTAGCAGGATAAATGTTCCATGATTTAAATCTGACAAGCTTATCCTTGTAAGATACAAGAACTGGAAATATGCGTGGTGGTAAGATTTAACACCCTGTATAACTAAGGGTTCAAAATCAGAGCGCAGTTGCATCGGAGTAATCCTCTAATTCATCTCGGGGCCACGAACTACCCCAGAAGCTGCCCCTACCCCTAATGTTCACTAATACACCCCAAATGAACGTGTATAATATAAACAGTTGCGTGCGAAAAGTCAAAAACTATTCAAATTGACTCGGGAATTTGCAATAAGATAGACGGAGGGAATGTCCCATCTGGAAATAGACTCTGACGTTGTAAATATGTGTCTGGTTGATACAAAATGTGATAAAGTAACTAATAAGCCCATACCTTGTAGGTAAATATATAGTAAAAGATATAGTCAAGATGAATTAGCGCAGTAGAGGGCAAATACAGGCTGCGGGTGATAATTAAAGAAAAGTCCTATACATACATATTATCACGCATCCCTAATGGGGTGAGCAGAGCCACAGGCATTCATAAAAAATGCAACCACTCCTGATTCAAAGTCCCAAGATGGATATGGGAAACCACGGTGACAGGTGATCAGTCCATCGCCCATATAATGGTCCATCATGTTGGAGAGGATACTATCCCTTAGTCGACTTTGACGATATGCTCGAGGAGGGAAGCAGCTGGACGCATTCTATGCTTTTTCTTCACCACTCCAGCAGAGAAGAAAACGTTGTAAAGCAGAACATTACGAAACATTACAGCTTCTATTGCATCAAATGATTCTCGGCGCTTTCACCATTTCATAACTTTAGTTCGAAAGACACCAGCGACATGAGTAAAATCAATTATTGAACCCCTGAAAGGGGCCGTACCTTTTGCCTTGGATCGGCTTATAACCAAGCTACCAATACCATCAAGCATAGAAAGACAAATCTGCTGTCACTTCCAGAAACTCCTCACAATGTCATCCTTGAAACAATTTGGTATTTTTTTTCAATTGAGTTTCAATTACCAATGAGAGTGTAACGAAGTGCTCATTAGCTTTAATCCTTTCCCATGCATGTCCCCTGGTCCCATAGTTGGCTGCTCCCGCGTGTTGTAAGCCGATTGGCAACCCGACACCGTGAGGGATGCGGTCGGACCTTTAAGTTTTGGCAAAAGTTGTTTGGGAGATGCTGCTGTCCTTTTTAGGAGTAATATTGTAACTGGAACACATCGTTTTGAGCGCCTTTCTTCATCTTACTGGTTTTATCGGTCAGCCTAAATCGATGAAGGGTTGATGAGCTCAAGACAATCGAACAACTTAATTATGGTTTTCGAGAGAAATGACAACCCCCCCTCTGTGACCAGGGGTCTGATTTTGGGGAAAAAATTTAGTTGTATCAGAGAAAACGGTTAAAAACTGTCAAAATTAAGTTTATCTTGAGAGTTTTTGCTATATTTATGTAAATGGCTGTTATTATGTCTATTTCCCAATAGATGTGACGATATATGTTTGTGCCTCAATACCGCCGTATCGACTAAACGGATTTGAATGAAACTTTGAATACACCTAGTATGAGTGCTGAAATAACATTATAGGCTTTTTGTTTGGATTCCACGCGAGCAAAGCCGCGGGCGAAAGCTAGTGTTACAATAATTATTTAGATACTTATATTTTTAAGGCTTGGTTCAGTTATTATTAGTTGACTATTAGTTGCATATTCGGACAAATTCGCTTTTCATAAGCACAAAGTTTTTGAAGTAACTTCAGACCTAGACGAAAATGTAATTTTGTGAAGATTTTTTTTTTATTTTCCCAACGTTTGGTGGAAGCCACCCTCACGTCATTAGACGAGGCCCGGCTCCTGGGAGATTTATCGCACGCCGCGATAGTGCCGAATGAGTGCGATCGAGTTACGCCAATCAACTTAGCGCACGCGCCCTAGTGGTGTCATGCATGGGAACTGTCGATGAGTTTGATAGTCGATAAAACAAAATAATCGTTTGTTAAGTAAAGTTGTGAAGCGCTCGTAGCGTAGCTTGCTTAGGCGTTCTTGATTGATCGTTGAAGTTAAGCAACGTTGTGCGCGGTCACAATTGGGATGGGTGACTGCAAGCTACATTACGAGCTGAGCGCTTCGGAGGGCACGTTAAAACCGTAGCTCATACGAACATACATACAATCGTTTGTTTTACAGCGTCTCGTTATTATTTACTTTTGTTTGTTGCGTGGATTCTTTCAACTGACTGCAGACCAGGAATCCAAAAACTTAGTTACTTACTTAGTTATGCATTGTGTAGCAAAATTAATAAAAACTATATACTATAACTATAGAAATATTTGTCATTTGATTTCTCTACAATTTTAAAATGTCAGGACAAAATCATCGATATCGTTAATTTTTATAACAGCCACATCTCTAAAGGGCGACAACCATGGTGTCGTAATGCGTTCCGATTTGATGGATTGGCTTCTTTGCAGTCCCTCCTATTTGCAAACACCCTTATCTGAAGGGGGGGGGGGAGGGCTAATTAAAATTGGCAGTTTTTGATTGAACTCTATCACGTTGGAATAGTGGCGGTTTTTGAACTGCAGCTTTCGAAATATTGAGCCGTGACGTAACGCTTAAGAGAAATACATCGTTTCGTTTAAGTTAAGAAATTAGTTAATGTTGAAAGCAAATATTCGAAGGGAAAATATTTTGTAGAAAAAAGTAACCAAATTCGTATGAGCTAGAGGCCAACTTTTGTGACGGAGTTTTTCCGGCAAAGGCTTCCGTCATGGCTTAACGACTTAAAAGCCGGGACCGACAATTTAACGTGCACTCCGAAGCACGGAAGGGACCAACTCGTTATGCCACCTGCAGTCACCCATCCCAATTGTGGCCGCGCACAACGTTGCTTAACTTCAACGATCAATCGAGAACGTCTAAGCAAACTACGGAATATAGAAAAAAATTGTCTACTATTTATTTAACTTTCATCCAATTATGTTGAACCGTTGCGGACCGTTTATGTTAGTCAAAAAAAAAAAATAACTATTTATATTAAGAAATATCTTTATCATATGAAGAAAAACCTAAAACTATATTAATGATAACCTTTATCAATATAATTCTTATGAAACATGATTTAAAACGCCGCATTCGCTTAATCACGTCGAACGGAACGTGACGTGTGAAATAAGCTTCGTTTGCGAAATTAAAGGTTCCTTTAAATGACATTCAGTTTGATTTTTGAATTGTCCACAGAGTATATAATAAAAATACACATACCAGACAGATACTACAGTTAATGGACATTTATTATCTTACTTATATTATAAATGCGAAAGTTTGTGAGTTTGGATGTTTGTGCCTCAATCACGCCTAAACGGCTGAACGGATTCGAATGAAACTTGGAATATACTTTGTACATGTGCTGGATTAACATATAGGCAATTTTATATCCAGGTACCATGCGAGCAAAGCCGCGGGCGGCAGCTAGTTTAGGTATATTTGTGGATTTTTTTTCACACACTACTTCTCTGCTGGACTGGGAGTAAAGAAAAAGCATAGAATGCGTCCAGCTGCTTCTCTCCCCGAGCATGTCGTAAATGTCGACTCAGGGATAGTATCCTCTAACATGATGAACCATCTATATGGGCGATGAGCTGATCACCTGTCACCATGGTTCACCATATCTTAGAACTAAATCAGAAGTGGCTGCAAGTTTTCTTATATTTACTTGTGGCTCTGCCCAGCCCATTACGGATATAGGCGTGATAATATGTATGTATGTACTATTTTTAAGGAAAGGATTATAAGGTGCGTCTGAGAGGCTCTTTTCGTGCAGTTGACTCATGCTTTCGAACTTAAGTTCTACGACAAGTTTCCTCACGATGTTTTCCTTCACCGTTTGAGAGTACTGGTATAGCGCACATACATTTTTCTAACAGAAAAATTCATTGTTGCACGACCGAATTTGAATCCACGACCTTAGGATTAGAAGGGGGGGGCGCTAGCACTAGACCACCAGGGCTCTTTTGGCTAGTAGGTAGGAATATTTTGTAAATCTAGGTACTGAATAACTAATGCCTAACTTCTTGTGTGATAATCGAATCGCCTATATTTTCATTCCAGTTTTCTTTGAAACCGTTCAGCCATTGAGGCACATACAAAAACCTTTTCATGTTTATAATAGCAGAATTAATATCAAAATATCTTTACAAACCGACAGACCGATTTATAAACTGGTACTAATTTATTGTTAAATAAAATCCATAAAAATTACTAAATTTAACGATCCTGTAAGGATACATTTAACGTTTAATTCCGTTTAAAACTCAAATATTGCACATAAAGGATATCATAAGATTTTAACTACTTGTATGGTGAGACCAGATTCCTGTAAACAAAGTTACCGCTATAAGACATACATAACTTAGTACTAAATGAAATAGAACGAAGAAATATGTGGAAATTTAGTTCTTCCGAACCAGAACAATGAACGAAATAAGTTAGAGATAGTCATTTCAATAGCAATAAGAAATTTTCAACATTTTTACTTTAAGTCCTAAGGCTGATTTTTCTTTTTTATTACTTAGTTCTAAAATATTTTGTTAAAGTACTGAGACTTGGAAATAAAATAACAGGCGTGGTCAAGGGTTTGAAGTGCAGTATGTTGTAGAACCAAAAAAGTTCGAAAACTTTGTGTCAAGTTCACGAAAAGAGCCTTTAAGACGTAGGTACTTACGACCAGTTAGTCCGAACATCATTAGTTTTCGTATTATTTCATAACTAATAATAATAAATAACACCCAACAGTCACATACATAGTCCTGACCCCGCACTAGGATTCCCTGTGTCGTGGGTATCAGAAACTACGAGTACCATGGCACCACAACACCCAGACCCGGAAGAAATATTTACAGATCATGCAAACATTTCTTCCGCAGCGGGAATCGAACCCGCACCTCTTGCGTCTCTGCCAAGCAATTGCCCGCCACGCCACCGAGGCCGTCAAACTTCAGGATTACAATTTGCCGTCGCCGTTAAAACCTCGGTTTAATTTTAACCCTACAACTGCGGATCACGTCTCCACGATTACGCATTGAAAATTAGTTTAATATCTCAAATTGACGATTCCGGGCGGAACGGCCAATTAAGAGGGAATAACACCCAAAATGATCCTCCGGATAGTCGAGTTATGGGGTGCCTTTATGGTCCATTAAGCCAGGCTCGAGATCCGTGTACTGAAACGTCAAGAGTCCTATCGTTTTGTTTGATATCAAACGTTTGCCTTTTATGTTACGACTTCGACATAAAAAACTAAACATTGAACTTATACGACTCTGTATCATCATCATCTTCCTGCCCTTATCCCACTCTATGTGGGGTCGCACAGCATGACCTTTTTTGGATCATGGTGTAAGAGTTTTGGCTAAGGTGTTTTATGACCGGCCGCCTGTCTGACGTCAACCCTCCTTGGGAATACTTGCTTATTGTATCTTATCATGTTGGAGGATACTATCCCTTAGTCAACTTTTACGACATGCTCGGGGAGAGAAGCAGCTGGACGCATTCTATGTATAAAATACCTAAAAAGGACCCTGGGGTCCAAAGGCGTGGCTTCTTTTCAAGGAGTTATCCAAGAAGCTGATGGATGTGATCAATGACCAAGGACTGGCGCTTACCTCAGATAAGTATAAGCTATCCAACGCGGCAACGTCGCGAGCCTTTTAAGGCGAACTTAGACAGAAAACTGAGCTCATTTGCATTTCTTATTATTAGAGCGATTAACTAAGTATTAGAGATTCTTCCTCGATAAGGATTTCCTAAAGTGTCAATGCCTAAACCTATCTAAGGTCATCAACATCATCATCCATAGCGTGTCTTTGTTTACTGCTGAATTTGTATTGCACACTGTAGCCTATCCCTAACGGGGTGACCACAAGTAATCATAAGAAAACTTGCAGCCACTCCTGATCCAAGAGTCCCAAGATGGATATGGTGAATCATGGTGACAGGTGATCAGCCCATCGCCCATATAAGTTCATCATGTAGGAAAAGATACTATCCCTTAGTCGACTTTTACGACATGCTCGAGGAGAGAAGCAGCTGGAAGCATTCTATGTTTCTTTACTACCAGTCCAGCGAAGAAGTAGTAAGATAAATAAATAAATAAATAACACCCAACAGTCACATATATAGTCCTGACCCCACACTAGGATTCCCTGTGTCGTGGGTATCAGAAACTACGAGTACCATGCTACCACAGCACCCAGACCCGGAAGAAATATTTGCAGAACGTGCAAACACTTCTTCCGCAGCGGGAATCGAACCCGCGCCTCTTGCGTCTCTGCCGAGCAATCGCCCGCCACGCCACCGAGGCCGTCATATTAGAATAAAATGTGTACACCAGTTATTTCAAACTCGACTTATCATGAAAGTGCTCATCCGTCTCAGAACAGGTAGTCCTATAATTGGACTTAAATCTTGATAAAACGCCACAATACATTAAAAGGTTAACAGTCTGCAATCGCCGGGAGGAATGTGCATTCAGCCGCGCATTGATTTCAATTTGAATTTTAATTGCGGAATATAATACAAAATTACATTGCTTAATATTCACCCCGAGCGCTGATTTTTGCATATTTTTAACCCTGTCCCGGGCGGGTGGGACCGATAACAATCGCATATATTAACTAAGCGAGGCCGCGGGTCTCCGGCGGTTTTCATTAAAGCCGATAGCAAGATAGGTGTCGTATTTTATTGCTTATCCTCTTAACGTCTTAAAATGTGCGCTAAGATTGTACAGATTTTCATGTTGGCATGTTTATTTGACACTTCCGAGTCCACTTCGATTTAATTAGACGCAACTTACGAAATGGTCTGACTATAAAGAACCGATGATTACCGTCAAACGTTGCCATTGGTTATAATTGTAGCGTCAAAGCATTAATTTTCCAGTCAGGCGTACTTTTAATCAAGTCTGATTGAATGCGAGGCGCTAAATATGCAATATGCAATATGCATTTTGTTTTTAAGTTGGCGACGGCCTGGCTTAAATGGGGTTAAACTGCGTCAATGGGGAGAAGTGTTTCATTGCCAGACTGACGGACTGACGCCTGATGCGATTTTGATTTGCACACGTTAATATGAAAGCGGTGAATATTTTAAGAGATTTAGTTTGAAACTTAATAAAATTCATGGTTTGATGGTGTTTAGCATTTTTAAGAGGGTGTCAACACTGTCAACTGTCCAAAACGATGATTGTCTAGTTTTAAATTATAGCAAAAGATGGCGCTAAGAAACTATTCGAATTTCGAACGTTTTTTTAAATTTGAAACAAGAACGGTTTGAGTACCAAGATCGTTGTAAACATCAATAAAAATTACAGTACAAAAAAATTGTGGACCTCGGATGGTGTTTTTTATCTCGTAAAGTATTAATAAAATAAAAACAAGCTATAATCATAACCCGAGCTATTATTTATAATTAACACGACATTTCAATCCACTCGAGACATCAAAACGACAGTTAAAAATACCATTTTATTTTTAATACCTTTATTCTACGATCTCATTATAATGATGATTTTGAACCAATCAGAATGGGGATAATAATTTCAGAAATCGACGATAAAGATTGTGAGGACGGGGGGTCTCCCTGTTGGTATTCCTTTGATTGCAAACAGATTCTGAACATTTAAGTGAACTGAACACGAGTTATAACTACGTAGTCTCATAAAGTCATATTTATGATGAACAAAACTATTTTTATGCTATTTGAAGGCTACCTTAAGAGGTTATCGTCACCAATTTGACATTTGCAACACAGTTGCTGAAGCGCTGCCTGAGATTAAAAAAAAACACCAATTTGCCATTTTGCGTCTGATAAATTTTGAATTTCGAAGTTCAGTCAACCTGGCACATTTAAAAATCGAATGATTATCCTGGTCGTAGAAAGCGGATATTTGACAGGCGACATTAGGAAACCCTCATAACTGACTTACCTTTATACAGAGTTCAACATACGATGATTATAAAAAAGCCTCGGTACAGCTTGAGCAAGTGAAGCCGCAGTCGGCAGCTAGCGCCCCCTACGCACTCCGTGGAACAAGGCAGATATTAATCCGCGCCCTGTGAGGGCCCGATTTATGAACACCGCAGCGACATGCGAGCTGCGAGCCTACGCCGACGTTATTAATAAGACCTTTTTTATTGATTCACTATGTTTAGACTTAAGACTGGACGTACTTAATTTCTTTAACAAGGAAACAGGGTTCATAATGTGTATTGTCAATGTCATTATTTTCATGAAAAAACAGTGAACATGTGACTGTCAATGTCATTTTTTCCTGTCCTACTAAAAAGATGTTACAGTTGAAAGCTTTTATAAAAAAGTTATATACTTTTTACGTGTTATATCACAAGGTCTAACGTTCTATCCCCCGAATACTCAAACGCGACTCAGAGTTGAGCACGTCTCAAGTGACGGTTTTCTGACAGTTTTTGATGAAAATCTGTCAAAAACTCGTCACTTGAGACGTGCTCAATTCTGAGATGCGTTTGAGTATTCGGGGGTAAGTACTACAACTCGTATCACTGTTTCCTTCAGTCAATGTTTTGGTTCAATGACCGGTTTGAGGCCTACGAAAAGATGGCAATTTCAATGAATAAAAAAATATAAGTAGGTAAATGCAAAATGTACTTTTATCAAATATTCGATTTAAAAAGTTATTTTTATAAGTGTCACTATAAATTGATATACGCCATTTCGAAATGGAAGACATCGAAAAATAAACACGAAACACAGAATGCCTTTTAAATTCCAGCTTTTCATATCAAACCATCATCCAGGTACGGGTCAGAGTATCTTACATCTCAACGCGTAAATTAATACCTAACAAAAACAAAAAGATTATCAAAAATGGTGCCAGTGTCATCGGCCCTTACCGATCAAATGATTGCGCCGGCATCTCGATCTTTTGTCAGGGGATTTTGAAACTTATATCGAAGGACCTAGAGCGTGTTTGCTTCGATGTGAAAAAAAAGGTTTTAATTAAAGGGGACAAGAGACGATCACTCAATCAAGATTGTAGTTTTGAGTTCTCTTGAGAACTCTTATAAATGTTGGATTGGAATCAAAAGGTGGGACTTTTTTTACTTAGAACTACTAACACTACAAATGTCACTAGATCTTTCGAAGATAAGTATATTCTAAACTTAAATATCAATTTTATTTTTAAAAATTAACCGCGAACTATCAAAATCCCCAGTACTTCTAAGCAATAATTATTTATTTTGAGCAGAACAAAAATTGTAACTCCAAAAAAGCTCGCAGCAATTTAGCTACAAGTTCCGGCTCAAAGATACAACAGAATACAAATACAGCAATACAACTAATTATATTGAATTCGGACGTGCAGGCCATAATGGCGGCGATTAGAACCAGCTAAGAATAATAAGCAATTGAAAAACAGCGCCTCAATAAATCTTTCTAATAAGTCACTCGTGACTATACTTTTAATCAAAAGGATGTTACATGCAATAATTGAATACTAACTGCTGTCTGGCTGGTTGCAAACTTGGTTCAAAATCACTGCAAATGATTCTTTAAATCATAAACAAGAAAATGCATTTGAGTCATTTTGCCATTTGGCACCAATTTATTTTAAAAATCTGCGAAAACGTAAACTCCTTGCTTAAGTTCAAATTCAATTTGAAAATCGAATGCTCTTTTCCTCTTTCACCGGCCATGATGCACGCGGAAAGCATTTAGTTCTAAAAGTGACATCCAGCTGTCACCACGCGTCAAAATCAAATGTCGAATTAGGATGCGTTCTGTTCTAATTGTACTAAACTGCGTTCAGTTTAATTGAGCTGTGATCGCGAGCTATAAAACGAGCGTTTTACGATGTCTGCCCATTGGTTATGTGCCATAGGTGTTGTATAAATCAGAGCACAAATATTACTGTCACTCGCTCGCGTCATAAACGGTGGTATTTCAGTATTCGCAATCATTTCTAAAATTAACAGCGCGTCTTAAATGCAGTTTTGCATGAAATAATCCGGGGATTAACGGTGGATTGATGTTGATCGGTTTGTGACCGTAAAT
Organism: Scotopteryx bipunctaria; assembly: GCA_949320045.1. NCBI lineage: Eukaryota > Metazoa > Arthropoda > Insecta > Lepidoptera > Geometridae > Scotopteryx > Scotopteryx bipunctaria. The sequence goes on from OX439457.1 coordinate 1,184,434, forward strand.
AAAGGACGCTACGATCTTTAGCGCGACCTACCAGTAGAACGTCCCGCGACTTTGTTCGCTTTAGGTTTTTCTAACAAACTTCATCTACCCACTACTTCTAGCTTTTATGCTGAATTTCTTTCTTTAACGACCTCAGTGGCGTGGCGGGCGAGTGCTCGGCTTTTGACGCAATAGGCGCGGGTTCGATTCTCGCTACAGGAAAAATGTTTGTATGTTCTGCAAATACTTCTTCCTGGTCTGGGTGCTGTAGTATTATAAGTATGTATTTACAAAAAAAGTATATAAGTATTCTATCAGCCATCTGGTTCTCATACAAGCTTTGCTTAATTTGGGGCTAGATAGCGCTGTGTGAAATTTCCACTAATACATACGTACATACATATTATCACTCTCGTATCCCTAACGGGATGGGCAGAGCCACAAGTAATTATAAGAACACTTGCAGCCACTCCTGATCCAAGAGTCCCAAGATGGATATGGTGAACCATGTTGAGAAGATACTATCCCTTAGTCGACTACGACATGCTCGGGGTGAAAAGCAGCTGGACGCATTCTATGTTTTTTTTTTACTCCCAGTACAGCAGATAAATAATTGTTCACAATTATTTATTTATTTAATACCCCCTCCAAGTTCCATGTGTAGGACTTATGGGTAGGTTGTGCTTTGATTGTCAGTCAGTAACAAAATAGATTTATATATTTAGATTCTGGTAATGTCGCAACGGTTATGTGTTCTTAGTATGTTTCTTACTGACTTGTTCGTTTTGTTAGCTTGTCTCTTATGCTACTAATATTATATATTAGAAAGTTTGTCTATGTTTGCGATTCAATCAAACCGGTACCTAGAAAACGGATTTGAATGAAACAGGCGACATTTATAGCCGCGGGCGAAATCTGTTTGAACTCCATATTCCCCAATTTTACTACTTTCCATTATAATTAAAAAAAAGTTTGCAATCGTAGAGTGTCTATAACAAACTTAGCCTGTCTATGACTAAGCCACAAATTATTCAAATCATTCCATTTTTAAATAGTACCTATTTGAAAATAGATCTGCAAAACAGAGTCAGCGGAACATTTGAAATTAAAACGCCGATAGACCTCGCAAAAGGATCGCAACATCAAAACAGAACGAAATATTTGAAAATAGAACTGCAACATCAGCGAGGTATCATTTGAAATTAGAACGCGGATAGATTTCGCAAAGATCGCGACATTACAGGAGTATACGTCATTACAACGAGGTGGGCGGTAGACGCGGCTGTTTTTTGCCGCGCTCACCATTGTCAGGTCGAACCGCCCACGGGACGAGGTAACCAACTTGTATTAGGTATAATTATATTTAAACTAGCTGTTGCCCGCGACTTCGTACGCGTGTAGTACATTATTTTGTTCTATAATCAATAGTTTTCGCAGCGCACGCCAAAAACCTTTTTGGGTTTTCTACCTTGGGCTACAACATTGCAATTTTCTTACGGATCCCTATTTTTTTTTTGAAAATATATTATAACCTATACTGGTTTCTGATAATGCAACTTTTTTTTGGTGAAAGAATTTTTGAAATCGGTCCAGTAGTTTCGGAACCTATTCGTTACAAACAAACAAAAATACAAAAAGTCTTTCTTCTTTATAATGTTAGTATGAAGTATTATGTACTCGTAACTCTACCAGAGATTTCATGCGTCAAGCCGAAAATAGGGCGCGATTGCGCTGATTAAGGGAGGCGTATGTTCAGCATTAAACTGCTATAGGCTGATGATGATGATATGAAATTTTTACGTTACTGACTGACTGAGTCCTAGATATTATATTTATCTTATGGTGTTGTGTAGGGGTGCACTAAGAAAGGAATTCCCGAAATTCAATTTCTAGAGGACGCAGCGGGAAGTGAAGTTTGTATAAAAAAAACTCAACGCAAACAAAGTCGCGGGGCGTTCCACTAGTTTTCTTAATACGTCATAGGCTCTTGATTTAAATATTAAACGAGCTAAGCTTAATGAGATTTTTACAAATGCATGGAACGCCCAAAATCGATTTGTAAATATTTGTTTAATTAGGTTTTAATATGCAAGTTTTATAATAATATGAAAAAAATATTAATAAGTGTCTCTTGTACTCGTATGCTTATTGATATAAACAAATGCTTTTAAAACAAGCATCTTTAAAAATATCGGTTCATTGATGAGTGACATTGAAGACTGACACTCAATTAATTTTCTGCTGATCGGAATATGCAAATAACGCCCAAAATTACACAACTGCAGTCCGAATTGATCCCAAGATGTGACAGATGATGACGTTCAATTCACGTCCTTACCCATTACGTCATAAGTGTTTTAATTGCATCCCCTGAAACTTCATCAGGCGTCGGGCGACGTTTTGACGCGTCAGAAAATAACGCGCCGTCACTGTCAGTCTGAAGTATTTCGAATTTCGAATAGAAGATTCGGGCTGCCAGTGTTTGAAGATAACTTAGTTTGTGGGTAAATTGAACGATTTCATTGAAAAAAAAAAAAACTAAATAAATGACTAAAAGAGGCCTATCTAGAACCCAGTGGAAGTATGTGGACTGATTATGATGATCAAGTAAATTACTTTTTAATCCACTTATTTTTAACGTATCTAATTATAAAATAAGTATTCATGAATTTAGATGATATTTCTATGAATATTAATATTATTTTCACCAATGTAACAAAAAATATAATATCGGCAACTGACTAAAAACACGAAGTTTATTTCACTACCGCCCGAAGCACCCGGCTGATTGGTCGTGCCTTTTGTTCCAATTTTATTGAGTAACTAATTTAGTTTGTACCAAGCGCGTGTCGTCATGGTGCCATTAAAATGTTAATTTATGCGAATCATAGAGATTTATGGGCAGAGTACCGTTCGTAGAAACGCTCCGTTTAGTGACAAACAGACAATGTTGGATGACGAACAACCATAAATAAGCATGTTTAGTTAGAAATTAACTTTACTGCTTGAATAAAGCTGTCTCATTGATTACCAATTAAATACCTAAATGCTTATTGTTAGCTAAAAATTCTAATATTCATTTTATATTTGCTTGGAGACAAAACTTTCGCATGCTGTTTGTGATCTGTAATTAAATTAAATTAATATTTGACATGTTTTGATGTTCAAGCAGTTTATGTTCAGTGATTTCATCAATACTCAAATCTTACTATAGTATAATGTGAAAGTTTGTGAGGATGTTTGTATGTTTGTGCCTCAATCACGCCTAAACGGCTGAACAGATTTGAATGAAACTTGTTCAACTTCAGAGCCACAGAGAAGGAAAAGATGAAACTAACACAATACCAATACCCTCTCATGCTTCTACAAACTATGATGACCATATTGGAAAAAAGTCAACCTTAGAAAAAAAAATTAAAATTCCTCCTAGTATTTTCTCCTCGACATTTATTTTTCTAACGTATCCATGCCTTTTGACTTTTTTTTATTAATAATCATATAAAATTCCGTGCCTTTGCTAAAATAGCAAAAAGACGTAAACAATAACATACCCAGGGCTGGTTTCCACCTGCTCGGTACCAGGCTACCATAAATATTGAAGAGATGGCGAGCGCGCGCCGCATTTGCATGCGATGCTCAATTACTATCACGGAATATGGAATACATAACCTGTTATGTTATGCTTTCTTGGTAAGCCTTTCTTACTAGCTTAGCTTAAACCACGTCTCCGCCTGGAGTAAATATAATAATTTTATTATTTACCTACATATCGTCACTGGAAAGGCAAATTTACGTAAGCGCCAATCGAGAAAAAGCCGTTTGAAGTTCATTTTTTTCGTTTTTTTAATCATAACTTTCTACCTAATTATCGAATTTTGATGACGTCAACGTAAGATTTCATTCTTTTTTCATTTTCTATGTCCAGCAATTCATATTATTGTATTTGGACTGCTATTTTAGGATAATAACTCAATATGGCTATTTGGCGCCATTTTGGCGCTTACGTAATTTTGCCTTTCCAGTGACGATATTTACCTACTTGACTGAGAACAAGATGGCGCGAAGAACTCGAAAAGTTAAAAAAAAATGGGCCAATAAAGTAAAAGACCGCACAGAATGGAAGGAATAGGGGGAGGTATTTGCTCAGCAGTGGAACAAAATAGGCTCATAATAATAATAATGTTAATATTTATTTATTTTTAGGGTTCCATTGGTAGGTAAAGACGATCCCCCATTCTTTCTAGACGTTACAATCCAGTCCTGTGTTCTCCCAGTCAGCTGGTTTGTTTAATTCTCCCCGCCATCTCTGGCTTGGTCTACCGCGTTATTTACATTAAGACAATTGAATGGCCTTATGCATAACTGTCAGTAAATTGTCTTCCAATTCATTAGCTTCAATTTCCAATCACCAAATATTATACAACAATCCCATTCATTACAAAAATGATCTACAGATAGTGTCAGTTACTCCCGCCATCTAGCGGCGAGTAGCAGAACTCGTGCGTGAAATCGATTTCAATTTATCGGCTTCTTGCAGGCCCGCCCGCGGCTGTAATTTTAATAAACTAGCAACAAAGTAGCAGTAACTTGATATGTACTTGGTATGTTATGAAAACTTGAATAGCGCCTCTAGCGGTTATTTTGAAAACTAAAAGTATCTGTAATTTTTATGGGGGTCCCACTAAGCCTCCCCTGTCCGTTCGTCCGACCGTCCGTCAGCAGGCTGTATCGTAATACGGTACGAACGAAACGTACGGAACTCTTTGTGTGCGGATTCGACTCACACTTGACTGATTTTTCAGAATTGCCGTAAATTTCATTACATCAGAATTCCTACCTACTTAGGTACCTAGGTAGGTAGGAATTCTGCTATATTTTTTTGAAAATGGTTACATGATTTTGACACGAGTTGATGGTTACATAGTATTGAAACTCTTATTTGTTTACGATTTTATGAAACCTTTTATCGTAACATATTTTTGAAAATTATGGTATGTATACTCTTCTATCTTATTGACGCTGACTGTACTGTGAAAGTTGAAACTCGCATAGTTATATTTATCGGGTACTGTGGCGTCAAAATGTGGTCTGCGCACTTACAAACCACAAACTTGAACATTATTACGGATTTCTAGTTCTCGTTAGTTTGTTTTATGTCAGTTTTATATTTTTACTGCGACTAACAAGGCGTTACCACATTGCGGTCTATTTAGCGAAGGTAATTTAGTCAGGCCGCAAAGTAAAGGTGACAAATGGAATGTGGAAAATGGCAACACATTTTTTTTCTTTTAGCAGTATTAAAGTGAAAAAAAATCCTTAAATTTGTTTTCGCAACTGTAAAATTGGAATTAAATTTGAGCAAATAAAATTAATCTTAATTGTAAAACGTACCTAGCCCAGACTCGGGAAAAAGTTTACAATCAATCTAAATTCTATTAAGACAATTTGATAATCTGATTCTAATTTCAAAAGTCGCCATTGGAAGAGCTCCAAGAAAGCTTGCCAATAACGAATGGCAAAATATAACCTTTTCCATAGCCAAAAAAAAAAAAACTTGTAACAAAACTAAAAAAATGGCTGCCTGAAAAAAATAAAGACAATAAGTTAGAACTGTCACTTGCCTTAATGTAAAACCTATGGATCAAAGAAATCGTATAAACTTTTTAAAGTTTTGTCCTGTCCATCCAAAGGCTACCTGGAAGAGATCGCTTTTAGCAATAAGGCCGCCTATTGTATGACGTATATTTAAGTAACAATTTTGATTTATAAAAACATGTTTTTTTTTGTGTTTTTGCAATAAAGATTATATTGTTGTATTGTAAACTGCCATCTTTCAATATTGTATGTAATACTAGCTGCCGCCCGCGGCTTCACTCGCGTGGTACCCGGATAAAAAGTAGCTTATATGTTATTCCAGCACATGTACTATTTATATTCCAAGTTTCATTCAAATCCGTTCAGCCGTTACAGCGTGATTGAGGCACAAACATACATCCTCCCATCCTCACAAACTTTCGCATTTATAATATTAATGGGAAGTAGGATTTTAGACCGTTAGGTATGTTTGTGACGACATGTAATATGGTATATTCGATTACATATTGATTAACAGGCCGTGGTGCGCTGTCCATAATCTGCGCGATTATTTCAAATCACCACCACATCACATCAGTCGTAATCTCCCGTAATGGCGGCGGTGTTGCCAGCTAACGGCAAGACCGAATTGTGGGAACGCAAAGATAGATTTTAAATTGGTCACTTAATATACGCTCCTAGATTTCTAGTGTTTTGCATTATGGCTAAAGAGGTATTTGTGTGTTTTCTTGAATATATTTTTAATTGCTTAAAATATTTAATACCTACCTAATGGGATTGAACGTAACTGAAAAGTATGTAATTTTTTTTGTTTGGTTATTGTTGTATTAATAACTCAAACTATAAAAAAATTCGAGACGTACAAAATAAATAAGTTTGAAGGAGATAAAAAAAAACTGGATACATTTTTGAAGTGTAATTTTATTAGTTGCAATTTATTTGGCTTGTTCTGGCGGCCTCAGCGTCGGGATTACGTCGCGTAAGCATCGAAGTTACGCGCAGAGTTCACTACAAAAAGCAATAAACATGACCGTAGCGAAAAAGCAATAAGACGCACGTCAGAAAGAACTTGAATTACAATTTTAATCTTGTCAAATCCCCGTTTTTATTGTGATCGGTGGCCGGCCCTCGTACGGAGGACATAATTTTCGTTTCAAAGTTTATTTAATAAGGACTTCTCGCTATAAGAAATCATATAATTAAAGTCACCGGGGTCCCGGAGGGTTGAGGCCTCGTATAAATTCGCGATTTTTATAACCGGCTCATTATTATTTTTGAACGTTCGAAATGGCCGCTTATGAATAAAAAGTTGTCTTTATTTTGATGCAAAAATATTGTTTGCGGCAAAAAGTGACCGGCGGGCGGCGCGCCGCGCTCAGCCGCTCAGTAAGAAATAATACGAGCTCGGCCCGTCCTCCTCGATACAATTAAAAAACATTTCTCCATCTTATTGGAATTAAATCTACAGTTTTTGCAGTCGGTGCGCGAGCGCGACCCGCGGGACGAGAACCTGCACCAACTAGGAGCGCATTCCGCACATTCTTGCGCTATTACAAAACGCCGTGAACTTTTTAAGGAGCGTTTATTTTAAGTAGATGGGTATTTTATCAAAATTACTATAATTTTGGTCAAACAAAACTACGACCTGTCAAAATTGACGTCGGTAAATCATCGCATTGACCCTTTTTTGTTGCCAGGATTAATAATTTCGTTAAGGGCTTTTTAAACGAGGAACATATTTGAAATAGCTGCCGGTACTTTATGGTCGAGATCATTTGTATAGGAATTTAAATGGGCCGTTTTAAAATTGGATTACAATAAATTGAGGAATACCAGCCATTACTACCCGACGCACGATATTCAAATGCAGGCAGTAAAATAAAACTACAACACAATAAGTTGAGTGGACCTGTCTATGGCCAGTTAACAGAGCAGCCTAATGAGCTTTTAGATTAGAAAACAAACATTGCCGAATCAGATACTAATACAGCGGAAACTATCACAACAGACAGACAGACTGACGTTGGCGAGACGCCGACGCTGGCCGAACATATATAATGCTCTCTCATTATTCATATCTCAACAAAGAGGGGCATAAATTACTCGGCCGAAAATATCCAAATCCTAATCCATTCGCCTCGGTTGTCCCCGACTGAATCCGATTTTAAAATATTTATGAAAAGGCAACAAAATAGAAAAGAAACACAAGTTCAGAGACAGAATTAAAAATAAAAAAATACGCCTCGAGAGCGAGCGACGGAAAAAAGTTAAAATGATTGTAGGGCATCGAGATGTAGCGTGTTTTTTCCAACGTATCCCCGTTTCATTAGATTCGTTTCAATTCTGTCGGGATTAGAGAGTCTCGGCCTCTCAGGATGCGATGCCCGTTGATTTATAAAGATCCTTTTCGGGGGATGGGACATAATTAATTGTTGTGTGTGATCTATCGTTGTTTTTGTCGCAGGTGATCGGGCGGTTCTAACGAGGCGGTCGTCCGCGCGCCGCCGGCGTAGCGGCCGGCGCGCGTGCTCGCGCCCTGCCGGTGACAGCTCCCGAAATTAGTCACGTGGCCGTTAATAGCCCCGCGGGGGAGGCGCTCGCCGTTTTTTCCAGCTCTCGAACGGTTGTTTACAACAGTTGGCGGCTATCGATCCGGATGTAGACGTAAATACGAGTTCGTTCATCGCTCGCCTGCCGCCCCCAATTCTGTCGTCTCGGCTGTTTTCCATCGATTTTCCGGCGACCGCGGGGATGTATCTCCGTGAGGTTCTCGATGCGCTTTTGGGTGTAATCGGCGGCGGGATCGGCTCATCTGTTGCCGGCGGCGGCGGCGGCGTCGGCGGCGGCGGCGCGTGTGTGCGTCCGATTCTCGGGGCGCACTGCTCGATTAGCGGCCGGTACCGGCCCGCCGCCTGATTGGGCCATCCATCACGCCGCGCCCCGCGCGCCCCGCGCCACCGCCCGCGCCGCGCGACTCCCTCCCCTGCGGCCCGGCCCTAGGGTCGAGGTCCCCTTGGCCGCGCACGGCGCGTTAATGCCGCGTCGCGCGCAACGGAGATCGAGGCGTATTTTTAAGACGGATACTTAGTGCGTTACATTATTACTCTCTTGTTTTGTTTTGGATCGCGGCCGTGCACCCGGCCGGAGCGGACGGCGGCAGGTCGACGCACCGCTCCGGTTATGATACCGAATGCCTTAAGATTTTTGATTGAGGTTTTATTTTATTTGTTGCTACGTTCGCCCCGATTACGTTTCTCGTATTCGTTTACCGCTCGGCCGGTTTTTGTTTCGACGCGTTTCATTGTTCGTAACGAGATCGATATTATCGATAAGCTGGCTTTTAATGAAGACGTGGGTGTGCTGCGTTACTGAATCGCGCTTTTATACAGCGAGGTGATAGTACCGATACTTTGCGAGATAAAGTCCTACGAGCTGCCATAACCGGCCTCGAACTGATAGCCAGCCTGCTTTGAACAAACATCAAGAGACCTCGCTGTATTTCTCAATAATGTAGTAACAGAAGGGAATGGAGGAAGATAATATGTTGTGCCCCACGCAGAGTAGAATAATAAAAAAACGAAGTGCGAGTCGAATTCGCATACGAATGGTTCCGTACCATAAGGCAATAGAAATACACACTCCGTGATCATTTCACCTATTACGGTTCCCGCTGACGCTGACAGATGGACGGATGGAAAGCGGAGGCTTGTAATAGGGTCCCGTTCGCACCCTTCAGGCAACCCTAAAAAACACAAACTACCGCCAATTACAAACACCAGAACATTGTGACTTACAAGTACAAGTCTTGGACAATCGAAGGTTATGGGAAAGCACGTTTATCATAAATGAAAGTTTACTTTGTGTATTAGCATATAATCGTAGCGGCGGCGGCGGGTCACGGCCTACCAATTGCATTCTCACGACGATCCCGAATGGATTGCTGTTCGAATTACATTGCTGATTGACGTAGGGAGGGCGAGTTTTCGCCGAGACATTGGGATCAATGGGCATTTGTTATACATTCACTTGATATCCTCCAAACAAAAGCAGAATCACGAAAGCTAGTCAAGTCTTGTCATTGATTTTGTTTTTCTCTTGTTTTTTTTCGTAAAATTGTTAACAGCTCATCATCAGACACTTTTAAGATCCCGTCAAACTTACAATTTAACAATTGGTAGCGGTTTTATTTGTAAGAATGGATTGCAGGATTCTCTTCTGGACTGGAAGTAAAGAAAAAACAGAATGCGTCCAGCTGCTACTCTCCCCGAGCATGTCGTAAAAGTCGACTAAGGGATAGTGTCCTCTCCAACATGATGGACTATCTATATGGGCGATGGGCTGATCACTTATCACCATAGGTCAATACATAATCTTGGGATTGAATCAGGAGTGGCTGCAAGTTTTCTTATGATTACTTGTGGATCTGCCCACAACAGCTGGAAAAAGTACAGAGAATTTTCCTAATTGACAGCTGGAAAAAGTTAAGGTAGTTTGATTATTCGATCATTGCTGTCGCCTCACAAGGCCACAGCCTTACAAACAAACAAACTTTATATTAAAAATATTATTATGTTTATTTCGATTTTGAAAGATATAACGCTACGTATTTTAGGTGTATAAAAAAGACAGTGTCGCCGCTCTAAATATTGAAATCAAATAACCCGTCACATCAAATAATTGTTAATTACGAGAAAACTACAAAGTGATTAAAAGAAAAACAACATTTGGTTTCAACAAACAAAGAAACAGTTATTACCTACCTGTCAAAGTAAAAATTATCTGAAAATATCATAGGGTTCTGGAGATCTAGATCAAAAGATAATTGCTTAAAACATGGATTTAAAAAAAAAATATTGTCTTTTTTATTTTGGTTTCACTTTAGTTTTTACTGGTAACATCTTAATAACATTTGTCATCAAAACCGCATGTCAATTTGTTAATACCGCGTAGTATAAGATATGAAATGGCCGCTCATTATTAGTATTGCCAGTTTTACGATCTTTTTACGACTGCGAACGTTTGCGAATCCACTTCCGGATCCGCTTATTGAGTTGCCATGTTCTGTCACATGTTGTTTATGGCGGGAATTGAACGTTTAATGCAATGAAAATAGGGATAACAGCGTAGATGTTATTAATAAGAAATGTATGTTTGTATGTGAAATTTTTGTGCCTCAATCACAGCAAAAATGCTGAGCAGATTTCGTGATCTAAGATAACATATAGACTACTTTTAGGGTTCCGTACTCGAAGGGTGCAAACGGGACTCTATTACTAAGCCTCCGCTGACCGTCCGTCTGCCAGCGGGCTGTATCTCATGAACCGTATGGTTGAAATTTTCAGTGTGTATTTCTATTACCACTATAATAACAAATAATAAAAAAATGAGAGGCGCCATACATGAAAAAAATATGAACATATACAAATGTACAGAACCCTTCGTGTGCGAATTCGACTCTCACTTGACCAGTTATGCTGCTTGCGTAGTTGAGGCTGCAAGCCAGACAAATGTAAAGGTAAAGTTTATAAATGTATGCTTATTTATTTATAGGAAATATTTTTAAAAACAACTGAGCCGATTCTGAAAACTATATAACTTTATTTAAAAAAATATCAGTGATAGTAAATTATGCAGTTTAGGACAAGCCATCGATTCTCATTACAAAGTAACGCTTAAATGGCAACTTTAAATTGCAATGGCTAGTGTTGCTAGACCGCGCACTTTAGAAATTGTTCAGATAAAATATGTCTCGCTTTTGAAGTGTAAATTGTATCGCAAGAACAATATACTCTATGGTTCGTGTTATTTTTTGGCCCTTTCAAGCTTTTTTGTTATATTAGTTATATTACGAAAATTAATCTTCTACTTCAAAAAATTGTACACCCAAGACTTCTCATTTTATTTTCAACAGCAAGTAATAAAATTGTCCATATTTATTTTCGATCTGGCAACATTTAAACCTGAGTAATTTACTCGTAGAAAAACTGGTTTGCGAGTGAAATTTTCACTATCTCATCTTGTATCTGCGCGGGAATAGAACCTGAGCACTTGTGATAAATTGTATAAACGCTTGGTCATTGTACTTGAGCAGTTCAATGAGCTCGGAATGGTGAGGGAAAACATCAGCTTTGCCTTATTTGAGAGCATCGGTGGTCTAGACCACAGATGGTAGACTCCACCTTCCGATCATAAGGTCGCGGGTTCAAAACCGGTTGAGCACCAATGGATTTTTCTGTTCGAAAAATTTAAGTGCGCTATACTCTCAAACAGTGAAGGAAAACATCGTGAGGAAACCGGCATGTCGTTAAGTGCACGAAAGGAGTTTTTGAGGTGCACTGTGAATCCTTTCACCACACTGGTTCGAAAGAACTAGTGGTAGATCTATGACTAGAAGTTGTAGCTGCGACCCACGACCCCAGAACTAGTTAGTAAATGACGTTATTGGAAGTTGCCAGCTGGTTACATTTACTACTGGTTAGGTAGGTACATTGATTCTTTGGAACGTGTGGTTGAAGACTCAAAGTGAGATCCCTTGAAAGACCTTTTGAAGAGGTCTCCCAATTAGTTCTATCACAGGTTCTTGACATGTCTTCCAAATATTTAATTCGTCCAGCTGCTTCTCTCCCCGAGCATGTCGTAAAAGTCGACTAAGGGATAGTATCCTCTCCAACATGATGGACTGATATATGCGATGGGCTGATCACCTGTCACCAGGGTTCACCATATCCATCTTAGGAGTCTTCGACTCTTGGATCTCCTCAAATGGCTGCAAATTTTACTTTAGATAGAGTTTTATGTTAGGCTAGCTGCCGCCCGCGGCTTCGCTCGCGAGGTACCCGGATAAAAAATAGCCTATATGTTAATCCAGCACATGTACTATGTATATATACCAAGTTTTATTCAAATCCGTTCAGTAGTTATATTGATAAGGAAATGAATATAAAATAATTTATGCGTCAAGCCAAAGATAGGGCGCGATGGCGATCATTAGGGGAGGCCTTTGTCCAGCAGTGGACTGCTATAGGCTGATAATGATGAAGAATAAGGATAAGGAATGCTTGTGGCTCTGCCCACCCCATTAGAATGTATGAAACGAGATGGCACAGAGAGTTTGATAGTTTAAGTGTAATTCTCGCACGAGCAGAGCGCGGGAACTGAATGCTTTAAAAGGTCCGAAATGAGTCCCGAGACGAGGCCGCTAGTAAAACCACAGATAAAATAACACAACTGGCGAAACTAAAATGCATTTCTGCAAGCGGCGAGCTTTGAATCCTACCGTAGATTAAGATAAAGCTACGGCGGAGTTCTGGTCCTTCGAGCCGGGTGCGTAGGACTAGTTTTGCTTGACGTCGCTTGGGGGTTAGGCTGCTTCGGCTCGCTTGGCTCGCTAACGAACAACGATTCTGGGTCTAATTTGCGGACATGGCCAGCGATCGATCTCATTGGGTTTTTAAAAAAAGGCGCCTTATGATCCGAGCACAAATTGAGCAATTTAATGCTTTCCTGCTCGCGCTCGTGATTTCAACGCATCCTTTCTCCTTTTCTCTAATTTAGAAAATTCGAATGAGAATATTTCGTGCTTTCAATGCAACTTTATGATTTATTATGCCTGTCAGGTGACAAGAGATATTAATTTGCAATTTGAGATGATGCGAACTAGCAACATTTTGTTAAATAACACGCTTTCTGTTCATGATAATTTATGGCAATTTAGACCGAATGATTTAAGACCATCCTTTGTACTGTTTGATTTTAAACCCATAAAATATCGAGCTGTCAGTGTTTGAAATAACATCTTTTATCTTTATTAAATCAAACACGAAAACAGCTGTTCTTACGTTCCCATATTTACGTCGCGTTCATTATTCCGTGAGTTTTGTTTTTGTTACTGATTTAGGTAAAAACGCGATGAAGTGGGTAACCCAGGCTCTCTCAGGCATTTCAACGCGCGAGGTCACCATAGCAACCGACCAAACTTCGCGCCATTCACAACGCAAACAAAAAACAACCTTATTCCTAAGACGTGAAGCTCGCAATCCCAAAAGTAGCGCAATGAAGTTATAACATTCCGTTACGACACCACACAATCGTCAATACCCAATCATAACAATGAAACTGCGACCTTAATGTCTGCAAGTAAAGTACCATTTCGAACGCGCAAACGACTTAAGAATAGCGACATAAGGAATTGTTTTATCTCTTTCGCACGTCGTAAAGACGGGATCGCGCTCTCTCGCTCTCCGTTCGATTCCTTTCCCGCTAAAGACGGATACGATTCACTCAAAGCATCTCTTTTCTACATTTTTTGTTGGTTCTTTATCCACTGTTAATCCGTCTTCGACGTTCCGTAACGCTAGATGAAAATCGCAATAGCCGATCCGATATCTAAAATTGCCAGAGATATTTCTCTCCCAATAAATTTCTACTATCCCATTCTTCTTTTGTTCGACGCAAGTTCTGTACAAAACTGAAAATTGACCAAAAAAGTTATAGTTGATTCAGAATAGTAAGAGGTAAAAGGTTAAAAATAGTACATTAATCGAAGTGAGCTCAAAGCGAGCTCAAGCGGTAATTGATATAGTGTAATGGACACAGGCAATGACGCTGACGTGTTAAAACAAGAGCGAGACAGGCGGGCGTCATTGAACGAGACAGAGTGAAATGGATATTGGCCATCGTCGCGTGCTTTAACAGTGCAAGTGCATTTCGTTGTCGATGTAATTGAAACTTTATGTCGAGGTGATAGCGCGTAATTTGGTGTAATAATAGCACGGGGCTGGGTGTGTGCGACGGTCGGTAGATGGCGTTAGTTATATCGGTTGGGATTAATTTGTTGCTGTTACAGCATCGAGGAATAAAAGTTTTTCAAAACAAATAACTGCTTTCCAGCCAGACAGGAAAATAATAACGCAAATCATCTAGATAGTTTTTAAAGACTTTATTATTTCTCTGTGGGGCGTTTATTAAAGATTTTTCCAATACTTTTATATCAGCAAATTTTCCGTGCTATGTATGTAGGTTAGGCCCTCGTATTTTAAGCGACCTTGCAACACCGAGATGACAGAGATCTCGCGATAACAAGAATGATTGATCGAGACTGTCATGCGCGTGCCCCGCGATACTCAAGGGCTCTCGATACAATGAGTCGATAAAGTTACATCTCTAGCGAAATTTAAATAACGAACGCAGCATTTTTGTGTGCGATTTGAAAATCGAAGGTTAATTTCCCGTGATTGATGTTGCCATTCAAACAAATATTCGCAGGAAACTGGGAATTTTTGTTTCCTACCCGTGAATTGACCTTACAAAATATTTGTAGTTGTTCTTGACATTTTCTTGTAAAATGATGGATTGACTAAAATCTTGTTTGCAAATTCCTCATAGACACCTTGAATAACTAACATAATAATGTTGTTATTAAATGTTTGATTGTTCACGAAATATTTTAAAATAATCTGCCTGTCAGTGGCGGGAAAAATATAGACCGCTTTTTTAAGTCTATGGGAAAAAATATAGGCCGCGTTCTAGTCTATGGAAATTTATCTAGATAGGTCGACGGGCTGGCTGTGGAGTAGTGACCTTGCGGATCTGCCCCGCGTGATGGATGGAGGCCCATTTCTCTCGGTGACGTAGCTTCGTACTTTGTATGGACCTGCTTGAGTCACGGATGCGTTTGTTTTTCTCTTACATGTGCAAGGTTTTTTTTAACCTACTAAGAAACTTTTACCAAGTTGTCTTTTTGATTTTCGGTTTTAAGCGATTGCCGTCACGGTTGTGAATTACGAATTCCTAGATACTATCATGAAAACACATCTAATAAAACCATCAACACAGATTTAGATTACAGATTTCAGATTACAGACCTATCGTTTTCCAGATAAATAATTTTAGATAATTTTAATCTAATGAGGTTAACAATGTACCTACCTACCTACTTAAGTTGTAAAGGTAAATAAGACGTTGATGATAGTAACACTGACCTGGGTATTCCCCCGGGCTACCTAGGAACACTGAGGAGTAGACCCGCCGCGCCACGTCCGGCGGTGACGACCATTCCCGCCGCGACGGACACCATTTGCCTGCAACAAGAAAAGATATAAACATATTTTTTTTAACTACTTTTTCGTCCCACTGGGCAAAGATACCGTCTCTATCCCTTCTCCTATTACCCTAAATGTTACTAAATCTGAAATATAAACTCTTATGTTACTGACGTACTGACAATCAACGCACAGCCTGAACTAACTTCATTGAAATGAAATATCAAATAAATTGATATCACAAGTTATGAGATAGGTTAAGTTACAAATAACGATTTAAAAATTTAGTAAAGAGAAATAAAAAAGAACTTATTTATATAATCAAGTACGTTAACAAGATGCTCGCAACAAACAGTCCCGACCCTCCCAGGACAGAAAAAAGCCATTACAATTCGTACTAATGTCCTTTACGACACATGCGACGTCGTTTTTCGATTCCGATTCTTAGAAAAAAAATACTACATTAAGCTCTTCCCGCCTATCTAATGGATTCGTCCAACTCTCCCAGGACGTTACCATCATTACGCAAAAAAAAAGAAAAAAATATTCTCAAAAAACACCTCATGGGAACGAAGGTGTTGCCACCCCAGTCTTTTCTTACCCCAAAAATAGGGGAAGCAATATCATACACCATTAACAATTTCGCTACTTTTTAACGGTGTCACACTGTATAAATATATTTTGCTGCATGACGCGGAAAGGCACTGCAAACAGTTTTACAATAATGAAAAAAAAACAGCCACAAAAACAGAACGGTGTACGCGTTGCTCTTTTTTTCGATGATAAAGGAACTAAAACAAAGGGATGAATGCTCTTTTAATTGAATAACAATTATGTTCCGGTGCAGTAGGTGCAGCGGGCAACACCGCGGGGGGCTCGAAATTCGAATTTCAACCGCCATAATTTCTGTCACGTTATGTTCCTTTTTTGAAGTAATTCGAAATTCGAACAAAAGCTCGCGCGCAATGGTGCATGCATGATTGATAGCGAATGACGCCGCGCCCCGGACGGCCGCTTTTTGGAAACAAAAGTCCTTGACCTTTTTTGGTCTGAATTACTTTTGCATCTCTTTTCATTCACTTTCCTTTATTCGAAAGCTTTCAAAATCAGATCTTTCTTAAAATACTGTTTAAGTAAAAACGCACTCAACACTCATAAACCTAAATATTTCTTCTGAGATTTTAACTTGTATCGCCTAAAAAAGTGTCCTTACTCCAAGTCACCTTACACCAATTTAACGGCCAATTTGCGTTTGCACCTTAAACTTAACCATAAAGTCAAATTACATCGTTGAAAAAAGGCGGAATTACCCCAGTGTTGCCAGCGCGGCGCGTAAACAAATACTAAAAATCTTGTAACCGAAACAAGGTGGCACTCTAAACAAGAATTAGTGTAAAATTGGCTTCCCTGCCGAGTTCTGCCCTTGCGATATTCATAACGCGAAAAATTGTTATAACTCCGGGTGAACTGTAGCTGAGGAGCTCCCCATCAAATAATGCTTGAGTGCATTCTATCCCTACTAACTATAAATGCAAAAATGTGGACCGAACATGAGCAATCTGATTTGGATGTAATTAGGAATATGAATAGTTCGCGACCTGGAATGGCATTGTGTACTTTTTCTTCATGTAATTATTAAGCAAGCATTAATAAACTACGACTATGTATTGTATGACTAAAACAATTCAAATAGGTACTCGTAAGTGATAGAATAAGGAATGTAGGTTTGTATTTATGGAGTTTTTAGGCCTCCGTCATGGCTTAACGACTTAAAAGCCGGGACTGACTGTTTAACGCGCCCTCCGAAGCACGGAAGCGCTCAGCTCGTAATGCTACTTGCGGTCACCCATCCCAATTGTGACCGCATAAGGAATGAAAAATTCCTACTAACATTTAAAATGACTGTTTGAAACTTTGACGAAGTTTCATTTTCATAACGTCAAGTATAGTCGCGTAGAAAAGCAATATCATAATATTTATAAAGGCTTGTACCCCATAATACGCTATATATATTTACATACGTACAGTATGTGAGGATGGCATGATAGTATGGTAATGAGTAACGGAAGTGCAGCTCATAAGGCGGAGAAAAAATGACAAAGGATAACATTACTT
Source organism: Scotopteryx bipunctaria (assembly GCA_949320045.1). Taxonomy (NCBI): domain Eukaryota; kingdom Metazoa; phylum Arthropoda; class Insecta; order Lepidoptera; family Geometridae; genus Scotopteryx; species Scotopteryx bipunctaria. Next base: position 1,202,163 of record OX439457.1, read on the forward strand.
TGTTACTTGCAATTCTTGAAATACCTAGTGTGTTGTATTTTGCAATTTGACAGATTTCAAAGCTATTTTTCAATTTAAAAAAAGGAAACAATGTTAAATAACTGAACTCTTTGTAATAATCGGTTTAAAAAAGGGCAATTTGCAAATTTTTGAAATAAAAAATATATCAGTGCTATTAAAACAGATTTAGACTGACTTAAGAAATTTGCAATTCTGCACCAATTACTCAAATTGCTACCCAAAGTTTGAATCCAATTAAAGCTAAGGCATCAAAATAAATTAAACAATCCTCAATACAAAACAGGCAACAATGAAAGAATCGGCTAATTGCTAGTATTCGAATAATTACTAGTTGTTAGAATAATTATAAGTTAACGAATAATTGACCGATGGTAAATTATGGGAGATTTTGATTCAAACTATTATTAAAACACACGATTCTGTACGAGTGATAGGATCGGAACGTTTTGAGGTACAGTCAGGTGGAAAAGTTGATTGACAGCTGGTGTGTTCAGTTGACAGTTTGATCCGATCAAAAGAGTTAAGAATAAAACAACTGGAAATAATAGTAAGAATTCGGTTAGTCTTGGACATAAAAAAGAGAAAAAAAATGCTTTTGTTATTCTACTAATAGGTAGTATAATAACAAATATTATAAATGGGAAACTTTGATGGAAAAAAACATAGAACACGTCCAGCTGCTTCTCTCCCCGAGCATGTCGTAAAAGTCGACTAAGGGATAGCATCCTCCAACATGATGGACCATCTATATGGGCGATGGGCTGATCACCTGTCACCATGGTACACCATATCCATCTTAGGACTTTGAATCAGGAGGCTGCAAGTTTTCTTACGATTACTTCTGGTTCTGCTCTCCCCATGTATTTAACCACGCCGTAACGGCTAAACTAATTAAACTGAAACTTAGAATATAACTCGTGCTACTTTTAGTCGTGTAACCAGTGTGATGAAAGATTTAAAGTGCGCCTTGAAGGCGCCCTTCGTGCACTTAGCTTTCGAACTTTTTAGGTTCTATGACATGCCGGTTTCCTCACGATATTTCCTCACACTTACACAATTTTTTCTAACAGAAAAATTCTTGGTGCACGGATTTGAACCCAGGTCCGTAGGATCGGAAGGCGGGGTCTCTATCACTAGTCCACTCGTGCACACGAGTACCGCGCGATCTAAGCCACGAGCGCAAGTCCGCGTAACAAAAACACTTCTATCACTGACTGTACCGAATGTTTCAATTCTGAAAAGGGAAGAATTATGTCTGCTAATTGATGTTCCAGCGTGAAACGCTTACATTGTTTTCGAGTGATAATTGCCTTATAATCATTGGTTTCTTATTCTCCTCTATGTGTATGAATGGAAGGGAACTTTTATTGTTGTGGTCAGGTTTTACAAAGATTTTATTTTGTCTTACGGCAATGGTTTTTAGGGTTCTGTACCCGAAAGGTGCCAACGGGACCCTTTTACTAAGCCTCCCTCTCCGTCCGTCCGTCAGCGGGCTGTATCTCATAGGTAGAGTTGAAATTTTTAGTGTGTATTTTTATTGTCGCTATAACAACAAATAATGAAACTAAATAAGGGCCCTATATCAGAAGCATTTGTGAACATGTCCGATGGTACGGAACACCGATCAGGTACGACTCGCACTTGACCGATTTGTTTATCACCTTGTAAATTTTGCGAGCAGTGACTTTTGATTTTTGTAAGTTTTGAAAATTAGACTCGAATAAGTTCCTTATGATTTTTTTATTGGCGTTTACCTTTTACTAATAAACCTAAAAGTCCTTAAATATGTACTAAGAGTACGAAAGGAGCATTTGAGGCGCACTTTGAATCCTTTCACGATACGCAAGAGGCGCGGGTTCGATTCCCGCTGCGGAAGAAATGTTTGCATGCTCTGCAAATATATCTTCCGGGTCTGGGTGTTGTGGTAGCATGGTACTCGCAGTTTCTGATACCCACGACACAGGGAATCCTAGTGTGGGGTTAGGACTATGTATGTGACTGTTGGGTGTTATTTATTATTTATTTATAAATAAAACTAGCTGCCGCCCGCGGCTTCGCTCGCGTGGTACCCGGATAAAAATAGCCCATATGTTAATCCAGCATGTACTATGTATATTCCAAGTTTCATTCAAATCCGTTCAGCCGTTTAGGCATTATTGAGGCACAAACATCCAAACGTTCAAACATCCTCACAAACTTTCGCATTTATAAATAAGAAGTAAGATTTAGGTATTTTCGAAAATCCAAAGTGATTTATAGGTATAAAAAATAGGGGTACAAATGGATAAGCACAATACGAAGTACCAGGGTTGCAGAACGGCGAGGAGTACAAAAACTCTGATTTATCGTGAGAGCGGCGACATCTTGGGGCACACAGGTACACAGGTGCATTATATTCCTGGTATCTTCACCTTTTTGGAGCATTGTATCCCACTGTTGGGCGAACTTGTATTACCAAGTAATGCTAAACCAGCATCAGAACTCAATATTGATTTTCAAACTTTTAAAATATTAAAACTATCATCCACCGTTGGAAATAATTCTAGATCTGAACGCCAGACGAATCTAACGACAACTCAACTGTTACCATCTGTAGTAGACGATTTATACAGCGTCAGGAGGCAACTTTTACCTTCACAAACGGGACGCTGTAGTGCCCGGGACGAATTAAGATGGAGTAGGCTTGCCCAGCACCTATTCCATCCTCTCAGCTTAGTCGGCCTTGTCCACAGGAAAGACATGGTTTCCTCACGATTTTCTGGTTCACCATTTGAGAGTACTATAGCGCACATACATTTTTCGCACAGAAAAATCCCTTAGTACACAACCGGGTTTCAATCCACGAATTCAGTCCTATACAAAATTTTCACATAAATACGTTTTTTTTTAATCAGACGAAGGAAAAATTCCATTTCTACCTGAGTTCAAACCTCACGTGACCACATATCTTATACCTACTGAAGATCCTCATAGAGCAATATCCCTAATGGTCGACTGATAGTTCTAACTGGATCTTGGAGCTCGGGAATTCCATCGATCCAGTCTACCGGTCTACATGCCATGGAATAGACTAGTGTTGCGCACAGACGGGTCACTCAAACGGTGAACTACGAAAACATGTACAAGTGCACGAAAGGAGCCTCTTGAAGCACACTTTAATTTCACCACATTGACAGAACTAGTGAAATGACTCTTAGTAACAGATGTGTCACTAACCCCCGAATACTCAAACGCGGCTCAGAGTTGAGCACGTCTCAACTCACGGTTTTTTGACAGTTTGTGATGAAAATCTGTCAAAAAATCGTCATTTGAGACGTGCTCAACTTTGAGATGCGTTTGAGTATTCGGGGGTAATGGAGTAAATCTGTAGAGTTTATGGGAATGTTTTGACCGACCTTTCGCGGGTTCGATTCCCGCTGCAGGTATGTTTAGAAACCTCCCCAACATGATGGACCATTTATATGGGCGATGGGCTGATCACCTATCACCATGGACCGCCATATCCATCTTGGGATTTTAATCAAGCTGTAAGTTTTCTTATGATTACTTTGTGCCTTAAAATTATATGTTTTGGTAGCAAATTATTTGTTTTTTCTTTCAACTGTTTTCAACTTTTCAAGTTATTTGCTTTGTAATGCTACCGGGACGGCGATGTTCCGGTAATAGAACAGTGTAGTGGCCGTTACCTTAAGTCGAAAGTGTTATTTTATCAGATGATAAATAGCTAAATTAAACTAATCGTGAGAAAGGTTTTAGGTGCGCCTCAAATGCTCCTTTCGTGTACTTGACACACGTTTTCGAACTTGTTAGGTTCTATGACATGCCGGTATCACGATGTTTTCGTTCACCGTTTGATATTACTGGTAAAACCATATGGTGCATGACCGGATTTAAACCCGCGACCTTAAATCCAACTAGACCACCAGTGCTCTTGAAAAAATAGTTAAACATTGTGATGTCAATCAAAACGCCCGAAACGGTCCAAAAAAGCGCTTGGAAACATCATTTTCCGATGCCATAAAAACAGTAATAATCTTACAAAAACGGAAAAGCTGCATTTTTAAAAACGCTCCAAGTATTCCTAATTGCTCCCGCCCAAGCCAGGGCGGGCCCGCCCAAGCTCTAACCCTCAGACAATAAGAGCCAAGTTCCTTTGAGCTTCCTCCATCCCGTCTTGTTCCATCCGAAAGTTAGGATAGACTTGGGAAGGTCGTAAGAAAACTTCAACTGTCAATGGAAAATGTATCTTGTGATGATTGAGGCAGGGTCGGGAATGGCGTGGGGGGTGGCAGGGTCGTTGGCTTGCCTTAGGGGTGGGGATCTGACGAATAACTCATCGTAGGTACAGACGGACAGATCAATAGCATATACCTAAGGGTTTGTTTTTGGGGTAATGGTGGATTTTTCCGAAGTATGTTTTACTTTATCTATCTGGCCGTGTCGCTGGTTCTTTCCTGGCCGCTTTCAACATGCCTTAGCCCAAACTTTCTTGTATCGTGGGTATCAGAAATTACGAGTACCATGGTACTACAACAGATAAACTCAAGAGAAGTTAAGGCAGGACATTCAAGCATTTCTCTCGGTCGGGAATCGAATTCAGACCTTTCGCGTTACATCCGGGTACTGGCCCGCTACGCCACCGAGGTCTACTATGCCGATAGAAAAATTGGAACTCATGAAGCTGACTTTGTTTCGGATTTTTGCGAGTTTTCATTTATAAGTATGAAAAATCATGAAATGTTTTACAAAATCCCGTTTTTAACAATTTTTTGATATTAGAATTTATGATTTGACATTTGACAAGCCCAACAAATAACTAATAGGTAGTTAAGTTATAGTCTATTCTCCTTACATAATGCGTAGAGTTCCAAACTTCATCATAGTACCTCGAAACAGTAGGACCTATATCAGTTCCATCCAATATCAATTCAAGTCAATGCCCCATTGGTACCTGACAGACCCTAACACGGGTCTGACAGACCCAGTTACGAAACCAGGATACAGGTACTAGCATCAATCAAACAATCACAACAAAAAAATTGGGTTCGTCGACCCCAAACATGGCGGAGGACTATCCATTACGCGCGTTTTTCACCAGCGACAGCGGCTGTCAGACGTGACAGCTGTCAAACGCGGCCTTGACACTGAAAGCGAAATGACAGTCTGTCATCGATCACGATTCGTCTTGTGACGTCATCGCGGCACGCTAGCCCGGGTCGTTGGACCTAGGCTGTGCATTTTTTTTACTTTTTTGTAAAGTTGCTGTTGAATTATTAAAACTTAGATTATGAATGTTTTAATTGCGATTCATAATTAAGAAATTATCTACTCTTAGTTTATATGAACAATTGGTGTAAATGATTTTCTCAGTGTTGTTTTTTTTATAGAAACTATCTCCCCACTTCGTAATAATATAATAAATAAATAACAGCCAACAGTCACATACATAGTCCTAACCCCACACTAGGATTCCCTGTGTCATGGGTATCAGAAACTACGAGTACCATGGTACCACAACACCCAGACCCGGAAGATATATTTGCAGAACATGCAAACATTTCTTCTGCAGCGGGAATAGAACCCGCGCCTCTTGCGTTTCTGGCGAGCAATCGCCCGCCACGCCACCAAAGCCGCCAAAACTATAAGTCGAATTTCGGACATTTGATATCCTATGGTTTACAAATATTGCCCTCTTTCTCAAGTTTCAATTCTCCAGGTTTAAGAAAACATTGCATAGAAGAGGTCGAAAAATGAATAATCTATCAAATTGGATTATTTATTTTTGTGTTATATTTCTTTTTACCCACGACGGAACGGAAAAGGTATATGCGTTTGGCCTAAGAGGTTGTATAATTTGTATGTTTATTATAGGTCTGTTACCATTTTCCTCAAAAACTACTGAACCGATTTCGATGCAGTTTTTGCATTTTATCGGTGTCATTTCAGGGAAGGTTCTTAGATATTTTTCACGGCCATAGCTCACCAGGGGGCGCTGCAGCAGCTAGCATAGTTTGCACCTCGGAAACTCAATAACTACTGAACCGATTTCGATGAAGTTTTTTGCATTATGTTAGTTTCATTGGATATGTTGTAGATGTTAAGTGCCTATAGAGACTTGTCTATAAAAAGGTCTTCTATCTCGTATCTAGTAGTGTCATCAGTGTGGTGAAAGGATTTAAAGTGCGCCTCAAAGGCTCCCGTGAAAAAGAGTCATAAACACCAGAGTCAGATCTCATACGAACTTACTCCATTAGTTTTTGAACCCGGTACAAACTTTATAAAACCGTACAGTGTTGTAGAAAACTTCAAGTAATAGGAGGGTGTGTTTTAACGATGTTTTGATAGTGAGTGTACACAAGTAGAAGGGACTAGGACAGTCGCGCGCACAAGTAATGCAATTGATGACAGCGCGCTTTCTGTCACGGTAGGGCTGTCAAACTGACAATTCATACCATAGACAATAATTTTATTTGACATTTAACCATGTCTAAATTGTCTTATTCGAAATTCGGGTGCGGTAATCTATGTTTTTACGAGCTGAGCAACTTTTGTCGTGTCATCACGAAAATATCAAAAATATGTAAATTAGTAACTTATTGACATTTGAGCTAAGTAAAAAGTGCTGTTTATTGCCCGATTGAACATATTTAAGACATTTGAGGGTTATCAGCCCTAATTTTACGTAATTCAAACAATGACGTTTGTACCTACCCTCACTCCCATACGTCAAACGTAGGCCTTACCACAGAATCAATGGCAGTTGCTAAGGTACGATCATTTCAGAAAATACGAAGCCAGCAAGTGATATTGAAACTTATATCATTGCGTTACACTTCATATTTAATTGACAGGCTATAACTAGAAGAAAAAACAGTGTTCGATGGATATCATGATTCAAATATGGGTTTTATCTGTAACATAATAAAGCTCATTTTACGTCAAATTTGACTAAAAGTGACAAAGCCCCGACATTACCACAGAAATGTAATAAAAAAAGCAAAAATACACTCCGATACAGAATTGTGCCAGTCACGAGGGTCGGACAACATACAAGCGGCCCGTCATTTTCATAAATTTCACAACCCTAGCGGGCCGCACTTAAATATAGACTTTATCGTTTCAGCATAAAGGTCTGATTTTGATTGTTTATAGAGGGAGTTTAGGCTGTGTTGGAAATGATGCCAGTAAATGCGGAACGTATAGAAAAATTTGATTATTCATGCCGACTTGGAGAAAAATTACAGGCGGGTATGACACGGGGTCGCAGTCTCTGTATTTTGCGTAATGCCTCCTTTTTGCCTACTCTATGATCAGTGGAATTATACCTTGCCCTCGTGCTATTACATTGTAACATCGATAGGTGAGTATTTTCAAGATGAAACTACCAATTATAGACACTCCAAGATGTGTGACGTCATTCGTAGATCCAATGAATGGTTAGAAACTTTCAACATCATCATCATCAACCTGTCCACTGCTGGAAATAGGCCTCCCCTAATCTTACTTATACCTGTTCTAAATGCGAAAGTTTGTGAGGATGTTTGAATGTTTGTACCTCAATCACGACTAAACGGCTGAACAGATTTGAATGAAACTTGGAATATACATAATACATGTACTGGATTACTATGTCGATTATTTTTTATCCGGGTACCACGCGAGCGAAGCCGCGGGCGGCAGCTAGTTTAATATAATAGAATATTTTGTGCTATCTAAAAAATGTTGATATTTCAGTTTTGTAAATCTAGTAAAAGGCAAGAAAAAATCCTTTAGCGCAGCTGTAAGAGGCGTAATGTATCGGAAACGAGCACGTTATAATTATCCGTAGAATACCAGGGCTCCATGTGCAGCAAAGTTGAACGTTATCGATCCGAGGTACCAGGCTAGCAGGACAGCCGAGGATGTATCCTGTAACGAACATCCCGCGGCGCCTGCCACCGCCAGACTCTGCAACGCTAATTACTTCCAAGACATTCCGCCTTCTATATTTGAACGAACGAAAATTTTAAAAATAAATGTGTTCGGAATATGAAAAAGAGTCGATCAGGGTTTTTGAAATAAGAACATTGTTAGGCTAGTTTCACATTATGAATTCTATCGCTTGTAAACTTGATACCTACCGTGGTAAAAAAACAGAGCAGGTAATTCAGTCGGTTTCCTGATTATTTCAGAACAGTTTACAGTTTAACAGGTTACAGTCACACAAGTTTACAGTTTCAAAGATCGATAGTTAAACTTCATTCGAACATCCAATCACAAATAGCTCTATCTCGCCCGCATATTTTTACCAACTTTAGTAATGAACGTAGAACTAAAACTAGTTGTGTGGGTACCTCAAAAACTTGCTACATTTGAGTGGGGTAGGGGGAGGAGAGGGGGGCGACCCTCTGTAACTAAATTTTGAACTGTCACGTAGATTAATGATGCCAGCCCGTGCGATACGCGCTAATGCCTGTCGCTTAAAGTGGATATGACTTTATTTTAAAAAAAAATTATTGAAATGAACAATTGAAAGATTTTTTGTCTCAACTAACTGAATAATTTTTTGGCATAGACAAAGCACAAAGTAAATATTTGCGGTCTATTGATTAGTGATGACGATGATCATGATGATGTCCTCCTTGACGTGTCCGTCAACCCTGCTGACTCCGGACATGTTAGCAAATGTGACTGCAAAGCCGAATTTGGTTTTGAAAGTCCTGTTTCAGGGCGCTGGCCTAAGGTATTGTAGGTATAGGAATAGGAAGGCTTGGGACGATTTTTTTTTAAAAAGCATTTGGTATTGATTAGTATTAAGCACGCTGTAATCTGCGTTTTTTTTTTCAGTACAATCAAATCGAGAGCTCTTAGTATGCGGCATTCACTTTAGATTATCATGCTCAATCTTGTTTTAAATTACCTACCTATTATAAAAATATAATATATTTATTAACAGAAAGAAACTTACAATACATATTTACATTTACTAATACATATTTACAAATTACGAAAGAAACAGTCGGGCTATCTAAAGACCGTTGCAAACGGTCTAAGGATACGAGATAGATTATGCAATAAAATAAGCTTACCTTGAAAGCATTGATAGGCAAACGCGAGTACGTAAACAATTTGAACTTGTTCCATCTAGCAAACTTTCACTACCCACAAAACAAATAAATAAAAAAACGGAAAGTAGCGGGCGTATCCACATTAATCTTCCGTAGGGCGACGCGGGGTAGAATGGTTTGGAAATCGATTGCCTCCAAAAATATTTACAGGCCCACGTGTGTAGCACGCACTGTGTACGCACCTTTACGAATAACGGTATTTATTGTCTGTGGTACCTAGGTACTATTAAACTTGTGATTCCAGCCTCATTTTTTAGGGTTTCCTACCCGAAGCGTGCCAATGGGATTACTAAGTCTCCGCTGTCCGTCCGTCTGTCCGTCCGTTCGTCTGTCAGCGAGCTGTATATCATGAACCGTAATATAGGTAGAGTTTAAATTTACAATGTGTTTCTATTGTCGCTTTAACAACAAATAATAAAAATAAAAGGAAGCTCTATTCAAGAAACATTTGAATTCGACTCGCACTTGATTAGTTTTATTATTTCAAGTAGGTACCTATTCCCTTATATATAACTTCTTTTATGATAACAACAAACAAGTAATGGTGGTCTAGTGGTTGTGGCTAAGGCCGTGGGTTCAAATCCTGTCGTGTACCGATTTATATTTTCGGTAATAGGTATCTGGGTATTTTTTTCAAGTTTGTGATTTCAGCCTATTTTTTTCAGCAAATGACAACAATTTGTTAGGAATTTCTCTGTGTTTCTAAAGTAACGGCAGAAAATATAAGATATAAGAATTTTTCATTAAACAAAAATTACATTATAATGAGTTATTTTAAAAACATTACAGGTTATTTATTAATGACGGAATGTAAAGCTTTTTAGAAAAATAAATGGAGGTAAGTAAACAAATAATAAATTTAAAATGTAGAGCAACCGAAAATTTAGCGCTTAACGGAACCATAATTTTGGCAGAGGTTATGCAATATGTCATCACCCCGATAAAACCGAATATTCACACATAAACCAACCTGCTTTTTAATTTTAAATAAATTACCGTCCATTGATTTATAATAAATTCCTTAATATATAAATAAACGCGAAATTACCCAAAACCACCGCTCGTTAATTCAGCTCGAAAAGACCACACTGGCTGATATTAGATTAATATTCAACATAAATAAACCACGACCTGCTCAATACTGGTTAAAAAACCACTTTAATATAAATTATGAATTATATAACGCACTGACACTAGAGCAGTAAACGTCATGACGATCAGCTGATCAAATATATAGCTACTATAAAAAGTGAAAACGCAAACCACTCTGCCCCTTATCATTGTCTTGCTCACTCCTACGAGAACAGCGAACAACAGAGCGAGACGGAGATAGCGGCCGTCGCGCGTAAAATGATATATTAATGTCAGCTGTGTTTAGGACCTTGTGAGTCTACAAAATAATAGATGGTAACAAATTAATTACTTGCGGAGTGCATTTGTGGAGGAAATTCGGTCGGTCGTCGACCTCGACATTGTAAATCATGATTGATATACGACTTGCGAAGGTCGCCATCTTGAACTGAACTGTTCGAAATTTGAATCTGTTCTGGATTGGTTCGTTCCTTTTCGTTTTTGGTCGTTTTTGGCGGGATTTTAATTTCCCTTGCTGTGAACGAGTGACTTTTTGATTTCATTGGACGTTTTCATCTGTGTTTGGTTTCACCTTTCTGTTTGAGTGTTTTAGTTTCTATAAAACTACTGAAATACTTATTTATCAGTGCCTTTAATATCCATAACACTATTAAAATGCCCCACGATAGGCTCTAAGGATGCCAACGGCACCCTATTACTAAGCCTCCGTTGTCCGTCCGTCCGTCTGTCAGCGGGCTGTATCTCACGAACCGTAATAGGTAGAGAGTTGAAAATTTTGAGTGTGGCTTATGGCTTAAGGACTTCAAAGCCGGGACCGACAATTTAACGTGCCTTCCGAAGCACGGAAGCGCTCAGCTCGTAATGCCATTTGCGGTCACCCATCCCAATTGTGACCGCGCACAACGTTTCTTAACTTCGACGATCAATCAAGAACGTCTAAGCAAGCTACGCCACGAGCGCTTCACATCGAAGGTGACAAAGACAAACAATAAAAGTGTTGGCAACAAGAAGTGTTTATCGTCTCATCTGCCGTCATAATTTGCAACAATTGTTGATATACTTAAGTGCCGTAATTGATAATTGTAAAGGTATTTCTGTTTTTGCTTTTATGTAAGCGTTATCAAGATTTTGCTTATCACGATCTTGTAAGTGCATTCTTTTATGACATGATACTGACATTTGTCATTCATTCGATGGGCCAAAAGATTGACAGAATGTAATAAGAAATGAAATAAGAGGAAGAGGTCAACAAGAAAAACGATGGGAAGATATTTTCATGAAGAAAGCAGGACTTAACTTTTTGTTCTGTTGTCCAAGGCTAGAGAGAGAAGTGTGGAAGGAAATAGGGGAGGCCTACGCCAAAGAGTTACTACTGGCGAATAGTAAATAATAAAGCAGATTATAAATAAAAAAATAAATTATCCTTACTAATATTATAAACGCGAAAGTTTGTATGTACGGATGTTTGTTGCTCTTTCACGCAAAAACGGTTGAACGGATTTGAATGAAACTTGGAATATACATAGTACGTGTGCTGGATTAACATATATAATATTATTAAAGCCGCGGGCCGCAGCTAGTAAATTATAATAATCCTACTAATACTATAAATGCGCAAGTTTATGAGGATGTGACGAAGTTTGTGCCTCAATCATGCCGTAACGGCTGAACGGATTTGAATGAAACTTGGCACATACATAGTATGTGTGCCGGAAAAAGATATAGGCTACTTTTTATTCAGGTACCACGCGAGCGAAGCCGCGGGCGGAAGCTAGTGATAGGTACATAAAATGCTACAACGCCCAGACCCGGAAGAAATATTTTCAGAACATGCAAATAATTCTCCCGCAGCGGGAATCAAACCCGCGCCTCTTCTCTCAGCCGAGCAATCGCCTGCCTCGCCACCGAGGCCGTCAAGATATAGCAATAATATAAAGAAAGATTTATATTTAGTTCTCCAAAACAAAATCGCTATGATACCAATCTATCGTAATTAACAAGTAGTTATAACGAGAGATAGAATCAAAGGCATTGCCTGAATGTGTCCGACTATTACTTCTTGTACGGGACCATTAATCATTTTTAGGGGTCCGTGGGTTATTCCAGATTCTTCTACCAGCTACTAACATAAAGACCGTGAGAGTCGCCTTCCGATCCTAAGGTCGTGGGTTCAAATACAGTTGTGCACTAAAGGCTTTTTCTGTTCGAAAAACTGATGTGTGTACATAATGTTTTCGAACTTTTTAGTTTCTACGACGATGTTTTTCTCACGATGTTTTCCTTCACCGTTTGATAGAACTGATATTGTGCATGTGGGCGACTGGATTCGAACATACGACCTTGCTTGTGGGCTATGCTGAACGTTGCTAAGCTTTGTAAACTTAGTCATCATTACTACAGTAGGTGCTTAGGTATTTTTTTAGTACGGAACCATTACCTACCATTAAAAAAAGAACCTAGTATCGAAAGAAACAAAGCTCCTAGTAATTAATATTGTGAGTCGGTACGAACAAATCAACATACAGACGGACAACCCGATAACACGATTTGAAAAAAGAAGACTATCTGTCTCGCTCTCACGACGCAGGTGCGAGGGAGATCGAGCATTTTCATTTTAGAGTGACGTGCAGGGACGTAGTCAGGACATGTTTGGTGGGTTTATTATGAGGTCGGTCGTTTTTGACGTTGAAGCCTGATAGGTATAGCAATTAAGAACTGTATTTTTGAACATTTGTCTATTATATTATGATTTTAAAAACTATTGTACCTAAATAACTACTGTATGGGTAATGTTGGAATAGTTTTGCATAACAGTTTACGAAACCCAATATGGATTATTATGTCTTTAACTAACTTTTTTATAGTTCCGTACCCGAAGCGTGCAAACGGGACTCTATTACTAAGCCTCCGCTGTTCGTCCGTCCATCTGTCAGAGGACTGTATCTCATGAACCTTAATAGTTAGTTAAAGTAGTAAAAGTAGTACATAACACATACATAGTAAAAGTAATTAAAAAGAACATGTACGATTGTACGGAACCTTTTTTGTGCGAATTCGACACAACAATAGTGTCGATGACTTTATAACATTTTTAATACATAGCTCCCTAACAACGGCCCTGGCGAGTTGGTGTTTTATGATAAATAGCAAAACGCCTGAGTGTGTTCCCGTGTCCGATTGAAATTGTTTGGATTAAATTTACTTTATGCACCGAATCCACAAAATGAATTTGGATCATCTGCTGCAATATTTTATTCAGATCATTTTGGTATACAAAAATGAATACGACACTGGCAAGTATAAATACGTTTTAAGAAAAATATTGATATTTTGAATTTGGAACAGTTTTAAAAAAGTACTGGCTGAAAAGTAATTTCAAATTCGGAACATCAGTTCACATTTCCGCACGGTAAGCTTAATTACAGCGAAGCTTCGATTACACGCAAAAAGTATCGGTGAAAAGGTCACAGGACCACCTTCTCTCCCATAGTAAAATGTACTTTAGCATAAAAGTTTTATGGGTCATTTTGCCATGTTTATGGCAAATGAGAGTTCGAACGCTAATAAATTAACGTTCTTTAATGACCTAATCAAAGTTTATGACGCGAGGCGAATCCGACGACTCCTAGTGTTGCCCGATTGACTTATTGTGCGTAAAAAAAACTCTGAAAAGTAAAAAAAAACTGAGCAAGTAATTATTTTCTGAGTTTTTATGAAGATTGGAATTTTTGTTAGCATGATGTTTTTACGCGCGTTTGATTTATGTGCCTTCCTGTTGTCTGTCCGTCTACCCATACAAGACCAATGGTGTTTTAACTTTAGAAGCTCACTTTTCTTCAGTACAAAACGTCATTACTGAGCAACAATGCTCTACAAATTAATTCTGAGAGATACAATTATATAGTAGATACCTTTAAGTGTTATACCTACCTAAAGACTTTAAGTGTTAAATTCGTATTACTTATCTACTGAAGTAGACATGTCATCCTGCCTGCCATGTGGTATACTCACCCATCGCATCTGAAACAAAGAAAAAAAACTGTAAGCAACACATGAAAATAAAATATGGCTTTAATTAGGATTGTTTATCTGTTTTTAATTATATTTTTGTTGGTTCGGTCTTGGGAATGGGAAATTGGATTTAAGTTACTTAGTAAGTGGTTTATGTTGCATAACGACATCCCATCGTTATGTTTTTTAAATTTATAAAAGAGGCCAGAATTTAAATGAACAATTTTGAAATTGGAAAACATTCTTATTTCGAACTGGAGTAACCGATACCAACGCTGAAGTTCACTATATAAAAAACGAGTGGTTAAACGATTGTTTGATCTTATAAATTAATGTTTCTTTCATTTAACCTGTCATTATACCTAAATGGTTTTAAGTGTGCTATTCTTATAATCTTTGTTAGTATATAGTTAGTTATCTGAACAAAAAACACGATTTTCCCGAATCTTATCAATCACTCCAAGATTGTCAGTATCAACAGGTTATCGTGATAACTTTGACGTTTTGACAACTGATTATCAAAATATGACATTTTGACAGGTGACTGACGTTAATCGTTCTATTTAAGTTTTGCGAGTAATACAGTTCTTTGTCAATGTAGATAAATACCTAATATTTAATATTTACCTATCTTAGTAATAACTCATACTAAAGTTAAAGTAACTTTAATCATAAATTATATTTCGTTTTAACTTTGCGTATGTCAGCAAGTTATTCAACATCGTGAAGAAACCGGCTTACCTAGAACCTAAGTTCCAAGACATTGTGTGAAGTTTCCGAAATGGGCCTCTTTGATTCGCTTTTTAATCCTTCTTACTTGTTTAATAGAACTATTGACTAGATATTTTTAGGAGTAAGTGCTACGACTAGTGGTGTCACTAGTTTGTTCAGTGGAACTACATAAAGTGCGCTTCGAAAGGCTCCCTTCGAAGAAGTAAGGCTAATTATAGTATCACTATTACGAAGTACTTCTAGCACTGGATCTTTCAGCCCCGCTTGAGGTCAACGACCAGCTTTAGATATGGTAGCCTCAAAAGGGTGGTTGTTGGTAAAATAACCAGTGTGTCGAAAGGATTAAGTTCTAGTATTGAACGACACACTTGCACAGTTTGTGTAGACTTTGCGGGATTATTAGATTGAGTTTTAGACTCTCACCCATAAAGCCAAACAGCAAAGATTCTTTTGATAACTTCGATGTACGTTGCTGGTTTTGTAGAGATATACAGGTGAGGTGGGGTTGTGAAAGTGCAGTGTATTTGTAAGTTGTGAGATGGTTGTCGGGGGGTAGGGAGCTGGTCGAGTGCCGTTGTAATTCTATTTACATTCCGGGCTGAGCACGCTACGCCCAGTTGCACCACCGGTTAAGTTGAAGTTTAGTTTTGTGAAGAATGATCTGTAACTTCTGCCTGCGGCTTCGGTTGCGTTATACCTTGATAAAAAGTAGCCTTTACATTATTTTAACTTTACTACACACACATAGGTACTATGATTCTATGTTCAGTTCTAAGTGATTGAGCCACAAACAAGTACCAAAAGTTCAAAAGGGTCAAACAGACTTTCGTTTTAAAAAATTCACGTTTTCAGAATCTTCATTATCTCATTTCTGCTACGTTTTGAAAAAAGAAAACTCTAGCTAACGTTTTTTAAGTAAGTTCAGTTTTTTACATTTAGTTTCGCAAGTAAACTCATTAGGTATAACATAGCAATCAACTTCAGACAGAAAAGAAAGAACTGTCAAAAAAATTGATTGTCATATTGTAACCAGCTGTTTATCCCAAATAGTTTATTAACGTGCGGTGGAGGCGGGCCGGGTGACGCGGCCATACTTGGAAATGTACGTACAATTCCACTTACTGACTGAGATACGGTTACATGGTGTCGTCTTTGATTTATATTTAGAATGCGTTTTTTATAAATGTCAATGTGAACAGTCAGTTACGTAGTTACATAAATTATGAAGTTCTGAAATTATTAAAAAACTAGATGGCAGCACCGGTAAATTAGTACGCGCTATCGTTGCGTTTTGAGCTTTACGCCGGTAGTTTCAAGCAAACTAAGACTTTTCAAATTTATAATATAAGTAAGATCTTAAACAAGTTGACGATTATCATCAAGGGAGGATTTCTCTCAAATCTCCTGACTTTTGAACTTGTTTTGACGATGGTGTAGGGGATAGTCAGAGGCACGTCGACATAATATTTAATATCCGAATGTACGTTGCACTATAACTACCAATTTGTTGTACTATATCGAATCTCCTGATTCCCAAAAAAATGTATTAATTTTATTGAAATTACAAGCTGTCTCCGCATTTTTCTTAGGCAATAGGTAGCCTATATCTTTTCCGGGAATACAAACTATTTCTTTGCCGATTATCGAAGTCTGTTCAGCAATGAAGGCGTGAAAAAGTAACAGACAGAGATACTTTCAAATTTGTAATATTCTGTCTATCTAGTTGTGTCACTAGTTCATTCGAACCAGTGCGGTGAAAGGATATAAAGTTCGTCTCAAACTCTTTTTGTAATATTGGTGCAGGCCGCACAAGATCGGTCGCTCTGGAAGTCTATGGGGGAGGCCCATGTTTAGCAGTGGACGTCATATGGCTGGGAAGACGATGATGATGATGACGATATAAAACTTTTTATATCCACCGCCATATAACCCCTGCCGAACGCGTTTGCGTGCTGGCTTGTAGGAGTCTTAATAATCCAGTGTGCACTTTAGTGCGGACTATTTACGTACCGGATACAACCGGCTATACCTGCCGCAAGGATCTTTGACACATTTCACTAGACTTGTGGCATTTTACTAAGGTCTCTTTGACACATTTCACTAGACTTGTGACATTTTACTACGGTCTCTTTGATACATTTCACTAGACTTGTGACATTTTACTACGGTCTCTTTGACACATTTCACTAGACTTGTGACATTTTACTACGGTCTCTTTGACACATTTCACTAGACTTGTGACATTTTACTAAGGTCTCTTTGTTACATTTCACTAGACTTGTGACATTTCACTAAGGTCTCTTTGACACATTTCACTAGACTTGTAACATTTTACTAAGGTCTCTTTGACACATTTCACTAGACTTGTGACATTTTACTAAGGTCTCTTTGACACATTTCACTAGACTTGTGACATTTCACTAAGGTCTCTTTGGTGCATTTCACTAGACTTGTGACATTTTACTAAGGTCTCTTTGACACATTTCACTAGACTTGTGACATTTCACTAAATGTCACAAGTTTACGTTGAATTTGCACCAGCTCCCGTAAAAAGGTGACTAAATAATATAATTAATAGTAATATGAAAATTACCGAGGCACACAATATTTGGGGTACTATTGTACTGGTACAGCGCACATAGATTTAATGAGGACAGGACACCACTAGACCACCAGAGCCCAAGTGTGGTGAAAGGAACTCTCCACAATCAACATGAGATCCCTACAATCAGCGCACAAGACGCGGGTATCAGAATGAGTGAGCACACAGAATGTATTTAAATATGAGGGTACATTAATCGGAGTGACCAGGCGGGCAGAGGTGTCGTACGCTATTTATTACGTACCCTTAGCACTGGTTTCGGCGCTATCGAGCTACAAGCCATTCGCACACTTTCAATATTGAGATTTAATGAGACTTGGAATAAATAGACAGGATGTGATCTGAGGGTTCAAACCCAGTCGTGCACCAATGAGTTCCGCGATAAATGTATGTGCTCACAAACGGTGAAGGAAAACATCGTGAGGGAAACCGCCATGTCGAAACTGCAAAGTTTGACAGCATGTTTCAAGTGCACGAAAAAAGCTTTTGTGGCCGTACTTTAATCCTTTCACCACACTGGTTCGAAAGAACTAATGACACGACTAGGTAGATAGAATCTAAAGTGAAATCGGCGGTACAATTTTTTTACCATTCAGATCCGAAAGTTGAGGATGTTTGTATGTTTGTGCGTCTAGACCGATTTTGAAAGAGATAGCGCTACTGATTTCAGGAGTATAAAAGAAAAGCAGAGATCTAGATCAAAACATAGATTTTACAAGATTTTATTAACAATGTTTTTTCTCTTATATTGTTTTCAGTTTAAGGAATCAAAGAAAAAATTATAAAAAAATATTTTTCTTCTTGAATAATCACATTTTATTAATTAACAACAGTGCTGTAAATCGATTTTGGTGAGCAAATCTGCTAAGGCACAATCTTAAGCGACTCTTCATACTGGTACCACGCAGACGAATCCGCAGGCGACAGCCAGTGATCTTATTCAACAGCTTGTATCACCGTACCAGAAACCGGTGCCAGCGCTCCTAACGCAGCGCAGAGTGATAGCGGAGCGATAGGTACCAGGATAGCAGTGATGCGGCTAAGTGCGATCGCTTGTTCGCCGATACCGGCGGGACTGCTCCTACCCGGCCATGCGCGCCTGGTGTCTCAGAGGTCGATGATAACACATCCGACGATCAAATTGGTTTTATTTACCTTTTTTTAGGTACCTACCTAAGGTACTATAATGGATTTGAAAATTATGATTTTTTTTATAGTTGATAATACCAATTTAATTTACATATTTATGTATGTATGTTCGTATGAGCTAGTGGCCAACTCTAGTGACGGAGTTTTTAGGCCGCCCAAAGGCCTCCGTCATGGCTTAACGACTTAAAAGCCGGGACCGACTGTTTAACGTGCCCTCCGAAGCACGGAAGCGCTCAGCTCGTACTGCCACTTGCGGTCACCCATCCCTGTGACCGCGCATATCGTTGCTTAACTTTAACGATCAATCAAGAACGCCTAAGCAAGCTACGCCACGAGTTTGATGATGATGATGAAATGTTAGGTTAGGTTAGGAATTGTATAAATCGTACTATACTATTCTATTCTGGATTTAGTGAAAAAAAATAAAGTCTTACAAATTATGTCGAGTGCCATGTAAAAGGACTTTATTTGTACATTTCAAAATGGTATATAATGGTATTTTAATTCTAGGATTTATAGTTTTTGAAATATAACGAAAATTGCGGATTTGCGAGATCTTAGTTCGAGGCGAACTAATTTAAATGCAAAAGCTTGGATAATGTTTTAGTCCCGCCCGGCAGAACCAATTTAAATGACATTTGGGATAGATATAGGAAAAGCATATACTTATATAGGCTACATTTTATCCTAGTACCACACGAGCGAAGCCGCGGGCAAAAGCTAGTCAAATCTTTTTAAGTCACTTTCTCTATCTCTCATAATTTCAAGATTTAACACGCAATCCTTTGGTACTCATGTCATCTTTCACACAGTCCATCCATCTTTTCTTTTCTACCTCTGTTCACAAATTCTTCCACATTCTTATCTAACACTCTTCTCGTCACACGATATTCTTCCCTTCTCATGACATGCCCACAGTTTTATCTACGACTTTCAAAATAAACAGAAGATTATGTTTTAAAAATTATGAAACAAAACATAAGAAAAAACTGAACCTCGCATGTAAACTAAGCCGAGCAAAGCTTTACAAATAACCCCAGAAATATCGCCACCAAAAATACCTTTTAAAAGAAAACATCCACATATCGGTATCTTTTATCATTTCGACTGCTGCCCGATCCGAGCAAATCCCCATATCCGGGTCTCGGAGTAATCCCGGTTTACCGGTTATCCCGGTTAATATCGCGATGGCTTCAGACATTTGATAATGGAACATTAGTGACGGTTATAATTATAACCGGAGCAGGAAGCGAGGCTGAATAATTTGAATTCAGAACATTGGTGTCCTTTTAAACCAATGAGCGATGTTTGATCGATCTTAATAAGAAATATGAAAGTGCTTTTATGTCAAATTCGCGCTGTTTTTAAATAGTTCCAATTTTGAAAGTGGTTCTTTTTTCATTGACAAGTTTTCAAGTTTTCTTTTATAGAGAACTAGCCGCCCGCGGCTTCACTCGAGTGGTACCCGGATAAAAATAGCCTATATGTTAATCCAGCACAATGCACTATGTATATTCCAAGTTTCTTTCAAATCCGTTTGGCCGTTTAAGCGTGTTTGAGGTACAAACATACAAACATCCTCACAAACTTTCACATTTATAAGAGTAGGAAGTAGGATTGAGTTGGTAAATACAACTTTTTAAGATGGTCCAAGAACCACAGTACAAACAAATTATTCTCAGAACCTAGTCTATGTAGTCCATAGCTAATTCTGTACAAACCTGAATGGTAGCTAACACGAAACACTAATTGTCAATTTGGCTAAACAGTTACTGAGTGAGTTCACTTACAATTTAGTTTACTTTTACCACGAGTACACAAATTTACCAGCATTTTCGTACATTTTCGTACGGTACGAATTGCTCACTAACATAACACGGGCCCTTGTTTCCCCTCTTTGGCGGAAAATACGGGAAAATCCGGGAAAATAAGGGAAAATTCGGCGATAGTTCCCCAGCGTATGTACCAGGGCCTCATACGGCTAGAGAGGATTGCACGCCTAATGATTGCGCCGGGAGGTAGAGATGGCTGTGGTGACGAAAAGTCGGAAATTAACGTTCTAAATTCAAAAATATTACGGACTAGAAAACTAAGAACTTGGTCACGTCAGCACTAAATAAAGGGGAAAGGAAGGAAGGAATCTGCTCTGCAATAAAAATAAAAAATAAATAAATGTTTGTAGACATTTCACACATTTCATAGGACATAAAGGACTCTTAATAATAATAATAAAATAGGTGCAGGCGACAGAGTAAAGCCATATTTTAGTACGCATTTTCATTTTTTTATTCTTTAGTAATCAAGAATAACCCAGGCCAGTTTTTTTAATTCACCTGAAATTTAAAAAATGTTTTTTTTTTTCATAAATAGAGATATTGACTAACTATTAGGGCCAGTATCGTAAACTTTGCTGACAAACAAATGTTTGTCCGGATAGACATACAAAAGCCGGAACGGTGACAACACTAGCCGGCTCAGCAAATCCCGCCAATATGGAGTGCGGAAAATACCTGGAAAATGGAAACGCTCCCCTCTACCATTAAAGGGATATACTGCGTGTAACGAGAAAGAAAATCTATCTATTCTGTTTTACATTATTTTATAAATGCAAAATATTATCTTGGAAAGACGGGAAAGGAAGCGCTTGGCCATAGAGCGAAGACTTTTTTTTAATATCTAGTTTATGATACTAAAGAAAGTATTCGTTTCGTTATTACAGATTTGGTACACTCGGCCGACCTCGATGGTGTGGCGGGCGATTGCTCGGCTGAAACGCAAGAGGCGCGGGTTCGATTCCCGCTGCTGGAGAAATACATGTTCTGTAGAGATTTCTTTCACGACACGAGAAAGAAATCTTTGGGGTCAAAACTATTAATTGCGCTGTTGGGTGTTTATAAAACTAAACTAGAATGATAGAAATAGCAGGTTTTCAAAGTGAAAGCTCTAGAAAAGTCGATACCAGAAAGTAACGTACTAAGTTGTTACTTTTTAATTCACATCAACGGTTTTTTATCACCACACGTCTTTGATCTCTGCCCATCTGTTGAAATTCGTCGTAAGGGCTGACCACACACGACCGTTTACGATTCTAACAGTTTTACAGTCACACAAACAAACAGACAGTTCCAGCAATGTTGAGCTAAACGTTGAATCAAAGACGAGCCGAATTTCATGGTTCCGAGTAACGGAAAGTAATTTGAAAATAGAATAAAAATCATTGTTTCTTTTCTACATGAAAGGTGTCGCGGCATAGGTTCGGTGCGTGGTGGAAGTGGGCCTGCAATTGTTACCATTTGAAAATGGAACGCATTCTGTTTTCCTTTTCGCTTTTGAATTTGGAATCTTTAAACTTTTTAAAAACAATAGCTCGGATTTCAAATAAAGAACGAAATTGTTTGTGAACAAATATAATCATCGGGTGGAATAACTGAAGCGACGCTTGTCTCAATACAAAGCTCAAGTGATTTACATTTAGAACTCCGGCAATAAAATGAAAATGGCGGCCGGCGGTGGAACATGAAAATTTTCTATTCGGCCGGACAAAGGGCACCAATTAACCAGCATTGTTCGAGCCTCTCTGAACGCGATTAGTTCATCCATAGCTAATAATACAAATGGGAAGGTAACTGTCTGTCTGTTACGCGTTTTAATGAATTTTTGTATGAACTTAATTTGAAATCACGAGGATATACACAATTTTAAGTGTTCCTTTTAAAAGATAAAAAATATTTGCTCATAATGCAGACAAAACCCGATCAGTCTAGCCCGGTTTCACAAGTACATAGTTAATTTGAGAGCATGAAGCATTTCTATTTTCTAATTCTGCTCTTTGATGTATAAGTTTTAGACGATTATAATTTTTGAGCATTGAGAGCACCGGTGGTCTAGTGGTCTAAGATTGTAGGTTCAAATCCCGTCATACACTAATGGATTTAACTGTTCGAATAATTTAAGTGCGCTATGCCAGTACTCTCAAACGGTGAAGGAAAACATCGTATTCATACAAATCACGAAGTTTGCCGAGGCGCAAAATATTTATGGTACCTACCTGTAAATAGATTTTTTGGATAATGGTGTTACTAATTCTTTCGAACCAGTGCGGTGAAAGGTTTTAAGGTATGCCTCAAAGGCTTGAGGCAGGCTTTTGAACTTATAGGTTCTACGACGATGTTTTCCTTCACCTTAATAATTTTTCGAATCCATTGGTGCACGATCGGATAAGAACCCACAACCTTAGGATCGGAAGTTGGAGCAGCTACCATTAGACCATAAGTGCTCTCAAAAAGATAATGGTGTGAAACTTACCCATCAAAGTGCAGATTTAGAAAATAGCAATACTTGTGTCCATTATCGTAAATTTTGCGGCGCGCATTCCTCTGATAGGCAATATTTTTTCTTTGACGTTATTTTAATAAGTTCTCGTTGTTTAGCTTCATTACGTTGTTTATTTTGTTTTTGAGCATAAATCTGGGTAATGCATCTTTAATCCGGTAGCGGCGGCCATCTTTGTTCTATAGTAATGTTTCTCAGGGGTATTTAAGTAAGTTTTACTCGTAAAACTGAGCTTACTCTTTTTGCCTTATGAGATCGTGTTAATTATCTGTCTATTAAGGTGTCCGCCCACTCTCCCGGTCCTCGAACGCCGCGGCACAAGCAACGCTGAGAAAAACAAACTATCACAGGGCGCTTTGCTTTTTTCTGTCGGACGGTAAAGTTGTGGGTAGACCTTAAACTGACGGGACAGTATACTTAAAAAAACCGTCAAGCGCGAGTCGAATTCGCACACGAAGGGTGCCGTACCATTGTACGGTATCCTAAATACATTCTTCCTTCTCCGTACCTCTGAAACATGTGTCAAGGAGCATTTGAGAACTTTCCTTTTGAAAATCCTTTCACCACACTGAAAATTTATAATCATAATCGTTTTCCTTTAAAAAAAAAACGATTATATCCACATTATCACGCAAGTTTTCTGGTTGTTTATATTGTGAAGTACCAGGGCGGAAGCAAAAGAAGGCGATGTATTTGTTATTGGACCGAATCAAAGGACGCACGTTCCTAGAACAAGTCCTTTGTTCTGTGGCTCTACTGTGAACTTTCACTGTACTCGCTAGACTGTTGTTGGCTCTACCATGAATTCCGACTACTAGTAGCCGTCAGTGGAGTTCGCGAGAGATCGGAAATAAAGACGTAAAAAAGTGGAGATCTATATCCAACAGTGGGTTTAAGATGTAAAGTGCATCTAATCGGGCTAAGATGATGATGATTGAAGTAAATGGAAACTCACCTCCCCTTTCCCCTCCGCTTTCGTAAAATGTACATAGTACAAGGTTTCATATATTTTTTACAGCACTACTAGTATTACTTCTCCATTAGACTGGGAGTAAAGAATAAACGGAATGCGTCCAACTGCTTCTCTCCCCGAGCATGTCGCAAAAGTCGATCATCTATATGGGCGATGGGCTGATCACCTGTCACCATGGTTCACCATATCCATCTTGGATCTTTGAATTTATTACTTGTGACCCTGCCCACCCCATTAGAGATACGGGCGTGATAGTATGTGTATGTACTAAGTAGTATAAGTCATGTGTAGTATAAGTGAATAGAATTAGAGGTAGAGGTAGACCAAAGAAAAGGTGGATGGATTGCATGAAAGAGTACATGATTAAGAAAGGAGTGAGTACAGAGATGACGGCTGATAGAGGAGAGTGGAAGAAGAGAACATACTGTGCCGACCCCACATAGTGTGGGATAAGGACAGGTAAATGATGATTATCGCTATCGAGTATAGTGAGAAATTTCATAGTAGCCTGAGACAATAACCGTTACTATTTACGAAATGGGTCAGGAGCACATTTTTGAATTTCGAATTTGCACGAAAACGTTTTCAAACATAGAAAGATTTAGTAGGTACAATTATGTGATTTGCGAAATGTAATCAAGTCTTGAACTACGTCTGTCTGTTTGTGTTAGCTGAATGCAGTTTGCTTTATACGTTTTAATCTATTTCTTGAAACTGTTATTCCTAGAAATTTATTTCAAGGAAGTGACGACATTGAGTCAACATTCAAACGAAAACAATTGGTTTTATATAACATTAGCTGCGTCACACTTTTTCTGTCAAAGAAACAATGTAGGATATGTCTACCTACTGACATTAATTAGTTGCAAATAGAAACTGGGCGTTCAGTGACAATTAGAAATAGGCAAAGAAGTGCCAATGCGTTTGAGAATTTCGCATCTAATCTTTAAAACGAATTTGAACCTACGACTCGAGCCTCAAAATACACCAACACTCAAATTCCCAGGGCCGATAAACATCCAAAACTGCACTCCCCGAAATAGTTCCCAATTTGTCTCAAAGAGTGCGACACGAAACAGAAATACCAGGGCGTAATGAACTGTTACATTAATTAAGATCAAAGTAAACACTCCTCGTTGGTTCTGCTCGCCTGGTAGCCGACAGGCTGTTTGAAGCTTGATGGACTGATGTTGCGCGTTGGCCTGATGCAGTTTGAGGTCAAGTTATTGAAGGTAAAAATAGATAATGACAAGCTAGATTTATTCGAATCGTCAGGTTTTGGGTGTCGTATCAAAATGGTGAAATCCCTCCCCGAGCATGTCGTAAAAGTCGACTATGGGATAGTATCCCATCCATGATGGACCATTTATTCGTCCAAGTGGATCATCTATACGGGCGATGGTCACCATATCCATTTCGGGACCTTGAATCAGGAGTGGCTGCAAGTTTTCTTATGATTACTTGTGGCTCTGCCCACCCCATAATACTACAAGACAATAATTGTTACAGGTTCATGCTCAGTTCGAATATAACGGACGATAGATCAAAATCTGTCTCAAAGCGACATACATTTTTGACATAAAAACAACGTTGCTATAGAACGATCCGTTGTCCGTTATTAGAATATTTCAACCGGGTATTAATCCTGGTCAATGACCTGACCAAAAAGGCACCAGTTTAAGAATTTGTAGTAGTATGTTTGTACAGATAGAACATCCTAGATTAGCCGGAGTAAATATAGTAAAGATAGTATACTTAGTAACTACCCGTCTTCATTGCGTAAATAATGATAAAGGCGGGATTGTTTTTTATGGTGTCTCATGGTCTGATAGTGTGCACGAGCACTTGATCCTTTCACCACGCTGGTTTGGCGCTCACTTGGCGTTTTGTTGCTGGTTAATTGGGAATTTTCAAGATTTATGTTGCCCATTTGGTCTTTTTATGACGTTACAAAAATAACGGTCGAAAATGTCAGTTCTGACAGTTTTGACGTTTGTATATTTATGACTAGACGGCCTCGATGGCGTAGCGGATGTCCAGTGTCGAGTGTCCAGCAGAAATGCGAGATTCCTGTAGCTAGAATTTTTTTCATGTTCTGTAAATATTTACTCAAGGTCTGGGTTTGGTGGTGCCATGATTACTGTACTGATACGACATGGGGAATACTGTGTCGGTTCAGAAATATGTATGTGTTTTGGAGTTATTTATATAGCCCACTATGTCCATTTGGTCCTTATTATTATGACAGACAAAAACTTTTAATTTTGACAGTTCAGTGACGGTTAACCTCACCTCACTTCTTTTTATTTGGCAATATGACATTAGGACAGCCGTTGGTCTTATTTTTTTTCTTGTCATGTCACCATTTCATTCGAACTGTTGTGGTGAAAGGATTCAAAGTGCGCCTCAAATATTCCTTTCGTGCACTCGGTACCAACACAATTCGTTCACTTCTTCAATTCCGTTTTTAATTTCAATTAGCAGTCTTTTTTCAGAACTACCCTCTGAGTTGCCCTGAAGGTTCGCGTGCATCGCCATAGGTAATTGCTTAACACCCGCGCCCGCCCCATTTCGCTAAAATAACTAATTAATCCGAACCTTTATTTATACTTGGGGTGAGAAAGGTGGTAAAAAAACATTACTTATTAGTGATGATTTTCTCCACCATCACTTATGGTACACCTATATAATATACACCTTATGATCTTAAACTAACCTTCTATAGATTATAGCTTTGTTACTGAAGTTGATGGCGTAGGATTTCCAATTATAAAACTGTGTGTGTCACCTAATGTTAAAATTACCGGAAAACCAGTTAAAATGACAGTTGGGTAAAAACCTGTCAAAACAGTAGGTACGCATTTTGACAGCTTGTGTGATATTCAGGTATTTAACGACTTAAATTAACGACTTCTATTCCCCGAGTACCTAGTTCAAGCTTGAAGCATTAAAAGCTGCTGTTTGAAACCAAAGCATTTTCCTATTTAACCTCTATGATCAGTTTCTAGCTACAAGTAAGTTGCAAGTCGTAAAGGCAGCGGGGCGTGGCGGCGACGCCCCGCGTTTTAGCCGCGCCGTGTGCGTCTTTATTAGCGAAGTAGTTGCAAGCGATGCTTTCACATCCACTGACTATACTTTCAGTGTCGGAATTGCTGGCGAGGTGTGTTGAGCTGTAATCTACCCCGGCCATCAAAGCGGATTGGTTTCGAATTTCGAACAAGCTCTTCGGTTTTTGAAGAACAACTTTTTTATTTCGTAGCTCAAAACTGGCCAGTTAGAAAATAGTAGAGTTCTATTTTTGAATTTCAAAATGCACATCAGCCGCTCATGTATTTTTTACGAGTTCGAATTAGAAAGTGATGTTCTATTTTCGAAAATAATTGTCAGCACGAGAGTTCTTTTTTTTACACGGCACTGAGTGGGCTGTGCATTCTACCAGCAGTGTGATTTACCCCACGCAGTGGCGTACTGGCGTGAAACACAGATGGACACGAAATCCCGAGATAAATTACCGCTTGGCTGGAGTTAATAGAAGAATAATGAAACAATTATTGTATTGTCGGTTGCGTGTGGTAGGTGAGACTGCCCCATGAGGGGTAAAAATGCACCCCATACGAAAATAATTTTGATAGACACTTTGCGTGAGACAACCGATTATTCCACGCCTGCTACGCTTATAATTTAGCACATTATCGGAGCGTTACCGATTATATTCGAATAATTATAATCGAGAGAACATTCGCACCTTCTAACGATGTCATTATAATGCAGTTTCGATGACATGTGTAGGGATGGGAAGTTATCGATTAAACCGATTTTTATCAGTTTCCGTACATAAAATTTATGGTTACGGAAAATGTTTTTTATCATTTTAGCATGTCCTCTTAACACAATCTATTTTGTCTATTTTATGGAAGGTGAAAACCTGTGTTAACAAGGTCGGTTCTGAGGAAAGATACAGTGTTCTTTATTAAGTAAATATTACGTTGATCCAGCATCCGGCGTTATCTAATCTTCGGTCAGTGTTGATACCGAGATACGCTTTAGATGTGATGCGGAATTTAGTTTGTGATAACAATATGGCGTTAGTTTTATCATTGCTTTTACCTAATAAACTTTATTTCGAAACATTATGTCTCAGGCGTTTCGTATGCGGTGCATTTTTACCTCACACGGACAAGACACATAAGTACTATATTTATGTTAAATAAATAAATAAAAATAAATATTTGTGGACATTTCACACAGCGTCATCTAGCCTCGAACTAAGCAAAGCTTGTACTATGGGCACCAGATGGCTGATAGAATACTTATATACTTTTTTTTGTAAATACATACTTACATAATACTACAACACCCAAACTTGGAAGAAATATTTGCAGAACATACAAACTTTACTCCCGTAGCGGGAATTGAACACGCACCTCTTGCGTCTCAGCCGAGCACTCGCCCGCCACGCCACCGAGGTTGTTTTATGTGTAAAGATCTTACTTCCGAATTGATATCTACCAAACAACTTGTAGCACGATCAAAAAGAACAATTTATTGTATTTAATTTAAACCCTTTACGGTTGGGATTGAGCGCTGGCAAACAGACGGAAACCAATCGGCGCCGATCCGAGCGCGACCGTAATCAATGATCGACGCCCGTTGATGGACGTCACTCAATGTTCTCTTTTATTTGCATTGGCTCTTTCTTAGTCATACGTAACTGAGGACTTTTACCATCTATAGCAGATGATTTATACAGCGTCAGGAGGCAACTTTTGCTTTCACTAACGAGACGCTGTAGTGTCCGGGACGAATTGAGATGGAGTAGCCTTGCCCAGTACCTATACCATCCTCTCAGCTTAGTCGGCTTTGTCCACAGGAAAGACATGGTCAATACGTGCGGAGCTGACTAAGCTGCGGGTTTCCTCACGATTTTTTCCTTCGCCGTGATGAGAGAACTGGTATAACACACATAAATTTTTCGCACAGAAAAATCCATTGGTACACGACCGGATTTGAACCTACCTCTCACTACCAACTAGACCATCAGTGCTGGGCAAGCCTACTCAATCTTAATTCGTCCCGGGCGCTACAGCGTCCTAGTGAAGGTAAAAGTTGCCTCCTGACGCTATATAAATCATCTACTGTAATAGATGGTAAAAGAAGAGTAAGGCGTTGACAGTTATTTAAATCACGCACACCGTTCGTGAGTGACAATGTTCTGTCAGAAAACAAAATGAGAATCTCATTTAACTTACTATGTGCAAACCATTCATGCATTCTATTCAAACTTTCTTTGCGTCACTCAAAATTAATTAACAGGTCGACATGAGTTTTGGCAGTTGAAAAACTCAAAATCGGAAATAGAACAGATGAATAATGGCATATACCTAATGAATGTCGTGTGAAACTGTCAGTGCAGTTAATTAATAATGTTTCCAGCCTTTCGACAGAGACGTAGACATTTTGTATTTAATTATTTCTCTTGTCTATCCAAGTAAAAATGCTTTGACGTACTTTGAAAGCTCAGCGTCTTTATTAATGATTACCGATTTCTTTCAGATGTGTTAATTTAATGAGGAATTTCTCGTGAGAAAGACCAACAGGTTACATTTTGTCACAGGAATGTTTTTACCTAAATAGAAGCACAAGTGTTTCTTGCGAGACAGTCGACGTCGAAAGTGGATACACACGGGTTTTATTATTATAAGTGCTTAGAATAACAAATAATTTTATTAATAAAATTGTTTTACAAAATTCGAACAACGTCATAATCTCAATAATAATAATAAATCCGATTGGGAGTTTACGGGTGAGAACGGGTTTGGATGAAATTTTGAATACCTGGAATAACATAAATTTTATCGATGCTAGTAAATCTTAATAACATAATATTCACCTTAGAGTTCCGTACCCGAAGGGTGCCAACGGGACCCTATTATTAAGCCTCCGCTATCCGTCCGTCTGTCTGTCCGTCCGTCTGTCAGCTGGCTGTATCTCATGAACCGTAATAGGTAGAAATTTAGGGAGTTATATTAAAAAAAAAATGAAACCGGTCAAGCGCGAGTCGACTTCGCACTCATCGGTTTTATCTCACTAAAACTCATGTACTTTTGATGCTAACTGTACCCAACATACTAGAGTTAACCGGATACAAAGATAAAAACACTCCAAGTCAAGATTAGATTTTTGAAAATAAATATAAAGTGGGGTATTTACACAAGAACAAGAGGTCCCCTGTTCTCGACTGAATGATGTTTGTTCAAAGCACTCTAACTGAATGGTCGATGTTGCTGCAGTAATCTGGAGGAACAATACTTGAGGTTGTGTATGTGTCATTTTGAGTTGTGCGTTCACACATTGTCGTGAGACTGGTCTACTTTGACCAGGGGTGGCCAACTTGCTTAGGGCTACGATCTACTCAGAAAAAAATGCCCGATTGGCATAATTTTACTGTGGTGGCCAACTCTTGTGACAAAGTTAAAAGCCGGGACCAACTGTTTAACGTGCCCTCCGAAGCACGGAAGTGCTCAGCTCGTAATGCCATTAGCGGTCACCCATCCTGATTGTGACCGCGCACAACGTTGCTTAGCTTCAACGATCAATCAAGAACGTCTTAGCAAGCTGCGCCACGAGCGCTTCGAAAAAGTATAAATACTTAATTTTAACTTCTTTCTCCGATACCAATCTGTAAAAAAAACTTATTGCTTAAAATTTCTCATGTTTCACAAAAAAAACAATTCGCTAAACTGCCGGCATTAGTATTCGACGCTCACGTCAAAATATTCAAATGAAATCGTCTCGTCATCGGAATAGCAATCGAGTCAGATTCGACTCGTTTACAACATGTTATCTAGTATCGTTTACGGAATTCATTATATCGGTGTCACCTCACTAGGATACAATAGTGTTACGCAAGTTGTCTTTTTTTAATATTCTATTGTTTTTTCATTACCCTTTTTAGCTGTTTTGAATTTCAAATTTGGAATTTGTCTATCCGTTAAACAGGAACCGTTAGAAACATCAAGTTTATTAATAATGCGATATAAATCTAGTGAAAACAGCTTGAAGAACAGGTAACTGTCTGATAGTAATGTATGATATGTGTATGAGCTAGTGGCCAACTCTAGTGACGGAGTTTTTAGGCCGCCTAAAGGCCTCCGTCATGGCTTAACGACTTAAAAGCCGGGACCGACTATTTAACGTGCCCTCCGAAGCACGGAAGCGCTCAGCGCGTAATGCCACTTGCGGTCACCCATCCTAATTCGTGACCGCGCATATCGTTGCTTAACTTTAACGATCAATCAAGAACGCCTAAGCAAGCTACGCCACGAGCGCTTCAAATATAGTAAAGGAACGGTTACGAAGCAGAAAACAAAGTGGAGGGATCCCGATGAACCGATGACATTGTTCGAGTTTTGGGATTTTGTTGGCTAGAGGCAGGGCAAAATCGATCGTCCTGGAAGATTGGGGAGGTCTACGTCTAACAGTGGACTTCTATAGGCTGATGATGATGATGATGAGCCTAGATTGGTATTTTATGCCTGACATCTTTCAAGAGCAAGCTGAAGCACTGGATCACTGACAAAAGCTTTTACAGCTACGAGGAGTTCTTGACCTGTAAAGATGAAGGCTAATAATTAGGTTTAATTATGTAAATAAACTATTTCATTATCTAATCTAACATATTATTTGTTTTAGTTGTATAATTGTATTGTAATTTTATTTTATTTTGACTGTAAATAATTATTTAATATTTCTTGAATTTTAATTAATTTTAATCGTGTACTTACTTGTAAGAAAGAAGAATTGTGACGTGTTTGTTATTCTTATAATTTACGAAATAAATGATTATTGATTTTTTTTGACGTTATATGTGATGATAATGATGAGACTAATTCGATTTTTAGACCGCTTTACGGCAAAAATTCCAAAACGGTCGTGTTCTAAAAAACAAGGCGTCAATTGCTTGGACGCCATAAAAATGACCGTAATGGCCTTTTGCATAATCTCAGTGCCCCTAAGCTTTATATACGTGTCACTTTATACCAGTTTACAATACAAGAGAAGCCATACTGCGTTGCATTTGGGCACAAATTCGAATGTCAGTTAACAAGGAAATTAAGTCAAGAAAACTAAATCTGAACGTGTCAAATCATGATTTGGTGACCACGCTGAATGTCTGACTTATTGCTTGCGTCAAAAAAGAACAAGTGGTGAAATTATTGAGTGTGGCCTGCGGCTACATCGAGATACTGCAAATCTTCAATTTCCGCGTCCATGTCTGTCTTGTGACCAATCGTATGGCTACACCTGTCACTCTTCGCGACAAGTGCCATAGTGTAGACTGTAGAAGCAGAGAGCTATTTTTTCCTATTGCGTTCTAAAAAAGTCCAGGCAAGAACTCAAAAATTTCAAAAGTTCGAATTTCGAATTTATGTTCGACTCGACTATCGATTCAAAATGTTTCTCCTAACATCAATGGAATTTGAAATTCGAACACAATAGTGAGACACCACTGTGTTACTATGTTACCTTCTGGCCCGCAAAAATCGGTTAACAAAGTAACACTCAACTCAAGTGCCGGCAAGTGGCGGCCTCAACTCGATTTACTAGTCGAGGGGACTCGATTCTAAATAACTTAGTGGTCGAGTGCGCGATTATTCGATTACAATACGCGAGTGTCAGTTTTGAGGTTTTTTGTGAGTGAAATGATGTAAGTGCCCTTATGGTGCTGACATACTGACGTGTGCACTAAGAATTTGCTATAATACGAGATTGATAAGTTTTCAGTTAATATTCGTAGGCATACCTCGAAAAGTGTATGTGTGTGTTATTTATTTAGATACTTGTCACGATATTTTCCTTCATCGTTCGAGAGAACTGGTTATAGCGCACATAAATTTTTCACACTGAAAAATCCATTGGTACACGACTGGATTTGAACCCACGTCCTTAGGATCGAAAGACGGGGTCACTACCAACTAGACCACCAGTGCTCTCAGACGATCACAGTACATCAATAGGCAAATACTAGCTGACTACACTTTTCCAGTAAAGTTTGCACACCTCCTCAAGACCTTGTAATTACAAGCAACAAATTCACTCCCCATCGCAAGAGCCCGGTGAGGGCTCGTCAGACGTCGAGACGCCAGAATAAAATCAGTATGGGAGAACGTTAAACAAAGCCCAAACGACCTATAAAACACTCTGCTCCTTTACAGCCACCATCTTTGTTTAGGGTACTACGATTACCGGTTATCTTTCGGTTTTCGCGGGGGCAATCAAATTTTTACGGTTATTGGGATTTGTCTTATATAGGAGTTTTTCGGTTAATCATTTCTTAGGAGATGACTCTTGTCTGGGATAAGTTGTTTATTGTTTTATTAGGTACATGCAAATAGGAATAGGTTATGGGTCCCGCAAGCTTCAGCCGTAGGTACCTAGTAGTTAAAGTATAACCTGTGTGTCTCCTATATGTTTCTGATAGTTCTATAGATGTCATAAAATAATGGTAGAGAAATTACGAATTCCTGCTTAAACATGTTCCAGATAGATCTATTACATTGCCAGAATAATAGCAGAAAACAAAATGTTTTTGTTGGGTAGAAGTAGTTAATCCAAGCCAACGAGTCGGATGTTTGTACAAACAGGAAGGAACACCTCATAACAATCCCCAAAACGAGATCTCTTGTCTTTAATAACAGTACAATTGGATGGTCACAGTCTATGGCCTGACAAATTCGCACGCCCTCGACATCGTCTTAAACGCGCACTTAACTTACCCTTTCTGTCTTTCACCCTCGGACGCCTCCATTCTTTTTATATCGCAACTTTATTAACGCATAAAGGTCTGGTGATGGCCCTTTAAGAATTAGGATGCGTCCCGGACCGACGTCAGGCTCGCTCGAGCCGAACAAATGGAGTGTTGGAACTCACCGAGTACGGAGACCGCGCGCTGTCCCATCCCTAAACGCAATTAATGGTACTGTTATCACACCGTTCCAAATTTGAATCTTTCCGTACGGATTTCGGCGCGCTAATCCATTTTTAAATTAACTTTTTAAATATACGAATTTGGAACGAGGAAATGCGTTCTTTTTCTATTAGGGATGTAGTACACCAGTAATGGGGGAATGTCGATTCTAATACGAGCATCGACGTCGTGAAAGCAATCGGATTTACATGTCTACCGAGCGAGTACTAAAACGAAATCATGAATGAAGCACAGTATAGGAAACCCAAAACATTATCCTTATGCTCCCATTTTACGACCTTTACCCCCATCGACTCGAAAGGGTCACATCGGTACGACACGCTGTAAAATGTATCTGTCCCGCTCGCACTAGCGCCGCACTCGTAAAACGGAGCGAGATAATCACGAAGATGAGTCGAAAATTATTTTTTTTATTATCACCATCGGCGGTGCTCTTTTATTTCCTTTTTACGGTCCGAGTACCTCATAAAAAGACAATAAACTTACTATTTACAGACCATCAGGAAATTGTTAGCCGAAGAGGTCTCTTTACGACACATGTTCGTGTGGTGGCATACGACTCCAAGTGATGCACTCTTTACGATTGGCGCGCCCGTAAACCGAACGAATGATACATTTTATCTCCCCACATGAGTATATCACGCCATCCAAATCAACTGGCAATGTTTTATTGTCTATGAATACCGGAACAGCGCGACTTGCGCGATAGAGCAACTTCTGATGAGCGAAATGAGAGGTTCGAATACCACGCGCGTAAAACGCTAATAAACGTATCGTAAAACGAAAGAAGCGTTAAAAATAGTCGAGGTATGTCCGTAATCGGAAGTCAAGCTTCACTTTTATTATTGGGGAATTTCGTCAAGAGATCTAATAATAGTTATTAAATCGGCTGCCCGTGTTAGCTAATACATCAGTTAAGTGCTCTTTTTATGATTTAACGCTGATTCGCCTCGATATTACTGGTCATAAATTATCCTCGGGATTACTGGATAAATTGTTTTATGATATGTTTTCATTGTTTATGACTGTGATATTTTTGTAATGACGTCTCAGAACGATATGAAATCGTTTGCGGTTATCACAGATTTGGGTTTTATCGACCGGCGGGACGTCCCTAGCTATGCAAAGTGAGCGATTCAGTTTTACTGCGTTAGTTCTTGAATCGGCGGAAAATTCGGTTTCCGAACTGTGGTTTATCGACAGTTTCGTTCGTGAACGTCACTATTCAAATCAAGCTTTAAAGTTTATTCTGTAAGTTCTCCGGAAAACTGCCGTTATCGTCGAATCAGTTTATCGGAAATTTCGCCGATTCGTGCGCGTCACTATGCAAAGTGAGCGATTTACTTTATTCGTGTTAGTTTGCAATAATAGCTCCGTTTACATTGGGGTTTAGTAATATCTGCGTAGGTACCAGTAGGTACCTCCAGCGGGCGGTCGAGGGGCGGGCGATTTCAATATTGCGAATTCCAAGGATGCTCTTAGTGCGTGTAATGAATTTCGGGATTGTCTTGCGGTTTTTCGGTTTCAACCCTTTCGGGGATGTTTACTTTCGCTCTATTGGTCTTTGTAACTTTGATAATCAAGAAATTTTCGGCATTCTTTCGTGTTCGGCGGCGCGCGGGGCGGTGCTAGGCACGGCACCAAATGTATGATAATAAGCCTGTATATTTAGGTCCGGCCATTCGTATGATAAAATTGAACGAGTGATATTTGCCCGCAGACAATTCCTATGGAGATTCGGTCTTGTTCTGGGGTCGAATCTGTGCGTGGGGATGACAAACGGCCCTTTCCTTTTGCGAAAATATCGTAAGAAATGCGGGAATTATATTAAAGACGATTTCATATGGACGGTCAGGCAGAGCTTTATTTGTAGAGCGTTTTTGTTTGTTCAGCGAAAATATAAGTGTTTTATTATACTGGAACATTTATAAAATCGACGTATTTGGTTTCCGTGTTTTTGTGAGGGTAGACTAAAAACTCTTTTACTAATTTTGATATTTTTTAGAGTTTCCTACCCAAAGGGTGCCAACGGGACCCTATTACTAAGCCTCTGCTGTCCGTCCGTTCGTCCGTCCGTCTGTCAGCGGGCTGTATCTCATGAATCGTAATAGGTAGAGAGTTGAAATTTACACAGAGTGTGTATTTATGTTGCCGCTATAACAACTTATAATAAAATATTAAATTAACGCCCCATACAATAAACATTTATGTACATGTACGATGTTACGGAACCCTTCGTGTGTGAATTCAACTTGCACTTGACCGGTTATTTTTCTAATCTTTTAGGATTAAGCTAGCCACAAGCAAAGGGAGGTCTTTGCCCAACAGTGAGAAAATACATGCCGTTGATGATGATGATAATTTTATTATCATAATTATTAAATGCATTTCCTAAAAGGTTGCTAACTGCAATTCCTCACAAGATTCCACCTTTATTCTAACTTTAAAATAGTAATTATTGTCTTAACGAATTCACCTGCCACCCTCCAGCCAAATTGGAAGGTCCATCTTAATTACAACCCACAAACATCGTTCAAACTACCAGTGTGAACTCAAATATAGAATGCTAAAATCGATTTTCAAAAAGATAACGGGTTTTTTCTAAAATAAAAAACAATGGCGTTATTCAATTAATTCGATTTCTTACACATCCCTCACTGCAAACGGTGAATTCAAAAATGGAACACTTATAAGATTGAAGTTAGTAGAGATGGGACATGCTAGTCTATCGAAAAATCTTCAGAATAAGTAATGGCAATGTGTAATCCTTTATACCACATTAGTGCAGTTACCAACAATCAGGCCTTATGGTCACCAAATGCAGTTGATGAATGAATGAATGAAAATTCTTTGTACACCTCACAAAATAACATTATAAAGGTAAAACCTAATCACGTTAAAACATGCGTACAATAGGCAGTCTTATCGCTTAAGAGCGGATCTGATATAAAAACTCTTCCAGACAACCATGGTGTGATTGAAAGAACAAGTGACTGCAGTGTTGATCGTTGGCGTAACAGAAGATAGTCAATAAGACGTATTTGAAACAAAACGCTTTTATTTTTATGCTGGTGGAGCTCGGCAAGCTGCGGTCGCCCGAGGCAGGGACGGTTCTAATTAAAATCGCTCTACGTTTCTGTGGTGTACATTTTCATCCTTTAAAACGCTTTTTGTTGTGCCCTCCCTGGTTACAGCGTTATTGTTGTGGGCTGTAACTAATTTACATGTTAATGAGATGTTTGTAATGTTTCGATAATAGTTGCTTGACTACCTCTAGATTAACCCACAGATTTTAATGAAAGAATCTGATGCGCCTGTTGAAATTCTGCATCAATTTCCCTGTTTTATTCTTTCAGAATAAAACACGACTTTAGTCAAAAGAAGTAGTAGCAAGTATTGTAATTCTACACAGTGCAAGAGACTTTAAAAAATATGTTTATTCCGTATATTCATTAGCATTTATCACAATACCAGGGCGGCAGAAGCGCGCCGCGCCCGCGCCTTTGTCTCTCGTATGCAAATGACGTACACCTGTGCCTTTATGTAAGCCTGGTACTCGCAAGAATGGGGAATATGTTTTTGTTTTAATTGTTTTTCTTATTGATGAGAAATGTATTTCAATTATTGTTACGATTATTGTGGCTTCGCGAGTTGTTAATTTTAATAGTTGGAAACATCTGTATTGATCAAGTGCGCCATTTAACTGTCCTTAAGTACGCTTATGTACTTAAAAATATGGTTGTATAATGAGTAGGTATAATAATGTCTTCGAACCTTTTAATATTCATGTTATGACCACTATTTGTCAAAAGCATTTTTAAATTAAAACAACTTCAATTATCGGAGGCGGTCCTTTCACACTTTTTTCCAGCACTCAATTTAAAACAATTTAATTCCGCGGTTTCGATGCGGTCCGGATTTACGATCAACGGCTACTTACCATCGATAATTAAAGCGTAGGTAAATCATCGACGTCGATAAACAATG
Organism: Scotopteryx bipunctaria; assembly: GCA_949320045.1. Classification (NCBI taxonomy): domain Eukaryota; kingdom Metazoa; phylum Arthropoda; class Insecta; order Lepidoptera; family Geometridae; genus Scotopteryx; species Scotopteryx bipunctaria. The sequence goes on from OX439457.1 coordinate 1,240,157, forward strand.
CGCCCAGCACTATTAACCTGCGTAATGATGATAAAATGTTTATTATATTTTATTAATCAAGGTTTGGCGCTAAAATGAGGATGCGTTCGAAATTTAAATTATGATTTTCTTTTTTTTTGTGTTGTTTATGCAATGTACTTAGCTCGTGTCTTTTACAGCGTCATACATATTTAATCATAATGATTATATCAATAACTTCTAAGTATTTTTTATATCCATCGAAGTTTTATGTTTTTTCCTGAAACGAACTCTAAACAGAGCTTCCCAAGCCGGTAACCTAACAACGTGAATAGTCAAGCGTGAGCTAATACGGCGTGACGTACGAACTGCGCTAAGGCGAAGTAAGCCTCTTTCACTTTAAAAGCATGCCCAAGTTCTATTTTCAAGTTTCGAATATTTCGAAATTTCGAATGCAAAAGGGTTCAGCCGTGGAGCTCGGAAAAGTGCTGAGTAGAGACAAAATGTAGCTAAGAAAATACTGTAGGTAAAAAATACCAGATGCTCTTATAATAAGGCCTTTTACCATCTAAAGTAGATGATTTATACAGCATCAGGAGGCAACTTTTGCCTACACTACCGGGACGCTGTACCCGAGACAACTAAGTAGGCTTACCCAGTTCCTGTACTAATCTCAGCTTAGTCGGCCTTAGGTATCCACGGAAAAGTCGTAGTCAATACTAAGAAACGGGTTTCCTCACCATGTTTTCCTTCACTCTATGAAAGTGTAGCGTACCTACAGAAAAAGTAATTTTTGAATAAAAAAATTTAAGAAACACCATTAGTGCCGAACAATTAAGTCCATTGATGCACGGCCGGGTTCGAATCCACGACACTTGGATAGAATGGTGGGTTACCACTAGGCCAGAAATGCTCTCTAGAAAGAGCAAAACTCTCCATGCTCTACGTAGCTTTTGGCGTAAGTCAACTGTCTAATGTCACTTAGCGTAATTAATTTTTGGAAATAATTAACGTTGATTTTGAATCACGTGGTTTGGTTAAAGCTTAAGGGGTGAGCTTGTATAAATTTAAAAAGAAAAAAACTAAGGCTTTTTACCAGCTATAGTAGATGATTTATACAGCGTCAGGAGGCAACTTTTACCTTCACAGTCGGGACGCCGGCTGTAGTGCCCGGGACGAATTAAGATGGAGTAGGCTTGCCCAGCACCTATTCCATCCTCTCAGCTTAGTCGGCCTTGGTCAATACGTGCGGAGCTGACTAAGCCGCGGGTTTCCTCACGATGTTCATCGATTAAGAGTACCGATATAGCGCGCATACATTTTTTGCACAGAAAAATCCATTGATTTGACGACGACAACGACCGGGTTTGAACCCACGACCTTAGGTTCTGAAAGCGGGGTCACTGCCAACTAGACCACCAGTGCTGTCAATTTAAAGGAAGATTTATAATATCACACTTATTTTTCACCAGACACACTCAATTTTATTAAATCGTAAATTATATTTTGTAATCTTATTCTCTACCGGTTTTCGCTACAAAGTTGTCTTGCATAGTTTAATTGTATGACAGTACATACACACAAGTCCGGATCGTGTATGATCACCATACAATCGCACGAGTCGGTCTGCAAAGGCGGGAAACCATTGAATATTAGCATTTTTTGTTCTTCCAAATTCAAATTCGGCCGGTTGGTGGTCTGTTTTTTTTTAACGTGACAATCGGCTTTAGCATTCTACCATTAGAATAAACAGTTTGAAATTGGAACATTTTTATTAATAAAACTTATAAACATTATAAGACACAGAAAGGCCAGGTTAAGAGTACCCTAAACCGACGAGTATGCATTATGAATGTGATGAATGAAGCGAAATTAGAATGTTAGAATCCTAGCAAATGGATATCCATGCTCTCTGACTACCCTATGGGAAACAGGCGTAATTTTATGTGTGTGTACCTAAATAAAATAATACTAATAAAAATGTAGAGATTAGATCTACATGAGTATGTTTAAAGTATGAAACTTGTAGTGTTTTATGGTCAGACAAACAGTTCATTTAAAATATTTAAACACATAATAACTAAGTAATTTAAGAAGGTGCTTATGTAAGAACCTGTTTAACTATTAACATTCAGTCAGCTTCAAAACGCAACGGTTTTTTAATTCAAAAACCTTCGAGAACAATTACGAATTTCAAATATCGAACTCATAATGTCTTCATAAAGCAGCCAATGAGATTGCCCGAATTCCCGGAATCATCACCCGCAGAGCATTTTAAAAATAATTCTTAAAATATGGAGTTATTTATAACCTCCACCGGGTCCCTTCAGGAAAAAACGGTAAATGTCAAAAGATAAATTACTTAGGGGAAATTAAAACTGTCTTGAAATAATAGAATTATTCGTATTGTGTCTTAAGAACGAAGTACCTTCCTATATCTATATTTTTATAAGTAAGCATGCTCTCTTAGGTAGATCCTGAATTTGATATTTAGAAAAGAATATAAGAAATGAAACTAGGCATCCTTTTAAAATAAGTATGTATAAAATTATTAAAGAACTAATACCAACCAGGAACTTTTTTTTTTCTAAATTAAATAGGAGGTCATATAGGTCCGATCAGAATAACAAGTTTTTTTGTTATTCAATGGCAAAAACTTATTATTAGTTCGTGATAGTTTAAAAAATAATTATTATCATAAGATATTTTTTACTTCCATCGTAAATACGATCTAATAAAAGATGGACATTTCTTTCGTTTGTCACACAGGGCGGGCGCTTCGACTTTCAAAATTCTTATCACTCCAAATTCAAAAATAAATTAGATAAAACAAAACAATGCTATCAAATCCTTTCAAAACTTCCCTCCGATGCACAATCTAATAACGAACATCACAAATACATTAAAAGGCCTGAATCTAATTTCTCAACAAAAAACAAAAAAAAAATCTTAATTACTTTTTCTCTCAAAGAGATAAGGGCCCTATTTGAATCCTCGTTATCAACACTTTCTTCCACCCTGGGTCCTGGGTCACTATTGGAGTCATAAATAAGCTGGCTATAGACAGACAGTCCTACTAAGTTCAATATTATAGTTACACTGACTTCGAGGACACGGCCTCGAAATTCTAAAAATTATTAATATACATATTTAGTCTACAGATAACTATCCTAATTCCTACTTATATCATTAATGCGAAAGTTTGTGAGGATGTTTGTATGTTTGTGCGTCAATTACGCCTAAACGGCTAAACTACGTACTGGATTAACATTATAGGCTATTTTTATCCGGGTACCACGCAAGCGAAACCGCTGGTGGCAGCTAGTAATATATATAGCAATGCAAGAGTTAGTAACTAATTATAGGAACTAGGTAGAAACTGATAGGTTTTGAAGTAAATTGTATCAATCGTAAAAACAATTATGAGAGTATTTCTCTTTGTTTCAAGTTTTCGTCTTGAACGTTGATTTTATTAAGTAAATATTTTAACACATTGTACTATTTTACATTGACACACGCGTTTTCAATGTGTTCTTACACTTACTGCTTACAGTTCACACTCCAGTCGTATTAAACCCTTGTTTATCACTCCGCCCCTCCCTTCAATCCTCACTTTTTCCTGCGACCCTCTGGAATACCTATCAGACGTAATTTAAAGATAACTAATGTCTCCAGTCATTAGGGAGAAAGAAAAGCTAAGGAAATGCAGCCAAATGCATTTTTAATATCGCTTTCCAGATTCAGGTATTTTCCGATGTCAATTTATACGGCGAAAAGATATTCTGTAAAAATCCCCAGTGACTTTTTATAAATAACCGCTAAGTACTTTTGAATTTGGAATATGTTCTTGGTCGCCTTGTTGTATAGAATACTTTTAAATTTGGAATATGTTCGGGTGTGTTGTAGAATGCCTACTTTTGAATTCGGAATATGTTTTGGGTCTGAGTGTTGTAGAATGGTTTGAATTTGGAATATTTGTTTCAAATCGGGGTGTTGTAACTACGTAGAATAGTTTCGAATTTGGAATATGTTGCGGATGTGTTGTAGAGTGGTTTAAATTTGGAATATTCTTCTAGTCTATGGTGGTATCAGGTACCTACTCGTAGTTTCGGATACTTAAGACACAGGGAAACATAGTGTGGGGTCAGGATTATGTCTCAGTATGTGGTCAAGTATTAAATTGCGGTCATATTTTATTGTTGAACGTCTTTCTTTATTCAACAAAATCAGAAGGATAATTTTAAACGTCGTCTGTGGAATTGAACGCCTTTTCGACAAAGAGTGGAAAATACAATTTCTTGAAAATTACCGAGTGATAAAAGTCCATTTCAACTTTTTTTTTCAATTTCGTTGTCTTGTAAGTCATTTGGTGACTACAAAGTAGTTTAAAATTAAAAATAAATAAATTTGACATACCCAAATTACTTTTACGAATACGAAATTTAAAAAAAAAACCAATGGAATTAGGCCATATTTGATCATTTTCAAATTTACAATCACCAGAGAGGATATAGGTTATATTCACGAGAGAACCTTCTATAGATGAAATGATGATGATGATGTGAGCAAGCGCCACGCGCGACTTCAACTAAATCTTGTAATAAAGCGACACAATAAATTACATCCACAAAACAACAATCGAAATAACTATTTTATATGATTCTTATTACAGCGTGACCATTTTTTACAACTATTAAATTATTTAGAGTTTATTACCTCCCATTTTATTTCCTGTAACGTTTTTTGATGAGACTCACTGAAGACATAAAACTGTTCATCGAAATTTATTACGATTAAAAATTTTACGACAATTTTTAAACCACGGGATTTCGAAGTAGGTCTAATTGACCCTAACATTCTTAAACCAATTTTAACGACCGAAAAACGCAGGAAAAAGGAATTATAGGGGCTGGTCGCGACAAGGTGTTTATTTTTCGGACAAAAAAAGTTATAATCTTCGATAGTAAAATACTATCGGACGTTTACGACAAATTCACACAAGTACTACTTAATAAATCTGACAAAATCTTAAATTTATGCCCGCGGACGAAGGACAGGAGTAAAAAGGTATATTTTTACGACGCCACTAAAAATGTAGAATGCGGCCCTGGGCGGGATAATTCGGGAAAAATCCATTTTAATTAAAATATTTTATGATGATTGTGATGGAAATTAAGAAAGATGATTTCCTTTTAATATGCTCTTATGAAATATTACACGGAATGTTTTAATGGCGCTCTTTACACAGAGACCTATTTAGGATTTTTTTATATCGTTATTTTTTACGACTCTATCATTCTAAATTTAAAACTATGACAATGTTAGAAAACCTTTTTTAGATTCCCTTACTCCGTGGCTACACTATTATGACTGCAAAGCTTCTACATAATATCACGCCTGTTTCTACTACCAGTCGTTTCACTAGTCCTTCGAACCAGTGTGGTGAAAGGATTTAAAGTACGCCTCAAAGGCTCCTATCTGGGTTCTACGACAAGCCGGTTTCCTCACGATATTTTCCGTTTGAGAGTACCTACTGGTATGAAGCACATAATTTTATCGAACAGAAAAGTTGATAGGTGCGCGACCGAATCAACCCACGACCTTAGGATCGGAAGGTGTGTCCGCTACCGCTAGACCACCAGTGTTCTCTTACTTCTTCTAATTGTAACCAGGAAGTCAAAAAATCTAACCTTCCTTTTTTAGCAGTGAAATATGGCGATGGCGTCGTAGGAATAACAAAAAGTGGTCTTGATTAAATAAAATGTCGTAGGCCTAGGGCTCCGGGGCTCCGGGGCTCCGGGGGGCAGGTTTGCACGTGATTAGAATCAAGCGGACGTTTTGACTTAAGCCCGTTCTACACTCGCGCTTAATAGGTGCCGCGACACCTCGAAAGTAGGTACGATTTTTAAGTAGCTTATGACATCAGAAGTGCTCGGTGCGTAGCTTTCTTAGACCTTCTTGATTGATCGTTGAAGTTTAACAACGTTGTGCGCGGTCACAATTGGGATTTGTGACTGCAAGTGGCATTACGAACTAAACGCTTCCGTGCTTCGGAGGGCACGTTAAATTGTTGGTCCCGGCTTTTAAGTCGTTAAGCCATGACGGAGGCCTTTAGGTTGGCCACAGTGTCCCTTTAGTGTAGGCAACAGTTGCCTCCTGACGCTGTATAAATCATCTAGCATAGATAGCAACGGCCTTACTTATATTCGTGTTTCACGGTCTTTGCGGTTTCGCGGCGCTAGTGTAGAGCTGGCTTGAGATTTTATAGCGGAAGAATTAAATACATTTTTGTGATAAAACATGAGTTACGGATAAGGTCAATGACTCTGGCGCTAGCCCCCCCCCCCCCTCCCTACCCCTTCCCAAGGTTTCCCCTTTAGGAGATGTTTTAAGGCCTTATTAAGTCCTTTTTTTTGTAGTATTTTAAGTAACTTTCAACAGTTCTCATTCTGTGACCGTAGACATTATAGAAGAAAATACTTAGAAGAAGAATAGGTTATTAGGGCTAAGAAATAAGAGGGATCTTGTGAATTAAAATTAATATTTACCATCAAAATGAACTGAATTGTTAGAATCTCTTGAGCTTACCTGAAAAAAAAAGAAAACATTTTTAAATAATGGTATTAGAATTGTTTAATGGTAATAAATAAATAAATAACATACACCAGTCACATTCCTGTATAGTAGAAGAAATATAAGCAGAAAATGCAAACTTGAATCCCGCTGTGGAAATCGAACCCGCATCTCCCGCGCCTCAGGCGGGCACTCGCCCACCACGCCACCGAGGCCATCAGTAATAAAAATAATATTCAGTCATGTTTGTATTTCTATGAAAAATAAATAATGACACCATCTTTGCATGCAAACATCGGGACATTTTCCTGTGGTCGTTTCTAAGGAAAAATATGGGCAATAGTTTCTCTCCCATTGTCCCCGTCCCTGCCCAAATAAATAACAAATAACTTGCCATTCTGAACTGTAAGGCCAAACGATAAAGTTCAGTTTTTATTGCAGTCCAATACGGGTTCTTTGCAATTTTTATTTGTGATATATTTTTTTCTTTCTGTAAAATAACCCTAAGAGTTTACCTACTTCAAAAATGAATATATACTATTTTTAAATACCTGATTCATTTATGAATAAGTAAAATATTGTAATATTTTTGTAAATATAATTATTTTAACATCAATACCTGCCTGATGTTTTTAATACTTTATATCTCTTTATTCAAAATATATCACAAAAAACACGTCTCCAGTTAAATTAGCATCTCTATACAGACACACTGCATTAATATTTATTATTATACGTATGTCATACGCAATTACTGTAATGCATTTGAAGTACACCTTTCCTTTAATGCAACTGACATGCACTAGAGTGACAATGCTTTAGAACTTTAGATTTTTATTTAGATTTATTTATTTGCCGGACATTAAAATAACTATTCCACTTAAATATTTTTATTGTATATTTCGGTCCCAATAAAGGTCCCAACGGAAGAACAGCGCTAGATATTAAACTTGCATACGTCGAGTTGAGACCTTTTGTGACTATAAGATTTCACTTTGTATAATAATTTCTTCTTGTTATTTTAGTCTAATATTTTCGAGTCATAAAAGTTAATGTTTTTTTCTAAGAAGCTTTGATGTTTACTTACTTTTCGGTTCATTCGTATTTTTAATTTTACCTTTCATAATACATACATACTCAAAATTATATGGTTCCAGTCTCTTCATAAAAACTTATGGTGTTAATTTTATTGCACGGTCATTTTTACCTTACTTGTAAAATTTTATTGCTTACATTAACGTTCTGTTGTTTATTATTTATTATACAAGAATCGATAAACTCATTTCTGTAAGTTATATTACAGCTTTTAGTAACAAAAATTTACATACCATTTAAATACGTCATGAATTTTATGCTATGTTCGAATTTTTGTTCTTTTCTCTTCATAATTCCCTCCCCCCTAAATGTTAATAAAAACTCACACCAACGCATTAATATTTAACACCTAAACGTTATCTCCTCATATTCGAGTTAGACCAGCATCCCCTGATGTCAGATTGACATCTGTCAGTCCAGGGGTTCATCCGACCCCATATTTTTCGCTGGTGGAATAAATTTTTAATCAAAACATTTTTGGACCCCTCCCCTTGATCGTTAATTTCTCTATTGTCAGTTAGTGACACAAGTTAAGTTGAGATGGTGTCGATTTAGTTAAAATGAGTATTTTTTTATGTCAGTATGTAAAAGTAAATAAATAAACACATGTGAATATTCGTTCATGTTAGTGCATGAAAGTCGTTGACTTTTATTGAAGTTACAAACAAGATGAATATATTTACGTTGCATATTTTCGAAATGACTTCCGATCTCAAAACGGCTCACTCGTTCAAAAATACATCACCTTTATAACGAGGACAAGTTTCTGAATGCAACAGCCTGAGAATTTCAGGTGAATTATCGTTTGTCAGAAAATTAGCACCACTTAAAAGAGAATTATATGCTTCATAAGCCATAACTCATATCATAAACTGATCCCACGTTAATATAGTGCTACATATTCTAACAAAAGAATGAAGTAATCACAACAAACAATAAATAATTCAATAAAAACACACTTAAATACAAACATCACGTATCGTCCGAAGAACGAGAACAGCCATTATTAAAAGCCGTTTGAATTTCGTCATAAATCTACTAGTATTTAAAATATTGGATGTAAAAATTGTACTTATGCTAACGAATTTATAAGAAACAGTGTTCACCACTACAGCGATGTGTGTTGAATACGAAATCGATATTAAAACGATTCGATTTGTAAGTAAACATACATGCAAATCGATACTTATGATCCAGTAGACATAGACATCCTCTGTCTCGTTGTCTATTTAGCAACCGACTTCAACTCTGATATTCTTAAATATTTTATAAATATGTAAGAATGATAAAAAATCATAAAATTAATTTTACCTATTTTAATTTTCTTCGACCGGTAAATCCTAAAATCTAGTCGATATCTAGCCAGCGTTCACTTAAAAAGATAAAAGACATTATTTTAGGTCACAAACACTTATGTCTATTCCAAGTTGAATCCAAAATGGTTTAGTTATTACGCCGTGATTGAGCCACAAATATCCAAACATGCTCATAACCTTTCAGATTTATAATTAGCGGAAAACCAATCCAAGGAAGGAAGATTAGATATACCTACCTAATTTTTTTGAACAGAACAAATTGTACTCTCTACTTGTGAGTACTCTCAGATGGCGAAGAAAACATCGGTAGGACACCATGTTGTAAAATCTAAAGAGTTTGAAAGCATATGTCAAGTGCATGGAAGAGCCTTTTTGAGGCGCATTTTAATCCTTTAAAACTAATGACACGACTACGTAGGTAGTATAATTTGTGTGTACTTGGAAACCCTTGAAAAATAAAATTTACCAATCTCAACCACTTGTCCGATACAATCAGCGCAGGCCACACAGCATCGCACAGAAATAGAACGAATCATTACAATAACTCAATTCGTTCTGTTTCGCCACCGACCTACATCTCTATTAAACACACGCCGTCGCCCGCGGCTTTGCTTGGGGTACCAACATCTGATACGAATGATCTACTATAAAAATTGCATTATTTTATTTTGTTGTCAGGTTATTTGTTAGGGTTTTATGGTGTTAGTAGCTGTTGCTGAAGGTAGATATTAAATTAAAGAGTACTATCATTAGTTTTCATATACAAAGGTACCTAAAATTTACCGTCAGTAATATATACTAGTTGATATTACGAGATCAAAATAAACTATTATTTGCATTTACTATGCAAGTATTACATAAGACAGACGAAAAAAATTAGCCAAAAAACGAGACAAACCTAAGCAATTAATTCTTAAAGACAATGTATCTTCACAAAAGTTCCAATATAACTAACATGCGGTTAAAATCCGTAAAAATTATGTACATACATCAACACATTCACGCTTTACAGGTATAGTCAAAAACAACGGCGAGGATTGGACACGACTATCCTTTGAAAAGGTTTAAAACGAATGAGTCACAAAACCTAGCCACTTAAGTCGAGTAAAAAGTTTTTGTTCGCAATTTAAAAATGGAACGTTTTTTTGAAAAGAGAATGCGAGAAGATCGAGCAAAAAGTGTTTGTTCAGTTTAAAAACTGAACTTTTTTGAAAAGTGAATGCGACTTTCGGGTTCATTGTCACCCTACTTGGAATTACTTGTTTTAATTCTAAATTTTATTTAATAATGGCTGTCTGTTTGCTATTTGTTTAAAAGTCAGCGATGGCGTGTCAAGAAACCTATAATTTTGTTGTGAAATAACTATTATTGAGTAAGTGTTCATTAAATGTCGTGTTTCTTCGTAATTTTGTCGCTTTCCTTGTAAATTCTCGTCTTAACTATTATTTTATAGAAATAATTTTGCTTCTCTCGCCGAGCATGTCGTGAAAGTCGACTAAGGGATAGTATCCTCCAACATGATGGACCATCTATATAGGCGATGGGCTGATCACCTATCACCATGGTTCACATCCATCTTGGGACTTTGAATCAGGAGTGGCTGCAAGTATTCTTATGATTACTTGTGGCTCTGCCCACACCATTAGGGATACGGGCGTAATAATATGTATATATGTAAAGAACACCCAACAGTCACCAGGACTCCCTGTGTCGTGGGTATCAGAAACTACGAGTACCATGCTACCACAACACCCAGACCCGGAAGAAATATTTACAGAACATGCAAATATTCTCCCGCAGCGGGAATCGAACCCGCATTTCTTGCGTCAGTCGAGCATTCGCCAAGCCGTAACAAAAATCCATTTAACCTGTTTCGACTGTATTTTGTTATACCTCTTAGTTATTCAAAGCGTTTAGTCTGTAAGAATGAGTTACATGCAGTAACGCAAGCACTGGAAATGCAATTTTAGCGGCATGTAGCCCGAGCATGGACATAGCTGTCCAGGACCGTTGGTTCAGACGACCTCGGTGGCGTGGCGGGCGAGTGCTCGGCTGAGACGCGGGTTCGATTCCCGCTACGGGAGAAATGTTTGCATGTTCTGCAAATATTTCTTCCGGGCCTTGGTGTTGTAGTATTATATAAGTATGCCAAAAAAAGTATATAAGTATTCTATCAGCCATCTGGTGTCCATAGTACAAGCTTCGCTTAGTTTGGGGCTAGATAGCGCTGTGTGAAATGTCCACAAATATTTATTATTTATTTATTTAATTTACTCCGAAATTCTGACTATACGTCTAACGACTGCACGTTTATTAATATAGCAACGTTATTTTCTGTCAGCAAATGAAACATGCGTCCAGCTGCTTCTCTCCCCGAGCATATCGTAAAAGACGACTAAGGGATAAAATCCTCTCAACATGATGGACCATCTATATGGGCGATGGGCTGATCACCTGTCACCATGGTTTAACCATTTTGGGACTCTTGGATCAGGAGTGAGAGTTTTCTTGTGGCTCTGCCCACCCCGTCAGGGATGCGGGAGGTTCCAATAAATATTATAACTAGGTATATAACAGCAGACTGTCTAGTAACAGAATGTGTACTAAGGTATTTTCCATTCATACTAGATAAAAGTAAGCCCGTATGAGCTAGTGACCAGCTCTTGTGACGGGGTTTTCAGGCCGCTTAAAGACCTCCGTCATGGCTTAGCGACTTTAAAGCCGGGAAAATCATCATAATCTTCCTGCCCTTATCCCACTCTATGTGGGGTCGGCACAGCATGATCCTTGGATCATGCTGTAAGAGTTTTGGCTAAGGTGTTTTATGACCGGCCGGCTGCCTGACGTCAACCCTCCTTGGGAATACTTGCTTATCTCTCAAAACGAAAATGATAAAAATGAACAGCAGAATTAGCCGCATTTTGTCATAGTGAACAAGCTGCCCTCCCTCGGCTGTGGCTGGCATTCCCAGTCGGGTTGCCGTTGAATATGAAATTAACTCGAATATCTAAATAGTTAAAATTGCGTTTGTTTGTAATAAAGGGAATGTTTAACTGTTTGTTTGATAAACAGTATTACTACTAGTCGTGCCACTAGTTACCTCCAGTGTGGTGAAAGGATTTGAATGGAATTTTTAACAGATATAGTTCGCGACCAAGCATAAACTTTTACGGAGCTAAGCCATATTCAAAAAATCGTCTCTATGATCTTGATTATTTTATGGGTAAACTATTTAAGTCAGGCTGAACCCGATGAAAGTCGTACGAAGACGGCTGATTTCTGCGGTTTACAAAAGTATAGACCAGATTGGAAACAGAAAGTGATTCTAAATGATCCTTGTGATTCTTCTGGAATTGCTGACAAATGGCACTTTAGACAAACAGACAGACATAGGCATTTTACATTTATAAAGAAAAATGGTAATGGACCAAAAAGTCCTGACTTCTCATGCATTTTTTCTCTCTACAACAATGTACTAAAATAAGATAAACGAGAGGTCTGGATAAACTAGTCTTCGTCTAGGAATGTATACAGTAGCCGTTTCAAATGTCTCTTTGTTTAAAAGTAAAAGAATATTTTGTATAATTAAGTGATAACTTACTGACTACCTGAATATTGACAAAGGGAATATGTCAAATAAATTATCTACCTAGCTACTTAGTTTAAAAAGAGTGTAATTTGAATTTTGAACGAGAAGAAAAAACAAAAATAAAACGACCAAATTTTTTAATTTGAAATACCATATCGGCATATCACACAAACAATGTCGTAAGTAACTCGAAATATTCGGCAAGATAATAATACTACGTCTAGTCTTGTCATTATCTTGTATGAATTTAAAACTAGTGTGGTGAAAGGATTTAATAATAAAAAATAAGTTATTGACAAAAATATTATTTAATGGTTTTTGTCTGGTTTGCGTACACGCATGTTATAATTGTCGTCTTGTTCTATTCATAGTAGTTTTTGTTCCGCTTTTACGCGCATCTGTCAGGTCTATGACGAATCACTTTGTCATTTTTGACAGCTTTTTGTGCTGTCAAAAGTAATTCGCACCCTTTTCATGTTTGTACAATCTACCGTAAAAAATTATATTCGTATTTTAATAATAACTGTAAAATAAATGTAAAACTGGGATACTAAACTTGTTTTTCATAAATTTACTTTAATATAGAGTTTCTTTTAATAATTATTTAAAAAGGCTTATAATAACGAAAGCTTAATAGAATCGATTAATGGTACCCACTTAATACTCAGGTGCATGTACCTGGTCAATAACGATTAATTACAAAACTACTTCCTAATTTATTAGAGAAATCTTTGCATGTATAAATCGTGTATTTTCATTTTATTCAACAAAAAATAACATGTGACGATATCAAACTCTCGCCGCCATATTTGTTACAATTGTTCATTCGAATAGACACAAAAGTATTACATTCCATAGACAAGATACAATAGAATTATAATGCTGTATGATTGTATTGTTGATCGCAACCCTTTGGTTTTTTTAACGTGGTAATTGTTAGGATAACATGGCCGGGGAGAGGGTAGGTAAGTATGCGTATGAGATTAAAGGGAGCGTTTCTGGTTTTTAATCCTGGCAATAAAAATCAGCGAGGCTTCAGATTCGCACTAAAATCTGGCTTGATTTTATGTTCTAAATACAAAAGTGGAAATCGTCAAAGAATGGCAAAGCTTTTCTCAATGTTACAGAAACAATAATAAATAAAGAATAAGGAAATTGACCATTTCCTCAAAAATGAAATAATGAAATGAAATACTGTTGTTTATGTTACCTAACGGGCGACAATAGTTACCAGCGAACTGTAAGTACCTACGTGCAAGTCCAGATTCTACAAAAGCGAGCATTCAGCTCTAAAACAAGCGAGTGAACTTTCAAACAAAAGTAACTTAACACCCGGGGCTTCTTCATTTCCGTGAACACATGTATCCAGTCTGTGGTTTTTTGACATTAATGCGTTCGTTCAGGATTAGTTTTTTCCTAAAACGCTGCCGGAAAAGAGTGATGGGATTTTTGGAATTTCTAGAAATAGACTTATGAGCTTCTTCGTGTGACACGACAACATGTTACAAAATGTTATTTAAAAAATACTTTCGTTGTATTAGAATAAGAATTTAATACGGAGCATAAATTGGTCACATAATAAAGATACACCTTTGAAGATCTCCCAATTGGTGTAATCGGACACCGAATTCAAAAAGGTCACAAGTAACAAATTTCCCATTTCCAAATGAAGTCAGACCATCAACCAATCATAATTCTGGGAAAATTCCGTAACGGGAATCTATCACGAAGGAACACGCCCAAGGGGAAGCCGGGCCACAGCGCCCCTGACTAATCTAATATTAAACACATTCGGATATTAGATACAAAGTGAGCATTCACAAAATTTAATAATCCTGCTCCCACAAACCTATCTCTTTCTAACGTGTAATCGCGTCTTGCTCTAACATGAATTATTAACAACAATTTTATGATTACATTTAGCATGGAGTGTAAGTGCCGGTGCGACGTGATACGAAAACCGAATGCCCGGTGAAAAATGGCGGGAAAAAGCCAGTTAATATTTTATTGGTTTCGATAGATTTGAGTTATGTAACTCTGGGGTTCCGGTAATTTTCAATTTTGTGTCTGAAATATTGATAAGGTCTCAGGAGTATTGGCTAACTTGAAAGCTACTCGCGGTCGGCTAATGGTCTTGTACTTCAATATTGCTGGGCCCTGATTATTTATTGGATTTACTTCTTCGGAATTCCAATTGCTATTTTCAGTTCCGAATATATCCTAAAAAATAAATGAGTTAGTTTCACATTACTTCTCGAAAAATGTAAGGTTGACAAGAAATGTGAAATGATAGCGAAATCAGAACTCTCAAAGTAAGAGCTATTCTGTTCTAAGTAAAGTGTATCGTAGGTATTATCCAACACAGGTTATTTACAAAACATTCAAATGGCTCAGCGTCATAACGAATCGAAAATAAAACTCAACAAATTCATAGTTTCAAACTCGAAGCTGTGAATGCACAAATGAATAATCGGACAGGCGTACAAAGCATCGATTTGAATGTTTAGTTCCATCAGAACTATTTATTGTCTGCTCCATGTCCGCATCAGATCCGTGACGAGCGTAATCGAGTTAGTTGCTTTAATATCTCGATTTGTTGATTCGATGATATCCATGCTTCTGTTTAGTTGAAAACATTTTTAATAGATACATTTTATTTATCTATGTGAAAATAAGTTAGTATATGAATATCTGATGCGTTTTAAAACGTGTATTACTATTGTATAGATCAATCTATGCTTTGTATTTAATACCATCAAATATAAGCATTTTTTTAATATAAAAAGCTCATGAATATGTAGGAATTCCCAAAATCCCAAGATAATAATCACTTTTTCACTGTAACATTTTAGGTATAAAAGTGGGATAGACAAACATTAAAAGTCCTCTATTCGAATTCCCAGAGCACTAAAATAGAGGAGCAATAAAAACGCAAATCAAAAATAACGCACATAAACTTCATACCCATACAAATTGACCATAAAGTATTTTGCCGCACAAAAAGCCACACGGAACGCAAACTACACCTGACATGACTAATAATACCATGACTAGATACAAATTAGTGGGCCTGGGCGAATTCAAGGCACATTTGTGACCACTTTTGACCACTCAGCGGTCAGTCGCACCGTGATCAGAATTTCTAATTCCTGTACTTGAAGCTTCGAGGGGAGATATGACGAAAATGGGATCTAACAGGGTGGTAATTTTATTTAGAAAAGAGGGAGATGTAACGAAATAATCGTCATATTTTATACGAATTACTCTTAGCGTTTCGGGTTACGCGCCTCAATAATTCAATTGTCGGTTAACATGTTTCAAGAAGCTCTGGTAATGAAGTAAAAGGAAGGAATTTTATCTACTTAAGGACTTACTAAGCTTTGAAATAAAAGTATTAACGTTCTCATATTTCAATTTAGATTGCAGTGGATCTAAATGGTAATACCTATTCAATACTTGCCTTCGTTCTTTAATTCATGTTGCAATCATAGTGAAATCTCTGACAAGTAGTTGTTTCCGTACATTCCGAAACATTTTATCTCCTCAAAAGTCAGTAAAATAACGTTATATCGGACACCATACGTGTAATAAAACATTCGAATCCACCATCAGCCCGGATTAACATCGGAAAAATGAGAAAAACATTTCGACAGCACAAAATTGCAGACATAATAAAAAAGCTGACGCTCACAGATTGACAATTGGCCTCATCTCGGCTCATCCGAATTCCATCGCATAATTGTCAGTTGATAATTGAAAAACGTAATTACTGCCACCGAACGCGTCAGTTAATTAATATTAAATTCGGAAATAATCGCCCCTCCCCTCCTTCCCCCGGGAGTGGGGACACGGTCTGATTGAATTATAGGGAAATTTTGAATTTTGAATAATTCAGAAACGCGAGTTAGCCCTTTACGGCACTCGGGGTGCGATGAGACTCGCCCGGAATATTTTGTGCTCTAATTACTGTTTGATTAGAGCGTGATTTTAATAAACGAATTCATAGCCGTAAAGGGTTGCCACTCGACTTTTGTAAATACAAATTAGTTTGTTTACCGCCGCTTATTTATACTAGGTAACTGTCAACTTCAACCCGAGATAATGACTCCAGTCCATAAATCAGAACTAAAGATATCGTATTCTTCTCAAGTGGAGACAGTTCCCACTGACACCAAAGCTATTTATCAACGAAGGAGAATATTTGCATTGCGCAATGTTTCCGTACTTTCATTGTAAACGACATAAATAAAAGGTACACAACAGTAGGTAAATGAAAAAGCTCGCGCAAAAAAAGGAAACCTAGTTACAGATCAGGATGGGCGCCGCGGCTCACCAAAATTCAATTTAGCCAACACTCGCCGGTACAGAGCCGTGCGACAAACCAAACAATTACATACGTGCGCCGAAAGCATAATTTTCCCACAAAAACTACGTGAAAATGTGCAAAAAACACGGCTCGCTTTGTTAGTTTTCGCGCCAACGAGTCGGCCATTTCTGACAGCTGTCAAACACCAGCCAGCGATTGCGTCTTTTGTAGTCACACCTTTTTGGTGACAGTTTAAAATATCAAACGGTCCTGAATGTGTTATGTGGCATTTGAATAGCACACAATGTAATCCCACACAAATTACCGAGCTCATAGGAATATGAAAGCGATAATCTGGGAGATGCGGCGATGATATGCGGCGGGCCGTCTTCGGTGCGTATTGTGTGGCCGCGGCGGAACGTCGTATGTGGACGTACTGCGCACACCCATCCGTCATTTCGGAATGAATACATGACAATCGATCGAGATTCGGAACGTCACATGTAGATCTTCGCGACGAATGATTCTAGCGCTCGTGACGAGCGGCGGAACGTTGACAAGCGCGCGTAAACTGGATTCTTTTTTCAAAATTGCCCGGGATAGTGATGTGACGATGTGTGCCGTCAGTTCTGAATTGGCTCTTGACGGGTGTTGACGTATCGTCTGATCTCGAAGTGAGGACATATTAATTGGATGCATAGCTGCGTAGGAGTCTAGGAACCCTTGACCTTTAAGCTTTTTGCTTTCTATTGAGTCAGCGGACCGTAAAAATGTTTGCGGAAATATTCTACGGTTTACGATAGAGATATGCCCGATATGCACTCGTTTAATTGCGTATCGCACAACAATGTATCAGCCGTAGGTAGCGTTTAAACGAGCCGTGACGTTGCGCAAAAGACATTCAAGTACAGTCTTTATTATTTTGGCGTATCGACTGGACAATTTCAAGTGTTTCACAAACAAAGTCCAAACAAACTCTACAAAATCCAGGATCTTTGAAAAATATTGGACTTTCAGAACACCGCAAATGGCATTTTTTCAATACTTCAAGTAAAAATAACGCATTTATTGCACGAAATCTTATATTATAAGAATCTTTGTCCTGACTGACTGACTGACTGACTGACTGACTGACAGACAACGCACAGCCTAAACCGCTGGACGTAGAGACTTGAAATTTTCAGTGTAGGTAAACCTTGGTACGTAGGGGTGTACTAAGAAGGGATTTTTCAAAATTCAACCTCTAAAGGGGTGAAAAGGGGTGAAAACCTGGAATCAATTTTTGGTCTAAAACTGCACATAACCTATATCAAATTAAAGAGCCGATTTTTCACATTTAGTTGATGTCATAATTACCTGCAAATTCTTTATTTTTGGCATGTTTTTCATGAAAAATAGAATACTTTTATTTTGACATTATGACAGCGATGATACCAAAGATTAGTAATAGATGATACAAAACATATGGAAAAGGAACTGTCAATGTCAAATTACCTGTGAAAGGAAGCATAAATTATTACTGGTCTAATAAGTTTCTAATCTTGATTATTCATGGAGTTCTGACGTAATTCTACGTCTGAAAACTAGATGTCGCTGCTAATTCTGATCAAATTTTGACGCGCTATCGTTGCGTTTTGTAAAGTTTACCTTAACCATGGGCGCCGGCAAGGGGGTGCCAGAGGGTGCACTTGCACCCCTTGGGAATCTCGGGATCAACAAGAATTATTGAAACTGTATTGCGCTTTCTCTGTTAAGTTCATCCATCCCATTTATGCTGGTGCCATCTGGTGTAGAGTAGCGGTACTTTAAAGGGTGCGTTCAGAGAAGTAATGGAAATCGATTAATATCGATCCCGGTACTCCTGGCCCACCAATTTAGAATTTTTAAACGATCGTCGTGAACAAATAGGTGTGAGCCGTGACGACTGGGTACCTATATAATAAATTCATAATGAATAGTCAGAAATTTGTAAATGTCTCAAACATTCAGACTAAAATTTCATCTTTTTATTAACAATCATATACGGCAAAGATTGTAATAAAACTAAAATCTGCACCACCTGGAAATTATTTCTGCCGGCGCCCATGACCTTAACTCTCAAAATTTTTACTAAATTCACCGAAATTTCTTAATTTTTAGATTTAGGTATGTTTGTTACTCTTTCACGCAAAAACTACGGAATATACTTACATACCCTATTATTCATATTCGTTCGCTAAAGTTAGCCATTGCTTAAAGTTAGCCCTGTCACTGTTTGTCATTATGAAATGGTAAGAGATGGCAATACTTTAGACATCGTTTAGCGTACACTATATTATAATGAATAATGAGGATAGTAGGTACCTACGTGTGCTGGAATGGGACATAGGGTACTTTTTATCTGGGTACCGCGTGAGCGAAGCCGCGGGCGGCTGCTAGTGTATAATAATTATATTGCACATTGTACATAGACCAAACCCTGGTTCTACACCTGTACAAAAAATAATGATAAAATAACGATGTTGCCCGATTTCTTGTGGCATGTCTAGCGGCATGAGCAGCTGAAGATTATTGACAGACGCAAGATGTCAGTGTTCAACAATTTCGTGGGTACCTTCCTAACTTACCCAGTAAGTACATCCTACTTTATATTATGAATGTGAAAATTTGTGAGGATGTTTGTATGTTTGTGCCTCAATCACGCCTAAACGGCTGAACGGATTTGAATGAAATTTGGAATATACATAGTAAATGTGCTGGATTAACATATAGGCTATTTTTTATCCGGGTATCAAGCGAGTGAAGCCGCGGGCGACAGCTAGTATAACATAAGAATGTAGTTTTCAATAAGTACTTCAGAAAATCATAATAAATTGTGTTAAGAACTGAGCTCACCTGGATCCGTCGCGTCGAGGGTCTGTGGCGGGGGCTGGCTGAGGGGGCCGGGGGTGCCCCCCGAGCCGGGGGAGCGCACGTCGTCGTTCACCGCGCCGCCGTACGATAATGATGATGATGGCGGCCGCTGGAACAAAAGAAAAACGTTTAATGACGTGCCTAATGTCATATCCACCATATTTGTCAAATGTTTGCAGAGTATGCAGAGATTTCTTCCGCCGCTGGAATCGAACCTGCATCTCTTGAATCCCAGCGGGTCACGAGCCGGTGTCTCCATCGAAGTTGTTACCATGTCCACAATTTTAGCTAAAGTGATTTAATTATTTTTTTATTGATAAAATTTAGCTTACTTCATAATTTTTTTGGTGTCTATATCAATAATGTATAACTCAGTCAAATCAAGAACTAATATGACACATGACAGCTGTCACAATTCTTATCGATATAAAGAGTACTATGAGAGCACTGGTGGTCTAGTTGGTAGTAACCCCTCCATCCGATCCTAAGGTGATGGGTTCAAATCCGGGCGTGTACTAATGGATTTTTCTGTGAAAAAATGTATGTGCGCAGTACTCTTAAAACATCGTGAGGAAACCCGCGGCTTAGTCAGCTCCGCACGATTGACCATGTCCTTCCTGTGGACAAGGCCGACTAAGCTGAGAGGATGGAATAGGTGCTGGGCAAGCCTACTCCATCTTAATTCGTCCCGAGCACTACAGCGTCCCGTTTGTGAAGGTAGAAGTTGCCTCCTGACGCTGTATAATCATCTACAATAGATGGTAAAAGGCCTTTTATAAAGAGTACTAAATGTATTTTTCGAACTGCTAGAGCGAGCATCATCATCATCATTATCCTGCCCTTATCCCACTCTACGTGGGGTCGGCACAGCATGATCCTTGGATCATGCTGTAAGAGTTTTGGCTAAGATGTTTTATGACCGGCCGCCTGCCTGACGTCAACCCTCCTTGGGAATACTTGCTTATTGTATCTCATCATGTTGGAGGATACTATCCCTTAGTCGACTTTTACGACATGCTCGGGGAGAGAAGCAGCTGGACGCATTCTATGTTTTTTCTTTACTCCCAGCCCAGAGAACTGCTAGAGCGAGCATGCTCAATATAGCAAAATTATCGATCCAATGAATCATGATCTGCATCTGCAGATTAGATCATTGATCTGCTGATATAAAGACACCTATTTATTAGGTCAGTTCACTTCCTCCGTCAATCACCAATTGTCTATGACTAGTGTCATAGAGATCGGATGTTTATTTTTCAATGACTTCAATCTATTTAGATGAGGAATTGCTTTACTGGGCTCTCATTCACTATGACCGAACAAAACGTGACGCGGGCAAACGCGGGCACGTTTGTGAAATCATCGTGTTATTGTATTCTATATGACAATTATATATTGCAAAAACACGACACGAAACAAGTTACTAGCTGTCAAGTTTTTGGTCATAGAGAATAAGGAATGTGTTTAGAATTATGAACGTTACATTATATTTCCAATCAAATCTATTAAAAATATTTTAATTCTAAATATATTTATATTTTAAAATATACATTTATTAACACATTACATTTAAGCGCTCGTGGCGTAGCTTGCTTAGGCGTTCTTATTGATCGTCGGAGTTAAGCAACGTTGAGCGCGGCCACAATTTGGATGGGTGACCGCAAAAGGCATTACGAGCTGAGCGCTTCATGCATGTTTGTGCCTCAATCACGCCTAAACGACTGAACGGATTCAAAGTACGCCTTAAAGGCTCATTTTGTGAACTTATTCTACAACATGCCGCTTTCCTTCACCATTTTTCCGAACAGAAAGAATCCATTGGTGTAGGACCGGATTTGAACCCACGACCAGTGCTCCTATGGTATAATGAATAATTTCTAAAAACTTTTTTGTAATTTGTTTAGAGGTTTTGTCGCTTTGTTCTAAAAATTTAGTGAGGAGACATCACTGATATCGATAGATAGTGATGGGGCCCACATCGACAAGTCGATGCACGTCAGTGACTTCAAATTGCGACTCTGTAACGCCGGGTAATGACGCGGCGCGCACGCCATTCCCTCATTACCCACATGCATCTGCCTAATGAAGTCGAAATGCGGATCTCTTACACCACTAAGCCACCGCAGTCTGATTATAAATAATCAGACCATAAACCTCTTATTATAAAAGTTTGCATGTTTTTTTAACTACAGTTTGTAAAAGCCAACGATGGCGATGTTCCCTAATGGGGTGGGCAGAGCCACAAGTAATCATTAGAAAACTTGCAGCCAGTCCTGATTCCCAATATGGAATAAATAAATAAATAACGTCCAACAGTTCATAGTCCTGACCCCACACTAGAACTCCCTGTGTCGTGGGTATCAGAAACTACGAGTACCATGGTACCATAACACCCAGACCCGGAAGAAATATTTACAGAACATGCAAACATTTCTTCCGCAGCGGGAATCGAATCCGCGACTCTTGCGTCTCTGCCGAGCAATCGCCTGCCACGCCACCGAGGCCATTGTTTACTTATTTATTACATATTCCTCCCTCTGGAATCGATCCTGCACTCATATTATCTCACTCGCCAACCCACCGGGTTCATCAACACACTCACGCCCGAATACTCAAACGCATCTCAGAGTTGAGCACATCTCAAGTGACGAGTTTTTGATAGATTTTCACCAAAAACTGACAAAAAACTTGAGGCGTGCTCAATTCTGAGTCGCGTTTGAGTATTCGGGGGTCAGGCTCCTTAGTCTGAGTGTGTTATTACGTGTGGGTATATACGACTGGATCTCAATTATTAATTCTAGGAAATCTCTTCCTAACAATGAAGGAAAACATCGTGAGGAAACCGCCATATCGTAGAACCTACAAAAAATCAAAGTTCACGAAAGGTGTCTCTTGCGTCACTTTAACCCTCTCACCACACTGGTTTGAGAGAAATGACACGTCAAGATGGAGACATCCACACTTACTAACAGGAACTCAATTAGTGATTCTAGGAAGAAAACTCTTCGTCTCAGTGAATCTGAAACCAGTTCCAGGATACGAAGAGTCGGTTCCTGGATCTGATTAGTGGTGATAACTGACGAGGAAACTGGGCTTCGGGGAAGAAACCCGTAAATTTGATGAGACGTTTTGAACGAAGCGCTCTTCCTACTATAAATCCTTACTAATATTATAAACGCGAAAGTTTGGGTGTTATTTATTATTTATTTATAAATAAAACTAGCTGCCGCTCGCAGCTTCGCTCGCGAGATACTCGGATAAAAAATATCCTATATGTTAATCCAGCACATGCACTATGTGTATTCCAAGTTTCATTCAAATCCGTTCAGCCGTTTAGGCGTGATTGAGGCACAAACATCCTCAAAAACCTTTGCATTTATAATATAAGTAAGATTTAAATAATAAATATCAGTGGATTTTTGACACAACGCTATCCAATCACAAACAAAGTAAAAAAATTTATGACTTTGACTTTCTCCGGCATCTGAAACTCATCCGCTACGCCACCGAGGTCATCAGAGTACGTCTGTATCATTGTCTACAATGATTGCCAACGAAATGACCAGTTGCCACACATGATTGATTCTACCATTAGCAGTGCACTAATTACCTAAAAAACAATTTTTAACTGTTCATGGGCCATTCGAATTGATTGTCTAAACTAACGATCGCTGTTACAAAATGTCTATTATGAACCCACTTTAAATCCTATCACCACACTGGTTCGAAACAGCTAGTGACGCGACTAGAGAGACTAAGTTAGAGAGTAAAGGCTGCCTGGAAGAGATCGCTTTTAGCGATAAAGCCGTCCATTGTATTATGCATGTACTTTTCTAAGTGTATTGTTTGGATGAAGTTTGAAAATAGCGTCGTTTAATATTGTCAGCTTTTGTTCACGGCTTTGCTTGCCCTCAGGCTTTTTATTCGCTATGACCAAACGAAACTTGACGTAACGTGACTTGCTTGTAACGCGTTTTGTCGCGTTATTGCCGACGACCTCGGTGGCGTGGCGGGCGAGTGCTCGGCTGAAACACAAGAGGCGCGGATTCGATTCCCGCTACGGGAAAAATGTTTGTATGTTCTGCAAATATTTCTTCCGGGTCTGGGTGTTGTAGTATTATAAGTATCTATTTACAAAAAAAGTATATAAGTATTCTATCAGCCATCTGGTTCTCATAATACAAGCTTTGCTTAGTTTGGGGCTAGATGGCGCTGTGTGAAATGTCCATTAATATTTATTTTTTATTTATTTGTATAGAATACGACAACACGGTGATTCCACAAACGTGCCCGCGTTTGCCCCCCTTATACGTCATAGTGAATAAGGCCCAGTCTTTTTTTTGTCAAACTCAACCTTACCAAAGTTCTTACAAAACTCCCTTTGATCATAACGGATTCCGTTTCAAAATTAGAACACCAACGGGCAGTTTCAATAATCATTAAGAAATCGAACAGACGGCGAATTTGAATTTGAATTTAGAACAGATGTCCGTTGGCACCACTTTCAATTACCAACCTGACGATTCGAACCTAGATTTAAGGCCGTAACACACTGGTGTGTTCTATTTCATGATTTATGTCTTAGTGCTGTCATCGGTATATACATACAGTAAGGCTTATGGCTCACCATATCATTTGTTTTAGCTACTATTACCTCCATTCATGTCACTTATTCTCGAACCAGTGTGGTGAACGGATTTAACCGAACTTTTTAAGTTCTACGACATGTTGACTTCCACACGATGTTATCCTTCGCCGTTTGAAAATATAGAGCTCATAATTTTTTCGAACAGAAATATTTGTTATACATGACTGGACTTGAACCTACGATCTTAGTATCGGATTGTGGGGCTACCACTAGACCATCAGTGCTCTCAATTGTCTGAGCAGACACATCCAACACACACACGTACCTAATGAAATCTAACTTACAGTATTACAGGCGCACAATATTTGTGGTACTATAGACTTATTTTGAAACGGGGTTTTCTAAGGAAATAGTAAAGTTGCCAGTTTAAAGCTTTCTTTATGTCTCGGTACAAAGTACAGAATAGACTCATACAAGCAAATTCAAGGATTATTCGAATCCCTTTCGTTAAACAAATTGGATGTTCGTTAGCCTCTTTTGAATTCGTGTTCTAGAACAGTTTAGTTTTTGGATTTCGAACGTCAATCATCTTTCTCGACTTTTTTTTATTGCGGCCGGAAGTAGCACCACTAATGCGTTCACACCATCTGCGAGAATCAAAAATGGCTTATTCCGTTCCTCGTTACAATAATTTTATATTATTGTTATAATTTTGTTTGAACGGGTGCGGTCTGGCGGCAATTTGGATCGTTAGCGAATATTTGTGTTATAAATTGATAGGTTGGAGTGTGCGTGTCAAAAGTCATTTTGACAGTTGGCCAAAAGTCAGTCTACAACGTAAGTAGGTACTTATTTTTGGTTCACGCTGTTTTCATGAAGACGAGTACAAAATGTAATATTTAGGTAATTTGAGACGACTAAATCCGGTTAGCGCAGAATCATAAAGAATGACGTTCTAAAGAGGTCTATACCCGGCAGTGTGTTGATGCTGATATACTGATGATGAATGGACCATCAAAATCAATATTTGGCGATGTGAAACATATAATACTTATTTGATGTTTTCTGACGGAACTTCACGTGAAATAAAAGAGCAAATAAGTAGGCATAAGAGTTGAAACAAGGTCATTGCCCTCAAAAATATCTTGAAGAACTCACGACCCAATTCACAAGGCGCAAATTCAAAATGAGAACATCATTAAGAGTAAACATGATGCCAACATTGTAATCGTAATCTTTTTTATTTCTGTTTGAAAAAGGAATTCCTTTCAATTGTATTTACTGGCGAAGATTGAAAAAACTTATAAATAGGGAGGTACTTTTAAATATATAAAACTCTTTCGTTACTGGCTGACTGACTGACAACACAGCCTAAACTATAAGTCCTAAAAGCATGAAACTGGGTGAGTATTTTCTTCTTATGGCGTAGTGCACTAAGAAACGAATTCTCGAAATTCAACTCCTAGATGAAGCAGCAAAATGAAGTTGGTATAAAAACTTAAATAAAGTCGCGGAGCGTTCTACTAGTCTTTCAAAAACCACCCACTGTTTGACCTACTAGAAAAAATTGTTTTTTTTTTCTGGAAATGAACTTATTTAATCAATTCTACTCTGTGGTCTGTGTGTCCACAGAGTAGAATTGAATATAAACAACGAGATGGAAAGGACCCTCGGGAGTCAGGAATATAGACTGCTCAAATAAAAGATGGACGGATGACATTAATTCAAATAGGACTGGAAAAAAGTAGGACACAACAGAACTACATGTAAGGAAATGGACGAGGCCTTCACCCAAAGGAGGGTTTCCTATTTCGAATTAAATTAAATATTTAATACTTTCTTAACTTTTCTGCTGGACTGGAAGTAAAGAAAAAGCATAGAATGTCCAGCTGCTTCTCTCCCCGAGCATGTCGTCGAGCAAAGTCGACTAAGGGATAGTATCCTCCAACATGATTTACCACCTATATGGGCGATGGGCTGATCACCTGTCACCATGGTTCACAATATCCATCTTAGGACTAAATCAGAAGTGGCAGCAAGTTTTCTTAAGTTTATTTGTGGCTCTGTCCACATTAGGGATACAGGCGTAATAATATATATGTATTAAATATTTAAGTCTTATGTACATACAACTTTTTTTAGAAATGGAAATAAATGATTTTTTTTACTATTTCTTTACTATTTTTACACTCTGTGGGCTGTAATTGTTTGACACCTTTCGGAATGACAGGCTGCTACACGCGATCCTAGTTTTCAACCTTTTCAATGCCCGTTACTGAGTCAAATGTTATTTTGCTTTGCACCTGTCGAGTTACACAATGGACTAGCATACCCGCGCGGCTTTGCTCGCGTTGTATCTGGTTCCCATTTTAACCGTTTTAAGGGTCTCTTTGAAAAACATGGAAACAAATATATGCATTAATTTTGTACCTATTTAAAGTATCTTAACCGAGTTTTGAGCCGTTAAAAAGCTCCCATTCAAAATTTGACTTAGTAACCGGTTGCCTCTTTTTGAGGGCTATTTTGAAAAACCCTGAAAAACGTCTTCAATTATTTTGTACTTACCATTTTCCGGTTGCACAGAGGGATGCTTATGCCCAACAGTGGGTAAAGTGATGAGGTTGAGGTACACGTATCCTTACAAACATTCAGATTTCCAATAAAATCTTCATTTATATTACTTCTTTGAATAAGTAATTGAGTCCGATTTAAAAATAGAACCACTTCCTTAAACAAAAACACACTCAAAAAATAATTCGATTGCATTCAGAACACAAATCAATAAGCATATGGCCGCCAATAGGGTTAACACTTCTTTCCGTAACAACAAACCGGGAGACCCCCTCATTAAACAAAGGGTTGTCAAACGCACGCCATGCATTCGAATTTCGAAAACAATTTGAAAAAAGAACAATGCTAGGGCGCGTGCGCACTGGATTGGATTACGCCAGGTGAAGAGAATTTTATTTGAGGATCTGGAGTGTGGAGTAGTTAGCCTATTAAAATAATTAGAAAACGAGGGTATGCTTTGTAAATCGGTTTAATGTCAAACTAATATTCATGTTGGATCTTGAAGGTAATTAGATGTTTGGATTTATAATAAAGTTATTATATCCTTCCACCAATGTTTTTGTAAATATGTAGTTATGTTAGTGACAGTATAGTATAGGGTATTACAGTTGTAAAGTTAGACTTTAGTGTTGCCAACAAACATTTAATCTTAAATCTTAGCCAGCAGATAAAGATGGATGGGTCCAACTGTCCGGCACCCCCCTCTCTCCTCCCCTCCCCTCCACTCTCTGCCCTCGACTCGACTTTTCCATTACCATTAATTTGGGCAAATGAAACTTTACTATTGTGTCATCTTGAGAGGCTCATGCGTCTTCATGAAGTTTTTTTGTCTCGTAGGTTCTTTAGAAGTGCAGGATTAGTATTACGATCAGGAGTTCGTATAGGTTTGGATTTGCCACTGATTACACCTTTAAACATCGTGAAAGACTCAAAATTTTAGAGAATCATGAAGAGGCTGGGTGAGGTAAAACAGATCAGCGGGAAGGGGTGAATATCCATTCTAAAATTAGTACTATTTTATGTTCTGTAGCGCTGTACAAGTTTTAATAGGTAGGTGCAGTAGTATCTCAATTATTGTGCGCCTCGGCAAACTTCGTGCTTTGTATGAAAACCGAATTTGTCCGAATACATAATCTTTTTTTTTTTATTTATTTATTTATTACGGAACAACAAACAGCTACATTATAATGGCTTAAGTAAGATCCTTATAGATACATTCTGCGTATGCAGATCAATTGGTAATAATATAGCCCACGGCGTTATCCACAGATTAAATAAATACATATACAACAAAAATTAACTGTAAGAGAGTCTAGTCTAAAAGTAAAGTCTATCTTTAATGAAAAGGTAAAGAAGAAGAAAATTTATACATATAAGAAAACAGAAAATGAAAAAAAGGGAAAATTAACTTAAATGTAACTTAGAGTCTGCACGGAAAAGAATACAATTAATAATTTTTTTAAATTTGTAAACAGTGCAGACAAATATATCTATATCTATGAACAATATATTGTAGGACTCAACCATACGACGAATGGGGATACGAAGTCCCGAGTTAGTGCGGCACGGAGTAAATCAAAATAATAACTGAACCAAAATTAAAAAAATAAGTATCTACATAATTATTGTATCATCATCGCGTTAGTTCGTATTTCAGAAGCTAGATGGAAATTGCCGAGGCGCACAATATTTGTGTTATTACTCAACATAATAATTAACGACAGCCGCTAGCGATTACTATTACTCTGACAAAATGCATAGTACGAGTAGAACCCATGAGCCTGTGAAGTTAACGAAAGGACCACAGTAACCCCCGAATACTCAAACGCATCTCAGAGTTGAGCACGTCTCAAGTGACGAGTTTTTGACAGATTTTCATCAAAAACTGTCAAAAAACCGTGACTTGAGACATGCTCAACTCTGAGTCGCGTTTGAGTATTCGGGGATAAAACTTATAAACTTCAATTCAAAATAAACTAATCGATAGACGAACCACCCCAAAACTTGCGAAAAACAAAATTACAGCTTGCAACCCCGAAAGCAGGCAATTACAGAAAGTTCAGTTCACACGCGCGGCGCGTGCCGGCTCCGATGACGTGGGAATGTGTACGCACCCTAAGAATGATTATTGGCAGAACTATGACTGTATGACTGAAATAGGCGATGCCAAAAATAAAGAAAAAACTGACCAACATAATTCATCCTTTTTGCCTGGTCCACCCACTATAATGGTAGGCTATGTAGTAGGTCTTCTCTGGATTTTTCCTGACTCGATGTTTAAACAAATATCTATAAAAGCACAGATGATAAATTTTATGTCAGTATGAATGAAAGAAATACGTCTCACAAGTAGAGCCTTCAAAGAAAATCTTTTAAAAAGAACACAAAAATCAGTAAACGACTCAAATATAAGAAAGCGTCAAAATAATGTAATAATGGCCATTGACTAGAAACTTCTTTTAATTTTTCGCTTACGGAAGTGGTCACTCCATCACACACAATCGTTATTTTTTGTTACCATTCTATTCGAAATTTGAATCCTATATTCTATTTTCAAAAATATATTTGACACGAATTCGAAACATCATTGTGCAACAATTTTCTTATTTGCAATAAAATAGTCGTAATAAAAGCTCATAAAATTGAAAGCTTGGACATTACGACAGTACGGGTTCGGTTCCCGGGGCGTGGCTCGCAGATTGGACAGAGCTTTGACGGCACACGTGTGTTCCCACGAGTGGGCGTGGGCTATTAGCCAAGTTCATTTGATGGTGTCAGCTTGCAAAAGATGTCATAAAATTTGTATTAGAAAGTATCCGATTCGAAGGTACCTATCAATTGTATTAATTTTGTACATACATACATATTATCACACCCGTATCCGTAATGGGGTGGGCACAGCCCAAATAATCATAAAAAAAACTTGCAGCCACTTCTGATTCAAAGACCTAAGATGGATATGGTGAACCATGGTGACAGGTGATCAGCCCATCGTCCATATAGATGGTCCATCATGTTGGAGGATACTATCCCTTAGTCGACTTTTACGACATGCTCGGGGAGAGAAGCAGCTGGACGCATTCTATGTTTTTCTTTACTCCCAGTCGTATTTTTTCAACTAATTTTTCACTTGTCTTATCATTTAACTGCTCAGTAAACAAACGGATTTTTATTGTTAATCTACCGATTTATCCAACATTATCATAAAGTCTAATCAAATTCAATTCAGAAACGTGCGTTATTCATAAAACAATTACATAAACAATGATTTATTTCAACATTATGAACAAAGGGGATTTGTTCACTAAAATACTAATTTCTTTGCCTAAAACGTCTTGGCTATTAAATCAAGGATTAAACTGAAGAAACTTGTGTGAGTACGTTTGTTTGTACACAATGTTAGTGAAATACTTTCACCACACTGGTTTGAAAGAACGACAGGACTAATTCACTCAGGTTCCATGATTTAAATTTCATCGAATGAGAGTACTAGAGCAAATAAATATTCGCGATAGTATCATCAATGGTAGGTACTAGCCAATGGTGCTTCTGCAAATGAACCATTTTTTGTAAAATATTCCCTTTACAGTCATGTTTATAAAAGGAGTTGGAGCATTATTCATTCCCAAGCATTTTTGTCTTATATAATCATATTTTTACAATAAGCTTTTTTGCAATATGTGTTTTAATATTAATAAAAATATAAATATTTGTGGACATTTCACACAGCGTCATCTAGCCCCAAACTAAGCAAAGCTTGTACTATGGACACCAGATGGCTGATAGAATACTTATAGACATTGTTTTTTAAATACATACTTATAATACATAATTCTACAACACCCAGACCCGGAAGAAATATTTGCAGAGCATACAAACATTTCTCCCGTAACGGGAATCGAACCCGCGCCTCTTGCGTCTCAGCCGAGCAGTCGCCCGCCACGCCACTGTCAAAATAATGCAACCAAATCCAGGTCGACTTCCTAGTGTTATAATAATAGCTCAATTATACAGTAAGTTTGGTCTGTCTGTCCGTCCAAGGCCAGTTTTTATGTATTTTTAATCTATGCTAGTAATGTCATCGACTTGCGCGTGAGATTATTTATAAGTGGCGCTTACTTTTCGAATTTAGATTTTTATGAAGTAGCTTCCGCCTTTGTCTTTGCCTGGGTCATAAGTTAAAAGCTTATATGTTTATTCAGGGCACGAACTACAAAAAATACAAATACAAAACAAAATCATTCATTTATGTAACTTACACCCTATTCACAATACATTTTAATTTACTAGCCCCACACTAGGATTCCCTGTGTTGTGGAAACATGTCTCTTCCAAAAAGTACAAAAAAATATAATTACGTCTATATCTACGTTGCATTTATTGTCGTAAAAGTCGACTAAGGGATAGTATCCTCCAACATGATGAGATACAATAAGCAAGTATTCACAAGGAGGGTTGACGTCAGGCAGGCGGCCGGTCATAAAACACCTTAGCCAAAACTCTTACACCATGATCCAAGGATCATGCTGTGCCGACCCCACATAGAGTGGGATAAGGGCAGGAAGATGATGATGATGTTGCATTTATAACTGTTCGTAACGCGACCAAACGTAGAAGATACAGGTAAGAAACCACGCTTGCCTATTTTTTTGGAAAATGATCCCTTTACAATCATGTTTATAAAGGAGTAGAGCATTATTCAGTCCAAAGCATTTTTGTTTTCTATATAATCGGATATTTTGTGTGCACGACGTTTTGAACCCACGATCTTAGGACCGGAAGGTGCGGCCGTTACAACTAGACCACCAGTGCTCTCCACTGTAATAAATACCTAATCATAATAGCGTCATAAAATAGTCCTTATTACAAAAGGATAGAGTCCAAATTGATAATGATAGCGTATGTCAAGTGCCTTTGTGTCAAGTGTTTATGATTTTTGTAATGTTTCGTAAATGTAAAATATCTTTGGTGTAATTTTTGTTTTTGCTTTTAATTCGTTAAGCCATGACGGAGGCCTTCAGGCGGCCTAAAAACTCCGTCACAAGAGTTGGCCACTAGCTCATACGAACTTACCTGATTCGCTCTAGGGATTAGGTACCTATTTTACTGCAACTAATCTATCTGAGAATCTTAATTCCTCCTGTTCAATTTACTTCATGTAAAATATATAAAAAAGTGTACATAGATACAGCGATTTTTAAATAATTTTTTTTATGGAGAATGAAATACAAAATAAACAGTCGGGCTATCTAAAGACTGTTGCCGGCGATAGCTTAACTGATCCAGATCAAAAAGGAGAAAGCGTGCCCAAAACGCTAGCGGCATTGCCACGCTGAATGGCAATACTGATCCGTTGAGCCAAATAAGAACCGAAAGTCATAATAATTATCGTCTTTAAACTATCTCATCTTACTAATATTATAAATGCGAAAGTTTGTGAGGATGTGACGATGTATGTTTGTGCCTCAATCACGCCGTAACGGCTGAACGGATTTGAATGAAACTTGGAATACACATAGTATATGTGCTTGAATAACATATAGGCTACTTTTTGTTTGGATACCATGCGAGCGAAGCCGCGGGCGAAAGCTAGTTACTTATATAAACAACTATCATTTTGCCTAAGTATAGTGCGAGAATTCATTAACACTATCCTATCCTATTTTTCAAGCGAGCGGGGACATTGGAAACGCTTTACAAAGCTAAAACTGGTCTCGGAAAATTGATATGTGCTCATTCAATATGCAAACAGCCTCCACAGCCTAGCGGAAGTAGCCAGATCAACACACGCACTGTATTATAGACCACGTTCAGATGGGACCTAGGTTTTTGAAATCAAGCTTAAGATGCCCTAACCCACACTTTAAAACTTATTTATTTTATTTATTTACTTTGACGTCCTCTGTGGCGTGGCGGACGAGTGCTCGTCTGAGACGCAAGAGGCGCGGGTTCGATTCCCGCTACGGAAGAAATGTTTGTATGTTCTGCAAATATTTCTTCCGGGTTAATATGGTGTAGTTAGTAATATGTGATTACAAAAAAATAAATATATGTGAAATGGCCACAAATATTTGCCTTATTTATTTAAAAACTTATGGATAAAATGACTAAGGTGAGTTTTCTGCTGCTTAAATAGAAAGACTTCTAGAACAAACGCATTATAACGGGTATTTTTGAGGATAGCTAAACAGAAGAGCGAGCAATGGACACCGATTTGCCTTCACAAATACCTTAGCTGTGCAATCAAATGTCTTTGAACATTAAAGCTATACGAATGAGTAATTGAAATAATCTTCAAAATACCGACAGATGATATCTAAGACTCCATTATTTTCGCAACGTAATACTAGCTGCATTCAAAGGGTGGGCATAGTTTCGACAAAATATAGGAGAAATATGTATAAATCAACTTTAGAAAGCCTTAATTTTTTTAATATGTAATCTGAAACTTTTCTGCTGCTAAAAAAACACAGAATGCGTCCAGCTGCTTCTCTCCCCGAGCATGTCGTAAAAGTCGACTAAGGGATAGTATCCTCCAACACGATGGACTATCTATATGGGCGATGGGCTGATCACCTGTCACCACGGTTCATTGGGAGTTTGAATCAGGAGTGGCTGTAAGTTTTCTTATGATTACTTGTGGCTCTGCCTACCCCGCGCGTGATAATGCGTATGTATAGTAGGTAAAGTCTGGGAGTTTTGAAAAGCGTGAAGGAGCAAAGTTTTGTACTGACACAAATGCTCCGGGTATTCTATCCAGCCTGTGTTGTTATCTGCGTTGTCCGGTTCCATCAGCGTGTCCTTTACTCGGTATCTGCGATCTCCTCGCAACTCATGGCGCCCTGGTACTTGGATTTATAACCGCTGATTAAAAATACTTATTTATCGAAGTTATAAGTTTCAATAGCGACTAATTAATATTAGAATTTAGTTTAAAATATAAGCGACCTATGTCCAGAAGTGGGCAAAGACATGCTGTATGGATAATGATAACTATTTATACAGTATACGCAAAATATTCGAAAATGTGTCAAATACACGAAAGACACCTTCGAGGCGCACTTTAAATCCTTGCACAACACTAGTTCCAACTGGTGACATGATTAGTAGTATTATACTCCAGAAACAGTTGAGCTTGTCGTAAAAGTCAACTAAAAGATAGCATCCTCCAACATGATGGACCATCTATATGTGCGATGGGCTGATCACCTGTCACCATGGTTCACCATATCCATCTTGGGACTTTAAATTAGGAGTGGCTGCAAGTTTTCTTATGATTACTTGTGGCTCTGCCCATCCCATTAGGAATACTACGTGATAATATACATGTATTATTCAAACAGTCCCAAAATACAGTATAAATAAAAATATGACATCTGTTTCTGCCATTCCCACAAAGGGTTGGTGAACAAGTGAACAGAATTGGGTCAGTTTGTATAGTTAATCAGCAATATTGTATGGCTATTGTCCAGCGCGTGTGAACGCGGCTTCAGATCACGTGGAATGGGATACCAGTTATGGACGTTACCGAGTTGATATTGATCAATTTCAAAAATAATATTTTTCATTGATAAACTAAACTAAGGCCTCTTACTAATATTACAAAGAGGAAAGATTTTTTTGTTTGTTTGTAACGAATAGGCTCCGAAACTACTGGACCGATTTCAAAAATTCTTTCACCAATAGAAAGCTACATTATCAGGGACCAGTATAGGCTATAATATATTTTCAAAAAATTAGGGATCCGTAAGAAAATTGCAATATTGTAACCCAAGGTAGAAAACATCTAATGCATAAAATAAATAAGGTAGAAATAATTGACTATAGAACAAAATAATGTACTACACGCGTACGAAGTCGCGGGCAACAACTATAGTCTACGAATATAGTAGATGATTTATACAGCGTCTGAAGGCAACTTTTTACCTTCACAAACGAGACGCTGTAGTGCCCGAGACGAATTAAGATGGAGTAGCCTTGCCCAGCACCTGTTCCATCCTCTCAGCTTAGTCAGCCTTGTCCACAAGAAAGACATAGTTAATACGTGCGGAGATAAGATTGATAAGCGCCTTCGTATTAAGAGATTAAAATCGAATATAGTTTATTCTGTAGAATCGGTATTGGTCTATCTATCTAGTCGTGTCAATAGTTCTTTTGAACCAGTGTGGTGAAAGGAATAAAGAGTGACTCAAATTTTAAAACTTTTTATGTTCTACAATATGCCGGTTATCTCACGATAAGATTACTGGTATGGCGCGCACATAAATTTTTCGAACAGAAAAATCCATTTGTGTATGACTGGATTTGAACCCATGACCTTAGGATCGGAAGGTCACTAATACAAGACCACCAGTGCTCTAGTAGAATCTGTAATGATCACTTTAAAACTGAATATAAGAGTTTATATGAAAAGAGATTCAAGAATATTAAATTTACGTTAAGAGTAAAAGAAATGTTCTTAATTCAAAAACGTCTGTTTCTTGGGACTTTGAATCAGGAATGATAGCAAATCTTTTTATTACTTGTGGCTCTGCCCACCCCCTTAGCGATACGGACGTGATAATATGTATTTACTAATTCTAATTAATCTATGTATGTTTTAGTTCTGTAAACATGAACCATTTTCCCACTAGTCAATCGCTAATTAAATCATATTTGACTAATTTATTCAAACCCATTGAAACAATAGATCAAAAATAGCTCAGTATTAACTACCGGAAGTCAAACGAAGCTTTAGCTGACCATGATACCCCACGTCACTTCCCTTTGGCAATTAGTTTAAAATGAGGCCTATTGCATTGGACATAAGATCTAAAATGGTTCCGTATAAACAAAACGATAACTAAATGATAAAAATAAAATAAAAGGGGGCCCCATACAAAGAAACATTGATGGAACCCTTCGTGTACAAATTTGACTCGCACTTGACCGGTTTTTTTTTAAGTCACAAAGTTAGGTGCTGTACAAATTTTTCTATTCAAAATTTAATTCAAATCCATTCAACTGTGATTGGATTTATAGCGTCAGAATGTGCAAAGGTAGGTCAACCACATAACTCAGGCGTCTCCCGACACATATACCAACAGGGCACATGGTGAAAGAACGGAAGGACAATTTTCTTTCTTTTTTCTTGAGAACGCGCAAGGATGTCTCCGCATGGGGCGTCCCACATCAAAAGCCTTCCACTCTCCCAAGGAACTAGAGTCATACCGTCGGGTCTTGTATCATCATCACGAAGCAGACCATTCGGACTTCTACAGTTTGATAATGATGATGACGACGATAATAGAGTGACGTTTGTCTATGATAGAACTATCACCATCTCTGTGACATAGACAAGGGCCTGAATATTTATATGATCCGTTCCGTTACATTGAATAACTAATGACCTGTACAGCGCACTTTCTTTAATATTAATGCTAGTCTGCGATCCGTCTGTCTGTCCGCTAATTATTCAGAACCACAATGGCTATTTTCAATTGCAAATTAATTAGTCGATTCTCTATCAATAATTGAGCCATCGTGGTCATAACTTATTGTAACTAACATTGAATGTACTAATATGGAGTTGTAAGATTTAATTGCTTCTCTGCTGGACAATTTAATTACTTTTTTGCTGGAATGGGAGTAAAGAAAAAGCATAGAATGCATCCAGCTGTTTCTCTCCCCGAGCATGTCGTAAAAGTCGACTAAGGTATAGTACTCTCTCAAATTGATGGACCACTATGGCCGATGGGCTGATCACCGGTCACCATGGTTCACCATATCCATCTTAGAGACTTTAAATCAGAAGTGGCTGCAAGTTTTCTTACGTTTACTTGTGGCTCTGCCCATCCCATTAGGGATATGGGCGTAATAGTATGTATATATGTATGTATAATTTAATTCTAAATAAATAATATACACAACATATATAGTGAAAATAGTGTCAAAATCGCATTTATTTATAGCATAATTATTCAAAGCTAAGCTTAACCTTTCTATCAACTTCTTCATACAAGACTTTAATCTTCCACCACACTAGTTGTTTTATAAGAAAGTTTTTTGCCATTTGAGAGAACCCTAAACGAGTATTTCTGAGCCTCAGCCAACAGCGGAAACCACTAAATCCAATCAAAAATTTAAATCCCATTTTAATCGTCTTTACCAAAGCTTGCGATACTATTCATCGATGGGGGCTATGGGGCATTCAATGGTTTTTTGGCCCGCAGTCCTTTATCAAAGGGTTATAAAGCCTGGGTTTAATCAACCGGTGCTTAATGATTAAATTGTAAGTGCAGTTAAGCCTTGTTACACGTGTCAGAGTTTCGCAAGGACCGCGTTTGGTACCGCTGCTTTTCTATTCATATTGAAATGTAAGGATTTTCAGAGCTTTTGTTTTGTTGAGAGTGATACTGTCAAACGTTATCTTAACTACGTGTTTACGTCTTAGATTCTTAGAACTCAATCATTGGTGAAAAGACTAGGAAAATGTTGAATTTTAGCATTGTGATAATATTTTAGTACTATATGATGAATAAAACAGAGACCAATGAATTCCTTCCCTAATTAATATGATCTTAACTTTTTATGAACATTCTCTATGGAAACTTCTAATATCAATAAATATATGATGAAATCCGTTTTTAGCATAACCTGTCACCAAGGTTCACCATAATTCATCTTGGGAGTCTTGGATCAGAAGTGGCTGCAAGTTTTCTTATGATTACTTGTGGTTCTGCCCACTCCGTTAGGGATACGGGCGTGATAATATGTATGTTTGTTTTTAGCATGGGTATTACCTACTCAATCTGAAAATGTCCTAGAATCAACACTAGTAGCCAAAACTTGCCTCCTGAAGCTTCATAAAACCTTGATATGATATAAAAGGACTTATTACGCCAATTATTTTTCAATTTCGTTTTTATGTGGGGTCAGAAGCATGGTTTGAGTGTGAACTATTCGTACAGCGGCTCGAAGACCGCCTGAGCCCCCACCGCAAGCAATCCACAGAAAACCAAACAGTAATTATCGAACAAAAACAAATAGCAGGAAAAATAGGGGAGCCTTCACAATGGAAAACATCGAACGGTGGAGTGGGCGATTGTTCAGCCCGAGGGTAGCGGGTTCAATGCGAGATTACTTCTGTCGCCTGTCAGATGTGTTTGGGTTGGGGTGTGATACACCCTTAATTTGGTCGGGAAATTGTGGTTTATGATTTTCTAAGTTTTAAATACCAATGTATTAACCTGTCCTGATTTTTTCAAGCCATACATTTTATTTATTCAAATTTATCAATTTCAATTCGAAGCAATATTGTAACTCATTGCGTACGTAAAGTATTTCAAGACCCTCCGGTTATTCCTCGTTCTGCATATTTCGTGTAACCTGACACTCCTCAGATCCTTTGTCTCCCTCCCCCTCGGAAGGTATTATTCCTATTTCTATACGAGACTAACTGTTCCATTCGTGTGGTTTTCCATTCAAGAGTTTTGTTTTATTCATCGGATTTTTAGTGGAAAGACAATAGGTTTTTATTGATAAAGTCAAATTGAATGAATTTTAAAACGGATGCCATTTATGATTCAGAGAAAGAAATGCTGGTGGGCAGCGCAAAAAGTTATGATATTGTATTTATTTTCGTTTGAGACATAATTTGATGAATAATTGATGATTAACTATGGGAGTGGAATAGTACCGTTGGGAGGGGAAGACCTCGGCGCACGTACCTGGACCAAATCGGCGAAGTTTTGGAAAAAGGCCAGGTCAAGAGTACCCTAAACCGACGAGCATGCATGAGGAATGTAATGAGAGTGAATACAGCGAAAGAAATATGTCAAGATGGAATCCATTAAATGGAGATCCAGCCCCTATCGGAAACAGGCGTGATTTTATGTATCTATGTCAATAACTATGAAAGGATCGCTGGAAGCCAAAAGCTATTCACCACTAGTCAAATTAGTTAAACAATTACACAGTTCATGCGCGCTAGTTCCATGATGGAATTTTAATCATGAAATTACTGCGAAGGCACTTGAAGTTATTGTGACTCGATAATCTAGTAATTACCTTCAGCCAAGATTTGGTTGACCGTTCTTCTGAATGACATGTATGGTCTTAAGTCACTTTTCGAGAGCATCGGTAGTCTAGTGGTAGTGACCCCGCCTTCCGATCCAGAGGTCATGGGTTTAAATCCGGTCGTGCATCAATTGATTTTTCTATTAGAAAAATTAATGTGCGCTATACCAGTACTCTTATACGATGAAGGAAAACATCATGAGGAAATCAGCATGCGTACGTAGGAGCCTTTGAGGCGCACTTTAAATCTTTTCTCCGCACTGGTTCGACAGAAGTAATGCCACTGGAGAGTCACTTTTCATTAGTATCGATAACGTCATCAGATTCGTCCAGAAAGTACTCCACCCTCAAAGTTATTGGTAAACTTTTACCCCAAACTTCTCTTTTTATTATTGAAAGTATTTATATTATTTCACTTTGTCTCCTTTCACTTTTCTCAAAGTTTTTAATACACTTAGGGACGTGTTGGAAGTTCCACGCGTTTCTTTCAATCATCTCCGTCGATATGGAAGTTTTTTGTTTTTATATCTTTTATTTTACTTTCCTTTTAGACGGAGCCTTTTGCGTCAGGATTGTGTTTCTTAATTTGATTCGATGACGTCATATTTTTACAAAAAGCTTCTTACCTATTAATACTTTTCTTATATTTCTCTTCTATATTCTTCTTATCAAAAGCTATGTCTACCAAACATAGTTTAGAGCCTATTTCTTTCTGTATTATATATGTCAAGTGAACGAAAGGAGTCTTTTTGAAGCGCACTTTAATTATTTAATCAACTAGTAATACAAGTAGTAGTAGCAGTATCAGTATCTACATACATAAAATCACGCCTGTTTCCTATAGGAGTAGGCAGAGATCACGGAGTATCAGTATCTGTATGTATATATATGGTACTTACCTATTGGTACTTAAGTATTCATGCGTGAAAACCCGTTTAGATGCCATAATTAATAGTTTGTGTTCTAATCTAAGCTATTTGATATATTGAAATTGAGCACTTACAGATATTGATGACTCATTTTTTCCGATCCAGCTTGATACCTAGAAAAAGATAAAAAAATCGTTGCCATGATATAAATTGATATAATAGCAACAATCCAAAACTAAACAGAAGCAGAGATAATATTTAACTATAGTAAAGCCCCGCGACTTCATCTTCCCACTAAGTCCTCCAGGAACTAAATTTCGGGAAATCCTTTCTTAGTGCACCCCTACACCATATGAGGAATATACCCAGGGTCATCCAGGGTTCATGCTTCTACGACTTTTGGTTTAGCAATGGTCAATAGCAGTCAATATCAACAGTTAAAAAGATCCCTTTATCTCTACGGCGTTATAAAATTGTTCCCTTTGATTCTTAGTATCACTTTTTAAGTTAAAAAAGTTGAAACTCTCGTGATTTAGCTTGCTTAGACTTCTTCTTGATTGATCGTTGAAGTTGAGCAACGTTGTACGCGGTCACAATTTGGATGGGTGACCGCAAGTGGCATCACGAGCTGAGCGCTTCTGCGCTTCGGAGGGCACGTTAGATTGTCGGTCCCGGCTTTAAGTCGTTAAGCCATGACGGGGGCCTTCAAGCGGCCTAAAAACTCCGTCACAAGAGTTGGCCAGCTCATACGAACTTAATTTTTTTTAGTTTTAAAAAAATACTAAATTTTGCAAAGAATTTCATCTAATGCTAACGTTTTGTCTTTTTTCACACCAATATTAAAGTATTCTCCGAAAAAACCATAAAATACAAAGTAGCGATACAAACCTACAATATTTATAGACGGGACACTGTTGCCAACTTTCTTTTGAAGGGACGGACTATGAATAATTTAGATATTCACTTATATTGAGCGGTGATGGACAAATTTGTTTTACGGATATTTTTACAACTTTGTGATTTGTTGAAATGATTTGGTATCGACATGATAATTTTACGATCGTCAGATGGTTTACGATGGGCTTTGATATCGTAAAAATGCTTTTGTAAATGAAGGCAAATGTACTTCTACTAATAATCGTGTCACTGTTTCTTTCAAACCAGTGTGGTGAAAGGATAAGTTCGCCTCAAATGCAGCTTTTGTGTGCCTTTTTGTTCAACGTCATGCCGCTTTTTCGGTGTTTTTCTTCGCCGTCTGAGAGCACACATAGGTTTTTCAGACAGAAAAAAACATTGATGTGTCAGGATTTGAACCCACGACCTTAATCCCTACCACCACTGGACAGCCAGTGGTCTAAGGCCAATGTAGGCAAGTTTCAAGTCTATCTGTAGGTAGACTAAGCAGGTTAAGATTTTGCTATCTTCTATGGAAAGTTACCTGAACAGTTTATTTGTTGCGTGAATTTCAAAGAATCTGTATTTTATTTCGTTATCAGTTTGTAAATGCGTAGGTATTTGTACAACGTTTTTTCAATAAAACTTTTATCGGTCAAGATGTTTTCGACACAGTCCTTATCAGTCAGTATCAAGCTATCAGTTGATTCCCATGCCTTCGTTATCGTACTAAAATCGTTTTTTTCTATTTTAACGATCAAATATTTGCCATCAAAGACTGATTTACGATCAATACCTAATTTGAAATATTATATTTCAGATGATCTCTTATAATTTTATATAGATTTAATAGCTTCTCTATTATTAATCTAATCTGTTTGATTGATTAATTTCAATTGGTTAGTATTATGAGTTTTAAATTATTATTTTTTTGTTGGAATGTGGCCCAACAGCTATAAAATTAACACGATTTTAAGCAATCATCTCCAAAACGCTTATTAAGTAGGCAAGCGCTTTCCTTTCCTCATTGTGATCGACCTCAAAGTCAATTTCATTTTTCATATTGACATCTAATTAAATTACTAGCCTTTAATAGATGGAGAAATAAGTATAATAAATTAAAATTTGTTGTAGTTTTACTATTCGATTTTAATTTAGAGTTTTGCAAAAAAAACACAATCTTGCATAGAAAAAGTCTATCTAACAAGTCGTGTCACTAGATTTTTCGAACCAGTGTGATGAAGGAATTTAAAGTGCGCCTCAAAAGCTCCTTTCGGAATAGAAAATATGTATACCAGGGAAGGCATTGTAATCTATAATCAATAAGAACTTCTTAACATTTTTACAATTTTTAAAAGGACTGTCTCATTACCATATTACATAACTCAGAAACCAGCTATTCATGGTAAATCTGTTGACACAGTGGAGCCCTCTGGAGAAATAATGAGGTATCGTATCGCTAAGCCAACATTCGTACTGCTAATATTAGCTTCCCCTTTAAGAATTCCTACTAATAGAAACTGGATAGACAGACGATCGATCACTACCCCATCCAATGTATTATTTATGGGGACATCCTGATCCAGTGCTAATCTTTCAATATCTTCAGATATCTGGGGACAACTTTTGGGGACAACATCTTAAGGCAAAAGAAACCTTAAAGTTGAAGATATAAAGTTGAAATTTGAAGATGGGGGAGCTACTGATGGGTTTGTAGATGCTGCGATTGAGGACTTTATTGCTAAG
This sequence comes from Scotopteryx bipunctaria, assembly GCA_949320045.1. Classification (NCBI taxonomy): domain Eukaryota; kingdom Metazoa; phylum Arthropoda; class Insecta; order Lepidoptera; family Geometridae; genus Scotopteryx; species Scotopteryx bipunctaria. The sequence continues at coordinate 1,282,611 of OX439457.1, forward strand.
GCAGTAGAGGTCATAATAAACGACGGAAATGATATTGTTTAGTTTAATGTAGGATTTGTTTGTTTTGTTAAGGAATGCAATGGCGATTGGTTAATGGCGTCTGCTAATGAATTTTCGTTATGAGAGTCACCGGTGGTAATGGAACGTGTTTTTATTGCAAATGGACGCGTTATTTATTATTTTAAATGGATTTAAGCTATTAAAGATTGTATAGATGGGTATTGTTGTATTTGTTTCATCCGATCTTTTGTTATGTGAATGGACGTGTGTTTGCTATTTCAAGGTATATTTTGTATATTAAAATGCGTATGAATTATAAATAGATACGTATATAAATGAACTATGTAATAAAAACGACAAATGTTCAATGGAGTTGTATTTTAATAAGTATAAAAGGTCTAAACAACTTTTGATCTCAACTGCGTTTGTTCTAGGAAACCAGCTTCCTACTACAAACAACCAAACCTGTAGTTCAGAAAACAAAAATACAAAGTTATTCGAAAGATAAAACAAAATAGAAATCCCGTGCGCGGTCTTTTTCTATAAATATACCTACAACACTTAGAGAAAGAAAAAATTTGGAGATTGAACGAAAGGGGGCCCAGAATAGCTCCCTGTGGGACTCTTTATGTTGTAACCGGAGGTTTGTTCGCTTCTAGGGTCTCGAATGCCCTTGGATGCTCTTTTAGTTGGCCATTTGATACTCTTCTAATCCCTTAATAACTGTGGTTCTGTCTTTGTTTACTTACACACTTTTCGGTTGTTTCATTAATATTTTTTACTGCGTGAAGTCGACATTCATTCACTTATTATTATTATTATGAGCCTGTAGTGTCCCACTGTTGGGCAAATGCCTCCTTCCTTCTCTTCAGTCTTCCCTGTTCTGGGCAACTGTAGGCCAGTCCTTTAAGTAAGCACTAATTTAATACATAATACCACGTATATTTCCCATAGGTGTAGGCAGAGACAACGTATATAAGTGACGGCATTTGTAGCGTGGCGGGCGAGTGCTCGGCTGAGACGCAAGAGGCGCGGGTTCGATTCCCGCTACGGGAGAAATGTTTGTATGTTCTGCAAATATTTCTTCCGGGTGTTGTAGTATTATGTATTATAAGTATGTATTTACAAAAACAGTATTTAAATACATATTTTATCAGCTATCTGGTTTCCATAGTACAAGCTTAGCTTAGTTTGGGGCTAGATGTCGCTGTGTGAAATGTCCACAAATATTTATTTATATTTAACTAGCTGCCGCCCGCGGCTACGCTCGCGTGGTACCCGGATAAAAAATAGCCTATATGTTAATCCAGTACATGTACTATGTATATTCCAAGTTTCATTCAAATCCGTTCAGCCGTTTAGGCGTGATTGAGGCACAAACATCCAAACATCCAAACATCCAAACATCCAAACATCCAAACATCTAAACATCCAAACATCCAAACTCACAAACTTTCGCATTTATAATATAAGTAAGATAACAAAACTTGCAGCCACTCCTGATTCAAAGTCCCAGGAGGGATATGGTGAACCATGGTGACAGGTGATCAGCCCATCGCCCATAAAGATGGTCCATCATGTTGGAAAGACTTTTACGACATGCTCGGGGAGAGAAGCAGCTGGACGCATTCTACGTTTTTTCCTTACTCCCAGTCCAGCAGAGAATAAACATCCTATTACTCAAAAATAGTTCAGCCTATTTAGAACCAGTAAAAAAGTACCTAATAAGCAATTATAGAATAGAATGTTAAAACGTTTTATACATCACGGCGCGATGTTAATTTAAAAATTGCGTTATACTTACCTATGTCACTTCATTATCTGCTTTTTTTAATATCAACCTTGTTGCCTTCGTTTTTAGGTTCAATATGACTGAAACACTTAACAATGTCTTTTATTCACGGCCTGTGTTTTCTGAATAGTATTCGATTCAATTTTACTTAGATTCAGAGGATACTATCCCTTAGTCGACTTTTACGACATGCTCGGGGAGAGAAGCAGCTGGACGCATTCTATGTTTTTTCTTTACTTCCAGTCCATCATAGAAGTTTATAGTATTGATAACAATAATTATGTAAGATAAAAACTAAGGCCTTTTACCATCTATATTAGATGATTTATACAGCGTCAGGAGGCAACTTTTACCTTCACAAGCGGGAAGCTGTAGTGCCCGGGACGAATTAAAATGGAGTAGGCTTGCCCAGCACCTATTCCATCCTCTCAGCTTAGTCGGCCTTGTCCACAGGAAAGACATGGTCAATACGTACGGAGCTGACTAAGCCGCGGGTTTCCTCACGATGTTTTCCTTCACCGTTCCAGAGTACTGGCATAGTGCACATAAATTTTCCGCACAGAAAAATCCTTTGGCACACGACTGGATTTAAACCCACCACCTTAGGATCGGAAGGCGGGGTCACTACCAACTAGACCACCAGTGCTCTAAGAGCTTTATATATTCTTACTATTATAAACGCGAAAGTTTGTATGTACGGATGTTTGTTACTCTTTCACGCAAAAACTACTGAACGGATTTGAATGAAACTTGGAATATACATAGCACATGTGCTGGATTAACATATAGGCAATTTTTTATCCGGGTATCACGCGAGCGAAGCCGCGTGCGGCAGCTAGTAACGAATATATAGAATGTATTGGTTACCCCCGAATACTCAAACTTATCTCAAAGTTGAGCACGTCTTTTCGTCCGGTGAAAATCTGTCAAAAATCGTCATTTGAGACGTGCTCAACTTTGAGTCGCGTTTGAGTATTCGGGAGTTATCTGTCAAAGTGAAACTTATGGTCGCCAGTAGTTACTATGACGTCTTCTGTGGTTATAATCGACGCGATGCGCCGGCGCACCTCATTAAGGCACTCATAACGAGTGTTCGTAAATCAAACGAACACCCATAGGGCATTCTCTTGAATTTCAAATATAGAATGCGAATCGATTTTAACAAATCGAATGTCTGTGTGAATGATCGATTTGTAAATGCGAATGTTTTTGAAATTGGTTTTTTTTTTGTGCGGGAAAATAATGTGTTTCTATATTAGTACGAGTCTCGAAGTCATCATCATCATCTACCTGCCTTTATTTAATTTCCTCTGTTGGCTGTCATCTCAAAGTAAGTTAAATGAATGTGGCGACTGAAAGATTTTATTTGTTGTTATTTATTGATTCTCTCTCTACACTCGCAGATTTGATTTTGAATATCGAATGCCTTCTCTACACTCGCAGCATTCTTACAAACCAATCATAAAGATTTACGAGTAGTTTGAATTTCGAATGCTCTCTCTACACTCGCAGCATTCTTACAGACCAATCACAAAGATTTAGTTTGAATTTTGAATGCTCTCTACACTCGCAGCATTCTTACAGACCAATCACAAAGATTTAGTTTAAATTTCGAATGCTCTCTATACTCGCAGCAATCTTACAGACCAATCACACAGTTTGATTTTGAATTTCGAATGCTCTCTGTCTCAGCATTCTTACGGCATAAAGCCCATATTCCACTCTCGGAGCGGCATAATCAGAAAAGTGTGATCTTGGTGACGACCTAGAATGCGCGCGGAGCATGCCAAACAATCGGCAGACCTGATGTCATCGAGCTGCTGCCAAACAGCGTGTCGCAATTATACGGCTAAATCGAGAGACATGTTTTGGCCAAATAACATATAGCTAGGTAAATACATTCAGAGAGCACTGGTGGTCTAGTTGGTAGTGACCCCGCCTTCCGATCCTAAGGTCGTGTGTTCAAACCCGCTCGTGTACCAATGGATTTTTCTGTGCGAAAAATTTATGTGAAGGAAAACATCGTGAGGAAATCCGCGGCTTAGTCAGCTCCGCACGTATTGACCATGTCTTTCCTGTGGACAAGGCCGACTAAGCTGAGAGGATGGAATAGGTGTTGGGCAAGCCTACTCCATCTTAATTCGTCTAAATAATAAGTCTTAATACTTTCGTTTGTGAAGGTAAAAGTTGCCTTCTGACGCTGTATAAATCATCTACTATAGATGGTAAAAGGCCTTTTTTAATTTAGGTAAATTTAATTACCTTTAATTTAATTGTCATTAGACAAGCGGAGTTTAAAAGGCCACTTTGAGCAATTCATCCATTGGTACACGACCAGGTTTGAACCCACCTTAGGATCGGAAGGCGAGGTCACTACCGACTAAACCATCAGTGCTCTGACCATCACAGACAGTGGCATAGCTTGCTCAGACGTTCTTGATTGATCGTTGAAGTTAAGCAACGTTGTGCGCGTTCACAATTCGGATGGGTGACCGCAAGTGGCATTACGAGCTGAGCGCTTCCGTGTTTCGGAGGGCACGTTATGACGGTCCCGGCTTTTAAGTCGCTAAGCCATGACGGAGGCCTTTAGGTGCCTTAAAAACTCCGTCATAAGAGCTGGCCACTGGCTCATACGAACTTACTTTAACATGGTCCTGATGGTCTATGCCCAGAAGAGGGCAGTCACACTGTTCATGATGATGATGATAGATGGACACAAGTGGGTTGCTGACCTCTTTAGGTTTGTCGATGAGCAAGCATTGGTCAGTTATTTACAGTATTATTTATTTATTTAACCTTGGGTCCCCGAAATTATCCAATAGTCGAAATAAACCCGCATCAGATCAACAATGTCCGTTTAAGAAAACAATTGACAATGCTCGTACGTTCACCCGTTCGTGAATCATCGGTTGGGCAGTGTTGCCAGTGTAGCTGGGTGTTTGTTGCTGGATTTGGCAGATTTGAGGAGAAGTAGGGTTTCTTGTGCATCGAAATTAGCCATGACAGTCGGTTTTCCGAACCGGGAACTATTTAGTATGAAAAAGCAGTAAATATCATATGGTATAATAATAATAATCATCTTCCTCTGCTGGACTGGGAGTAAGGAGAAAACATGCGTCCAGCTGCTTCTCTCTCCGAGCATGTCGTAAAAGTCGACTAAGGAGTACCTAGTATCCTCTCCAACTTGATGGACCTATAATGGGCGATGGGCTGATCACCTGTCACCATGATTCACCATATCCATCTTGGGAGTCTTGAATCATGAGTGGCTGCAAGTTTTCTTATAACTTGTGACTTAGCTTATCCCATATACGGGCGTGATATTATGTATATATGTATAACACGGTGATTCCACAAACGTGTCCGCGTTTACCCGCGTTACATTTATTTTGGTCATAGTAAGTTCGTATGAGATAATTGCCAACTCTTGTGACGGAGTTTTAGGCCGCCTGAAGGCCTCCGTCATGGATTAACGACTTAAAAGCCGGGACCGACAATTTAACGAAGCGCGGAAGCGCTCAGCTCGTAATGCCACTTGCGGTCACCCATCGTAATTGTGACGGCGCACAACGTTGCTTAACTTCAACGATCAAGAACGTCTAAGCAAGCTACGCCACGAGCGCTTCATAGTGAAAAAGGCCTGTGGCTGAATCTAACGCAATTTTCGCTGCTTCGTCCTGGCAACACCGCAGTTCGGATTGGCATCAGGCCTAATCGACGGGCGCGGGCCTCCGATCTATCTGAGCCGTCAGCGCCTCATTCCTCAGCGCAGCCGCTGACTGACGGGGTGGGGGTGACAAATTGACCGTCAGTCACTTCATTCAGTTCAAACTTTACGTTGTCTCTCGACACTAAATAATAAGCCACCAAGACACATAAAAGCAGCGGGTCGCGACTCGTGGTCCCACTAATTTGACCCACTGGTGGGACACAGCCTAGGTGCTGGATCGAGCACTGATGGCCTAGTGGAAGCGGCCCTGCCTCTAAACCTGTGGTGGTTCAAATCCGGCAGACCACAAATGGATTTTCCTGTTAAAATTGATGGCTCTAAATGTTTGCCTTCAAAGGCGTTCTACGACACGCCAGTTTCCTTATGATGTTTTCCTTCACCGTTCGAGAGTGCTGGTATAGCGCACATAATTTTTTCCAACAGAAAAATATATTAGTGCACGACCGGATTTGAACCCACGATCTTAGTTCGGAAGGCACTCACCAATGGCTAGTAACAGTATACTTGACTAACGATTATATGCTCCACCGGTCACCCTTAAAAATGTCATCGTTCCATCGAATGGAAGGCTGACCTAAGAGAATACTAATCGTAATATTGTTATTATTAGTCCTAACAATTGCAGTTTTTAGATATACATCCAAAAAGGATTGTAAATTGTTTGTGAATAAATGAAATCCAACCCCACACTAAAACCTTTGACATCTATGCTAGATGATTTATACAGCGTCAGGAGGCTACTTTTGCCTACACGACGCTGTAGTGCCCGGGACAAATAACACCTAACATAAACTGAAAAAAGTAACTTACTTACTTTTAACTGACAAAGTACCGGCAAACTTCAAAGTCGGTTAAAAATGGAGATCTCAAGTTTCATAGTAAAAACCGTTCGTTGGGTACTTCCATGTGACGTCACTCGCTAACGAGAACCCGACACCGAAACCAATACTCATTAAACCCCACTTACAGTCAGCTACGGAAATATGCAGTCGATAATCTTGAAAAATAAATATTTGTGGACATTTCACACAGCGCCATCTAGCCCCAAACTAAGCAAAGCTTGTACTATGGACACCATATGGCTGATAGAATACTTATATACCTTTTAAATCCCAGACCAGGAAGAAATATTTGCAGAACATACAAATATTTCTCCGTAGCGGGAATCGAACCCGCGCCTCTTGCGTTTCAGCCGAGCACTCACCCGCCACTCCACCAAGGTCGTCAATATCCGAGATATATACATAATTATCACGCCCGTATCCCTAATGGGGTGGGCAGAGCAAGTAATCATGAGAAAACTTGCAGCCACTCCTGATTCAAAGTCCCAAGATGGATATGGTGAACCATGGTGACAGGTGATCAGCCCATCGCCCATATAGATGGTCCATCATGTTGGAGGATACTATCCCTTAGTCGACTTTTACGACATGCTCGGGGAGAGAAGCAGCTGGACGCATTTTATGTTTTTAGGATGCCAGCGAGACCTTATTACTAAGCCACCGCTGTTCGTCTGTCTGTCCGTCCGTCTGTCCGTCCGTCCGTTGTCTCATGAACCGTTACGTAATAGGTAGAGTTGAAATTTTCACAAAGTTTGTTATTGTATTGCCGCTATAACAACAAATAATAAAATAAAAGGATGCCCCATACAAGAAATACTTTTGTACATGTGCGGAACCCTTCGTGTGCGTATTCGACTCGCACTTGACCGGTTTTTGTTTCGAATAGAAACATTTTTGCACGGCCACAATTGAATCTACGACCTACGGATCACTACCACTACCACTACACCAACAGCGCCTTCAACCAGGTTGAGTCAAGGTGACCCTAGAAATGACCAATTTAAGGTACAAACTTGATAATGAATATTTTTATGCCGTTAAACCAGTGTGGTGAAAGGACAGAAATTCATTTTGAAACCCTACCATGTTCCTCTGATGCTAAAAATAACACCTCATTTAATTAATACTTTTTCTTAATTAAATGTCGCCTGAGTCACACGCGTCATCTCATACACCTTCATTTTGGAGAGAGTGATAAGTGTGAGTCGGTATACAGACATAGGGTTCCGTATATTAAAACTAGAAAATTCCCCACGAGTGACAATACAAACTTTATTTTCTCGCTGTGCGTAGGAGTTAATTTCGGTATTTCCTATTTAGTTCACCTCTACATAAGAGGAATATGCCCTCCCAGTTAGAACAATAAATGTTGCCGTTTTTATATTTCCCATGAGAACCCACAAATGACCATAATGCAGGCAATAATTAGCAACATTAATAATGAACTGCAATATCCCTCCACAAAAACCTATCAGGAATTTCGATTTCTCTCGTCGTATTTTCAAAATCGTCGTTCGGTCATCTTAAAAGCTTGAATTCTTGTGGTGCCCCCCTTGAAACGGCACATCTACACTAATTTGACAACCCAATTTAAGTCTTAACATATGAGTGCTAGGTCTGAAATTCCTGTGTCAATTTTGAGACGGACAAATGTGGTCTGAAAATGTCACAAGTCCACATCCTTGACATTTTAATTTAAATCTTATTTCAAAGGAGTTAGGGTTTGGATTCGCGTGGTAGTTTTCAAGACTTGTATTTTTAGGGGTCGGCAAGATTGCGTGGTTGGCCTGTACGAGTGAATAATTCCTAAGATAGTCTGAGAGATATGGCGTTATGTGTTTCAAACAAAACTAATTGAAATTGAAACAAATTGAGCTTTAGCAATGTAAGGACTTTTAGTTTTTGTTGCCTTGCCAATAGTTGCAAACATGTTTTTATACATTTTTTTGGTGTTTTTTTTTATATTGGCAACATTAATGCTTTACGAGTGTGAGAAATAGTTGAGAATTTACTACAAGCTTAATTTATTTTATTTCAATATTTTGTACAAATTACCTTTTTTATGTTTTAAAGCAATATTTATTGTGAAAAGTTGGTAGAGTAAATTTTTCTTAAAAATCAGAGCTGCCAACCTAAAATTCTTGTTGTGCTCTTGTTAATTTATTCAAGCTGAACTGACAGTGTGATGGCCATTTAGATAACCAAGTTACATTCCAATAGAAAGGCTTGATTGCGTAAACTTTAAATCAAAAGCCAGAAATAAATACCTTCGTCTTGCAACTCCACAATGTACATTAGAGGTATTTTGTATAAACCTTTAGAGATAAAGTAACTTTAAGACTATTTTTTATTACAGTTTATTATTGCAGAATACGCCAATCCACAGACTAACCTCAGTCCGCAAACATTGTTGTCATGTACGAAATTTGAAATTCGAATACTAACATACTGGCCAGCAATATTTGAAATTTAATAAATGGAACCCGTCCGCGAATGCCACTTATACTTTTTAATTTTATATCTCGATTGACCTTCGATGCTGGCCGAATGAATACATCGAAACTTTTTCCCTCTCGACGAGTCAACCTTTTTTCTCAAAACCAAAAATGTAACTTGCATAATCATCGCCATAACGGCATATTCCCGGCTGAAACTCAAATTGAATTTTGAACAAAAAAACACTTTGAAGGAACTTTATTCAAGTTACCGAGTGCTAAGTGAACACACGTGCGTCGATCCCGGGTTCGTTTCCCGGTTAAATTTAGAACATCCGCGGTGCGAGGGGGGACGAGGGAATTAGTAACGAAGCACCTTTTTATAGAAGCTGCGCCGGAGTCGCCGCCGCTGTCTCGTAAACATACTCCACTATAGCTAAATGACGTATCTCTAACGAGTTCCAATTTTAAATTTGAATTTGGAGTGGTTCTGTTCGCGCCTTACGGCGGGCGGCCGTGCCATAGACAAAATATCAAGGATCCGCGAAAATTAACCTCATGGGAACCGCCAATCAGGTGCGCGCGTGTTGAATAAAAATGGCAGATTTTTACATGATTCTACAGTAAAACCAGCGAGAGACGTACCGGCCAGCTGCATCGCTGCCGGTTGAATACAAAATACATTATAAGTGCACAGTATTAACATTTTGAATTACGCGCTCGGGGCTTGGCGCCTTCTTGAGCGGGCATTGTTGAATAAAGTTCTAATAACACTGTTGATAATGGCGGGCGACCGTTGGCTTGGACGAATAACCCACCTTTTACGAGAGTCGTGACCTGAGCCAAGCTGCAAACCATTTTATGGCATTAATTCAACGAGATCCCGCCTACAACGCTTAATTTAGCCTCACATGTATGTAGGTACATATACCTATCTACACAGCTTACTTCAACTATTTAATCGCGAAGAATGGTAGTAGCAAGATGTATATGTCAAAATTCGTAGCCAAAATAAATATTAGTCATGTGCCTACACCCGCTTGTCTCCAACTGTCTCTCAGCTCGAACACAGACCAAGCCCCGAAATAAATTAGGTACAAAGATTTATTATCAGCTCCTTCACAATGGCTGCCACTGAAGCAAAGTTTAAAAAAATCCTCGCGTACAGATTATATCTCTGATTGACAACTTATTGGATGGGCGTGACCGGTGGTCTATGCTCTATGGCATCGAAGCGTTTAAAACGCTGTTTACTGCCGCAAGAGCGATTATTTACACTGTTTATTATCGTTTCACTGCTGTCAATAATCGATTTGTTTATTTAAGTGATCTGTGTAGAATAAGCAAGATGGTACAGACACGATTTTACAATTTAGCACATCAATTGAATAACTTATCAAAATCGTGTAGAATGAGGAATTGTCCTAACAAAATTGTTTCCCATTTAAAAATACTCTCTTTTGTTTTTTAAGACAAAAATGTGTCAAAAGAGAAGGGCCTTTCTGTGATTATTTGATTATCCTAATTCAATTCTAAGCCATGAGAATTTCTCAAAGCAAATTCACTGTATCTATCCATTATGTATTTAGTATAGGAGCGCGTACGCACCGAACGAATGCGGCGCACGATCCGATCGAAATCTCGCGCGGAACCCTCGCGGCTTGCATGCCAATGCAGCCGTAGACAACCCTGCCTCATACTGAAACAACACCCAATGCAAAATGTGCTCTATCCCCCCCGAATTAAGATTGCAAATCGCCTTTGAAGAAATCACTCCACAGACCAAATAACTTCTGATCTATCAATGGAATATTGACCATGCCGTAGTGAAATAAGTTTGAATATAGAACGCGGCCGGCGTAGATTCATTCATAGTTCGTTTCAGTGTCGTTGGAATGAAGTTTCTGTATGTTGGTAGTACAGTTTCTTCTGTGTCCATAGACTACAAAATTTGGTGGGACCAGGATGTTTATTTAGACAGTTTTAAAATATTTAAGTATTTAGTAGATTTACTTTCTTTGGTTTTTAATATGAAAATAAGACCATAGATCATTGAACATCCATGAATGCATGTTGAAAATACGAGGACATCGAATTGTACGTAATTTCTTATGTTGTAAAATCACGACTTAGTAACATTTATTACATCGAAGACCTTGTATCTGATTTCCTGTATCCTGGCAATATATTTTTTTCGTTAAAGATTAAAAAAATTATCTCCGAAAACAAACATCTATGAATGACCAATACTAAAGTCCAAAAATAATAGGCAACATTGATTTGTTGAGCACAGCCAATCACAATTCTTCCAAGAACTTAGTTACTAAAATTTTTTACACAACAGCCTTAGGTACGATAATTATGCATGTAAATACCAGTAATAAATAACTATAATCACAAGGAAATAAATTAAAAAATCTAATGCTTCGCCCGCCCAGCGGCAAAAAGTTCGAAATTATAGTTATTTTGAGGTTATATGAGCGCGCGTTTTTTGTGGTCTGGCTTAGTGTTAGTGACTTATTTGGGACACGGGACATAGCGACAAACAATGGCCCTTAAACGAGTTTAAATCGCAGCTTGTTGGACGAGACAAGCATATAATTAAGCGGCACACATACTTTTGCTTTTCCCCAACTTTTGACGTTGACTTTGACAGCTGTATGACCATTGACATAAGAGTCACGTTTGTCTGCGGCGGCCATAGCTTCTGGGTTTCACTGGTCAGTATGATGGACGTGTTGAAAGCTCAATCTTGTGAACGATTGATGTGAATTTGTTAATTTATTGGTTGCACTTCATGTCTCCTGCTCCAAGTTATTGCAGCTCCCGTGTGCGCTACGGGAGTTTATCGCCGTATATATTGTTTTCAATTCACTTGGTTTACTCATAGTTTTGTAATGTTAGAAAAAACTGTCAGATTAGACATGATAATAAGTGCTTCAAGCGTTTACATGTAATTTCCCTGAAGATAAATTTCAAAATAAATTTCCATCTAATTAACAGTTTTGTGGCATTCCACCGGTTCAAAGAAGCACTCCATCCTATGCCAGGAGTGTGTAACCATCTGTCACTTGTCACCGTTACACCTCCAGTGCGCTAATTATAGAGCGGCTAATTAATTGGGAGAGATCTCTGGCGGATTCTTTTTTTTAACTTGTTCAGGGACTTCTGTTTTGAAGCCTTTGACGAAATTACATTTTATTTGCACATTGGAAATGTTATTGAACTCAGTTGTTCAAAGTTTGAAAATGAACTATGAATGGGTTTGAAGCCAAGTAATTTTAAGCCAAGGAATTAAAACAAAAACGATACTGCCACCTGTATAAAAAAAATAGTCTTTGGCAGATTAACCATAGATTATCAAAGTCGTTGTCGTCAAAGAGCCAATGGATTTTGTGGTAAATGATTCATATCCAGAGCATCTGAAATAGTGCAACGAAACAGACAGGTTCGCTCCCATTGTGAACAAGGGACGGTGAAGTCATAGCTAAATCAGACGCGCAGTTAGCGTTCGTGAATCAAAAGGCGCTCCGTTTTGCTTAATTAAAACTGATTAAACCACAACAACGAGTCCAATGAACTCTCATACTTCAAAATGCAATTTGCGTGAAATGCTCTAAATCCTAACAGATAAATAGACACGTCACCATTAGACGGCGGTCGATGATAAACTGCGGTCGAAGTGACAACTCGCGATAGAACGGGATGGACTATACGGATTTGTCGCTAGTGCGAAAGGGATGGATGATGCCACGTGAGTATAAAAACCGGGGCCGTTGATTTTATAATTTATTTGTTACACATTTGTCGTTCCGTGAAGATCGGGTGAGATACACGAGCTTTTTGTTGCGAGAGGGAAATGCGCATCAGATGTGATTTGAGAAGTAATTTATAGTGTTTGTACGGCGGATGTCTTGACACCATAAACAAGTACTCGTTAGGAGATTCTGTCAAGAATTTGAATTCAGAACGGAACGTCGTAGTTTGAGTTCAAATCCAGGGACTTCTATGAAGAGCCTAGCCTTAACAGTTCGGAAATCAATCATGCACGTATTAACCGAGTTTTGGAACGCGCCAACTCGCTGTCCGAAACGACATGGCGTCCATATTTCAACTCCGTGTGAGATATAACCTACGTTTTATCAATGCATCGTCGTGGTTTCGATGATAAATGTCTAATTATTGCTTGTTGATGTCGTTTTGCCGTTTCACGGTACATTTTGTACGTCTCTAAGGCCATTTGTATTAGGAAACTGCATCGTTAATTCCGTTGGTAATATCTTCATTGTTTTCTCAGTCTGCGAGTTGATGTAATACGGCGCTGGAAGTTGTATGCGATATCTAAACATGAATTTGTATTTTTATTAAATCAAAACATACATACGTACAACAATTTAATGATTTATTCTGCCTCTTGATAAAATACTAGGCTAATTTTCCATGTTAATATAGATAAAATTTTCGTTCTATCAAAAAACGCACAGAAAAGTAAGCAGGTAAATTTATATAATAATGTCAATGTTTTTTTATCAATGTTTTTGTCCAGTTAAAATCGAAGACAAAACATCGTCAAACCGCCTTTAAAATTTCAGAACTGAGTTGAACGTCCGACAGATTCAGGCGAGGCAATTCTGACAGTTTACGTTGTGAGCCCCAACTTGGGATAAAATATAGCTCATGTTCAGACAGATACCGTAGTGGGGGGCGCGGGGAGAGGGGAGGAGACAGCCGCAAATAGCGACCATCTCCAGAGAGCAAAACAATACCAGTATGATATTATGGTGCAGTGCAATGAAGCATCAGAACTTAGAGTGGTTTTGTTAGAGATGAGATTTTACGAATGTAATTTTTTTACTTCAAATAATTCGATCAACTTTTGTTTTTAATTTTATTGTTTTGAAGGAATATTTGTTTTTAATGTGACATCAAAAAAAAATGGAAATGGTCTGAATTCAGAACAAAGCATTTGTTAATACAAATGTGTTTATAATAAAGCATCAAAAATAATTTGACAAAACAATGAAAGCAGAAGTCTCCCGTGCTCGGCAACTTATACGTATAATAACACGTAGGACAGACGGACGGACGACCGACAGCCGCGAGACAGACTATAAATAAATAATGCGCCAACATTTTATTATTATCATAGCGAGGGCACGTGCTGTGACATACCAGCTTCGAACTGGCAACCTATAACGTACTGAAATAAACTGGCAACACCGAGGATTAAAACAATGGCGGACGTTCTGACGGCAACTTTGCGCTTAGTTTCAATTTGATTAAAATTCTTCGTAAACTTCTTTGTGTTTTTCTTCTCCACTTTCTAATTAAATTGTTCCCAGTTCTTAAAAATTGTAGGCCCTTGTCTTTAACATTTCTACAGTGAAATTGAACTCCTGAGTTTGAGATTGAGTGTCCTTATTAAATCCGTGTCGATACAGCTACAGCAACATCTAATCAAGTCACAGTACACTAAATCCAATTAGATCCAAGTATCGTACAATTGAGAATTAAATAAAGCCGCAAGTAAGCGAACATTAATCATAAATGATTACCTACAGCGTGTAACGGAACGCTACGACTCCAATTAGCGTGATAAAGAACCTATTCTGAATTCTAGAACTTAATCCGTGTTCGAAATTCAAAAGGTTTACGTTCGCAGAATTAGTTCTATTTTCAAATCTCGAACAGCCGCGATAGTCGCCTCATTGATTATTATTTTAACGCACAATTAAAATTTGATGGCCTCTTGTACGTACTTCGAACATCTTCGATTCACTCTAGGGACTCTAACTCACATAATAAGTAATTGGATTTTTTTCTGTAGGAAATGTGACTCTATCGCCCTTGCACAGAGCTTAATTTTAAGTGACAAAGAGAGAGCTTTAAAACCTTTTCAATTGCAGGCCTCGTATGAGTGTCGTGAGTGAGCGTCAATAAAAATAGTCGTAAAATTGAGTTACTTTCATTCTCAAATGAGCCTTATTTCTTGTGAAATAAGGCTGATTTTATTTGAGACATTTTACAGTTTCAATATTGGTGAGGAACGTGTGAATAAAAATCATATGTATGCACACATTCGTTAAGAATTGACACTTATTAAAGGGTGTAATTTTTTTAATTGGAATGACGACATCACTTGAGCGACAATGAACGTCGTGAGATGACAATGTCTGATTTAAGACTCTTTTGTCAAGATGTTTTCAATTTTGTGTCTGATGGATACAAACATTCTTTAAATTATAATTAAATAACAAATATAAATAGTCAATAAATCAGTAATTTCATTTAGTACTAGAGCAATGGCATTGTTAGTTTTTATCGGGTTTAATTCCGTTGTGGTTTTCTGATACTTGCAAGAAATCCAACTAAAACAAAACATTACGGAAAAAAACACTATGCGTGAGCATGTGACTACCCACTAATGATACTATTTCTTTAATTAAAAAGAAGCCAGCCTTGTCTATGTTTTTTACTTTTCTGGAACGCAACCGTTCCAAATTCAAATTGCTCGATTCTGATTTGGTAGTGTTGTGCCGAGCGCGTGACCAATCGCTAATTAGGAGAGTTCAGACACCAGACTTTACAGACTACCCAATTTCAATTTATAAAGAGTATATCTTTCTTATCAAACAAAATCATACTCGTTACCAGTGGGTACCTAATTTCAACCTTATCATTTTTTTTTAAACAAAGTTATACTTTTAAGTTAAACAACTTACAGCTGTAACACTGGGTCTCAGAGCTTGCAATTTTGCAGAGTTCCGTACTTAAATAGAGAAAAATCGATGAGACCATCAACAGCACAGCTTCTTTCGAATAAATTAATATAATAATAGGATCGGGTATCTACAAACGTTTACAAAATTGTATGCAACCTGATTAACTTGAAGACGTAGGCTATAAGACTGACCAAATCGTGATATAGGTCGGAAGCTAAATCGGACGGTCCGTATGTCCATAGGTGCGTGCAACTACGGAAGCCCATCGGTTCTATAATTAAACTTCAAAACCATTTTTTCCCGCCATTTCCACTTCTGGTGTTACTGTATCGGCGTTTATGGCGGGAATCATTCCTAACGGTAGTTGATTGCCTCAAAATTAAACAGATTCTCACAGAAATAATTAAAGATCTGTGTCATCGAATTCCGATATAATAGTTTCATTATTAGATTAATCGATAACAAACTCGGAATTTATACATTTCAATAATTTTATCTTTATCACGATTACATTCCAATTAGTGGAGAGTATCTATTTTGACTTTTACCAAATTATCATCATCAACAACCATTTACATAATATCTCTAGTACCTATGCAGTTTCTTTATACTTCTCTGCTGGACTGGGAGTAAGGAAAAAACAGAATGCGTCCAGCTGCTTCTCTCCCCGAGCATGTAAAAGTCGACTAAGGGAGATTCTCTTCAACATGATGGTATATAGGCGATGTGCTGATCACCTGTCACCATGGTTCACCATATCCATCTTGGGACTTTGAATCAGGAGTGGCTGCAATTTTCCTGACGATTATTTGTGGTTCTGCCGACTCTATTAAAAATACGGGCGTGATATGTATGTATTTTTTTATTATACCTTCTAAATCAACCGGTTATTTTATAATTGTTTAATTGAATGTTTTGTTGTGAGTATTTTTTAAATTAGTACTACTGGGATTAAAATAGCCTCAATTTTTCGACGGATAAAATATCAATTGAACTTAATTGAAACTGAAAAGGGAGCTTAGAACGAAAATATCTCGATTTTTCTCGAGCAGAACTTTCCAAATAGGGTTCCGTTGATTCCTATAGCCCCTAAAACCTTCAGTGCGTGAAGAAAATAATATTCTTTCCGTTCCGTGGTTAAATCTGTTTCTTGCTCTCAACCGGAAATCGAATCCCAAACACAGGAAATATTTCCTTTAGGCCATGGTAAGGGTCACCCGCTGAGCTATTGGTTGGGACCCTAGAGAATGGGTACTTGGGTATGGAAACCATCACTCTTACGGCATAGTTTTTGATATTCTGAGTTTTAAAACCCCCGAACAGATCAACACAAATCAATTGAACCTGTGAAAGTTAGAAAGATCCTTTTGGCAAGTAGGAAATAAGCTGATGACCTTAAAACGCCTCACCTAATCTTCATAAACTATAGATAAGAACCATCTCGATCACATTAGCTTTCAAAAAAACCGCAACAAATTCGGTCCATTCGTTTGGGAGCTACGATGCCACAGACAGATGCATACTACAAACTTAAAACTACCCTCTTTTTCGTCTGGCGTTAAAAACAACTTTATTCATTGAAATCTCAACGATCGTTTTGAATCGACCTGACCTGACCATCACTTAAATAAATAAATATTTGTGGACATTTTACGCAGCGCCATCTAGCCCCAAACTAAGCAAAGCTTGTACTATGGACACCAGATGACTAATATACTTTCTTTTCGTAAATACATACTTATAATAAATAATGCTACAACACCCAGACCCGGAAGAAATATTTGCAGACAAACATTTCTCTCGTAGCGGGAATTGAACCCCCTCTTGCGTCTCAGCCGAGCACTCGCCTCGCCACCGAGGTCAATATGATAGGATATTTTGAAACCTAACCCATTACAATAAGGCTTACTTTAGCTTGAAAGTATTCGGCAGCGATACAATTCTGGACCCTCATCCACAGCTTCCGATTGTATTATGATGCAAACGGAATCGGAAAATGTAGACATGTCGAATTATACTGTTCAGTCACGCTACTACGATCCATGAGTACCGCTCGTGGCGTAACTTGCTTAGACGTTCTTGATCGTTGAAGTTAAGCAACGTTGTGGGCGGTCGCGATTGGGATGGGTGACCGCAAGTGGCACTACGAGCTGAGCGCTTTCGTGCTTCGGAGGGCACGTTAAATTGTCGGTCCCGGCTTTTAAGTAGTTAAGCCATGACGGCCTTTAGGCGGCCTAAAAATTCCGTCACAAGAGTTGGCCACTAGCTCTTACGAACTTACTTTTTACTGCACTTGTGTAATACAAGTCTTAGTTGACTAAGACTCTGACTTGGCTTAGTCAGCTCCGCACGTATTGACCATGTCTTTCCTGTGGACAAGGCCGACTAAGCTGAGAGGATGGAATAGGTGCTAGGCAAGGCTACTCCATCTTAATTCGTCCCGGGCACTACAGCGTCCCGTTTGTGAATGTAAAAAGTTGCCTCCTGACGCTGTATAAATCATCTACTATAGATGGTAAAAGGCCTTAGTTTTTTTTGTGTAATACAGTCCGATAAAGATGTAGACAGAGAGTATGGACCATTGCTCAAGTAAACTTTCCGTTTTGCTGTATTTAGGAGGAATTTAAGTCTTCTTATTTTATGTTCCAACCGCTTATTCATTACCTTGAGAGTTGCATTTTTTTTTGGAAAATGCACATTTTAATCTCAACTTTATTATTGGACAATAAGTGCATTCTCTCCTACATAGGATTCATTTGTAAAGAATGCGTGGGCGCACCAACAGATGGCAATGACATCACAAACCGTTTTTGAACGCAGAAAAGGATAGCTTCTTTTTGAGGCGAATTACAAAGGCTTCGTTGGTGGTACGATCTTCATGACCATAATATATTTAGGTCAAGTCGTAACTTTAAACATCAGACGTAAAAATTTCATAATTTTTCTTAACTGGACTGCAAAATTGGGAGTTGTTTTTTGGAAGGAAATCTTTGCTCCGCAACAAATGTTCGTCCATTAATATTCTGTGTAATCAATTTTCACCACAAACGCACCAAATGAAGACATCGCCCCCCCGCTGCTTCCAAATGGATCTTGCCATATCAAAGGCCACTCAGCGGGACC
Organism: Scotopteryx bipunctaria; assembly: GCA_949320045.1. Lineage (NCBI taxonomy): Eukaryota > Metazoa > Arthropoda > Insecta > Lepidoptera > Geometridae > Scotopteryx > Scotopteryx bipunctaria. Next base: position 1,301,255 of record OX439457.1, read on the forward strand.
AGCCTATTATTGCCACACGGAAAAATCTCAAATCGACTCTTTGAAATTAATATTGCGCGCCATAAAATAGAGCTCTATTTTCAAATTCAAAAAACAACGGAACTTTTCTTTTTTCGAAAGTCTTTCCAGCCTTTATTCGAAATATGAACGAGATTGCCATAAATTAGAAATTTGAACTCGAAACTTTTAATTCAATTTAAAGTTGGTGATCGAAAAAGCAATTTACTCGAACGCGTACCGAAAAAAGTTTCGAGCTTTTTCACCAGCAATATGCACACAAGGAGTAATGATGTTATTCTTATAAAGGAAATAATTACGTTCAGCGCAATGATAATAAATTACTCGGCGTTTACGACTAATTTATTAATAGAATTTTCGCGAGTAAACCTTAGGACTGTCGTAAATAAGTAACCGCTGTGCGGCCAATGGAAGGACATAAAATTTGTCTGAGTTTGCAGATTGGTCAGCTCTCAGCCAATGGTCTGCCGTTCCAGATTTGAAAGCGACGGTTTACGACCGACAGGCGGCGTCTTTTTGCTGTTTTGGCGCCAAAATTGACAGGTCCTAAAGTTCTGCATCGGGGACGTCAGCTGACGCGAGCTCCGCGCCATTCAGCGGTTCATTTGCGCTGAGCTTGCAACTTGCAACTTCTCTTCAAATGTTATAAACAAAATTAATTGGTGAGATTTATGTTACAGACGCTACCTACAGCGATTTAAAATGGAGGAGAACAATTTACAGTGTTATAAAGCAGTCGGGACAAACGGACGGACGAGACGGCTTGCTAATGAGCATGCGCGGGCGCGTTTGCCGGGATCGGCCGCCAGGGGCGACACTTGCATTACAATTGTCTCTGCAACTACATGTCTGGCTTTTAATTCTGTTATTATTATAATGTTTCTGTTATTTGTGAATACAATTACGTATAATGTTTTCTTATTTTTAACTTACGACTTTACCACAATCATTAGTCATCTTTAGTTTTAGCACCACAGGCTGTACATTTAAGAATAAAAATAACAACAAGACGACGGCCATCTTACTTTGAAGTTAATCAAAATTACGATGTTTAAATGCACCCCAAACGAAAAATATAAAAGTTACCACAAAATAATGAATAATACAAACGAGTGAGTATTTAATTATAACTCCTTGTAAATTTTGACTCCTGTTTTTCCAGCCTATTTGTACCAGCTATTTATGTGTTATTTATGTCTTAATGCTGAAAGAAACAATAAAAAATGGTATTGTCTATGGTCGCTTGTTACAGTCTGTGGTTGTTTTATGGTGTATGTCTAAAGAGTCGGTATTATGAATGTGGCTAATCCATACCAGTATTTTAAATGCAAAGTTTGATACTTTTTCACACCTAAACTGTTTAACAGATTGCGATAAAATTTTAGCAAGGAGATAGCTTACATCCCCAGAAAAGACATACCTACCTTGTTTATAATGTCTGGGCTATATCTCATGAACCCGTAATAAGTCGATTTGAAAATTTCACAGAGTGTATATTTCTATTGCCGCTATAACAACTAAACTATAATAAAAGAGGGCTCCATATACATCTGCGATGGTACGGAACCCTTCGTGTGGGATTCGACTCGCACTTGACCGGTTTTTACATGAGTAAGTACCTTTTGAGCGGAGCTGCAAGCGGATGCTAAATCTTGAAGCAATTTTCGGTAAATCTTTTTCTCCTGACGTAGTTATCCCCCGAATACTCAAACGCGACTCAGAATTGAGCACGTCTCAACTCACGGTTTTTTGATAGTTTCTGAAGAAAATCGTCATTTGAGAAGTGCTCAACTTTGAAATGCGTTTGAGTATTCGAGGGTTAGTCCATTATTTTTGGTAAATCTTTTTCTCCCAACATAGCAAAGTCCGCGGGATATTTCATTGTATCGCAGAGAGTTATAGTCACCGTGACGGATCCGTGACGAATTGTGACATAACTTGCCAAATCCCGGATTTGTCCCCTATTGTTTGTCATGAGCCCTGTCCCCAAGACTCGGAGTACTATGGAAAACACAGCTAAGATTAAAATAGCCAGTTTCTTGCTAATATCTTCCACGCTTGATGACGTTAAGAACAGGTATGTATGTATGTTCGTATGAGCTAGTGGCCAAATCTAGTGACGGAGTTTTTAGGCCGCTTAAAGGCCTCCGTCATGGATTGACAACAGGTGTAAATTCAACGTAGATTTAAGACTAACTAAATGGTAGTCATCATCATCATCTTCCTGCCCTTATCCCATACTATGTGGGGTCGGCACAGTTTGTAAGAGTTTTGGCTAAGGTGTTTTATGACCGGCCGCCTGCCTGACGTCAACCCTCCTTGGGAATACTTGCTTATTGTATCTCATCATGTTGGAGAGGATACTATCCCTTAGTCGACTTTTACGACATGCTCGGGGAGAGAAGCAGCTGGACGCATTCTAAGTTTTTTCTTTACTCCCAGTCCAGCAGAGAAGTCAATGTGTAGTGACTGTATGAAATTCCCACTATTATTCTAGAATTATTAATTCTTAAACATATAAAACATATACATATGTATTTACTATATAATAATATCTACTTTCATTTACTACAATATAACCCTACACTCATTATAAATAATTATTTTTGTCATTTCTTATTATATTTCACACTAGCTGCCGCTCGCGGCTTCGCTCGTGTGGTACCCGGACAAAAAATAGCCTATATGTTAATCCAGCACATGGACTATGTATATTCCAAGTTTCATTCAAATCTGTTCAGACGTTTAGGCGTGATTGAGGCACAAACATCCAAACATCCAAACATCCAAACATCCAAACATCCAAACTCACAAACTTTCGCATTTATAATATAAGTAAGATTTATGTAATACAAGTGCTCTAAGTTTTACTACGGAAAAGAGGGGACTCTCCTAATACAGGTCACACGACTTAAAAGGAGAGTTCCCAAACCATGTATTTTACAATTGTACATACATACATACATAAAATCACGCCTGTTTCCCATAGGAGTAGGCAGAGATCACGGATCGCCATTTGCTACGATCCTGACATACTTCTTTTGCTTCCTTCACTCTCATTACATTCCTCATGCATGCTCGTCGGTTTAGGGTACTCTTGACCTGGCCCTTTTCCAAAACGTCGCTGATTTGGTCCAGGTACGTGCGCCGAGGTCTTCCCCTTCCAACGGTACCATTCACACTCGCCTCATACACCTGTTTCGTTAATCTTCTTTCATTCATCCTCTCTACATGACCGAACCATCTTAACATACCTTTCTCAATCCTCATCACTACATCTTCTTTCACTCCACATCGCTCTCTTATCACGCTATTTCGCATTCTATCTTTCAAAGTTACCCCACACATACTTCGCAATGCACGCATTTCTACTGCATTCACTCTACTTTGATGTAATTTTTAATAAATACTTTTTACTATTTTACTTTTTTTTACATAAGAAAACTTGCAGCTACTTCTGATTCAGTCGTATAACCACAGGCGTCTTATAACCGTCAATTATAGAAGCAACCTTTTTCCTTCCATAGATGTGATGTCCACTGCTTGTTCAATCTTACAACGGCCGACGGACTCGGTGGCGTTGCGGGCGATTGCTCGGCAGGGATGCAAGAGGCGCGGGTTCGATTCCCGCTGATTTCTTCCGGGTGGTGTGGTCCCATGGTACTCGTAGTTTCTGATACCCACGACACAGGGAATCCTAGTGCGGGGTCAGGACTATGTATGTGATTGTTGGGTGTTATTTACAGTACAAATATTAGTAAGATTTGATGACCTGCTCAAATGATGTCATGGATATGACCAAGATGGCTCTAATCAGTTCGACTTCTACTACTGAAACTTTCGTGACGTAGCTTGCGTTTGATTGACGTTCTTGATTGATCGTTGAAGTTGCGCAACGATTGCAACGTTGTGCGCGGTCACAATTGGGATGGGTGACCACATGTGGCATTACGATCTGAGCGCTTCCGTGCTTCGGAGGGCACGTTAAATTGTCGGTCCCGGCTTTTAAGTCGTTAAGCCATGACGAAGGCCTTTAGGCGGCCTAAAAGCTCCGTCACAAGAGCTGGCCACAGCTCATACGAACTTACTTACTTTAGTTCGACTCCTACCCACGAATACTCAAACGTATCTCAAAGTTGAGCACGTCTCAAATGACGATTATTTTTTTTGACAGATTTTCATCAGAAACTGTCAAAAAACCATGAGTTGAGACGTGCTCAACTCTGAGTCACGTTTGAGTATTCGGGGGATAGACACGAAAGAACTGCGATTTTGTAATGATCATAGTCATGCCATGTGCCACTGATTCATATAGACCGCTCTATCATAATATGCCTCTGGGACTTGCCCCTACCGTGGCGAATTCCCACTATTTCCATTGCATTATTCATAACATCAATGGTTGAAGAATTGGGAATCCCACTAGATACCAGCCAACTTTAGACTGCGTTGAAAGTAACATAAATATTAATTACCTTTTTATCAAAATATAAATAATGAGAAAACGTGAGAGAGCAAGTAAATTTGCTTTCTTTATAATTTCAAAATATATCGAGTAAATTTGTGTGTTTTTGTTTCTTAGCAAATCACCAATTTGGTTTCACTTAAGATCTAAAGGTACAGCTATTATCAACTCCTCAGCCCATTGCACTTCTGAGATATTGCCTGTCACGACGTCAAATATTTTCTGCTCATAAGCACTGACGCGGCGTCAGTAGCGCCTGCCTCAAAAGTCTACCTTAAATCAATTTAAAAGCATCACAAGGTGTTTCACAATATCTCCCGTGTTCTCGATCAAAGCCCTCCGCTATTCTTTTAAACCCACACCAATTATCTCCCCTCGATCCGTCAAACGTCAATAGCAGACTATAAAATAAATAAAATATCAGATTGTCGCCGAAAAGCGGCGAAAATGTAAGAATGTAAAGATTAGCGTTCTGGGCGCCATAAAGAAACAATTTCCCGGCTTTCCCGCGCCCCGGGGATTCCCCGACGCTTATGGAATACGGGACAAGATAAAATTGTGATGTTATGTTGTGAATTTCACTTTTACAGCGCTTCTTTGCGTGGGAAGTTTGCAAAATCACTTTTTGGACTGAAAACTTTTATGAAGTTTTCTTCATGTTACTTGGTTCGAAGTCTGAATATATTAAAGTGAGATTTAGTATCTATTTAGTTCAGTAATGTTGACTACTTGTGCTAAATAGCTAGGCATTAAAATAAACTGCCATTTATTTCAAACAGAACATTTTATTGTTTAATCCGTTCAGAAAATAAAATTATAAAATTAATCACATTGACATACAAGATGGACGTACACCAAATAGCATTATTATTATACATTTAAATTTAGTTAGATTTAGAAAATAAGTTTTCAACATGACGCGAAAACTACACGTATTCTAAAACCTAACTTACAAGACCCAACTACACATTGTTAAAAAAAAACTCATATACAGACAAAGAAATAACTAATATTTTATATTAATAAAACGTTTCCCAGTTAACATTTTGAATTAGAACAATGACCACGTGCTTAATTAGTTATGGCTTCAATGTTAACGAATATGGAAAATAATAATATATAACACAAACAAAACAATTCAGTCTCAACACCCAAAATATACCCCTTAAATTATTAAACAAGTCATTCCTAATTTGAAATACGTTACGAATACGAATGAACTCTACGTGTACAGTGGTAAAACTTTATATTATATAAAAATATAGCAAACGAATACTACTTCAATTGAACTAACCGGAGTACGAACCGTACTTTGCAACGTAACGCGTATACTTTAATATTTCGTAAGCAACTAGATCTATCTATCGCGTACATTAATAATTATGTATGATAGTCGTATATTCCACTTTATTTGTAAATACGCTACTAATGCCTTACAAATGAACGACGAGACGCAAGCGATCACACGGATTATACCTACCGTATACTCAATACGTATTTTTTTCTTTTTTTTTTCACTAACTAATTTTTATTATCGTGCTTCTATCCAGAAAGTAAACTATTTACGTATATGTTTGTATTTACTAGCCAAACAATAACACTCTAGCAGCTACCACCTTTAAATCAATTACAATAATTTAAAATTCTTAATTAAACCTTATTATCTCACTTAGGCAAGTTTAAAGTTGTATCTTTACGTATACTTCGTTTTCCAATAGGTATTTTTGAATTAATCTAATTTAATGTTTTTTTTTAATCTAAGCTCCGCGCTAACCAGACATAGGATGTATCTCTATGTCTCCTGACTAACAAGAACGGCTCTCGAAACTCATCACCTGAATGTATTAATTTACTTAAAAGTTATATTAGTATACACATATTACATTCAACGTTATACGTATGTTTTTTTTTTCAAATCGTATACATAAATTCCGGTGCAAAACAACACAAGTGAACATGGCGTAGATGTTCAGGCGTAGTGAAAATCAATACGAAAAAAATTCCGAGCGAGAACTCGCCCGAAAAATAAATCAGATTTTCAATTTGGAAGTACTTTTCGCACCCATTTTATTTACCCCTTCACTGTAGCGTTGTGAAAAAGTAATTTGGAAATTTTTATCATTTTCAATATTCATTTTGTAAAATTCAGTTTGAAATTGAATCGTACAGTGTTAGAGGTTGGCCAATTGCAAAAACGAAGATTTGTTCTAAAGGAACTTAATCTAGCGGAGCTTCCTTAGGCCTCGGCTTAGCGAGGCCCTCGGAGGATCCGGTGGCGGCCGTGACAAGCTTACAACTACCCTGCTCACAATTCCAATTTCAAATTAAGAAAAATGCAAAGATTGTCTATGCCGAAACTCGAATTTAGAACAGTTTTTGAACGAAGCTCAGATCCAGAGACCATCAAGATGAGTTCTCTAAAATGAAACAAAGGAACGTGTAGATGACGTAATGCCAATCTACAACGATTCCATTGCTTTATTTCCAATTCTCTCATCATCGATAGACCGGACAGCTTATTTCTAAGACATTTATAATAAGTTGTTTATCAATCTTTGCATAATTGGAATTGAGAGCAGAGCACACGGTATAAAAAGCGAGGGAGGCGGGAATTTAAACTAAAATGCGAGCACCCCCTTGTCAAACTTCGTTTTTGCAATGGCCATACTAAGAGCAGGGGTGCACGAGGTAGCTCGTGGTCGAGTTGGGTGCAAGTTGGGGATCACGCCTCTGAATGAGATGGGACTTGTAGGGGGTACTCACGACGTCGGGCGTGGAGGCTCCGTCGTGGCTGCTGTCGGGGGCGGAGCGCTCGCCGTTCGCGTCCGGGGGGCGCGCGCTCTCCCGCTCGTCGATCACCAGGTCTATCGGCATCTTGCCCTTCAGGCAGCTGATGTAGCGGTGGCAGAAGTTGTCGCACAGCTCGTGTACCTGCCAACATCACACCTGTTACTGCTTGTTCTGGTGGAACTGCGGATCCTGCTCTGTTTATTTATTTACTAGCTACCGGCCGCGGCTTCGCTCGCGTGGTACCCGGATAAAAATAGCCTATATGTTAATCCAGCACATGTACTATGTATATTCCAAGTTTCATTCAAATCCGTTCAGCCGTTTAGGCGTGATTGAGGCACAAACATCCGAACATCCTCACAAACTTTCGCATTTATAATATAAGTAAGATTTGGAAGACCAACATTAGTACATTAGTAGTGGTATGGTAAGCTAGACTGTCTATATCCAACATTTATTACATACATACATAAAATCACGCCTGTTTCCCGTAGGGGTAGGCAGAGGTCACGGATCGCCATTTGCTACGATCCCGACATACTTTTTTCGCTTTATTCACTCTCATTACATTCCTCATGCATGCTCGTTGGTTTAGGTTGACCTGGCCCTTTTCCAAAACGTCGCCAACAAGTATTAAAGGTGAAAATTTAAGAATGATATTAATGTTTGAATGAGTGGCTACAAGTTTTCTTATGTTTAGTGTGTCTGTCCACCTCATTAGTGATAATATGTATGTATATTATTGTTCGTTGAAATTACAAGGATCATTACCACCAAAATAACTGTCATGATTTGATGTTTAAGTCAACAATTTGAACGGCAACCTTGGAAATGTTTTATAGGGCAGTCACAAAAAGTGCTTAAGCGGGTAATACTGCTGTTAGCATGTAAAACCTTCCTCAAGCACATGTTCTGTAATGCGCTACAAGAATTCAGAGCACATTTGAATAAGGCGCAGTTACCGTTCCGCTCACCTACACAAAATACGACCTTTAAACCAATATCAACATACAAAGCTCAAGAAAAAATAACACACAATAGAAAACAAAGGAAATACATTCGGAGCGGCCAACTGTCGTACGCACACGTGTAAGAACTCAAAATGAATCGTAAAAACGGCACGAAACTCATTTTTTTCGGACGTCCGATAAAATACGACCCCCGACGGAGATCGTATTAATTTTGTGCGTCTGCCTTATACATTTTCATAGGCATAATTAGCTTAGAAATTAACATAAGGCAATAAAAAGGCGAACGAAATTTTTAGATAGCATTTTACACGTTGAATAGAGGCAGGTGAGGGCACACTCCTCCTTAAAAAAAGAAATATTTCGAAAAAGGAACATGCTGCACTCGCCTTGGCGGATTTGGAAATAGAACGCGTCGACGGAAGCGGAAACAACGCTACCCGCCGATGACAGCTAATTATGTCTTCGGGATACTAATTTCCCAATCGACAGGTTTTTCTGAAGTTGTAAAGACGCGTGTGGCCAAATATTGTAGTTTGTTTATCATAATTTGAATTTTACAACCCGACCGTTGAAATTCATATTTACGACTGCGTGAATTTTATTGACACTAGCGGATAAACGCTACCTCTTTACAATCGCGCTCAAGCACTGTCCATGTCAGAATCTTGATTGAGAGCGCTTTTAAAACCTCACCAATGACAAAGTAAATAAATAGTACCTATTGAGAATAATCCGACGATTCTGTGACCGAAGCCGACTATTTTCGATTTTAGTGACAGCCGAGAGATTTGACATCGTAACTCTTCGAGGATTCAAATTTGGAACTGTCCCCTTGGAGAGGATTCGATGTTGTTTCTGTCCACGACAACATAAGCCATGTGCGCTCCTCCCGAAGAGTTATAGTCGCGTGGAAGTCCGCGCCCGATACAACGTTGTTTAGTAACCGGTAATACCTTTAATGAGATATTACGGCATTCCGAGACGACTCCGGCCGATTATCGTTTGGAGCATCAAACTCTTTCCAGAAATTTAAATTTGGAAACGAGGATTGAGATACGGTGTGTTTCTGAGCGGATCATTTTTAAATTTGGAATGAATTTAAAACGTTGACGTTGAATTATTCGATTTTTAAATAGTGTTTGTTTGTTGCGTGGCAGATGCAGGTATGTCGCGTTAAGATGTTTTCAAAGTGGCAGTGACCGTTGCCAGGAGTGTGGGCTGGATAAGATCTTGCGATCTGTGCCGAGGTCGAGACAAGACTAAAAGGGTTTTCTTATAATACGCGACTTCCTTCGCACTAATGCAGTACGTGGGCGTGACTAGATGTATAAATTGATGTTTTTTTTTGTATATAACTTTCTGTTTGACATGTTGAGATAAAACGTAGATTAAAATCTGTAAGGATTGACTCTGATAAGTACTGCGCTGTCACTTTTTATTTATTCAAATCGGGATTAGATATAGAATTAGATATTTGTCTTTGATGTAACGTGCCTACTTCTGTAGCTGATTTAGACGGGCGGTAGGTTCTTTTATCTACTCTAGCTGTAGGTATAGGTATATCGTAACGCTTGACCGACATTCTGGTCAGCGCTCCGGAGATTTGTTTTTACAAAAAATTTTGACAAGTGTGAGCATGACCTTAGTTTGGGGATTCCGTGTGTTATTTTGACTCTACCATACAAAAAACTTTTCTATATAAATTCTCATGTGTCAATTCATTCGATACCCGTTTTGAAAGTTTATGGACCTTTAGCCGTTCTTAAAAATGATATCGACTGCGACAACAAATTGATTCTGCTTATAAGGGTTTCGTTATTTTTTTGTGGTGTGGAACCCTAAAAGCATCCGGTCCATTCCACATTCAAATGAGTGCGATCGGTTCTCACCTCACTACGCCGATAATGCCATTTCTATGTCCCATGCTTTTTGCAATAAAATACCAATCAAATGTGTGAAAATCGTAAAACGTATTTATTTAATTAAATAAAACACAGAAATAACGTGTAGCGTAACGTAATATAGCAATTCAGTCACAGAATTAGTGTGCGTTGTATAAAGGTCATAAAATGCCGGCCGGAGGCGTCGTAAACCCGGGGTCCCAGGTTCGAGGCTCGCCCCGTAAACCAACAAATCTGACCTACATCGTAAATCACTTAGCCACGTTGTTACAGATAAACTTTACGAGTTACCAACAAAATATGAAAAAAACGGATTAGTTTTTATAAACAGCTCCACTTCTCTAACGGTTATCGCTTTGTGAAGGCGTAGGTTCTACATTCGAAATTATACGTTCCAAATTCAGTTTTGAAATTACACGCCGATGTAACTGGCCGTTTTGATATTCGAATTTTGAAAAAAGAACAATAAATGCGCTTGACATTAGCCGGGGATTCCGGACGGCTACATAACGTAATTAGGGATCAGTCGGTGACTATATAAAAACCTGCTAGAGATGTCCAATCACGGAGCCGATCGAACCACCGCCGAAAAGGACCCGAGCCCATCGGCAATGTGACCGCCGGCGGCCATATTTAAAATATTAAAAGCATAAATCAAAAATGTTATTGGATATTTTAATGTAAATGTAATATCGGGAGTTCGTTAAAATGATCGGTGCTCTTTTCGAGAATTTAAAACGACTTTTTCCTATTGCGATAAATTAACATCCATTGTTAGTATTCTGTAAGAAAATTCTTATAGAATGCATTACGACCTGTTTTATTACAAAAACCCCCCAATTATATTAAAAAAATAAAAAACAGTGCACTTAACGATTTTCATTGTAAGCGTGAGTTGAGACGAAAAGTTTTTTTTATCTTTAATTATTATGAAAGCTCAAAAAAGCTTCACCTGTGAACGGTGTGTAGCGAAGCGGAAATGAATCGAACTAACGGCATGTTTTTTCTTAACTTTTATTCGACAAAAACCGTAGACGAGATAGAATCCGACGTGTATGGGATATGAGCATAGAGCAAAAAAACACATTTGAAGGCAGAGACAGGTAGATGTAAACAGATATAGGTCCAACGCAAGTATAATAAAATACAGCGACGTATATAACCAAAGGTTTAAATCATGCCTCGAAAAAGAAAACAACTATAATGATCAATCGAATAATCAAAAAGTGAATTCCGTTCAATCACGCTCGCGCTCGATCGTCGGCCCTCGGAGCGATATTTGAATTTCGAACGAGGCATTATTTTATTTTCGAAATCTCCTTTATCTGGCCCTCCGGCCGCATTCGTACGGATCGCGTTACAGGTTATCGCTACAGCCTGTATTAGTACCTACATTTTCTCACCGAATTTACCGGTTTCAAAGAGAGCGGGTTCGGCGCCGGGCCCGGACACTCAACGGAGTCGCTGTGGGAGCGACCGCTGGATGAGATATCTCGTTTCCCGAGATCATTCCTCTTGATATAGACGTTAGTCAAACTAGTTTCGTCGAAACGTGATCACAATATTGACAAGTTAAATTAATTCCCGGCCGGCGACACCATCGTAAAAAGCGCTCGAGATTTGAATTTTATGCTCCTAATTAATGCCATTGCGCGCAAATTGTCCGATCTGATTGTGCGCGGCAAAAAGCGAGTCCCGCCGGTTACCGTTACAGTTCGATCCTCGGGCATAATGGCGAGCATCGGCGATGCGACACGCAAGAAACCGACCGGTTCGCAACGGAACAAGCCGAAATGGGAGATAAGGGACAAAACAAACAACATTCGAAATGCGAACGCTCGGTCCCATTCACGGCCGAACACCTGATCCGAGAGAACGAATTCCAAATAGTCTTCCAAATTCAAACTGGAGGTGCCGAGACCGGTCCAGTGTTGTCCGCCATCGATACGATATCTCGAATCCCTTCGATAAAACATCGACCGGTTATCTGCTCCGAATGTATTCACATTATAATCATAGAGATACTCACTTTTTCTAATTCTAATAGGTGAAACCGTAGGACTTGTATCGCTTGCACCATCTGCAAAGAAACAAACATGGATGTTAATAATGGAAGCTTGTAGATTGTGTGTATAATATCATAAATGGCTCCGTATATGGCATGTCTCGAATTCCAGCCGAGCTCAATCTGACAAAGCCAACTGAGCAACAATGGGCTGGACAAAGTACAACGGCGGCCTGTGGCGCGTAGTGATGTGAGCGGCCAATTACTATCGATAGTGTTACTCGATATGCAGATATCGATACGTTTCGACAACCGGTTATTGGCCTCGAATATTTTGAAGCTACGTTCTTGAAGCGTGAATGATATGTACAGGCTAGTAGGCAAGGCTCTTGTCGAGCGCAAATTTCTCGGAAAAGATGTTATCTCCAGTACCTATTGTTTGATATTGTTTGAAGATCTAATCGACGTTTTTTTTTCAAATCGATACCTATCTAAATCCGACGGTTAATGCCGTTTTAATAGCACCTTGATTTGTTTCTGATTGCCACTCGAAGACGCGGGCTGAATTCCAACTTGAGTCAAATCCTATTTTGTTTTTGATTGATGATTTACAGTGTCTCGAATTCGACACGACAACCGGTTACAGGACAGCTATTTACTGTTTTTGGATAATTTTCTTTCAAGTCTTATCAAGATTAGAAAGTTTACAGTGGAATTTAAAATGGTCGCCATATTTGATGTAATCTTTAAAGCAACGGTAGCACCTTTAAACAAGTACATAGTTATTTTGAAATGATGTAAACCGTCGTTGTCGATGTCGGTAATGGACCACACAAGTGAGATAAAAATGTGGGGTAATTTCTTCCAAATGTTTGCTGGGAGTACCAGGAGCGCATAACATCTGCAGAGCTCGTGTCGCTGCAATATCAATTAAATCAATACGTCGAAGCGACCTATGTTTGTTCAGACGACGGTTGACGCGGGCGGGGACCAGATAAAAATGTGTTTGTCTTGTTTAACTTTCGCCACTGAGCTGCCCCGTGTTTGCAGAGGGAACCATTGCCTCTCGGTTCTATGAGGTTTACAGTTTGTAATCCATTAAACCTTTGAAATTTAATTCATAAGGTTGAAGATATGAATAATCTGTCTCATTGGTTTAGAAATATATTTAAAAAAATAAATGAAAACCTACTTGAAAAGCATTACTGAAAACACTTTTCTTATTTAAAAAGCTTTCAAATTTTGCTACAAATCTAAACACCTATCTTAAATGCTTCATCGTATTACGAACAGGCGTAAATCTAAAAATTGATAAAGATAATATTTTGGAAATTGAACAATTATGAGCTTTAAAAGTGACAGAGCTCAAAAATGTGAAAAACAAACGAACAAGCTGTAAGTAATCTCCACTCTAATGATTCATATCGTAGCAGCCATTCAGTGTATTTGCCGACGCTACTGCAGCTCTGTTTGAGGAAGCTTATAGCCTCAAAAGGCTGTGACAGACCAAACACAGATGTGACGTGGGCAAACAACCTCCTTGCTCGCGCGACTCCGTAACCAATCGCCTCTCCAGCCAAATGAGTCAATAACACTGTTGGTTTTATAAAACTATCGTTTGTTTACGTTCCGTGCTAAGCGCCCAGCACTATTCCCGCTCCAACTCATAAATGGAACGAACATAAATTTCGAATTTGGAACTACCATAGTTGCCAGTGTTCTGCCAGTTCGAAATTTGAATAGAAATAACTGATTCGGATATAGAGAATTTTATATTAATGAACTTAAGGAATCGGCAGTAAAGTTGGACTACAAAAGCTGTTGAAGGTGTAATGGATGACGCAAGCCGTCACATTGCAGGCGATCCCTTTATCTTCGGGGGCTTGTTAAACAACAATAATGCTTCTCTGAATACGCCATTGTAGCTACAATGGGCGAGTGTGCAGAACTGCAAATGCGACTCGGCTGTCAGATGTGGGCACAAAAACAACACCCGCAGGCAGAACCACGGCTATTGAAGATCGCAAGCTCAAAAGACAAGAAATAACGACATTTCATTCAATATTTTAATTGAAATTGAGGTAAATTACTTAATAAGGGGTGCCGCGTTAAGGAGGTATTGAAAATATTTTTGTAATGAGAGTCCTTTGAAACGGGACAAAAGCGGGAAACGGGAGTGTGGAAACTTAAATTGGGCCGAACAAGGTCAGACATATTGTTTAAAAATTACAAACGAGACAGACGTTTCAAAATAAACTTTTATTTTTAAAACTCTTCATCAGGCAGTCCACTGGACATATTAATATATAGGATTTTTGCTTATCATTCTTTCCCATGGGGTTTCAAGAGCTTGGTGATCGCAGTGGTGGAATAGCACCCAGCAGATGCATGCTACTGCCCAGCCTCTGGTCTATTCTCGTCTTTTAAAACATCCATGGAAGAAAAATGAGGGGTCCTTTTTATGTCAAACAACAAAATGGCGAACAACATAAACTTGTCGTTAAACTAAACTGCCTATACTTTGTTTTTTTTCGTGCATAGTTTTCTAGCCTTGTTTGTGAAGTGTGAATTATTCGGTCAAACAGTTTAAAACGATAATACCAGAGACAACAAGTGGACAAGCTCACTGACTATGCAAACATGCGTGGCACATGTGATGGAACAAAAAAAAATACCGATTTTCGACAAGTTTGCGTTACGCCGGATGTGTGTTATGTTTGGCTTTCTTATCTGTGGTTCAAGAGCTGGATGAATGACGCTTATCAGCAGGTAAGGCTGACATCTTGGTTTATGGCGTCATGACACGACAGGCTACTGTTTTTTAAATTTTTAGCCTGTGTTGTTGGTTCTTTTGGTCTCTGCATTCAGTCACACATTAAGAATTTCCCGCCAAAGATTCTGCTTCCATTGGTTGACGTTCTATGAGTCTTACAATAATAAAGTCCAAAAAATGATGTAAATAAAAACGATCACGCCATTTTTTATTCAAACTTGAGACAATAACAATCAAGTTTTTTTGTCAATCACTGTACCGATGAAGAATGCAAAAACATTTTTTTTAAACCATCAACAAGGCAAAAGAATGACGTATTAAACCAACAATTTAAATACCTCGATTCGTAATGCCTTAGATTTTATTTGTTGAGAATCGGTTAACTATCCGTATCGATGGTCGGTGGGTGGCCGACATTTTGATTTTTACTTTTTGTCCTCCCAACGGGAGGCGATTCACTTTTTATGAGTGACAATATATTTTTTTTCATTTTATTCTTTATTCATCCATTATTTTATTCCGAGAATACAATTTTAATTTAACTAATATAACCGTAAATTATTTTAGTTTTAAAGTGTTCTATTTTATTGTGTATTAAAATGTGCCCACATTTATCATACAGGATATTATGGATCACATCACAAATTGACCTTTTTACCCGACTGCGAGAAGGAGGGTTTATATATATGTATGTGATTCCTTTGGCTAAAGCTGGAACTCAAACGGCTGAACGCATTTTGACAAATGATGTCATTGTCATAAGAATCTATCAATATCATAAGAACAGCCTATGACACGTTTTTGACACCAGGTGATCAGCCCATCGCCCATATAGATGGTCCATCATGTTGGAGAGGATACTCCTAATATGTAGCTGGGCGCATTCTATGCTTTTTCTTTACTTCCAGTCCAGCAGCGAAGTAACTTATAAAAAATATTATTTATATTATAGATAAAATACTTACTAATGAGTCAACTTCTGGATCTGCTATGTAATAAGGTTTTTCTTGGCGTATCTGTTGACAGAAAAATGATTATTAATTAATTTCACAATAATTATGCGTGGGTTTAACGAGTGCAGTTGTGTGGTTAGCTTGTATGTGGCTAATAAAATGCTCGTTCGGTTGTTTGCGCCTGCGCACTCCATAGAGCAAGATATAGATGGGACACCCAATACTGGGTACCTGGTCACCAATGGACACCTGGTACCTGGTCCATAGACCGATGACCTGAGGTATGATGGTATCAATATTATAACAAAAAATATGTTGACTCAACCGAAGTAAAAACTACAAATATGTTGAAAAACACGATTTTCAAGCAACTTTTGTCACTCCTTTCAACAACAAGTTTCTTCTCATAGATATTTTTTAAAATAAATAAATTAATTTGTAAAAAGTAATGATGTTAGTACAAGTAACCCCTACACTATTCAAAGCTTTTTCTTCAAAAAAATTCTTCAAAATTTATTTTTTTAATTTAATTTTGAATAAGACACGAATAGTATACGCGAGTTACGTTTTAAGAATAACATTCTCGATTCCTTATCTTTTAATCCATTTAAAAGCTAAAGTTCATTAAGAAC
The DNA here is from genome assembly GCA_949320045.1 of Scotopteryx bipunctaria. NCBI lineage: Eukaryota > Metazoa > Arthropoda > Insecta > Lepidoptera > Geometridae > Scotopteryx > Scotopteryx bipunctaria. Next base: position 1,317,763 of record OX439457.1, read on the forward strand.
TCTGAATATTCATGTTAGGCAGTCGATTACAATCAGATTAAATTTTATTATAGGTACGTACTGTCGCTTCTGCCAGATAATCATTGTAAACGTTCGAGCAACACTTTTTTTCCAAATTCAAAAACCCGTCTTTGCCGGAAACGCGATACTATCATGCACCAGAGGTTTTTTTAGGGTTCCGTACAAAAACAAAAACAAAATGTTTAGTGCAAACATCCATGCGCCCGTCTGACCTACATATTTTTGCAAACTGATTACATACATACATATTATCACACCCGTAGCTCTAATGTGGTGGGCAGAGCCACAAGTAAACATAAGAAAACTTGCAGCCACTTCTGATTTAAAGTCCTAAGATGGATATGGTGAACCATGGTGACAGGTGATCAGCACATCGCCCATATAGATGGTCCATGATTTTGGAGAGGTCTATCCTTTAGTTGACTTTTACGACATGCTCGGGGAGAGAAGCATCTGGACGCATTCTATGCTTTTTCTTTACTTCCAGTCCAGCAGAGATGTGTGAAGCAGCAGCAAAGTGATTATAATTAAGAAAAAAATATACGTCTGTTGATTCGTTTTGTCTCCCAGTCCTTCTTATTCTTATCGATATTATTTTTTGGATACACATAGTTCAGAAGCTGGATATAGGCTTTTTATCCAAATACCACGTGATCGAAGCCTCGAGCAGAAGCTAAATAAATCAAATTTCTTGTAATACCGTGATAAAGAAACAGGGTACAAAAGGAATACTTTGTAAAAAAAACTAAGTTCGTATGAGCTAGTGGCCAACTCTTGTGACGGAGTTTTTAGGCCGCCTAAAGGCCTCGGTCATGGCTTAATGAAAAAGCCGGGTCCGACAATTTTTGTGACCGCACACAACGTTGCTTAACTTCAACGATCCATCGAATCAATTTCTAAGTCTCTATCAACATCGTTCTTAGCCTAACCTAACCTCCCTATTATTATGCCATACGGAACCCATATACGTGAGTCCGACAGACACTTGGCGGTTAATTTTTTCGGCACAAGTCTTAGCTTATAACGTTTTTTGAAACATACAGTACAATGTAGTAATTATCATTACATGACACTAGGTCGTTAATTACGTGAGATAGTTGCTATAGAGATTTCTTAGAGATTTCATTTTGACAGCTGATAAACAGATTATAAAAGTTGAAGTAAGTAATAAAACAATTATTTTTATAATAATAGTTTTTACAACTTTTTTATTGGGAAAACTTTTTTTTTTCATGTAAATTTTAACCTTTTAGAGTTTGATAGCAAAATCATTCGACTACCTCGGTGGCGTGGCGGACGAGTGATCGGCTGAGACGCAAGAGGCAAGAGGTTTGATTCCCGCTACGGGAGAAATGTTTGTATGTTCTGCAAATATTTCTTCCGGGTCTGGGTGTTGTAGTATTATGTATTATAAGTATGTGTTTACAAAAAAGTATATAAGTATTCTATCCATAGTACAAGCTTTGCTTAGTTTGGGGCTAGAAGAAGCTGTGTGAAATGTCCGCAAATATTTATTTATTTAAAAAAATTTATATTTCTAAAAATATTGTTGTGAATTTTGAGGTTATCGAAAATCATGAAAAAATTAGGTTGGTAAAGGTCAGTTACCTCTACGCTATAAGACAAATACCTACCTAAAGATTAAAGCAAGATATTTAACTGTATGCATTGTAAAATAGTAATAAAAAATCACACTAATATTACAAATGCGAAAAGTATGTGTGTGTGTTTCTCACTCCATAAAACCTGAACGAATTTCGCTGTATCTTGGAGTACATATAGTTTTTGACTTGGAATAACATATGAACAGTTTAAATACATGAAACTATAATAACACTAGCGGCGAGAGCTCGGCTGAGACGCAAGAAGCGCGGGTTCGATTCCCGCTACGGGATAAATGTTTGTATGTTCTGCAAATATTTCTTCCGGGTCTGGGTGTTGTAGTATAATATACGTATTTACAAAAAAAGTATATAAGTATTCTATCAGCCATCTGGTTCCCATAGTACAAGCTTTGCTTAGTTTGGTGCTAGATGGCGCTGTGTGAAATGTTAACAAATATTTTATTTATCTTCATTCTTAGACAAACATTATAAGCTACTTGATTATTCGCTACTTTTTATGGTACCACGTGAAAAGCCGCAGGCTGATGCTAGTAAAGCAATTATTCGAAAACAAACAAGTTGAGTATCAAAATGGTCAGAATGCCTGAGAAGAAATGAACAATAGATAAATCAACATAAAGTTCATGTCTCGTTTAGTAAGAATTTGTAATTTATTTACAGCTATGCTTAACTATGTAAGATTTTATTGCAGGCTTTTTATCATAAAAATCTTCATTTATAAATTTTCATTTATTATTTTTTACTAATAAGGGTATTGCACAGTGGATCATCATCGAGTTATGTGAACCAAAACATTTTTTACATTTTGTTTTAAATGATTTTTTTTGTCCTAAAAAAGATTGAAAGTTCACCTTAAGATTTACAGAAACGTGAGAGTTTTATGACACGTCCGTTGAAGACGAGATTTGTGAATGAACTAGACTAATCAATAGTCAGAATACAGGGTCGTTGACATGGAGAAGTCAATAATTTATAGAAAATTTAAATATTTTATATAAATGCCGTGGTTATTGTTTTACGTTCTTAAGTTTCGTAATATAATATGATAGTTAAAAAACAGTGGTTCTCGTCGCTAGAAGTCGCTAGGTTTGCGATAGTGACTAATGACCTGAATGTAACGCTACACCAAAATGGTTTCCCAAACATCGCCCCCTAAGGTGCCGACCAATCGAAAATGCCCGAAAACACAGCACATACAACAAATATAAATATTAGACCCTCCTCCACCCTCAGGCGAGGAAGTCCCTCATTTGGGGGGGCAGCGACCCGTGAAGCCCCCCACTTTTGGACACCACGAATTAAATGCTAATAAGGCGATCGACTGATATCAACTCAGGGAAACGGTCAATTTTTGTATTACCAAGAGATTTTATAGCGAGATTTTATTACTTAAAACGGGTTGAGGAGTGTTATATTTATTTCTTTCGCCTGGTTTTGTTGTGTTTACTTTAAATGGGATGGGATTTTTTATTGCCTTAAGTGGATCCTTGCAAAACCTTCATCTCCAGTCTCTAGTTACAATGTAAATGTGATTCTTAAAATGAAAACTTGTTCCATCGACATCGCGGTGATAGGTGTCGATATAAACATACATTCGCTGTATGAATCTCGGTATAGCATCCACTTTTCCCTTTTTAATCGACGCATTCGACCGCCATAGAGACCATTCTATCGATTTAACTCGAAAAATGTAGCACAATGCCATTTTTATTTCCGTTTTTGTCCCGAATGTGCCGTAAAAATAAACAGCCCGTATACAGAATAACTTTTGACTCGTCCCGAAAATCATTGTCCTGCGACAATTGTCGTTTTCTATTCATAACGTTTACCTGAGCTTTTATTATTATATATTCCCCTTTTGTGCACTTTCAGGCGAAATAGTGTATTGTTTGTGTAATTGAATAAATGCCTGGTGTAAGCCCCTTTGTGATTCTGAGGGATCAAGGACGTGAACAGTCGCCACGTCGGAATAATCGATTTGCTTTCAATATTTTGCGATTGACGCCTTGAGAGCTGGCGCGTCGCATGTGATCGTGGCCCCGATACCCTGCTACCTGACCTCACCAGCCACGCAACTCATCATTAAATCCAGTAGGTGAGGACCGCATCAATGGACATCCGTCAATGAAAATTAAACTCTATTTAACAAAAAAATAAAGCACATGATAACCTGCCCTTTTAGCTGCAGTTATTACCATAAGTAGCGGACAAACGACGGCATCAAAATCGCTACCAAACGTGGTACCCTGTAATTTGTAATAAAAAATCTATTTATAAGATAAAATAAAGAACCGAGAAGCTACCTAAGATGCCCGTCGTTCGATCTCCTCACGGTTTTAATAAATCATGTGTTCATGGAATATTGACGCTTGGCATGCGTCTACTTACGATTTAGAATCGCATGTCAGATGCACTGGCCTTTAATGGTAAATTATTCTATAATTTTCAGAGGTCGAGTTTTGTAATTTAGTTAAGTCGCCTCCTATTTAATAGCTTTTTATGCGATCGACGGCAGGTGATTTTTTTTTTGTAGGATTTTTATCTTTAAAAAATGTTGGTCAAGACGAACCGCTACTGAAGTAGTTCGAAATTTAAAATTATAGTGTTTTAATACAGCGCGTTCCTCTTACAAAATTTTTATTTATGGTGTGCGCGTGCGCCGTTCTTGAGGCACTTTACCGCACGGTGCCGTGCGGCGCCGTGTCGCGCCGCTTGCTTTTAATCACCTGATTTGACACAACGACGTGCGAATATATTTACTTCTCTCATTTTACCACCGGCCGTAAAGGGACGTAATGAACAAATGTCTTTATGGTACACTTGTAAACGTCAAATATTAGTCATTTCTCCTTGGCGAGCACAAAAAATGCCATAAATATTCTTAACAAAATGGCTCCTACTGAATATTGTGGCCATAAACGAAGGTCTATAAAATGAGGTTTGGTTGTTTAACTTTTGTTTGGCTCTATTCTGGAATTAAAGGAACTTAGACGCGGAACGAATCTTTTGTTTGCGTAGTGTTTCTGTCGTCCGTGAAATGTATGCAAATCATCCAAAATTATTCATAGCTAACAGGAATTTATAAATTATTTACGGTTTGTTGTCGTCTCGTCAAAAGCGTGCAGCGTGCCACTGGCCCCGAAAGGTCGAATTTTCTAAAATGTCTCTATTTCGCATAAAGTTTCAAAAATAAAAACCGTTGGTCGAAAAATTTGTAAGTGACGCTTTGAGACGCGCGGAGCGTCATCCCCATTAGAGGGAGACGGCAGATGCGTGTGAAAGAGGGATGGATGGAATGAAAGGAGCGTTTTTAGTGAGTTTTTTGTCCCGAAATCCGTGCGTTCTAAAATTTTATTTTAATACAAGAAAAGTATTCAAAAGATACGAGGGCAGGTAGAAGACTGACGGCCCGGAGTATTTATTTGCTTAGTTTACCTTTTTTTATCGCACAAAGAATTCGAGTTGATTTATGATCGTGGTCTGTGACGATTTGTGACCTGTAATTTCTGATGCCAGTTTTGTCACTACTTTTGATTTATTAATTTACGAAACGTCATCGGGGCGTGAGCTGGTTTGACAGTTGTCAGTTTAACGTGTAATTTTCGTATCCCTGTTTTCTTATGACTGTCCTTTGCTCTGTCGTGAATTAGGATACTTAAATTACTGCTATTTCTGATATTTATTTAATCATTTGTTGTGTCACATTTAGCAACAATGACTGCACATTATAATTATTTTTTTGCTGTCATTTCATTTTATGTCTACAAGAATGTAATCACAATCCACTGTGCGTTCAAATTGAAGAATCCATATCTAATGCATATTCTTTTTATATGTCCACAGTTTTACTCGTACGTCCACTGTGCAAATCTCACTGTTAACCATCCAACGGGATAGTTGGCTGTCTAACCGGTCCCGCGGGGGTCGTTTGGACCCGGAAGGTCAGTTTTTGGGCCATTAACGTGATCAGAGGGATCGTGGCGAATTAGAACGACCGTAAAGGTGCCGTAATGACTCACTTCGGACTGACGGTTATATCAGTACTTACTGTCAGTTTACTCATCTATATAGTTTACAAGGAAAATGAAAACTTTCTTTTATTTAGTTTTTTTTTATTCAGGTCGTTTTGTTCCCTTCCCTGTATAAAAAAAATATATATTTTTCATCCAGGTAATATAATTATATCATATTTTATATGTATTAAATAAATTAGTACAATTTTTATTCCATTCAATTGGCGCAAACAAATCGACAGTAAAGAAAATAGCCACTTAACCGACTTCTATTAAAGCGGGAATCACAGCAATATCACAAGTACGTGAGAATTTCCGTTAAAAGAACAGGTACTAAAACAAAGTAAATTATTCATAGTGCTTGCAATCAAAACCCACAGTCGGCTTCACATCGACTTATTTATAAAGCCCTAGGCAAGTAGCGGGTCAAGGCACTGTCGGAAAGGTTAACTATAGCCGACCACACTTGGCGCTTTCAACTTCAACTTTACCTATTATCATCATTTCTCGAGTTCGGAAACATGTGAAGTGCACGAAAAGAGCCTTTGAGGCGCTCATTAGATTGTTCCACCATATTGGTTCGAAAGAACTAGTGACATGACTAGATATATAGATTATTTCCCTGCCATTTTCCTACTTTATGTGTCGGTATAGCGCATATACATTCGTCTACCACTAGATCCGGTGGACTAGTGGTAGAAACCCCACCTTCCGATCCTAAGGTCGTGGGTTCGATCGAATCCGGTCGTGCACCATTCTTTACAATCAGAAAATATGCTTTTAGAACGTTAAAAACACCTTATATATTACTAAGAGTAAGAAAAACGATTTAACTGAAAATATGGAAGATGGACTTACAGCTGTGTACCCTACCCACCTATAAACAAATGGCTAAGGTTTAAAACCAGGCCATAAAAAAACGATCCAACAACTTGACGTTGTAACGAACGATTTGACAGTTGACGTTTAGAACATTAAATCGCGCATATATAGACAAACTATCGCAACCAATACCTACCTAATTACAATGTATATGCAAAATACCTCATCTCATTACGAACTGCTCTTAAGAAGGTATAAAATTGAATGAGACAAGATCTGCAATTTTTATGACTAGAACTATATTGATTGATTTTCTTACTTCTGGGCCTATTCAATCAGGATTTATATATGATGCTATATTTCATTGACGGCGTAAAATGCACAGTTAGGTGTTATTTCTATGATCATGTTTTGTTTTGAAATAGATAGGTACCTAGGTACATATTATCACGTCCGTATGCATAATGGTGTGGGCAGAACCACAAGTAATCATAAGAAAACTTGCAGCCACTTCTGATTCAAAGTCCCAAGATGAATATGAACCATGGTGGCAGGTGATCAACCCATCGCCCATATAGATGGTCCATCATGTTGGAGAGGATACTATCCCTTAGTCGACTTTTACGACATGCTCGGGGAGAGAAGCAGCTGGACGCATTCTAGGTCTTTTCATTACTCCCAGTCCAGCAGAGAAGTAACTACCATATTTTACATGTGTCAACTGTCAAGTGCACAAAAGGAGCCTTTGAGGCGCACTTTAATTCCTTTCACCACACTTGTTAGATAGAACTAGTGACACGATTAGAGTATTAACATATTTTACAGCTGCAATTACGTAGGTAAGTAACAAGTAACGGCTTGACTTTGACTGACTGATCGACTGACTCACTGACTGACTGACAACCTAGCTAAGCAAAGGAAAGCACCTACGAAAAGTTTGTTTTATATCGGAACTATAAAATTCCCCACAAACAAACGGTGGACACAAATCTCCAAGACCTTTTGTAAGAAGAAAATTCAAAAATTACTTTTTCTTTCTTTTCATTATCTTACTTTAATAAAAGTTACATAGGATAAGAAATTATTTTCTTCTATGTACTTATTATACTTATTTTTATCTAAAGTTGTCGATATTTTTATATTTTATTCCATTTCTTAAGGAAAGATTTAAAATACGTCATTCGGCATAAAAACTTGATAGTATGCCAAAACGCATAATTCTTATTCATCCCGTACAATCACCTTATACGCTCGTACGTTCAAAATAACATTTTATACAAAAAAACGGCAAATGTATAAAATACAAAAACACCTATGAATTTAAATGGTCGTATTAAAACTTTTTTTAATCCATTGTGGAAGCGTATAGACTGTAGGGACGCCTTATTGGATTAGATTTATAAATATCTAGTAGTAAAAACTTTACTATTTATAAATGCGAAAATTAGTTTTTTTTATGACTGTGTTTCAATAACTCATACGGCTGAACGAACACGAATGAAACTTTCAATATACATAGTACAATGATCTGCATACAGGCTTTTTTTCTGGTTGTGGCTATTAATGAAAATTTTGTTGAAAATATATTCAATTGAAAAGAAAACTCGAAAATGCTTAGTAAATCCTTGGGTTTCCGTAGAATAAACACTGATTTGATTGAAGGCGTATTGAGCATCATAAGTTTACAAAATATAATGCACTAGGCTGGACTAATATAATTAAAAGCGACGTCCGACTAGTAATATTCGGCACAAAAATCCCCGTTATTTTGATAACCCTTGAAAATGTTCTCATGACCGCAACACACAAGCAAACAAACAGCGTCTGTTCGCTTCAAGAGCACTCGTGCACGCCCGATTTGAAAACAAACAAGTCAAAAAGTGTTTTTCAAACTTAAATTTGAACATAAAGCAGAGTTTATGTAAACAGAGCTGGCAACCCTACCGCTGATGTTCCACAATGCACATTCTATAATGGAATAGTTCAAACACAACACAACACTGCTAGTCGTCGCGAAATTACTTGCGTATGTATGAACGAAAATAAACGACGTGCGTGCCACATTATGAATAACTAAGCATATTCACGACCCTTATTTCTGCCTTTTTAATACCAACCCCTAAATCCCAGCAGGGCAGAAATTAAAGCGTAATGGTGCAATGTTTAATAAGTTGTCTGCGGGTTTGTTAATGTTATTTTTAAGGGTGGAAAATCGACATCCGATCTTGAGATAAAAGAAATCCGACACTTTTTAGTTTTGGTAGAATTATTTCGGAACAACAAAGTTGATTACGGGGGTGATTTTCGCAACCCCTGCCGATAAAAACAAATTACAGGGAAAACTAATTTCAAGAGGCTGCGTTAACCCCTAATCATCGACACATTGACGAAACAATCGGGGAGCGAAGGGTTGGCATTACTGGACATAATCTTGATTGATCTGCTACAAATAAGTTGGAATAACTCTGACGAAATGTCCCCCATCTCCCCTTTGTTCAGGCATGTGAGTAGCCGCGGGGGGGTTAAATGCGCTTTTCGTTTGGCGATTGGAATTTTTCGGATATTATGGTTGGGTAAGTATTTTAAGGGTACCTATTAATGAAAGGTAATTAGAAGTAAGTATTATGGAGTCGAAGCACGCGTGTCCTCATTTGAACTAAGCAGGTCGAGCTCATGGTCAGATACATAATAACTTATTGTTGTTTACATCTACTATTTAACTATAATAATAAATGGCGTAGGAAACCGGAATATCGTAGTAAAAAGTCAGTAAACATGGTGTCAAGTCCACGAAAGGAGACTTTGAGGCGCAATTCAAATCCTTTCACCACCCTGGTTACTAAAAATTTCGTGCTTTGTATGAAAACCGAATTTGTCCGAATATGAAATTAAAATAATAACTGAATCAACCCTTAAATAATAAGTATCTACATAATTATTGTAACATAAAACAGTTCGTATTTCAGAAGCTAGACGAAAATTGCCGAAGCGCATATTATTTGTAGTACACATAGGCATATTTTAATTTGAAACAAACTTACAATACCCAACCGTAATTTCATATTATTCATATACCTAATCACCACTTACCTAGGGGTATCCTAAACTATAATTTCAGTACCTAAGGGGAATTCAAGGTGGCTACAGAAACCAGGCATTTAGAACTAAATAATAGGGTGAAGTGGGGTGAATCGGAACACGGAATTACAGGGTATACGGGTATACCGTTTAGTCTAAATTGCTAATTCTGAAATATGCAGACTAATAACAGCTGAAAGGTTGATTGTCTGGGGTAAATCATTTAGTTTTAAAGGGGAAGTAGGGGTAGCCTGTATCATTTGTTATTTAATCGTGTGACGTCATAAGGTTTCCACGTTACTATAAATTAGCTAAAATGTATCATTATTGCAATTATTTTGTATATTTTTTTTTAATAAAAGAAGTTAAGTCAAAACGTACTTTAATTAAGAGACAATTATTAAATTGTAAAAAATGAATAATAATCAATATATGTGGACATTTCACACAGCGCCATCTAGCCCCAAACTAAGCAAAGCTTGTACTATGGGACCCAGATGACTGATAGAATACTTATATACTTCTTTTGTAAATACATACATAATACTACAACACCCAGACCCGGAAGAAATATATGCAGAACATACAAACATTTTTCCCGTAGCGGGAATCGAACCCGCGCCTCTTGCGTCTCTGACGAGCACTCGCCATGCCCTGTTTGTAAGTTACATTTTTTATCAATGTCGAATAAAGATGAATGCGGCTAAAGAATGCATTAAATTCATAACATTTTTTAAAGGCTTTGTTAAGTCCTTTTAATAAGTTTTTCAAAGCAGATGTTTCTTAATCTTCTAAGAAGCATCTGCAACATAATACTTTTATGCTGCTACGAATACAACATTGGGATTTAAAAAACCGGTCAAGTGCGAGTTGAATTCGCACACGAAGGATTCCGTACATAAAAAAAAACATGTATGTTGTTATAACACACTCTATGAAAATTTCAACCCTCTACCTATTACGGTTCAGTAATAAGGTATACGGCAGAGGCTTGGTATTGCAGTCCTTCGGGTACGGAACCCTAAAAAAACGAAGACCTATGCCATTTGTAGTAGATGATATGTACAGCGTCAGGAGGCAACTTTTGTTTACATTGACGGGACGCTGTAGTGCCCCAGACGAACTTAAATGGAATATGCCTTATCCACAGGAAAGACATGGTCATTACGTTTGGAGCTGACTAACCTGGGTTTCCTCACGACGTTTTCCTTCACCGTTAGAGACTTCCTACTAGGTATAGCACATCAATTTTTCGAACTGAAAAATTCATTGTTGCACGATCGGGTTCAAACCCGCTACCTTTAGACCACCAGTGCTCAACCAGATTGAGATTAGAAAATATATTTGACTATTTAAGCGATCTGAAGTGTTTAACTTGTCATAATATTAAAATAAATGAGATTGTATTAATTTACATCTATATCGATATTATTTCGCTGAATTAGTAATTAACTCGATTTAAGTCTATAAAATATTAGTTTTGCATCGTCAAATATCATCGCGAACTTGTCTATAATAAGTATCTATAGGACAAAAATATGTGAGCATTAGTGGCCTAGTGGTTGTGAACCCGCTTTCCAATCCTTAGGTTGTTGGTTCGGATCCTATCGTGCACAAATGGGTGTCAAACGAAATGAGCTACTTTGAATCTCTTTCTTCCTCTAATTTCATCTTTTCACCACACTTTTTACTTATTTTGAAAGAGTAGCGATACGTCGCTCGGCTGAGACGCAAGAGGCGCAGGTTCGATTCCCGCTACGGGTAAAATATTTGTATGTTCTGTAAATATTTTTTCCGGGTCTGGGTGTTGTAGTATTATGTATTATTACATATTACGACATATTATGGCATATTTTCTATAGTAATGTTTAAGTGACCACAGACTCATCTTTAATATGTATAGAAAAGCATACAAAAGCACTGTATATTAACATATATTATAGATACGTCTGTGATGGCCTTTAAAACTCAGTGTAACATACAGTTCCAAAGGCACCTGCATTTTTACTATCTCTATAGTAAAACAAAAGTTGCATGTCATTGGTCGAACATTAATTTTAATAAAAGAGGGTGGTACTATGAACCTAATGATAAGGCAAAATGCGTACTTTTGATACTTATAACAAAATGCCATTTATATCGATACTTATAACAAATGGCGACCTCGGTGGCGTGGCGGGCGAGTGCTCGGCTGAGACGCAAGAAGTGCGCGTTCAATTCCCGCTACGGAATAAATGTTAAATATTCTGCAAATATTTCTTCGTATGGGTGTTGAAGTAAGTATTATAAGTAAGCCATCTGGTGTCCATAGTACAAGCTTTGCTTAGTTTGGGGCTAGATGGCGCTGTATTTATCTTAACATTATGTTAATACTTGGAATAAACCTAATCTTTTCTTTACCTATATTGTCTCCTGATATATCATGCGAGAAAAGTCACTGGCTGCAGGCATTTTGACACCCCATTTATTTTGTATTTAAGGTATCCAAACCGAGTTTCAAGCCAATCGCACCGCCCTTTAAAACGTTCTCATACAAACTTTGACACCCCATTTTACCCCCTTTTATGGGTTCTGTTTAAAAATCCTCAAACATGTTTTCATTTATTTTGCATTTAATATTCAGACCGAATTTTTATTACGCGTTAATTAGATCCATACAAACGTTTTGTCTCTTTTTCA